>QGSO01000212.1:2447674-3184562 GCA_011037825.1 Carya cathayensis | reverse complement strand
TCCACCGGACGGCGGAGAAACGGGCGGTCAAAGGGGCGGCGACGGTAATGAGACAAGAAGGAAGAGAACGGGAAGAGAGAGAGAAGGAGAGGCCGGTTTAGTACACCACCGGCGTGGTTGGACTCGCCGGAGGGAGGGGATGAGGCCGGTGTGGGAGGTGGGGTCCGGCGGCCGGAGGTGGCGCCGGCTGGGACCTTGAACCGATCGGCTATGGAGTTGCTTCTTCCATCCGTCGGCCAAGAGAGAGAGAGAGGGAGAGAAAAAAGAAAATAAAAAGAAAAAGAGAAAAAGTGAAGAGAAAAAAGGTAGGGCCAGAGTATATCGCTTCAATTCTACATTTCGGGATCCTCAAATAAACCAACAGTGAGTTAAAACACTGATTAAAAACGCTTAAATGTTTATTTTAAATAAAACACTACGATGAATTAAGGTAGAATATTATTTTATAAACTAAAATTTATAAAATAATATTTCCTCATCATTATATAAAATGATAAAGTACCGTTAATTAATCGAAGATGATAAAACCAATTAATTTAAATAAGAGTTTTCAACGTAAAATTAAACATCTTAATATCTTAAAACAACTAAAATATTTAATCTAAGTAATTATCCACAATTATAATATTTTCAGAGCTCATTAAATTATTATAATTGTGCTACTTTAAAAACAAGCTTATCTAATACTTTGAAATTCGATGGATAAGATCCGGAAAAACGCCATCGAGGTACAACGCTTAGGATAAAACTGTTCATGATTTTACAGCTGTCGGTGAAGAACAAAATTACGTGATTTACGGAAAAGATAATCTATACGCGTGATTCCAGATGAGGGTAAAGACGAGAGAGATGCGATTACTGTCGGAAGAGAAACCAACTGATTGCCGTGCTGTCTAAATTTTAGCAGGCTGTTACAAGAGCCTTTGGCGACCAGGCGGTTGTTACGAAGCTTCCCTCTGTAAACCACATTGGGAGCTTTCTCTCCGCTCTCCGAGACTATCAACTCGCTGCTGAACCCATTCGTCGCCGCTCGAAGGTCCGCCAGGCCGAACTCCTTGAATCCCGGCACTGCACCATCTTGCTCCATCTCCTCCCAATGACCTTAAACCCAGTAATAATAAGAACTGGTAAAAAGAGTAAATGGAAATGGGAATGTAAAAAAAAAAAGTTGTAAAAGCAAGAGAAGTGCAAACTTACCTGGATCAGGGTTGGACTGAGGGAGAGGAAGGTTGTTGGCGATTCGGCCATAGTTTACTCCTACGGAATCGGCATCTGCAAAATGTAGAAACATGCGCGTCAAGAAACAAAACACTACTCAGAAAACTGCTTAAGGTGAAAAAAGCGAATGAAAATTTAAAAGGATTTGTTTGCTGGTACAGAAAAACAAAGCACTGAAGTAGCGAGGATACTTCTCTCTCCTTTTCATTTCCTTTCGTTCCCACCTCTCCGAGCGCCTTTGAAGGTGAGGATACTTCTCTCTCCATCTACTTCGCTTCTCTCTTTCTAACTCTCTCTTTGTCTTTCTATCTGTCTCGAGTTTGGGCTATTTGGTAGAAATCACAGCAGGGTACTCAACATTCTTTTTGGGGAGTAAGACAAAAATTTGGCTGAATTTTCAAACAAAAGGATATAAGAGATCAAAGTGCTAAAATACTTTGCAGAAAAGTAGCTTATAAGTTCAAAGATCCATGTGATGATGTCGGTCCTTGATTGGCAATGCCTAATGCCATGTGGAAAGCTTGACATCATGGGAGAAATCAATCTTTCATTTCAAGGACGATAGTATTAGATTACTGTTTATATTTACTGTTTATTAAACACGAAAAATGAATGAGAGTTTTACTGTTTATTATTACTGTTTATTATTACTGTTTATTATACATGGAAACGGAACGACAAATATTACTGTGCTTTACTGTAGTTAGCGCATAGGCGCTTATTATAATAGATAGATATAATCAGTTTTTATATGTGCATGACTTCTAGACCATAAAAAAAAAAAAAAATGAAAATACAGATATGTACGTGGTATCCAAAATAGCCATCTAGTCCTACGTACCTAGCTAGGCTTTATCTAATGATGAAATGTGCCAAACCATTTCAACAGTACTAAGCACTTGACATTAGTGTACGAGGCACTTTTGCATATTGTAAATGATACGATTTAGAAAAAAGTTGCAGTATACCCAATTAGTGTATAAAAAAGGACTTACTATCCATGGGTCCTTCCAACTAGATGGCAGCACTTGACATTATAATAGCAACTCTCAATGGGGCTTATAAGCGCATATCGTACTGAATATGCAACAACCTCATGTACAAATACATACTACCTACATACCACTTAATAACAAGCAATATTAATTAAATCTCCTATTGTTATTCAATTAGATGGTTCCTAATTGAATGGCGTCAGATTATTATGACTTCTTGGTCTAATACTATTAATCATAGCTAGCCATAGATAAAGCTTGTAAAATGTGGGAAAACAAGGACTCAAGTCTGATAAAAAAAGTAGTCATCAACCCATTAATTTATGCCTGCATAAATCAAACAACTGGTCGCCTCTACCTTCATAAAGGTAGACTGCTGTGATAACGAAGGTGCAAAAATAGAAAAAAAAAAAAAAAAACCAGAAACTTGCATGGAAAGAATATTTGCTTTAAGTCCAACATTAGTCACAAATACGCAATGCAATTCAGAATATTTGCCTCACTACTCGTTAGCTTTTGGTTGAGAAGGAATAACAGTGACTCCAAGTCGCCCATGATGACTCAAAGTCTTCTTTATGCTAATAAGAGAAATGCAAAACTTTTATATAAAAATTAGTCGTGGAAACGCGCTTTCTACCTATTTACATTAGCATCATTGACTTTGTCCTCTTCGACCCAGATTTTCCACTAAGATTTAGGCCATTTTGGCAACAACTCAGCTAAGTTTGATGTTTTTTTTTTTTTTAAACATTTCTCAAATTTTTTTTTTTAACTTTATTCTCAAACATTACTCCAAGTCAAAATACAACACAACTTTTACAAATACTAAAACAAAAAGTAATCTTAAAAAATAATATACAAACAAAATTAAGAAATAAAAACAAATAATTATATGAATTAAGAACAGCAAAGTTACTATTTTACGAGTTTTTCTTCATTTAACAAATAAACAAGGTGTTAGCTTCTAATTGGGTAATACACAAAGAAGATATACATACACAATATGGCTAAATAACACAAGTACAATATGCAAGTTAAATTAGATATAAGAATATGACACTTACTTTGAGAATAGATATCCTTCAACATCAAAGATGACATATGTAATGATCTAATTATCAGCGTAAGGCCAACACACATTCTCCCATATGATTTTCCTTCATACAACCATTTGACGAGAACACTAACAAGTGCAAGTAAAATTCCCAACCCTAAAAAAAGAATAGAATAATGATGAAGTTTAGATAAAAAGCAAAAAGTAAGAAGAAGAAATGAAAAGGTACAGTTTAGCCATGTACCTTTTCATCAGATAAAAAAAGACTATGTATGTATTGATAACTTACCTTGTTGTAGCAGTTTGACTGGATATTAAACAACCAATAACTTCCAAGTGACCAGTTGGTGGCAAGAGAAACGTACATTGACATAAGTTACAAAATACCCACAAAATCTAACAATACACGACCTACCCCACACCAATAAATTGATTAACAAAATCTTAACTAAGTAGGAGGCATTTTGTTTTAAGTATATTACTTTGACCTTCATCTCCTTACTAAAATTCACAAAAAAATTGTTTTCCCTCCAAAATGAATAACTAACTATGCAGATCCCTGAGTCTCTCTATGAGACTCTCATTGGATCTTCCTCTCTAACTCATATTATCTTTACTTTTTCTTATTTTGATTTTTCAAGCATACACAGCACAAAAAACTAAATCAGCAAGAATATATTTCACATTAAGGTATTTGTTTGGATGAATCATATATAAAAAAAGTTAAGAGAAAATCAACTTTCACATGTACAGAATTTTGCTATTACATTTTAAGTATTTTGATATTTTTTTTCCCCTTGACACCAAACATTTCTGCTGATAAAGATATATACCATAATCCTCTACAACAATAGGCAGTACAGACATCTAAAATAATGTAGTAATGCCACAGAAAACATTATTATACATATATTCTTCTTATATATGTATAATAATGTGCAAGTAGCTAGGCATCTTTCGCTTGGAATCTAGCTGACGAAAATATATTATAATAGTTAAATGGCATATTACTATTCTTCAAATACAGCTAAAAATAAAAATCCTGCTTTGTTTTGGGGGAGTTTAATGGAGTGGCTGAATTGTGTGAATAAGGAGAGGCTAATGACATAATCAAAACTTTCATAAAAAATTTCAGTGCCTAGCTAACTTTTTCTGTTTCATAAAAAATTCCAAGCTCACCAACACTACTGAAAGAGTTATTGTTGCTTTGATTTAAAGAACCATTCAAAGTTGGATAGATTTTTTTTGTTATATGTTAAGATCTTGGCATAGAACACATGAAGTTAAAAGTTTTATCCTAGTCACACAATTTCATGTGCACATTTATATTTTAAATCTCCTAAACTGCCCATCCACTAGAAACCAAGCAAAAAGGACAAAAAAACCAACATAATGTAGTAATGCCACAAATAACATTACAACCCCAAGTTTGCCAAAAAATAGCATATTTAGGCATTGCATATGCATTTACATGTATATTTGTAGGAATAAAGCACCATAGTCGTAGGAAAATCGAACAGGATTCGAACCAAATCCAAGAATAACTTTTTCCATTTTTTCCCCTTTTACAAGCAAACAAGACAATCCATATGGCAAAATCATGAGACTTCATTTTAAAATCAAAGACAAAAAAGTAAAACAACTTATATCTTTACATCTATCAACCCTAAAATTACAAGCGAAACGAGCGAGTAAGGGGCACAGAGAAACCAATCCGAGAGTTACCGAGAGAGAGAGAGAGAGAGTGATGGAGCATAAAAGAAACTCACCGGTGAGAAGATGGCAGCGTCAACAATGAACAGAAACCCCCTTGTAGAACCAGAGAGAGAGAGAGAGGGAAAATGGGGTCCCGCATGGGAGAATAAGACGCGGGAGGATTAAGAGTAGAATTACACAATATATTATTATTATGGCAAAAAAGTTATTATGATGATATAGAATTACACAATATATTATTTGCGGCCATACTTTTTTCGGCGCACAAAAATTGCTGGAAATAAATGATTTTTTCGGCTATTTTCATAAGTTGACACAAACATTTTTCCAGAGTTTAAAAATAGACTTTTTGCGACCATAATTCTATCTTCAGAAATAAAAATAGTCACAAATAGTATTTTTTTCTTGTAGTGTCCAAAATATGCATATCACCAAAAAAAAAAAACGCGCAAAGGAGAACAAAAAGGAACAAAAATCCAATCTTGTCAATAGAGTTGCAGAAAGAATTTACAAGCACAGATCGAGCTACCAAACCTCTTATATCATATGGTGATGACATGGTCATAAGTAGACCAGCTCGAATTTAAGCAAGTACCACGTACTAAAGATCCTATCAGCAATTTTCCACAACTTTCTTGAATTGTCTGATCTATATATGACATTTCTTTTGCACGAGATCACCTCCCTCGGAAGAAGCGCGCTCCGATCCCTACCTAATATAGTTCAAGAAAGCTGTGGAAGACCACAGAGAGGACCCTTTAAAACTGCCATGCAGCATCGTTCGATCATTACAGCCCTAGTAGCTAGCGTAACGTTTTGAGAGAGAGAGGAGGAGAAGAAGAAGAAGAATACTGGAGAAGTAGGCACTTAATTTGGTGAGGAAAAGGTTATATGTAAGGGTTAGCTAGCTAGGCTCCTCTTGATCAGCCATGATGTCAACCATGTTTTGTATGACGATTACACCTCACCGTACCACATGGGCACAAAAACAGTTCGGGCCCTCCAAATGCTCATGTGCCCGCTCAGCATGCAGAATCTTATATCATCTTTGACTTTTTTTTTTTTTTTTCTTTAATAATCTCGATCCGTTTTTAATTATATACACGACTGGAAATTACAGAAGTACTGCATCGATCTCAAATATATATCTTATGCATGCACAAGGAAAAATTAATGATACTGCAGACAAAGTTTTATAGAAATTCTCTCCATGCATTGATGTGATGTCTGATTGTCTTTACAATTTTATGCATGAATATCAATCATTCAAATCTATATCGGATTTAGAACAACGTTTACAAATTCCTCCTCGTGAGCATTGATCAATATTGTAAAGCTGCATGCATGCTAGAAAGGACTAATATTTGTTGGCGATCGAGGAGAGCTACTTCGTCCAGATTATTAATTAGGAAAATGATTAACTTACTTCTAATTAACAACTTGTATACAATTATGTAATAAAATAATATTATTTTAAATTTTATTTTGACTTTTCTTTTGATTTGATATGTTTAAATATAATAAAAAAATATTATAATATTTAAAGTTGTGTATAAATTGTGAATGTATTGTTGGTGTATCATTACCCTAATAATTAAAGGTAAAAGAAATTCCATTTTTCACATGCACCTAGATCAAATTGAAATCACCTACCTCTAATTAATTTCATTATCGATGGTTATTAATTAAACGCCGATCTCAAATTTTCAAGAGTAGTGCTACATGCCCCCTAGGGATGTAGTCCGAGAATCCAACAAGAAAGGTTAAAAAAAAATTTATTTTTATTTATTTATTATATATTTTTAAATAAAAAAATTCATCATATTATTAAAAAATATTTTCTTAATCACTAAGTTTAAAAAAAAAATTAGAGACACAAATTCAAAATACACATTCTGTGGGTTTAGGGTTTCTCAATTTTTAAATGAAATGAAGAGAATGGTTTTATCTATTTGTAAAGATAGATCAAAAGAAATTATGTATTCCATAACAGAAAAGCTTCTATGCCATCTATGTTTAACAGGTGGTTAAAATTTTTTAATTAGTAATTAAAGAAGTAATTTTAAATATATCCATATATTTTTTTATTTTTTAAAAATATTTAAATATATTAAAAAATATATAAAATAATAATAATAATTTACCTGGGCGCAGCACGTCAGCGTTACGCTGGGCCGCATAGTAGCCTAATGTTCAAGCTAATTAATGCCGCGTGTAAAGAATAAAAAGCCGTCTTCGTGACATAACGTAACGGCGGCCATAGGTACGTTTTTGAGCTGAGCCAATGAAGCATTAATATTTTTCAAGAGAAGTAGTTAAGCCAGAAAATAAATAATTAGCTCGATCCCTGGCTAGTTGTTCGAGTTAATTAATGCATATTAATATTTTTGAGACTGCAGATACTGTATTATATATATATATATGGGATATATAATAAGCTGTCCGAAAAAAATTTACTGCTTTTGGAAATTAGGTGTCTTTCGAATGGTTAGGTAATGTGAGATGGTTTTAAATAAAAATTAAAAATTAATTAAAATGTTGTTAGAATATTATTTTTTAATATTATTATTATATTAAAATTTAAAAAAATTAAATTATTTATTATATTTTATGTTAAAAATTTTAAAAAATTATTATAAAAATATAAAATGAGATGAAATGTACCGTATCCAAATTAAATCTTACCAAAATTAATGCCATTTGTTTCTCTTAAATATAACTCCATTTTAAAACGTGTAGATATTTCAAACATGGGAAAAGAAAAAAAAAATGGAAAAAGAAAATAAAGGAAAAGAAAATTAATAAAGTAATATGCTTACAGCTCTGACATAGAAATAAGTTTTCTGATAAACACTCTCAAGGCAAACAGACTTGCCTACTTATTAGAACAAATGATCACATGATATTACTCTACGGGAACAACTACTTACCCGAATCGGTCCCCATAAAATAACAAATGGAAAAAGTGCAAAAAATAAATCAAAGCATCTAGAAATTAACCCAGAACGTACAGCAACAAGAAGCAAAAATACACCCTAGAAGCTAAGGAACACACACTGCAGAACAAACTTGCCAGAGCTAGCCCTTGTTAATTTGTTTTCCTTTTTATTCACATACGAAACCAGGAGGAACTGACTTTTGGCAAGCACTAGCAAGCAAACTAAGTGTAACAGGCACGTTCAAGTTAATTCCAAGCACATTGGCCTTAATGGCAGTGCAAAGACATAGTGCAGCTTCAAGGTCAGCCAAGCCTCCAAGCAATGCGCAACACTTGCTGGAAGGAGGGGATCCAAGCTGAAGGTTAACCAGTCCAAGAAGATCGACGCAAACTCCAAGCTTCAATGTGTCCTTGGGGCATTTTGCCATGGGAGCAGGCGAAGGAGTGGGCATGGGCTTGCATATACCACATGCACTAGAGACTGTGAAGTAGAAAAGGAGAGAGATGACTAAAATGCCAGCGGAGAGCTTGTTGGAAACCATGGCTGGCTAGCTAGAACTTAAGATTAGTACTACTAGCTAGTTCAAGGGCTTTAGGTATCTTCTTTGGGGGAGGGAGAGCATCTTTTTTAAAGGAAATTGTGAGGTGGATATTGGGCGTCTGATTGAGTGGAAGAGAGCGGAAAAGGACGATCTTGTAGCAGTTGGAATTTTTGTATGCTAGCATTTGGGGAGGTAGATTTTAATTACTTTGTTTCCTACTGGGACATTAATTATGTAATAATTTCACTTGGAAATTAGGTCTATTCTAAAAAAATAAAAAATTACCGGGCGGGCGGGCTTTGATCTAACTGATCCAGGCGCGGCTGTAAAAGGATTAAAAAAAATGATAATTAACAATGCTGGGTGCACTATAATTAAAAATGATAAACCCCAAAAGAATTATTTAAATGAGGTTTGTAGTTAGTACTAGTTGTCATTTTAATCTTAAGTACTTTGTAAAGTCTACATTAGCTAGTCTTCGTCGTGCCATTAAATGGTCCACAAAGTTTTGAGAGCAGCGGTTATTTTCAGTGCCCTAGATTGGAATAATGGGCGGTTGCAAAGACAAACTAATGCAGGCCGCGCGCTGGGTTCCAGCTAGCTTTTTATAAACTGTGTCGACAGGCGTGAACCTCTCTGATATATATTCCTTTGTCTTGTTAAAGGTCCATTATTTGGTTCTTTTATTTTCAATTATTGGGAAGCAATGAGGTCTGGGGAACGCGATTAAGATGATCACATGGTCGGGCCGGGCGTTGATGCAGGAACTGCATGCATGCATGCATCGAGTTAGCCCTGAATTAATGCATGGTAAACCATATCCTTAAACCTTCTTTTTTAACAAAATGATAAATAAGATCATGACTAATTAATTAATTAGACGATCGACTTTCACTAGGATCGAAATAGATTGAGCTAGCGCTCGTACGTGTGGACAAATTATATTTTTTCTTTGCAGCAAGAAATTAATGTCAACTTCGATCCCTTCATGATCAAGTTTCTCATTTATGAGTACAATAGAAAACAAAAAATAAAAAAATTGAAATCTAGTATATATATAATATTCTTATTACAATCGTACTGGCCGGTTAGTTTCCAAGTTCCTATATTATTATACGTACGAACTTGAGAAAATGAAAAGCGAAATAGTGACGAAATTTCAGAAGGGAAAGCTAGACAAAATGTTAGGAATCATGAGTTGCGCAAAATATAACGGGGACGCAAAGTATAAGAAATATATCGATTGGCGCCTCCACACGACTGACATGCATGGACAACAATCTGAGAATCAATCTTAAGGCTTTGGACCAAAGTTTTATATGGAGATGGAGATATATATATATATATATGTATCTCTGCAATTCTTTGAAGAAGTACTGATAATTAGCGGCAATATTTAATGCTCTGGATGATCATGATATGCATGCATGCATGCAGACTAATTCTTGAAGCGTCCCGGCCGGCCACTGATGCCAAGGTTTGAAAGTTGACAAATGAACAGTTAGTGCTTGTTCAAAGAATTGTAACTATCCCAACCAAGAGCACGAGAATAGATTATTATCTATATGCATGCACATCTCTCAATATTAATCTCACATGGTCTGGCTCCCATTAATTCTTTTCGGCTTTTTCATAAATTATTCACTGTGAGTTGTCCCACTTGCTTGATGTATATATTTGAAACTTTACAAGAATATATAACGTACTTATCCATCTATCTATCACTCTTTTTTAAAGCCCATTTCTAGATATGGTCCACATGATATATAGTAGTTAGATCTCTCTCTCTCTCTCGGAACTTATTTCTATATATGGTGGGTGTAGTCAGGATTCAATTTCAAGTTACAGAAACCTTTATCAGTTGAGCCAATAGATACCCGTTTTATGTGGAAGACCGGCCGGTAATTGATTTATCCATTCAATTTCAAATGTTTTTTTTAAGGCAATCTTTTACCGCATGGCACGATATATATATAGAGATTTAAAATCATTATCTGTGGTTGAATTACCATCCAAGACCAAGGGATTCGAACACGATTTGAAGTGGTCCAAGACTGCAAGGTATCCAGTAGTACTATAGAAGATTACAAGCCCCTCCTCCCCCCCAAACATCGGGTTAACCTCTACCTTCCGATGTTTGGTTATGATTCCAACAGCTAGCGTTTTTGGTCAGCTTAGGAGTTGGGGTTTCAGAACTGGTGTGTGTGTCATCTATGCCGTATATGACCCAATTAGCTTGCTGAAACATTAAAAAAAAAAAAGAAAAAAGAATTGAGTATTTCCCCCAAGATATCCCTCTTTGCAAAGGAAACGAGCTCCTTTTTTCTTCTTTAAAAGGATACTGGTCGTCTGATGCAGGACGGGCCATGCACTTCGGTCTCGAGTTAAATTGATCTAACTTATAGGGTCCAAAGAAAAGCTCCAGTATAAGGCCTGATACCTAATTAGAAATCTTTCTACAGAATGTTTGCGTCCCTTTTCAGGTTATCCTCCAATGTCGGGCCCATTAATCAAGAGTTGGCCCAGTGAAAGGGGGACTGCACGTGGCAAACTGGAATGGCAGGGGGAAATGAAAAGCATATCAAAAGTAATTGAAATAAAAGATAAGAGAGAGAAGACGTTAGTGGGTCTGCTGGCATCACATTCGTTAGTGAGTACTGAGTACAGAGAAAAAGAAAGAGACAGAAAAGGAAACATCCTTCACCAACCATGGTCCTTTTAATTTTCATCATATCTCTCGCTTCTTCCCATTTTCAATTCCCCTTCCTTTCCGCCAAAATCCAAACTCAAATGTTTTAGCATAAAAAATGCTGTATTGACTTCTTAATAATTGTTTGTATTTCTTTAATAATTAGACATGCAAGTCGGCAGGGGGCAAAAAAAAAAAAAAAAATGACAAGTGGATGACGCGTACAAGTTAATGTGCACTCCGAGTTTCAATTGCCGACTCACAGTCATAGAGAGGTGGCATCTAATGTCAATATCATACGTTGATTTATTTTGTTTTCTTCTTTGGAGGGTCGAATTAATGATGTATTTTGTTCGACCACACAACGTACTAATAACGTTTAGTAGCCAAGTGTTCATTCTTTCCTTCGGAGGAGTTAATACGATTGATGTTTCCTTTCTATTTCAATCCTTTCGAAACCATTCTCCTTTCATTTTATGGATTAGCATTTGCCGACATTGGTCATTCGGAAAGATTATCATATTTTAATTTTACTTCATTTTATTATGAATTGATTTATATGAATAATATTAACTATAAATTTTAAATAGACAATTTTTTTATAAAAATAAAAATTATTTAAAAAATTGACTTTTAATTTTTTTTTATAAGGAAACACACTTTTTATAAAAATAACTGCACAAAATTTATCTATTTAAAAGTTGTAAAAATCATCCCTCATTCATCAAAGATTATATTTTTAAGAGAAAAAAATTTAGATAAATCTCAAATAAAATACATTACAAATTTTTATAAAAAAATATATCTCATTTTAAAAGTATAAAAAAAATATTATTTATTAATAATACTTTAGGCTATCTCTTTTGAGCTTATCGCTCTATTTTGGTAGCAGAACGGCCAAAAAACATTATAAACAGTTACACACGTCGTCGAGCCTGTGGGAACAATGGAGTAAAAGAGAAAAACCTTTTTCAGCTCTACAATCGCATTTAGGGAGGGAGGGGGTTTTGAAAGTTGAAACTAGAGAGAGCAACAGAGAGGGAAGGGAGAGAGTCTTAGACGTATTCCCGCCTCTTTTGCGAGAGAGACAAATAAATTCGAGGAACAGAATCTTGCTGTTGATCTCTAGCTTCGGCAATTTTTATTTGTTGCTACGAATGTTTTGTAGAGAGGGGACTCGAATCTTGATTTCTAAAAGACAGGAAATTTTGTAGTGAGAGAGGGAGAGAGATCTGTGGTGGACGATGGCAATCCTCTACGCTCTGGTGGCACGGGGATCGGTGCTTCTGGCCGAGTTCAGTGCCACCTCGACCAACGCGAGCGCCATCGCGCGGCAGATTCTCGAGAAGATACCCGGGAACACCGACACCCACGTCTCCTACTCTCAGGACCGTTATATCTTCCACGTCAAGCGCACCGACGGCCTCACCGTCCTATGTATGGCCGACGAGAACGCCGGAAGTTAGCCCCTCCCCTTCCCCTCTTCATTTCTTTTACTTTTATCATCACATGATTTCCGAATCAATTCGGGCATCTGTCCGAATTATATTGATTTCATTTCATTTTGTGGGTGATTATATAAATTCGGTATCTTTATTACATATATAACGGTCATGTGGTTAATCATGCGGGTGTTTCCTCGATCAGATCTCGATGTTGTTCCTTCCATTTTCAATTGATTTTAGAATTATCTGTGTTTCAGAGTTCATTTTTTCTTCAAAAATAAAACATGTTATATGTGCTAGGGACATGTGGAGTGCTAGATGGTAGAGATCTTACAGTAAAAAGCAATGATTGTGCAGGGAGAATCCCATTTGCGTTTCTCGAAGACGTTCATCAGAGATTTGTGAGGACTTACGGGCGTGCAGTTCATTCTGCCCATGCTTATGGCATGAATGATGAATTCTCAAGGGTTTTGAGCCAGCAAATGGAATACTACTCGAACGACCCAAATGCTGATAGGATAAATCGACTAAAAGGTGAAATGAGTCAGGTAAGTTTTGAAGGCTTTTCATCAACAACCTTCGATATTAAATGTCGTTTGGTTTTCTGTCCGGGGTATGTTTTCTTTGAATAATACCGAGGGCTTTCTGTTGGCCACTTATAGTGGACAAAGTATTTGGGACTCTTCACAATGGATGTCGCTGAATTACTTCTGTGTTACTCGGCATGTGATAGTCTGTTGGTTTTATTAAAAAAGAAAAGCCATGAGTTAAGTGTGTTAAATCTAGTTCTTCCTTCAATCACAACCTGCTGCTTAAATGTAATGATCATAATACAAGGCTGAAAAATCTGAATGGATTGTATTATCGTACAGCTCATTACTTATCAAAAAATGACTATTGCGCCCAAATTTTGTGATATTATGATTGAATAGGTGCGAAACGTCATGATAGAGAATATTGACAAAGTTCTAGAGAGAGGTGACCGTCTGGAATTGCTGGTTGACAAAACTGCAAACATGCAAGGAAACACCTTCCGCTTCAGAAAGCAAGCTCGTCGTTTTAAAAGCACGGTGTGGTGGAGAAACGTCAAGCTCACGTATGTTCTTGAACTAAAGATTCTCTGTATTAGGAATTGCATCAAGGGAAGATGGATGAAGCCTATAGCTTGTTTATACATCTATAAGCATTATGTGTCGGTTGGGTTATGAGTCTTTTAAGGGGTTCTTGAGGATTGAGGATCATACTGATTAGTCCTGGAATAGTTTTCTAGTTTTCTCGCCTACCTTCTATAGATAGCTATTTTATAACCAAATTAACTTGATCTTGAGCTTCAAATTCAAATAGGCCAAATGGGAAGAACTTAAATCATTATTTTGTTCGGCTGTATATGCCAGAATCCAATATATGGGAGGCTTCGTGTTTATCTCAAGTTAATTTAATGATATCAAGTAAAATATGAAAAACCACTCGTACTTTCGTCCAATAGGAATCAAGCTTCTGCTTTGTGTCAACCCATTTTTTATTTCTAATTACTTCCTCCAACTCTTCACAATCTGCTGTTTTGGAAATCTGAACTATAATAAAACCTCAAAACCATCATTTGATTAATGTTACCCTTTTGGTTTGGAGAAGTGTTTCGTGTAAATTAGCATTTATTTGCCTGCTGAGATGCATAACAACCGTGGGCACTGATGAAATGCTTTGAATCTTGCAGCGCTGCACTGATACTCTTGCTGCTGGTGATTGTTTATGTTGTACTGGTTTTCGTCTGCCATGGTCTCACCCTTCCTTCCTGCCTTAAGTGAGGTTGTGAGGGTGGCATGGACTGAGATTTGTATGTGCTTCTAGTTTTCACCCCGTCTGCTTTTTTGGGTTGTGGTATATGGGTTTCGGTACACACCCGTCAGCACGAGTGCCCTTTTCGTATTACTCATAGTAGTCGAAGCGATTCACGTTTGTATTTCTTTTGAAGCCACGGATTGATGAGCTAAGATTTATAAATTGGAGACCATCTGGTTTTCAGGTGCAGAATTTATGTGGCTTCTTCCTACTTCTATTTTCTTAATTTTGTTTCCCTTCCTGTACCGCGAATCAAGAAAACAAAGACATTTCAGGACTGGACCAGAATATCCAGTCCTGAATTGTTTTATATAACTAAAAAATATATATATAAAATTTATCAAAACTGTTCTACATAAAAATAGAACATATCTGTTGAGAGAGAGAGAGCATATCTGTTAAGTTAAATAAGGCCGTGTTAGTATAATCAAACCTCAGCATTTCTTGGATCAGATAGCGTAATGTTCTCTCATACAAAGTCATTATCTACAGCATTAAACTTGTTTAACAACCCCTCTAATTCTTGCAATGCAATCTTGTAGTGTTCCTGAGACTGCGCGCCTTCTCCTACAATCGATAAAGCACGTTTGTGCAGATGATTGTGCCAGTGCACTGGATCATACACATCAATGTTACCTGAGTTATGGTCCAAACGATACCTGCACTTGAAGTCTTTACTCCAACGGGGCAGAATATAGCGAGACGGGATTTCTTCAACGCCATTATAATTAAGAACATTTAATGCATGCCGGCATAGATAACCTTTATAGTTGAACAAACTGCAAATGCATCGGATATCCACCTGTGTTGTCTCGTACAAAACTTCATAATATCTGACTTCCCTCTCGTTTCCTTCTACCTCAACTCGTTCTTTAACTATATATGTTATTATAGGTCCATTGACATTCACCTGCTTCGTGTTGAAGCAAGAGTACATGCCTTCGACCTCGGACTGGAACCTCTTAAAAATTTCTTTTGTATACACCTTAGACAGCTGCACCTCAAAATTGCATCTTGTTTTCAATTCAAAGCTTGAATTTCTCGACTCTGTATCTGCCATGGCTTCTTTGAGGTGCTTCCTATGTAGAGCCAGATCATACTTATCGACAAATTCTTTAAAAGACGTATGTTTATGTACATAACCCTCAAAAAAGGCAATCAAGCTCTCATTTTCTCGGATAGGGACCATTCCTGCAAAAAAAATGTCTTTCAAGTAAACTGGAACCCACAACTGCCTGTCTTCATACAGTGCTTGAAGCCATTTATTATCCCCTAGTTTATGCCACTTGATCATGTCGGCCCAAGAAGTTTCAAACTCTGCTATCTTCAAGGAATCATACACAGCTTTGTTCAGTTGTCTTTTGATTGCTTCAAATCCGTTCAATCCTCCCAACTTCTCTGGAACTCTTTGCATGATATACCACATACAATAGCAGTGGCGAGCATTTGGGAAAACCTCAGAGACTGCACTTTGCAAGGGTTTACACAGATCAGTAACAATCACTTGTGGAGGGCGTCCAAGCATGCATTTAAGCCATGCTCTTAAAATCCAAACAAAATACTCTACAGACTCGTGTCCTAGGAAGCCACAGCCTAACAACACGGACTGCCCATGGTGGTTCACAGTGACAAACGATAGCAGAGGGATCTCATATTTGTTTGCCAAGCATGTTGTGTCTATTGCAACTGTGTCACAAAAATAACCATATGAAGCCCTAGACCTGGCATCAGCCCAAAATACATTCCTTAGGCGCCCATCATCATCAAGATCAAACAAGTAAAAGAAGTTAGGATTTGTCAGCTTCATGCGACAAAAGTAGTTATAAACTGCATGAGCATCTCCTTCTTTAAGTTCCAAATGTTTTGAGTTATCAACAGGATTGATACCTTCAATTTCACTGAAATTCGGGTATTCATTATGGCCAGTATTTATAACAGCTGTTCGATACAGCTTAATGGTGTGTATTTCTGCAACAGGCTCAGGTGGTGGTTGTGCTTTTTTGGCTGCAAGAATCATCCTTTTATGCGACTTATAAAATCGTTTGATTTGTGGACTGACCTGATGGTTGTGCCCAAGCTCAACTTCAACTATCCTCCACCTTTTGGAGTCCACCAGCTTGATGACTATCATTGCAGGACAGCCAGTTCTTGTTTCTGGTCTTGGATTGTTTGCTTCACTCTTTTTCTTGAAACCGGCACTACTGCAGCTAAGTTTTGCCCTATATCGCTCTTTTCTCTTAGATCTAAACCATGAATTGCTCACTCTGATGCCAAAACCCTGTTCTTTAGCATAAACATTGTAAAAATCATAAGCTTCATCAAAAGAATCAAACTCCAAACCCACAGTTGGTGAAGGGGGTCCCTTTCTTAATTGTGTTTCCTCAGTTTCATCATCGTGTTCCACCACAGTGCAGTCCCCTTCAACATCATACTCATCACCTTCATCGAATACTGGCTCACTATTTAGACAAACTTCTTCCATCCTGAAATACAAATTGAACAAGACAATCAAATCGAAATGGTTACTTTCAACACCAAATCCTATTTTGGCATAAAATATATGCATGAGAGCATCTTCCAAGGTGTCGATAAATATTTGCAGTAACATCTGGCAGATTTTTAGGAATTTTTGTCTCTCAATCACATAGGGTACTTACAGATTATTGAGAGGAAAAAAATAGAAGGTCCAAGTTGGATGACCAAACTTCATTTACCAAGACTCTTACGACAAATTGATACAAAATTCCCATTCATTGGAGGAAAAAAAGTGTGAAAAAACGTCAATAATGTCAACAGCTACCCACAACGATTTGATGCTTTTATAAAAAGATAGCTCTTAATCTGCTTTGTGCATGTTACGTAAACTATAAGACTAACATAAACGCCACGGAAAATTTTCGGGCTTCTGAGGTAAACACAAATACGGATTTAAAACCACGCAGGCAACAAATTCAAGTCGAGGTGTACGGAAACTTCTTCAAGCAAAATTGTAATCAGCTGGCAAGAGAATAAAAAGATACACAACGTCACATGTAACAGTACCTTCAAATCAAACAATATTATTGCCGGTCATGTTGTTGGTGCTGAAGAACCCACCATCCTGGACCCCTGATTCCATCATCAGGTTATAATAAAGCACATCACTTCAAGGCTCCAAGAAACTTCTTTTCAATGGAGTTGACATGAAAATTACAACTGACACAAAATTTCCAGATGATATACACAAGCACAGATACATTGGTGTAGTTGGTGTAGTGTGTGTGGGGCTGCGTGCGTGTGTAAATGATCTAATCATGTATGACACATTTCCAAAAGAAAAATCTAATAATATGGAATTCTGTCAACAGCCACTAAAAAATAAAATAATAATCCATATCCGTCGGTTTGGTTGCTCAAACTACTGAGAAAATGAAATAAAATCAGAACTTGAGCATCGCGTGGCTCTGTTCATTCGCCTAAACTCGAACTCGTAGCTCAGTGAAACCTACAACGTTTCCTACCCTACGTCCCAAACTACGAAAAATATAAAATTCCACATTCTCTGCCTTCCCCAATTCTTCTAAGCCACGAAACCGGTACGTAATCGAAGCCCTAACTCAAACAGATCATTGACCTAGATCAATAATTCTACCCTCTGATCTCGGGAATTACGATAACAAAACGAGAATTTAGACGATCTTACTCAGAGATGCTCCGATCAGACACGCAAGACGGTCCAATCGGCGGTGGATTCGGGGGCTGAGTCGTCCTTCGAGTTCGAGTTGGCTATCGAAGGAGAAATCGCGAGTTACAGTGGGGCTTACAGAGGTTTGAGGGAACTTTCGACTCTATGAGCTGACACGTGGGTTCAAATATGGGGGTACTGTTTTTTCTACCTTTGTTTCGGATTGGTCCTTGATTTCTGAGCTCGGTCCAAGATCTTTTTTTTTTTCATTTATTATTATTATTTTTATATTAATAGATAAATTCACAAATTACTAAAAATACACTTTCTTAATTATTAAAAAAAATTATTGGAACACATAATCGGGATATAAAAATGATTAATTTTAAATAAAAATTAAATAAAATACTGATAAAATATTATTTTTTAATATTATTATTATTTTAAGATTTGAATAAATTAAAATTTTTTTATTATATTTTATATGAAAATTTTTAAAAAAATATAGTGATAAAATAAAATGAGATTAAATATTTTCGTTATCCAAATAAACCATGATGGCAAAGTAGCACCGCTCAAAATAATCGTCACTTTTTTTTTCTTTTCATTTTTTAATAGATTTAAATATTTTTAAAAAAATTAAAAAAAATACACCAATATACTTAAAATCATTTCTTTAATCACTAAATAAAAAAAAAAAAATTTGACCAGCATTGAGCAATCACTTGGGCAGCATACAAGGGTTTTCCAAAGTTGAAACTCTTGGAAAAAAAATTTTTGGGCTATTTCATATACTAAAGCAACCCTGGATTTTTTATATTTTATATTTTTTTTAGCCAGACTCGAGATAGTACTTCAATTTTTTTATATTAATAATTTTTTTTATTAGTTTAGCTTCTGCGAAAACTTTTTGTATAGCAAATATACATCTTTATGCCTCCTTAATATTTTACTTGAAATTTTCTTAATATTTTTTTCATTTTAAAAAAATAAAGATTTAATCAAAGTTTTAAATTACATTCCGATGATTATTCTGATTGAAATACTAAAACAAAATATTTTGATACCGGTACATTTCGATGTATCATTTTGAAATAGTTTTTATATAGACAAATAATTAGTTATATATATTAAAACAACTATATATATAAATTATATTTTAAACTAACTGAAATACATATAACTATAAATATTCTTATAATTTTTACGTAAATATATTAATTATAAAAATCTATTTTTTGGTTCCTACGTTATCAATTATAGATGAGATATGGAGTACCAATTGTAATAAAGTAGATGAACAAACAATCGAAAAAACTGGGAGAAAAAGTAGATCTATGTACAATATAGACTGTAGAGCCAGGCATGCACAGAAGGGGACGGGAGAAAAAGTTAAAAACATCCTAAAATGACAAGAATGTCCTCATTATTTAAAACTATTCACCAATTTGTCAGTAATTTTTATTTTGGACCGGAATGCTCTTTCTGGTCGGAATTCATCTCTTTCCCTTCATAATCTTTCTTCCATTTTCATTTCTACCATAAACACACTAGAAGCATCCTCTTTATTCCATTTTCATTTCTACCATAAACACACTATAAGCATCCTCTCAGTTTGATGGGTGAAAAATTTTGTCTAATATTTCTCCATTCTTCTTCTCTCTCTTGTATCCATCAATCCTATAATCCCCTTCATTGCCAATTATTATTAACAATTGCAAACCCATAACAAAAATTGCATACTAATGATCCAGAGGCTGAGTTTGAAAATGGGTTTGGTGGGAGAAAAAAATAGGAAAGATACAGACCGAGATCTAAAGATTGGCAAAGAATAAGTAGCAACTGTGGCGTTGCCAACACTTTTCATTGCAAGCCAATTCTGTGGAAACCTCGAGATCTTGGTACGAAGGAATAGACTAAAAGAGGATAAATACATTAACAATTTATGAACTTTAATTTGGCCACATGAGATGCGGTGCCCTCGCGATTCCTCTGGCCGGTTACAAGTAGATTTTTTCATAAAGTTATGCGTGTTTAATAATTAACCACAAGCGTCCTTCTCCTTTGTCTCTCACTCTAAAAAAAAAAGTTTAGATTTGATTTTGGCTGGAAGCTTTCTCTCTGTCCTTCCCTCATTCTGCAATGCACCCATATTATCTATCAAAATTTATTTTGCTTAATTTTATTTTATTTTATTCAATGTCAAAAAAGATAGATTTATAGCTTTTAAGCAACTTGAGAAAGACACGCGTGATACAAATAAATTCACAAGTTTAAAAATCGTTCAGATGAAAGTGATAGTTTTGTGAGAATCACCACGTGTGGTTCTTATGCATTGCCCACATCTGTTTGTGGTCCCCACACGCTCCTCCATTATGGCAGCTGTTCTCAACACCCACATCAGATCATCAAACTCGTTACAACTAGACTTTTTAAATATGATTTTTATAGCTAAAAAGAGAAAAATGTGTTGTTTTCATGGTACATCACAAATTTTAAAGCCTGCCAAAATTGGTTCAAACTATAATCCGTCATTTTTCGCATATATCGTATTGTAAAATTAAAAAAAAAAAAACAATTAGTTTATCGAACGTTTATCTGTAGAGGTTAAGTCTTCTCTTTCTATAAAGGGTAAGGTTAAGTCTCTGTTTAGACAGATAGTGTTGTCTTTTAGACGCTTGTCTATAGAGAGTATTAACAATAATGCAGACCAGACCAATAACAAAATGAAATAGTATACTGATAGAGTTTTAGATGCATTATTTTGATTTATGATATTATGTTTGAAATAAAAATATTGTAGAATGTATTCGGTTATAAATATAAGTTTATCTTATATATGAATAATGATAGTTTTCTTTAAAAACAAAAAAATACTTAACAACGAAACGAACAAATATGGAGAAAACTGATCATAGGTTAGGCTCGAGTTCAAACTTTTTCTGTATGTAATTACGACTACCATATTTACTGGTTTAATTATTGGATCTAATATCTTAGTTTAGTTTGAGATGCTCAATTTACTTTTTATTTAATATAAATTTATAAAAAATAATATTATATAGCACACTTTCTTATTTTGCAAATTTTGTATGAATAATGTTAGTCCCACAGCTACTAGCTCCCGCTAAGATTTTTTATTTTTTTATTTTTACTTTGTGATTGAGGAAGCTTTTTTTTTATTAATATTGTGAATTTTTTAAAAAAAATTTAAAGTGTTAAAAAATAGATAAAAAAAATAAAATAGGAAAATATTATAATCACAAAGGAATCGCATAAAAGTAATTCTATAAACTGATGTAACTTAATATAATTTATCAGATTGTAAAATTACTTTTATTATAAAACAAATTTAATAGATAAAATAAAATTACTTCAATTTATAAAATTTTTTTTATAAACTTTTTTTTTTATAAATGTAACAATACTCGTTAAAATAACTAGCGATAGCTCCGCTAAGAGCATTAGCATTGGACTTATCAAATTCATCTTCAAAATTTGATGAAAAGTACAAATTTTTTATAAATTAAAAACCTTCATATCTATAATTTCACATTGAATTAGCCATTAGATTCATCAAAATAATAATATAATATTATTTTTTTAATAATAATATTTTAATTTTTTTTTCTTCGTATTTTGTAATTATACTAACCATATGGACATTAATAGTTTAATTTAATACTTAAATAATTGATTCCCAACTAATTTAGAATAAAATAAAATAAAACCATTGTCTATTAAAATTTGAATATAATATTAGTTTAAATGTGGAATAGTATACCTTCAAATTTGAAAGAAGAGCAACAATTATTGTAGTTCAAAACTTTCCAAATACTCTTTTAATGAATCCAATATAGGTTTATTTTAAATAAATTTATCAAAATTTAAAGATGTATTGACTTTTTATTAAGCCAATACTAATGCTCTAAACGGTGCTGCAGTGCCTCTCATTTTGTATTTATATTAGCTTTAAATTATCTTTTATTTTATTTTCTATAAAAATGTTTTTAAGTTGATTTCAATGCACACGTAGTCTACAGTACCATTCTTCGGCACGTGCACTCCTATTGGCCCCAGAACAAGTAGGGCCTATCGTACCTAAAGCAAGCCACGTAGTACAATTGAAAAATTCTAAACATAAGCCCCTACACCACACACCACCTATTTTTTTAATTTTTTTTATTTTTTTATTTTATCAAATATTTGGTATATAAATAATAAATAGAAAAATTAAAATATTTTAAAAAGAAAAAATCTAAAAAAAAATTTTAAAAAATAAAAAATATATGGTGTGTGGTGTAGGGGCTTATGAGTAGTAATACTCAGTACAATTTGCATCACCTAATATACATCGGTTCAACAAACCAACGGGCAACGGCAAACACGTACCTAACCGATACCCATTCGTACGGTATCAGCGCCATTAAATGTTTAGTGTAGGGCCGAAATAGAAGAACTCTGGTGTAAAAATAAAATAAAGAGCTATGCTACATACAAGCAGATTTTGTACACTACTTCACATACCGATCATTTTTAATGTAAAAAAATTATAAAAAAATTTTTGAGAAAAGAAGAAAATTTTATATTTCATGAAAATTATTTCCGCCTTCAATTCACATCATTTCATTAAACATATATCTTATAAATTAATATCGGTACGCGAATTGGTGCGCAAAGTATGCTTGCAAGAAGACTTTTCCAAAATTAAAAGAATAAGAAAAAGAAACAAGAGCAGCTATAAATATAAAGGATTCCATGAAACAATCTCAACTAATGTCACGTTATTTTTTATTTTTAAATCCTTTTTCTCCCCCTTCCTAGTGTCTCTTCCCTCTCCCTTTTCTACCCCCTCCGCTTTACCCTTCACCCAGGTTTCCCTTTTGAGCAGCACCAACATTGACCACCGTGACCTCCAACTACTGTTGCGAGCTCTCCTTGACCACCATCAACCTCACCCGGCCACTCATAGTCCCAATTTACCCCTCACGCATGCCCCTTCTTTCACATGAAACCCCCTTCTTTCACATGGGTTTCTTTACCTCGCAATGCCTATATCTATTGTAAAGCCACCATACTACCACTCCATTGCCACCACCAACTCTACTGCACCTCCCTCAACCCCTCCATGCCTGGTCGTAGCCCCTAGCTGCTCCCTTTACCTCTCACGCACTCTCTATCTCTCGGATTCGGGAGCTACTAGAGATATAAAGAGATGTTACAAAAGAATCTCATACACTGATGTGGTACAATATCAATGTGCCACGTGTCTATTTTCTTTAGCCCCTTTTCTCTGTGCACCCCCACCCCTCAGCAGCGCCCATCCCCTCTTCCCCGTGCGCCCTCACCCCTCAGCAACACCCAGCATCGCCACAGCTCATCGACGGCCATCACCAGCGGCCATTCCCCCGATCACCATGGTTGACGCTGGGAGGGGGACATGAGGGAGGGGAGGATAAAAACGAAATCGAGCTGCAACCTCCTTATTGGCATTTCACGTCAGCGATGCTGTTTAGATCGCCAGCATCTTTGACCACCATGCCTAGCGCCAGAAAGGGCATAGGAAGAGGGTAGGGGAGGGCATGGGGGAGGGGAGGAAAAAAAAAATGGGACATGTGGCAATGTATCACATTAGTGTGTGTGATTTTTTGTGTAAAATTTTTTTGTGTCTAAAGTGTTTTTCAAAAGAAATTCACGTACAGAGTTTCCCCTTCCAAAAAAAAAAAAATAAAAAGGAAGAAAGAAAGAAAGGGGGATGCACGGTAGTTAGCATACGCCTTCAATGGTTCTGAAGTTCCATCTTCTCACCCCCCTCACCACATGCTCACTCCTCCCCCACCCTCTCACTCTAAATAAAAGTCTGATTGAAGAAAAGAAAGTCCAGAGAGAGATAGAGTGAGAGCCCAAAAAGCAAAAGGAGAGATGAAGCAGAGTTCACCTGAGGCAGTCTCGTCTTCATCCTCTGCACCCGCTCTGTCCGACCATTCGCAGCCGTCCGCTTTATCATCATCATCTTCATCCGACAAAGCCTCATCAATATCAACCGCCGCCGCTGCGGAGGACCTGGCGGTGGGGTCCAGGGATGGCGGAGGTGGGGCCCATGAGTGCGTCACTGTTGAACGGCGCGGCGAGTTCTCCGCCGTGTGCAAATGGACGGTCCATAACTTCCCGAGAATCAAGGCTAGGGCTCTGTGGAGCAAGTACTTCGAGGTCGGCGGCTACGATTGCCGCCTCCTCGTGTACCCCAAAGGTGACTCGCAAGCCTTACCAGGGTACATCTCAATCTACCTCCAAATCATGGACCCTCGCGGCACGTCCTCCTCCAAGTGGGACTGCTTCGCCAGTTACCGTCTCGCCATCGTCAACGTCGCCGACAATTCCAAGACCATTCATCGCGATTCTTGGCACCGCTTCTCCAGCAAGAAGAAATCCCACGGCTGGTGCGATTTCACTCCCTCCTCCACTGTTTTCGATTCCAAATCCGGTTTTCTTTTTAATAGCGACACAGTTTTGATAACCGCCGATATATTAATCCTCAATGAGTCCGTTAATTTCACCCGCGATAACAATGAGGTCCAGTCCTCCTCGGCCTCTTCGACTATTTCGTCGTCGGTGGTCGCCAGCCCGGCCTCCGACGTGTTAAGCGGCAAGTTCACTTGGAAAGTGCGTAATTTTGGTTTGTTTAAGGAAATGATCAAAACGCAGAAGATAATGAGCCCGGTGTTCCCGGCCGGAGAGTGCAATCTTAGGATTAGTGTGTATCAGAGCTCTGTGAATGGGGCAGATTATTTGTCAATGTGTTTGGAGAGTAAGGACACGGAGAAGACGGTTATTTTGTCCGATAGGAGTTGTTGGTGTTTGTTCCGAATGTCAGTGTTAAATCCGAAGCCCGGCTCGAATCACATGCACAGGGACTCGTATGGGAGGTTTGCAGCGGATAATAAGAGCGGGGACAATACAAGTCTGGGTTGGAATGATTATATGAAGATGTCGGAATTTTTTGGGGCAGAATCGGGGTTTCTGGTTGATGACACTGCGGTATTTAGTACGTCCTTTCATGTGATTAAGGAGTTTAGTAACTTTTCCAAGAGTGGAGGGTTGATTGGAGGGAGGAGTGGGAGTGGGGCGAGGAAATTGGATGGGCATATGGGGAAATTCACTTGGAAGATTGAGAGTTTCACGAGGTTGAAGGATCTTTTGAAGAAGAGGAAGATTACGGGTCTTTGCATCAAGAGCAGGAGGTTTCAGATCGGGAATCGGGATTGCCGTCTCATCGTTTATCCACGAGGTATGCTACATTATGCCCTGGAGGATTCTTTTTTGGCTGTTATTCAATACTCTATTGGGTTACATGTCTGATTAATAAATTTTACCATAGTACTAAATAATAGTACTTAGTTTAAACTATTGTTAAATCTTACTTATAAAAAAAAAAAACTATTGTTAAATCTTTTTTATTTTATTTTATTTTATTCACGTTAATCTTTATAGGCATCGCTTTAAAAGGGACATGTTCCTCTTATAAGGATAATTGGGGTAACTAGGACTACTAGTATCTTTTACACTTTAATATGGTAGAAGTGTTACTTATCCTTTACTGCAATCCTTTTCCCTTGAGCCCATTCAAGCTTGTGCTGCTAGCTGCTTGGCATAGCGTTCAATTTCCCTTTTGCCTGAAGCTCAATGTAGTTTAAGCTTCCATGTAGGGTGGCATATTATTTATACTTTAGACCCAAATTCATTTAAACTTTTTGCTTAAGCTATTACCTTGGGAAGGGTACTTCTGATATTTTATTTTATTTCATTTTTCGTTTTACCATGTTTGATTGTAATGGGGCAGTTTTTATCTACCTTGCATTGTGGCTTACGATCTATTTTTTGGTCCTTGCATTTGAGATTATTTGAGCTAGGCTGACGATAGCTTAGCTTGTGCTCAAAAGAGTGAACTGATAAAAAATTTTCTCACATACTTGGTGGTATCAGGGCAGTCTCAGCCACCATGCCATCTTTCAGTGTTTCTTGAAGTTACAGATTCACGAAATACGTCAAATGATTGGAGTTGTTTTGTTAGTCACCGGTTGTCTGTTGTGAACCAGAAGATGGAAGAGAAGTCTGTCACGAAGGAATCCCAGAACCGTTACTCCAAAGCTGCAAAGGACTGGGGTTGGCGTGAATTTGTGACGCTCACTAGTTTATTTGATCAAGATTCTGGATTTCTTGTTCAGGACACAGTTGTCTTCTCTGCGGAGGTGCTTATATTGAAAGAGACGTCCATAATGCAAGACATTACTGACCAGGAAACTGAGTCTAACAATGCTGGTTCACATATAGACACAGTATGGAAAAGAAGTTCATTTACATGGAAGGTGGAGAACTTCCTGTCATTTAAGGAAATAATAGAGACCCGCAAAATATTTAGCAAATTTTTTCAAGCTGGTGGATGTGAGCTTCGGATTGGTAGGTATCTGTCTCTTTTCATTTTTTTCCTCCGAAGAGGTAGTTGCAGTTGTTAACTTGTTATATTTCTATATTTTTATTGACATCTGCTATTGTTATTTTTTTTTTAAATTACAACACAGGTGTGTACGAGTCCTTTGAAACTATCTGTATATATTTGGAGAGTGACCAGTCAGTTGGTAGTGATCTGGATAAAAATTTTTGGGTTAGATACAGGATGGCTGTTGTGAATCAAAAGAATCCGGCCAAGACAGTGTGGAAGGATTCTTCTATATGTACAAAGACATGGAATAATTCTGTCTTACAATTTATGAAGGTTTCAGATATGTTGGAAGTGGATGCTGGGTTTCTTGTGCGTGACACTGTTGTTTTTGTCTGTGAAATTCTAGATTGCTGCCCTTGGTTTGAGTTTTCAGATCTAGAGGTTAGTATTTGTAAGCCTGTTCCATCTATATGTTACATGCAAGTCATTACAAAGGCAATCTGTTTATATGCTTTCTATAGTGAGTTATAACCTATTACTGTATACACATTATTTGGCCTTTGGATATTTCTGTAATTTTTCTGTTGTTAAAGTCTAACCTGGCCCTGGACTGTTCAAGTCTAACCTAATCATGACTATAGATGTAAAAATGAGGTTTGTGAGACTTGTATGTGATTCCTTTTATTTTTGTTCTGTATCATACATGGCTTTGGGTGTATTCTGAAAAATATCCTAAGGTGTTTGATGGTGATGCATTTATGTAATGGATATAGTTAACTTGAAAATATAGAAGATAGATGAGAGAGGGTGAAGTATGACATTAAAATGTGAGTGATTGACCACACTGGATAATCAACATTCATATTCTTGAATATCTTAGTTTTTGGTTAGAGTCACAATGCTCAAACTTTTGAATACCGAGGGAGGACAGTGCCAGAGTTAAAAGCTATCATATTCGGCTACCTCTATGTTTGGATGGCTGCTCACCACATTTCCAATTTTCAAGTCTTCTAGATTTAAGGACTTCTGCTCTTTTTCTGCTTCTTGCTAGTTGTGTGTTTCCTTTTGTTTACTTTCTACGTACTTGGATTGCATCCCCTTGCACTTTTATATTTGACGCATAGATTTCATTCATGGCATATTATTGCATAGAATTGAACCTACCTAAATTAATTTTGTTGCATACCTTCAAATGAGATGTTTTAAGGTAAAAAGTATTATAATTGGAACTAACAGGCTCTATTAGAAGTTGTTGCAGCCAGTGTCCGTTTGCATAAAGAGTTTGGAGTATATATTTTCATATACTATGTAATTTAACATAGCCTATTTATACAGAATGGTAAAGGGGCCCTGCGTAGTATTACTTACCAGCCCAATTAATTCTGCTTTTCTGTTGGGACTGGTTCTTATTTCTATATCCTTATTCTATTTTCCATCAAACCTTCATTTTGTAGCTAGATTTATTAGCCAACCAATTTTCTCTTCTTTATGCGGTGGTTGTAACCATGTTTATGGGTGGTCTAACTCTTTTCAGGTTTTGGCTTCGGATGATGATCAGGATGCTTTGACAACCGATCCTGATGAACTCATTGACTCTGAAGACAGTGAAGGAATTAGTGGTGATGAAGAAGATATATTTAGAAACCTTCTCTCAACAGCTGGTTTTCACCTCACATATGGAGATAATCCTTCACAGCCACAAGTCACCCTACGAGAAAAGCTTCTAATGGATGCTGGTGCAATTGCTGGTTTTCTAACTGGACTTCGTGTGTACCTTGATGACCCTGCTAAAGTTAAGCGCTTGCTTCTTCCAACCAAGCTCTCTGGTAGTAATGATGGAAGGAAGGCCACCAAGTCTGATGAATCTTCCCCCAGTTTGATGAACTTGCTGATGGGAGTCAAAGTTTTGCAGCAGGCAATCATTGATTTACTGTTGGATATTATGGTTGAGTGTTGCCAACCTTCTGATGGGAGTTCTAGTGGTGGTTCTACTGATGCAAACTCAAAACCTTCTCCAGATGAAAGTGGAGCTGCCCCTCCACTGGAATCTGATAGGGAGAATGGTGCATCAGAATCTGTGCAGTTTCCTGTATATGAGAGATTGGATTCTGGTGTTGACGAAGGTGGCAGTGCATCTGCTGTACAAAGCTCTGACATGAATATGTTATGTAGACCAGAAAAATCTCTTCCTGGACAACCCATCTGTCCACCAGAAACATCTGCTGGGGCGTCAGAGCATGTACCCATTCACTCAAAGGTACACTTTTGTGTTTCACGAGGTGTGAACTACTTTGCTTCATATTTTGATGTTGACTACTTGAACAAATTGAAAATTTCAGACAAAATGGCCGGAGCAATCAGAGGAGCTATTAGGCTTGATTGTAAATTCGCTGAGAGCCCTAGATGGAGCTGTTCCACAAGGGTGTCTGGAACCAAGAAGGCGACCTCATTCTGCTCAAAAGATTGCTCTTGTATTGGATAAAGCTCCCAAGCATTTGCAAGCAGACCTTGTTGCTTTGGTACCCAAATTGGTTGAGCAATCTGAACATTCACTGGCCGCTTGCGTTCTCCTTGAACGACTTCAAAAGCCAGATGCAGAACCTGCATTGAGGATACCTGTAAGATAGTCTCTGGAGAGGCTATATTTCTGTTTTTTTTAATGACCTGCTGGGCTTGTTGGCATGTGCATTGAGGATACCTGTAAGATAGTCCATTGCTATATCTCCTTTCTCCTAATTTGATATGTATATGTTTCCTAGGTTTTTGGTGCTCTGAGTCAACTTGAGTGTGGCAGTGAAGTGTGGGAACGTGTTTTGTTTCAATCGTTTGATCTCTTGACTTGCTCAAATGATGAACCACTTGTCACAACCATAGATTTTATATTTAAAGCTGCATCACAATGTCAACATCTTCCTGAAGCGGTATGCATTAAAAATTCTGAAGTTTGATTTGGTTCCTTTCTCATGTTTTTATTCTAATTTTTGATGCGCTTTCTTTACATGCATTAACCTTCTTTCTCTCTATTGTAGGTCAGATCTGTCCGTGTTAGGCTAAAAAATCTGGGCATTGAAGTTTCTCCTTGTGTCCTCCATTTTTTAAGTAGAACTGTAAATAGTTGGGGAGATGTTGCGGAAACCATACTTAGAGATATTGATTGTGATGATGATTTTGGTGAAAATTGTTCAACAATGCCATGCGGGCTTTTATTATTTGGTGAATATGGTTCTGCCTCTGAAAGACTGCATATTGTGGAGGAGCAGGATCTCTGTGCCAGTCGTCATTTTTCTGACATTTATATTCTGATTGAAATGTTATCTATACCTTGCCTTGCTGTTGAAGCTTCTCAAACATTTGAGAGAGCTGTAGCTCGAGGTGCTGTTTTGGCCCAATCAGTAGCCATAGTCTTGGAAAGACGCCTCACTCAAAGATTGAATCTTAGTGCCAGTTTTGTCACTGAAGATTACCAGCATACAGAATCTGTAGTAGAGGGTGAGGCCAATGAGCAGCTAACAATCCAACCTGATGATTTTACTTCAGTTCTTGGTCTTGCTGAGACATTGGCCCACTCAAGGGACCCTTCTGTAAAGGAATTTGTAAAGGTCCTGTACACAATATTGTTTAAATGGTATGCTGATGAATCTCACCGAGGAAGGATGCTGAAGAGACTTGTTGACCACGCCACTAGCACGACAGATAATAGTCGTGAAGTAGACTTAGACTTAGATTTGGATATATTGGTTACTTTGGTTTTTGAGGAGCATGAAATTGTTAGACCAATTTTGAGCATGATGCGGGAGGCTGCTGAACTTGCTAATGTTAATCGAGCTGCTCTTTGGCACCAGGTTTGTGCCATTGAAGATGAAAGTATTCGCATGCGTGATGAAAGAAAAGCTGAAATTTCCAATATGGTTAAAGAAAAAGCTGGCATTTCACAGAAACTGAGTGAATCGGAGACCAACATCAATCATCTCAAGGTATTTGATGTCTTAATTAGAATGATATGATTAGGGCTTTTCACATCTTGCTAGTATTTTTGGAGAATGTGAACTGAAGCCTTGCATGAAATGGCAGTCTGAAATGAGGGCTGAGATGGATCGGTTTGCTCGGGAAAAGAAGGAGCTCTCTGAGCAAATACGAGAAATTGAAAGTCAGCTTGAGTGGTTTCGCTCTGAGCGGGATGATGAAATTTCAAAGCTTACTGCTGAGAAGAAAGCTCTTCAGGATCGCCTTCATGATGCAGAGACACAACTCTCCCAATTGAAGTCACGTAAACGCGATGAATTGAAGGTATCACACTACCTTACTTTTGGTTACCCATCTCCTGCTTTTTATTTTGCTCCAGTTATTTTAGTGGAAAGGGGCACACACAGACACATATTTGGTTATGCTTGGCTGAAAGAACCTCTATAGGTTCTTCTTCCTTTCAAGCATTCTCTATAGGTTCAGGTGATGCCAGTGTTACAAAGTGCTAAACGCAAATGACCTTTAGTATGTTATTCTTCATTCGATTTAGTAATTATGATATTGGGTGGGATCAATCGTTAGTATTTAGGTAGAAGCCTTGATGTGTTGTAATTCCCTGTGGAACTTGTTAATTTAACAATTTTATCCTCTAGTTGATAGACACTAATGGTATCTTTGATGAATCATGAGATGACTGGGAATTGTCGAAAACTCCATTTTCAGTGAAGTCTTTTTTCAGCACTGATGGTATTTGGCATCCTCCGTGTTCTCATTTGCTAATGCCGATGATCCCACATGTCTTTCCCTCTTTCTTTTGAAAGATTATCTGATTTTCTTTGTCTTGTGAAGACAGACAACCTTTAAGTAGCTTTTCAGCTCATAAGGCTGACTCCTCTTGCTTTGCACAAAAATTTTTTGGCGTTGGCTTGAGCAATCACTTTCTGTACAACAATAGCATCAGAATTACGAGCACTTGACTGTGATTTTGAGTAATTGTTATGTCCTCTAGATTTTTCTTTTAATCACATCCTTCCTCATTTGAGACTCTTGAGAACTTGGCATGATATTATTTTTGTCATTATTTGCCATTGCTTTTTTCTGACTGCAATTTGCATGTGACAGAAAGTTTTGAAGGAGAAAAATGCCCTTGCTGAAAGGTTGAAAGGTGCTGAAGCTGCACGGAAACGATTTGATGAAGAACTGAAACGTTATGCCACAGAGAATGTGACTCGAGAGGAAATCCGTCAGTCCTTGGAGGACGAGGTTCGCAGATTGACCCAAACAGTGGGGCAAACTGAAGGAGAGAAGCGGGAGAAGGAAGAACAAGTTGCACGGTGTGAAGCATTTATTGATGGGATGGAATCGAAATTGCAAGCCTGCCAGGTTTTTGCTCTAAAATAGCTTATGCTTTTTTGGCCTCCCTTCCATACTCAATGCTGGATGATTGTAGCATGACTGGCTGGAACTATTTCGTACTAATAAATTTTTTTTTTATAATTAATAAGAATTTTATTACCAAGAAAAGGCACAGCCCAAGTACACTGGAGTATACAAAGGAAATACCTACTACACTCTAGAAAGCAGGATCGTACTAATAATTATGTGGATTGAAAGAGGAGCGCTATCAATAACTGGGAGACTGCTTAATTAGCTCTTTTGGCTTAGAACACTGAATTTGATGGTGGTGTTTTAGTAAAAATGATCATATATTACATAAAACTCCCCCCCCACATTAGCTCTTTTGGCTTAGAACGCTGAATTTGATGGTGGTGTTTTAGTAAAAATGATCATATATTACATAAAACTCCCACCCCCCCCCCCCCCCCCCCCGCACGGGCAACACCTCCCGTTCCTCTCTCTGAGCATAACAGTGACTGGATTAATGCTTCCATTTGCCTTTCTCATGCAGCAATATATTCACACCCTTGAGGCTTCACTTCAGGAGGAAATGTCACGACATGCCCCTCTATATGGTGCTGGCTTGGAAGCTCTATCAATGAAGGAGTTGGAAACATTGGCACGTATTCATGAAGAAGGGCTTAGACAGATCCATGCTCTTCATCAGCGGAAGGGGAGTCCAGCTAACAATCCTCTTGTGAGCCCCCACAACCTTCCACACAATCATGCTTTACACCCTGCTGCACCACATCCAATGGCCGTTGGATTGCCTCCTTCGCTAATATCGAATGGGGATGGCATCCACAGCAATGGGCATGTGAATGGGGCGATTGGGCCCTGGTTTAACCATACTTGAATTTTTGGATCACAATCCGTTTTGCCAACATAGGCATTTGTCCACTCAATTCAATAGAGCTGGGTGACATCTCAATCACATGAAGGCATGCATGCTATTTCTCTTTTTTGAGTTTTTGTTTTTGCTTTTCGCATTTTGACTGGTAGAACTGTTGGAATGCTCACGGAGGAAGAGAAGGAATAACAAAGTCGGATGGATGGTGAGGATTGGTTTTAGAATTGAAACGAGGAAGTGAGTCCAATAGAACTAACAGTTGCAAATGCAACATTTTGCATTGTTCTCTTACAGTTATTCATAGGATTTTTGAATTTTTTTGTTAATTTTGTTTCATTTACGTTCTCAAAAGTTTTTTTTCGACCTCTTGGAGTCTTGAATCTATTTTCAGAAATTGTTTGGAAGTTGGGGAAGAAGTGGATGTAAGGTTGATTGTGTAAGAAGCCACCGTTGCGTTATGACTCATCTGGATAATGATTACCACATTCGATAACCATTGGATTTATGCATCCAATCCCATAAAGGCTCTATTTATCTTTGACCCTTTTGCTATCGTATCGTTTACAGGATATACAAATTACCAGATCAACTAACACGTGTTTATTTGTTTTTATCATCTTTTAACTGAACAAAGCAGTCACGCGTTTTAATTGCCCAAAGAAATAGCATACGTGTTCAAGAAAAATATGAGAAGATTTACGAAGATATTTCGAGAGCAGTCGCTGTACTTTGTATTCAATTGTATTTGTATTGGAAATCGAAACAAATACAGAAATAGAAAAAGATGAATCGATAGCAGTTCTCATTTAATAATTGGATCAAGTGGAATTTCTAAGCTGGTTCACAACTTCGTTTGCCATTCTTGTTTCTAATTTTGTATTATAGTATCCTCCTAGCACAACTGGTTTATATATAAAATCAAGAAATTAGTGTAAAGCCAAAGGCAAATACAAAACAAAAATTAAGAAAGTTCAATGCCTCCTTAGCTTACGTAACCTGCAATAACCATCCGATTTCTGAAATTTCAAAACAAGGATCACTGTCTCTTAGGCAAGGTGGCTAAGCCTCATCCAGAAGCCAGAAATTAAGCTAGTGCCTAGCGGTGATTCATGCACGCCTACAGCTAGCAAATATCAAGCCCAATTGAGTTTATCTTACACATCCCATACATTGCTGGCCGCCACGATATTCAGCCAAAAACACGCTGAATTGTTAAGGAAAAGGACGGACCGCCTTGATTTTGACATTTCTGGGTTATTCTGCATGAAATCGACAGCAAATTAATTCCAAAGTCTTGGAATGAGATGACATGCGAAGTACGCGCTAAACTGAGGTCACCTAATTCAGAGGTTCTCTTTGGATCGATTTGTGGTGTGAACAACAAATATTTCGACGAAACATTGACTCACTGTCGTACATAATGCAGAATTAAGATAATGGACAATGGTTGATTAATGGTACACATAGCATTAATATTCCCTTTTCTCGTGGAGCAACAGGTAACGTCAGATGACTAATTAAAATCCCGGTCTTCCTCGAGATTTTTCGCACATTCTGCCACGTGAATTACTATTAAGCTGCAATTTTTCAGAGAGAGAGAGTTTGCTTAAATAATCTGATTACTCTTATGATTACTTATTTTGGATTAACTCGGAATTTAATTTCCATCCATTAAGGAGATCAGCAAGAGCATAGGGAAAATTGCGTGAATGAGAGAAGTCTGACTAAGAACAGAGAGTATATCCTGCAAACGTGGCCTGATAAATCTAATTTGACTTTTGTATGTGCCTCTCTCACGCATCCTTTGGTTGTTCTCAAATCAATCTCTTCCATACAATTTTTTCTCTCTATATATTTGAGTTATTCGTAGTCCTCCTGTTCAAGAAGCCAAAAATAGTACTGCTCTCTCTCTCTCTCTCTCTCTCTCTCTCTCTAGATCTCTCAACACAAATACACCAAGAATAAGCTGTTCTCTGTTGTTGGCCGTAGCCCTTCTAATTCTTTTTCGAGGGAGAGAACTGACATCAACTTGATTCTTCTCTGTGTTGGCCATTGTTTGCGCATTTCTGAGTTGGTTATATATATATGTGACCTGGGTTTGGCCCACTTCGTTTTTCCAGAGTAAGCCACTCTACCTGATCATCTCTTGCATGCGTCTCTTTTAGCTTCTTCTTCTCTACTTACATTTCTGAAACATATATAATAGATAGAGATACATTCTATTGCGATGATTTAATTTCCTACTTCGAGTAATTAAATAAATTAACATAAAATGTCGCATCATTGTCATGATATTCGTATTCAGGTAGAAAACCATATAATAATGGTATTAATCTTGGATGACGAGACCCTGACGTGGTAGAACCAATTAAGAACTCTTAGTTGGTTTAACCATAGTCCTACATTTAAGGTGCAACGTTCAAATGAAATTACCTCTTGATTTATAGCCTTCTAATAACTTATCAATGTCCTTTTAATATGTGAGGAGTTATTTTCCGAAAACTGCTAAAATGTCTTCAAAGATGTAGCTTTTAATAGATTCCACTGGTCCTTTCCTTCAACTTTGATGAATCTAATTCCATTACTTTAAATTTGTTTAGAAATCAGAGATTTAACTATCTCTCTCTCTCTCTCTATGAATTTCAGCATGAACCAAGTTTGTTGGCCTTACTTTGATCCCGACTTTGATAACCTCCCAGAGAGGATAAATGGCCCAACGTAAGTAATTCATTGCTCCTTAAGTCCCCGGCCCTGGCCTTTTGAAAGTCTTAGCTAGCCATTTGGTCACGCTAGCTAGCTAGATAGAATTTCCCGGCAGCGAGATGTACCAACTTTCTTGTTTTGCCTTGCAGTTGCAGAGTTTGCATTGACAATGAAAGCATGGAAACATGCACTGTAGTAAAGGTACATGATCGATCAGTCTGGAAAGCTAGCTAGGGAATATTTTTGGAAAAAGGAGGGCCTCTCTATATTATTAATGAAGCTAGCTAACAATTAAGATTGCTTGAATTATATGACTGCAGGTTGATAGCGTGAACAAGCAGGGCCTACTCCTGGAAGTGGTGCAGATCTTGACAGACCTAAATCTTACAATATCAAAGGGCCACATTTCATCTGACGCAGGGTGGTTCATTGATGGTACTGCATATGTTCTTCTATTAACCCTCCAGTTTATGGGTCCAACTGTATCATAATGTTAAAAACTTTTAAAACGGTTCTAACTTAACCCAAACTATAAGAAAAATGGGTTTTTGTGTTTTTGTAATCAATTTATTACAACAAAAAGACTATTTACAATCAATTTGTAGTGCCATCCCAACTACCGATCGTGTTTCAAATTTCTTGATGATCAATTAATCTTTGTAAATTTGCAGTTTTTCATGTTAAAGACGTGCATGGCAATAAACTTACGGACCAGAACATCATTAACGCTATCCAGCAGGTAATTTTCCTTCTTGTCTTTATCTTCTGCATGGTTCTCATGATGCATGTATTTTTGAATTGTTGAATATATATATATATATATATATATATATATATATATATTTATACACGATTCTGAGATGCGCTTGCACGATCCCACCCAAAATTTTCTTTGTTTGCATGCATGGATGGTTTAAAAAATAAATAAAAATTTAATTAGCTAGGAACTAAACACATGAATAGTTGTACGTGCAGTTCATGGTACATCACATGTGATGCATTTTTCAGGGAAAGTAACTTTTGCATTAATCATGCGCAAGCACAAAATAGTAAATACTAACACGGAGAAAGCCATGCAGGCAATAGGTACTGCAAGGGGAAACCGAGCCAAGGCAAAGAGTACCTATTCGAATAAGATTTACAGACCTGAATACCAGAATGAGCACACGGCCGTCGAAATGACAGGAAAGGATCGGCCCGGTCTATTCTCCGAGATATCAGCCGCCTTAGCCGACCTTCATTGCAACATTGTGGAAGCCCATGCATGGAGCCACAATGATCGCCTGGCTTGTGTTGCCTACATCTCAGATCACGAATCCTCAGGCACCCCGATCGATGATCCGGACCGCCTCGCCACTATCGAAGACCATCTCTCCACGGTCCTCCGGGCCACCACCATCCCGAGCCTTATTGGATCAATCCAGACCAACCAACAAGAAGTCAAAGCGGGTTTTCTTGAAGGTTCCGAAGAAGGCACCAATATGACAAATGTGGAACGCCGGTTACATCAACTCATGCTTTCAGTTAGGGATTTTGAGGTCCCATCCGCGCTCTCAAGCTTTCCAACAATGACACCAACGGGATCGGAGGATAGTGACGATGAAGGAAGGAAGACCGTGGTGAAGATTGAGAGGTGTGACCAGAAACGGTACTCGATACTGAACATAGAGTGCAAGGATCGGCCAAGACTCATGTTCGATACAGTATGCACGCTCACCGACATGCAGTACATGATTTTCCATGCTTCCATAAGTTCAGATAAAGGTTATGCCTTCCAGGTATATATGCATATACATATATATATGGCGCCAGCAGCTGGCCCTTTATAAATTATGAAAATTCTATATATTACCCTATCATCTTACTTTCATTTAATTAAATAAGATGTGACACATTTATCATCATTAAATAATAATTTATTAGATATTTTTTTATCATTTAATAATAATAAATGTACTACATCTTACTTAATGCATAAGATGAAAGTAAAATAAGAATGTAATTTATAGCATTGAACATGATTTTAATTTATGGAGGTAGGCTAATGCTAGCTAGCTGTTGATTGCAGGAGTATTTTATCCGACATCAAGATGGCTGTGCTTTGGATACAGAGAGCGAGAAGGAACGCGTAATAAAATGCTTAGAGGCCGCCATAGAGCGTCGGGTTTGTGAGGTACGAGAGAGCCAAATCCTAGCTAGCTTCCAATTTCCAGTACTACCATGCATCCCCTTTCAATTATGATATTCTACTTTAGAATTTCTACTTTTAATCAATTAATTAATATTAATATCAATGCAATATGGTTAATTAATTGATTAAAATTCATGCAGGGAGTTCGGCTAGAGCTGTGTGCAGACAACAGGGTAGGCTTGCTGTCCGACATAACTCGGGTTCTTCGAGAGAATGGTCTTACCGTTGTCAGAGCAGATGTAGCGACGCAGGGAGAGAAGGCCGTAAATGCTTTGTATGTGAGAGACATCTCAGGGAATGAGGTAGACATGGTGACGTTCGCGGAGTCGATGAAGAAAGAGATCATGGGTCCAATAGCACTTCAAGTCAAGAATGAGACCAAGGGATCACTATCCACTTCGCCTGAACGGTCCCGTTTATCTCTCGGAGACATGCTCAAATCTCACCTCGAGCGCTTGTCTCACAACTTTATTCCTATCAAGTAATCAATCTAATGGCATGGGGGCGCGCGCATGCATGCAATATTCTTTAATTAATTAGCTTATTCCTTGACACGTCATTCCACAAGTTAATTAATAATCATGTAGGACTTGTACAAATTAATTATATATAATACTTGCTTTTAGGTTGTGAATAAGAAAGGGGTTGACCAAGGATATATATATATATATAATATTATTGTAAATTTGTAACGCTTCTTCGATTTTAGACTAGCTCATACATGTATTCCTGGAATATTATTGGACTGTATATAAATATTAATCGCATTTATTGTGCGGGAAGGAATTGTTTATACTGTAAATAAAAGGATAATTAATATGAAGACTTCATTGCCAATAGCCTATCTCATATTATATACACGATCGAGGAAGAATTATCCATAAGATGGTACGACCTATAACAAATTACATAAGGCCCCTAGCTACTTTTATTTTCATTATTCGTTGTGAAATTTCATTGCTCACCAACGTGAAAAATGCTATGTTTAAAAAAAAAAAAAAAAAAAAAATTCTGTCACGTGATGTGCTAAGTGCATGCATGCCACATTAGTATAGCTCGAGTTGTATATCCATCATTGATATAACACAATTTGATTTACCAAATTTTAATCTGTAAATCTTTCTTACAAATTCAATTCTGCCACGTCAGAAATATGTAGTATATTTTCACACCGACTTATAAATATAATTTTTTTAATAAAGAAAAGAGTAAATAAATAATAATTAAAAATTACAAGAGAAGTATATATATATATTAATTTTGAGGAAAAAAGATTTTTCCCTTCTTTTCCGATTTCCTTCATTAATTCTTGTTGCTATATGATGATCCGTCTATTCAAGATTAATATTTATCCTCCTAAGCCATACAGAGTGTAGAATCATATGGAATACATCAAACCTTTGAGCCGGCTTGTTCAGCACAAAATGTCTCCTCACGACCTTCAAATTCTCCTTAAACCTCCTATACCTCTCTTCCGAAACTGCGCTCAATACCTCCTTCAGCCTTGGAATCTCCGACACATCAACCTGAATCGAAAATGCCTCCCACCGCAATACATCACTGAACGGCAAAACATAAGAATCCGATAGAATCACCGGTACACATTCCGCATAAATGGCTTCCACAATTCTGGGGCTGGCCACTTCGTGCCCACTAGGACATAGGCAGAACTTGGACTGTAGCATAAAGGAGTAGTAGTCAAGTTCTTTGGGGAGATACTCGTAGACACGGAGATCATTGTCACGATTCTTCCAATGGTGCAGAAGGATCGGCCGGATTGGGCCGTGAACGCCACCTGCAAAGAAAGCAAGGTAGGGACGTGGGGCATCGGCCGGTGGGGGAGTGAGGAGTTTCGATGGTAAGTTGCCGCCATAGAGGTGAATTTCAGGGAGGCTAATGTCCTTTTGAGGGTTGAAGCCCTCGGAGGTGTTGGCATTGCAAAGAATTCGGATGGATGTGTTGTAGAGGAAGGGATTGCCCTTTGCTACATGGGGACCCTGCAATTTTATTATATATAGAAGGTAAATTAATTTTGAGGGCGTACATAATAAGGACGATGCTACTAAGGCCAATGGAGTACCGATGAAATGACCGATGCAGTGTAATTTTTTTATTTTTAATTTTTTTTTCTTTTGTTTTAATTATTTTTTACACAGTTTTAAATGTTTTTAAAAAATACAAAAAATATATATTTATTAATATTTATTTCTTTAATCATTAAGTAATATTAAAAAGTAATATTAAAAAATAAAATAAAATAAAAATTCAATCGATCAAATTTATCGATTAAATATATTGGTTCCTCGGCATTTTCCTAACTCATAACGCTCCTTCGTCAGTTTAAAATTGTACGTATCAAAAAAGTTAAAATTAATGCATACTGCAGATGCCAGATACGGGTATTTGCCATTTTTTTCCATTACCATCCAAAAAATAACATGTAATATATAGCTTAAAAAATGATAATCACCATCGTGATTGCATAGTATTGTGTAATTATTTTTTAAAAAATAAATAACAAGAAATTTATATGTAAAAATTATTATTATTTTTAATAATAAACTTTATTTTTTTTAAATTAACTATACGATATTTACACATTTTACAACTTTACATAATATTATTCGTATAATATATATATATATATATATAAAAGTGTGTCTTGGCAACCTTTATTTATCTATTTATTTTTGTAGTTTCTTTCATTTGCACCCTTCTTTATTCCAAGATAATTAAACTCTTGAAGCCTGGGAAGTGGGAATAATATTCCACTTATAAAATAATCATGAGTGCCGAGAACTATGCGCACGCCTCAGACTTGTGGTGTCAACCTAAGCTCACTATGTACGATATGAGGAAGTGAAGTGAGAAACTTAAAAGAAAGAAAGAAACTCACCCAATCATGGCAGGCGAGCATGAAGTGGTCTGCCCCACAAGTCCTATTCCAGAAGGGATACTTCATAGAAACCACTCCCACATAATCAGAGACAAACTGCTTTAGAAGGGTGAGGTCGTAAGAGAGAGGTTTGTAGATGTACTTGACCATCCATGTCACGCTGAAGGGCAAGAAGTAAACGTGAGCCCGGTGCGGATCTCTAGTCCTGAACATCCCCGCCCCATGCTCTAGCTCGTGGATGAACCTCCCTTCGATGGTGTATATGTCCTTGCATGGCCCATCGTGGGTGATCGGTGGGTCCCCTTCCGAATACACGTAGACCTTGAATCTCCTCTCCATCTCTTCATAGCTCCTGTTAATTATTAATTTTCGGGATTATATATTGGTGAAGGGTAAAAAGGTCAATTTTATTTCTACATGCATTATCATGCATATGATGTTCTTGGCATTGAGTGAAGTGCGCGCCACGCTACTCTATGGTGAGTGGTAGGAGGCAGCTGTGAGAACCCGGAAATAAAAACTGTTTCAAGTTTGATGATCATTATTACTGTACTACCTCAACAATCATTACTTATAAAATCAAAGAATATACGTATATAAGACACTCTACAACTAGTTCTAAATCATTTGCATGATAATAATGAATTGATAATAATTAATCACAATATATAGCTAGCGGTTAAGACTAAAGTAAAAAGGCGTTAATATATTACTAATAAGAAATTATATTAAATTAGCTCCTATAATTATGAAAAAAATATAAGTTCCTAATTTTTTTAAGAAAACAAGATATATAATGACAATATTTATATGATATGAATAATAATTATAGAATAATAATTCTATATTTCTCCCAAGAGTGAGGCACAATATCGATCCTGTAAGAGTACTGGCCCTAAACAAAATGACTGCAGGAAATTAATTAAATTAGGAAAACTTGGTTGTTATCGGACCGAAGGAGTTAATTATTGATATGTTTTATGATTTTCAAATTCTAATAGTACTCTAAAATCCCATTGAGTAACAAGTACGCTGGATATATTGTGGTCAATTTCTGCTTCTTGAACACACGAGCGGACAATTTAATTGATGGCCTGACATATCTTTGATTATTCCAGCTAGCTAGGCTATCATTCTAATCCTTATACCACATCGGCTATCACATTAAAGAAGCACCAGGATTCAGTTTTCTTTTTTCATTATTGGTCCGACAGAGTGAGGACCATTGGCCTTTTTAGGCTTTTCACCGGGATCCAGTATCCATTACGTATTCGCGAAGGACCGCATTTTTAAGCCGCAATGATCATACGGGTGTTTAAGTGAGAACTGTGGAACTGCAGAGGGAATTGAGTGCTTGTGCACTTCGCATACCTGGCGTTTATTACAATAAATTCTATCGTGAAAACTCAACTGTTGAAGGAAAATCAAAAGAAAAAGGTATAATTATCTTTAACATGACCCGTATGATATAATGAAAGATCGAACTAGAAAGTTAAACGTAGGTGCAAAGGCTGGCGGTGACTTGGAAGCAAAGCAGTACTTCAAAGCTTTCAATCAATCGGTAAAAAGAAAATTATGGTATAAAAACGGGCTTACTGATAAAATGCGCCGGGGTTGCGATAGACAAATCCGGAGGGGTCAAAATCGTCGCCTCTGACGGTTGCTGAGAGATTGAGCTTCGAAGCTGCTCTGCGAATTGAAGATCGTGCTCGTGCAAGTCCTTGTTCGAGCTTTCGCTCTCTGCTTAGTCTCGTTTTCTTTCTGATCTGCATTATATGATAAGAATTATTAAGCATCGTCAAAAAAATATAGAACGCAGAAATTGAAGCGAGCAAATTAATCGACCAAATTCGAATAAAAATTTAATAAACAGTACAGATCATGAAGTTGATTTGGAATGTTATCTCGAAATTTCGGCCTTCCCAGTTTTTTCATGCGCATATGTAATGCATGTGTACAGAGAAAGATATCTGAAATTCAAAGCAAACTCAAAGTGATTGAAAAACATATTTAATTTATATGATCATCTCGGTTTCGATCTTTCGTCCGGAAATCAGCGCTCTAAATACGATTGATATGTGTATAGGTAGAGAGTAGGCCGCAGGTTGAAATATATTAATACCGTACGGTTCCCGAACTGGTTCACGTAAAAACCAGTACTGAAGCCGCCGGTAAGTACAGGTCGGTCTTGATAATCACGAGTGAATTTTGTCTGCAACTCAACCATTTGTACGGAGAACTCCGAATTCGATCCTGAGGACCTCATCAGCTTACAGAAATGAACCGAGAGCATGAAAACGACGGCGACCGAAAACACACAAAGAGGCGAAAGGATACAAAGGGAGCATCCGTGGCAAGTTCTCATTTCTCACTGGAGGGCTAGCTTGGGCGTTTGGTCGCTGTGATTTTGCTTTCCGGAGAAAAAAGATGGAGGAAGACTGGAGGGAGTTTAGCGTACTGGAAAACGGTTTGGAAAGTGAAATGCTCAGAGCGTGTTGGGAGCTTGAGCCTTGAATACTGAGTACAGGCCCCCGGACTCTCTCTACTCTCTCCGCGAGTAGAAATTTAAATGCGGAATGTGTGAGGCCGCATGTGGATTTACGGGTTTAACCCTGTGAATTATACTAGTAACCAAGGGGGGAAAATCATGTGCTACGCATGGCGATTCAAAACAGAACACGTGCTTTTTTTTTTAAAGGTTGGGAAAAGTCCCAAATTAGCGGGAAAGGAAGTTACGGAATCACCCAAACAGCCATGGCATCTGGCAGTCACCTTTTCAACTTCATTTAACATTTAATTAAGGTAATGATACATTTCTTTATTACTGTTTTTTTTTTTTAAAAAAAAAAATTAGATTAAAATTTTTAAAATATGACCTCCTTGTATATTTTAAAACAAAATAAATTCAATCAACCGACTTAATCATATAATTTAATTAAAAATAAATTTAATTTTATATAAAATTTGACATTGAGTTTATAAAAACACTGCTAGAAATAAAGAGATCTATTTTCGTAAAACTTAAGTGTGATATACATATTATTAATTATAAGGAGAATATCAAACTTATAACTTTTTATAATTCTTTATTAAAATAGACGATATTTTTATAATTAAATTAAATTACGTAATTACGTTGGTTGGTTAAATTTATTTTCTTCTAAATTATGAAAGAAGGTAATGTTCTTAGATTTTTAATCAAGATCAAAATAGCAAAAGAAAAAAATAGTTGGATAGTAAAACGGTAGTAAAAGAAGTGTAAGGGTATCATTACTCTTTAATTTATGTGGCACATATTTGTAATGAAACACTTGCAATTTCTTTTTTAATTTTTATACAATTATATGTTAAATTGAGGTATTTATGTATAGTGATATTATCTATAAGTTATTTTATAAAAATATCCTTTATCCAACATATGATTGTATAAAAATTGTAAAAAAGAGTATCATTTTTATTTGTCACATATCTCCTAAGTTTTATTGGCTTATTTTATTTTTTAACAATGAGAGCTCCCTCGTCGTATTTTATCTTCTTTCTTGTTTAAAAAATAATCTTATTATTTATTGTCAGTAATTTTATTATAATTAAATTAAATAGTTGTCTTACGTTGAAATCCTTACTTCTATAATGAGTTCTACACTATACAATTACCTTTACATATTCTTTAATGTGTTTCCCACACAAAGAATGTATGTTTAATTTGTCTCATGTCGAAATCATTATTTTTATAATGAGTCTTATTATATACAGTTACTTTTATATATTCTTTATACACTCTACTGATTTGTACAAATGTGTTAGGAGTATGCAAAAATATCTACACAACAAATTTTTATTGAAAGAAAATATATAAAGATATGATCTCTACCAGGTTTTAGAAATATTCTCCATTTAAAAGACCAAAGTTTTGGGTTTCAAAGTTCGTGACCGCGGAAACGTCGTAGCATATGGCTTAATTTTGTGCAACTTGCATATATAGTTGCATGTTATGCCTTCTCATGATGTATTTTATCTTTTGTGTTACGGGTCCAATATCTAGCAGCTACTTATACAAACGTAAAAATTTGAAATAATACAATTCTTCAAAATTGAATAAAAAAGTTAGGGAGCAACTCGATTTAGGAGCAAACAAAAGGATTATTTTTAAGTTTAATCCATGATTTTATTTTAAAATCTAAGGTTCGAAACGAGGCCTCGATTTTGTCTTAAACTGGAATAACTTTCAGCTAATTCAGTTACCTGGGTTGATTGATAATCCTAACTCGAATTCGAAACCTTTCTTTTTTTATTTGCGTAAGTAACCATTAGGACATGTTTGGTAAAAATATCTCAACTCAAAATTCTCATCTTATTATTACAATTTTTTTAAATTTTCACACAAAATATAAAAAGTAATTTAACTTTTTTAAATTTTAAAATAATAATAATATTAAAAAATAATATTTTAAACTTTTATCTTAATTTAAAATTCTTATCTTACTTATCGAATTTATCGTTCATGTTTGGTATATATATCTAATTATAACATAGATAAATGATGTTCTTCGCCCTTAATTTTATTCAAATGATGTTAAACATTTAAATAAATATAATTTAAAAATATAACAAAATAAAAGATAATGAATAGTGTGATTACTCAGTAAAATAAATAATACTGAACCCCACGAGGCAGTATTTGGTAAAACGGCTGGCTAAAAAAATATAAATAAATTATTAAGATGGCAAGTGCTGGTTGGAACACGTGGAACTAAATGTTGGGCCTCCGTGCAAAGAAACCATAGGGTACGTCCAGATGGCATTGCCAGTAATGGTCAAATGCCGGCAGGCGAGATACCAATTCATATCACACATACGTGACAAATAGAAATTCGTAATTATGATTTTAGAAAAATTTATTTATTATAATTTTTCTAATTATTTTTTCAACATTTTTTTAAGAGGCATTAAATGCATATTTGTGATTGCAATAAAAAATATAATTTATAACTTACAACTTAAATAATAAACTTTATATTTTGTTTACTGTTTAATACACATATATCTAAAACACTTTTATAATTAGTTACATTAATTTTTTAAAAATATACAGTTATTTACAAGAGTTTTTTAATAAAAATTTTAATTTGGTGCTTTAAAAAAAATAGACTTTCAGCATTTTTATGTGATTAAAATACTTTCAACATATCATTTTTTTAAAAGAGCTTTTAAACAGTTAAGAATACTTTTTAAACTTTAAAACTCAATCTCAACTAAACTTTAAAAGATAGACAAAAACCATAATAAATAATTTCTAATTATTTAATACAACATCATAAAATAATAATAATAAAAGAGATAATGAATAGTATTATTCATTAAGTTATGTGAAATATAATGTTAAGAACCATATTTATGAGTTTGGATGTTGGGTTGAGTTGAGTTGAGTTGAATAAAATATTGTTAGAATATTAATTTTAAATATTATGAGTGTATTGAAATTTGAAAAAGTTAAATTTTTTATTATATTTTTTATATAAATTTAAAAAAGTATATGGAGATTTGAAAAATGTGTAATGATGAGATGAAATGAGTTGAGATGACTTTTGGAGGACTAAAATTCAAAACGTGCAAAGTCGGCATTTCGAGTAGCATGATGACTTGATTCGACCCACAAAAACAATCAAAGTTTAGCCGGTAAGCCAAGCGACGAATTAGTCGTAGATCTCATGATTAATTGATTGATGCAATGGATGCCTAAAAAGAAAAAGAGATTTATTCTACCTTAAGTTTCCCGAACTATAATGGGAGACCAAAAAAAAAAACTCGTCATCATTTTAAATAACGTGACAAATGATCCCCGACCGTAAGTGGCATACCTGCAAAGGAAGCAAAAGAAATGGCATACCTGCAAAGGAAGCAAAAGAAAAGAATATAATTACTTTCCATTTAATTCCAGACTTGATAGATGATATAAAGAAATCCAATAATTAATATTCTAATAATCAATTAATTATGAAACTCTCTCTGTCATATCGCCTAAGAAGCTCTGTTTTTTTCAGAATGGCCACCTTGAGGCTGACTGTATCACTGAAATTCATGTTTCAGCTACAGATCGTCCCCGAGATCGAATATAACTTATGACTTTCTTGTATTTTTCAGTGTGGTATCTCTAAGGTTTGTAGAAGATGACTTTCTATGCTGGTTTGTTTATGGGCATTGTCCTCGGCGTCGGCTTGATAGTCTCTTTCGCTCGTTATGAAAAAACCCGATCCAAGCGTCGTTCCGATCTGGTATTCAATCCGTATTCCTTGTCATCTATTCAATCCCATTTGTAACACTCGTGTTATTTCGTCTTATCCTTGAGATATTGCTCTTAACTTCGCCTATTCTGATCCTTGTCGATGTTATACGTGTCGTTAGGCAAAGACGGTGGCAGCATTCGCAAGAATGACGGTCCAAGACTCGAGAAAGATCCTTCCGGCTGAGTTTTATCCAACCTGGGTCGTATTTTCGCAGCGACAGAAGTTATGTTTAACCTACAAGCTAGATAATTTTTTCTGTCGTCCCCTTCCAACTATATGAATATATGCATGCACTTGCCATGTATGTACGTATGAATGTACGCTGCGTTCGTGCAAGCATATGTATACAGTTAACTTGACTTACACTGATGTCTTTGTTATTTGCAGTTAACTTGGCTTAATCTCCAACTTGACAAGATTTGGCCATATGTTGATGAGGTAAAAATTTTTTTTTCCCCTCTTTGTATAAGTTTCACCGGAACAGTGCTGAATATTTGTTGGGTTTGATGTGGTAATCGTGGGAAGTTGTTAAATTTAGGCAGCATCAGAGCTGATAAGAAACAATGTGGAGCCAATTCTTGAGCAATATAGACCAGCGGTCTTAGCTTCCCTCAAGTTCTCCAAGCTAACCCTCGGCACTGTGGCTCCTCAATTTACAGGTCGGTTTGACTTATTACAGCATCAGTTTATGATTAGAAGCTGCTACTTGATTCAGACGGCGTTGATCTTATAATAATTGTCTAATTAATGCGTCTATTACACCCAAAATACCATGGTATAATCGTTTCTCCAATGTGTGATTCTCTGTTATTGTTGCAATTTCCTTTGATATACCCGTCAGAGCTCGCTTGTAACGTCAAGTAAGACTCCTGAAAAGGTTATTCTGGCCGGTAAATGTTTGAAAAACCGAGGGATTTGGGAAAACAACGATCTTTTTTCCCCTTTCTGGAATTTAAAATTTTCAAAGCAAACATTCTGTTTTCTCTCACATAGATGTCAAGAAATAAGAAACCTGTATGTCAGATCAAAATATTCAGGTGCCAAATTTGTTATGCTGCTTTATTGATTCAAAAACTCAAATATATTGTAAAAGCTAATTTATAATTGAAAGGAGGAATTTAGTTATCTTAGAGAGAAGTAATAAATAAAAATTTTCCTTATTCAAGCCTTTAGTCACACTTCAATGCAGATCCAAAACAATAGTGAGATCTGCTATTGGCAATAAGTTGAACTTGTGGCATACATGACGATAAACAGGAGCAAGTATAAACCCTGACCTAACATTCATTAGTTTCGGATGAAGAATGAAGAGTGTTCTGCCCAGCAAGCACCCACTCCTATCAAAATGAAAAGTGTGATTTTACAAAACTAGCAAGTCACAAGCAAGAAAAGGCCATTTCTAGTTTATTAATAGAGCCGTAATGCGTGCCCCTCAATCAAACTGAAGTGTCTCCTTTTGACAACAGGTCTGAGAAACGATTATTGTTGAAGTCATTCCGCCTCTTCTTAAGCCTTTTCAACTTGGTACTTATTTAAACATAGGTTTTCCAATCGCTTCTTCCATCCAGACGTGAAAGTGATAAATTCTGGGAGAATATGCTGTTTTTATTCATTCAACAGATTTGTAATAACACTCACCTGAGTTCTTGATGTTCTCTAGGAGTTTCCGTTATTGAAAGTGAAAGTGATAGTCACGGAGTCACTTTGGAGTTGGAGATGCAGTGGGATGGTAACCCAAATATTACACTTGATATAAAAACCAGAGTTGGTGTTGCACTACCTGTCCAGGTTAGCCTTAGCTTACTGCTCATGCTACATAGCCATCTTGCTTATGCTCAGTAACCACATGCTTATTTCTGACGTTTCTGATTGGTGTGAAATTATAAGATTTGACTTCTCCCCTTTAATGACATTTGGAAAGCCATATGCATCCCTTTAATCCATAGAGATTCATTAATGACCTTTGTTAAATTTAGTTATGAATTAAATATACATGGTTTTGAGTGTTTTATTTCAAGGTATATAATATGAGCATTTGAATACTGAACCAAGTAGTTTTTATGCTTATTCTGTCAACCAGCGCTTCTTGTTATCATCAAGATTAATCTATTAAAGAAGGATGGAAATTGAAGGATTGATTCTTATCCTGCCCAAGTAAGGGATGATGCATGGTTTCCACACTGGGTGTAAGAATCTAACACTCCATTTGTGGCTTTGACAGCCTGTTAATACTGACTATAAGCTTCACAATCGATTTTTACCTTTCCCAACATCTTTATAGTAAATGTTGGCATGCGACTGATCTACTGGCATGAGACAGTTGCATTATATCGACATTCCCATAGAAATTTTATACTGGCTTTTTGGTGATTTTGAAGTTCGTTTAAGGCACAGAATTTACTTTGAATTAACCTCCAGTATATACGTACTACCATGAATCAGCTTCCATGTGAACAGTAGTTCTGGATAGACTCTCTCTCTCTGCGCATGAAATGCACAGATATTTGGTTGGGATAATTTATATCCTTATTCTTAGCAAATGGATATCATTGGTAACATTTAATCCTTTTTGGCAAATTCAGGTGCGTGCTATTTAAATATTGATGCAAATGGTCTACAGTCTAAGCTACAAATAAGTAGCATTATTTTTTCTGTAGAGTGGCATCTATTTCATGTTATACTAACATCTTATGCAGTCTAATGCTCTGTCTTCCGTATAAGAATAATATACCATCAAACCTTAGTCATACAGTTTAGAACCTTGAACTTAAAATGTCAAATTACATACATTTCCTCCTAACACCTTTTGTCAGAGTTTCTTCTTTTGGAGAGTGAAGTTTTTCAATTACTATTTGCATTTTGTTTTTGCACTTGTTATGGTTAGCGAGAATATGTATGTATTCTTTAAGTTTAATATACAAAAAAATTGCACTTTTCATGAAATAAAATAAAAAAAAGCTTTCTGAGGTATTGTGCTTTTGCCTTAATACGTCCCTCATCATTGTTGTTTTCTGTTCTAACTTGTTCATACAGGTAAAAAATATTGGATTCACTGGGGTTTTCAGGTTAATCTTCAAACCACTTGTTGATGAGTTTCCTTGTTTTGGAGCTGTTTGTTATTCACTGAGAGAAAAGGTGAACTGTTATTATCTTTCTTATACTCAACAATCTTATGCTTATATTAACAACCAGAAGGCAAGAAAATTTAGGGAAGGCCAGATTTATTAATATTTAAGTGATCCTTCCATGTGCATGCATTTAGATGGAATTTACTTTTTTATGCAGGGACATATTTCTAGAAACATACATCCATACATAATATTCTACATAAAAAACTTAGCACATAGAGATATATAAGTATACAAACATGGGATGCCCTTAAATTTCATATCCTAACTTTTCTTTCTTCTCGCTACAGAAAAAACTGGATTTTACTCTTAAAGTTGTTGGTAGTGATGTATCAACAATCCCAGGGATTTCTGATGCTATTGAGGTTTGAGTAAGCTCGTCTTCTGGTATTTCTGTTATTTCTACCACTTCTGTAATGAGTGGGGAATTTCAAGTGTTAAATTATATGTCATTCAGGAAACAATACGGGATGCTGTTGAAGATTCTATCACATGGCCGGTTCGGAAAATAGTACCCATATTGCCTGGGGATTATAGGTATGCTAGCTTTAAGTGACCTATATATCCCTTTCCCTCTCAGAAAAAATCCTATTACCTGATAAAGGCTTGTGCTGGGGTATTTAGTTGAGATTAGCTTTGGTTGATCTCGTCTAAATTAGATTTGCCTTGCAGTTGAAGATCTGGTTGCCACACTCCTAGCATGGCTTACATGCATAATTCTCTAACAGGGTTTTTAATTTGGTGAAACCCATTATGGTCCTGCAGCAATTAATAATACATAATATTAAGAATAATTTTTTTTTATTTGGAAAATAGATTATATATATATATCTAATCTCTAGTGGTGGTAGAACCCCATGGTATGCATAGTTCTATGTATATTGATTCAAAATTTTTATGTGAGACAAATGAGCAATTTGATTCAGTCTTTTGGATTGCATTTTTCTATGAAGTCTGTAATTCAAACATCCCAACTCATTTTAAAGGATAGCTGCCTTGGATGCAAACTGATCACTGATCAGATCAATTTTTGTCACTGAAGGTGTTCATCTTCGTACATACTTTACAGGATGGTCCATCCATGCATATTGGATACACTTGAGCCACTGCCGAGCCACAATTTTTCTTTGCTGAAAAGAATCCTTTGTGTTCGTACTAACATGCTCAAAAACCAAGGCACATTTTATTTTTTCTATTTTCTGATGAATCATCTTTCATTTTGTTTTATCTTAGCAACCTAGAGTTGAAGCCTGCTGGAATATTAGGAGTGAAGCTAGTGCAAGCAATGGACTTGACAAATAAAGATGTCATTGGGAAATCCGATCCTTATGTGGTCTTATTCATACGCCCATTACGTGACAGAATGAAAACCAGCAAAATAATTGTAAGACAACTCACTCATCTTATTCATTAACCTTTTCTGCCCACCTTTGATGCAGCTAAACTTCAGCTATTTGTTTTATTTTCAGAATAATCAATTGAATCCAGTCTGGAACGAGCACTTTGAGTTCATTGTTGAGGATGAATCAACACAACACTTGACTGTAAGAGTTTTTGATGATGAAGGGATTCAGGCTTCCGAACTCCTTGGTTGTGCTCAAGTGCGACTGAAGGACCTTCAGCCTGGCAAAGTGAAGGATGTGTGGTTGCCACTGGTGAAGGATTTGGAGGTTCAAAGAGACACTAAATATCGGGGCCAGGTGAAAATGCTATACGAATGTAGTAATTGGGAGAATTTGAGAAAATAGATATTTCATCCTTTGCATAGCTAAGAGGAGATATCGTATTAGCTTTATAATCTAGGATATTTGATCCCTAGATATAAGGTATTCTTTAATCAACTTGAGCATAAAAAAATTGGCATGAAAATATCAGAAGAGTCAAATATTAAAAAAGTGAATTTCTTGGAGTGGCCAACCAAAAAAGTGAGAGGAAGATTGCCATAACATTTCTCATGTACAGTGGCTACTCCTTATAGTTCTTATCTTTATATAAACCTCATTTCACTTCTCGAATTCAACAAGTTAACTAATGATTATTTAGTATCTGTCTATTACATTTTATTCGCCTCAGGTGCACTTGGAACTCTTGTACTATCCATTTGGCATGGAAAGTATCTTTAAAAACCCTTTTGACCCTGAAAGCTCCTTGACCTATTTGGAGAAGAAGGCTCTTAAGAGGGGAGCTGATGAAACAGAGGTTGGCGATCTTGGAAAAACTGCAGCGCAGAAGAAGAGCAATGTCATTGTGAGAGGAGTGTTGTCTGTGACAGTAGTAGCTGCTGAAGACTTGCCAATTGTGGATTTAATGGGAAAGGCAGACCCCTTTGTCGTCCTTATTATGAAAAAATCTGAAACAAAAGCCAAGACTCGGGTTAGATTCAGATTCTCAATCACAATAATCATCCATTTCTTTCAGGCTTTGTTTCCTTTTTCACAAGAATAGCATTCATCTAAACTCTTCATTTCTGGGCTACTAGTTCACCCTTTGTACTGGAGGTACCAAGTCCCTTCCGTACGAGCCATCTACTATATTGTCAGATACTAATTGCTATACATGGATACTTCGATTAAAATACTTGAACATTATTCTTGTCAGGTTCTAAACAACAACTTAAATCCAGTCTGGAATCAAACATTTGACTTTCTTGTGGAGGACGCGTTACATGATATGTTAATTGCGGAAGTTTGGGACCACGACACTTTTGCGAAGGTAACTTTTCTGATATAAATTTCATCATATTCTCTGTGTTTGATGACAGCAAGCTTGGTATGAATTTGTGACCTGATTGACCACATAAACTACTTGCATTCTTATGTTAACTCTACTAATCTTACAGGAGAAAATAGGAAGAGTCATCATGACACTCACGAGGGTCATATTAGAAGGGGAGTTCCAGGATAGTTTTCCCCTAGATGGTGCTAAATCAGGAAAGCTTAATTTACATCTCAAGTGGACACCAGATAATATACTCCGGGATTCTTAATCCATGTAATATCGCAGGCGTCTGATTTGGCTTGAAATTACAATGCGTTTTCTTCCTTTATCCATACAAAATGGCCCTCTTTTTCTTTTTTCTTTTTTTTGGCTGGGGGGGGGGGAGAGAGGTAAGTTAGGTCTCTGATTATTAGCATTGTGTTGGACTGTAAAGAAATTCAAAGCAAACATATAAGATTTTCAGTCAGTTTGTAAATTTGTAGCAGTCATGTTCTTGACGAGGCCATTTGCATCACTCACGCCTACAGGATTCAAAAGTTACATGGAAGATCTCGCTTTTTGTTTTTAGTGGGTTGGTGTTAAAAACTTAAACGCCTAACCATTGAACAAAAGTCTTAAAGATGGTTGGATACTAATTTAGTTAAACGTTTAACCTTTAGGATCATAACAGTTGGAAAGATATAGCTTAAAATCGAACAATCTTGTTTCTTGATTGTTTTAATGAAACCGAAGACTGCAGTATACGTCCATAACCGATCAGTCTGTAAAATCACTGAAATTTTGCTGAGCAATCTAGAACTAAAAGTAATAGTAGTGAGCTTAACAAAGTTAAATTATAGTCAAAGAATAGCTAAAATATGAAATAAAGTGCTACAATGGACTCAATAAATGTACAGTAAATTTGGTCATCAACTATATGGCTGGCCAAATTTATTAAGCCCAAGAGACTAGCCAAATATTATTTTTGGAGTAAAGTAATATTTCTCACTGCTGCCCATTCTCTCTTGTGTAGCCGAAGAAATTCTGCCTTTCCCCTTTCATCTCCCTCACTTTGATCAAAACCCATCGTCTCACAGCTAGAGCAACAGATTGTCTCCCAGCCACAGCACCGAACAAGAGCCGTCCAACATTTTTGTGGCCGGAACTCTCTCCATCGTCTCCCTCACTTTATACTTTTTTGTTATACGAACTTAAGAGAGATATACTTTAGAATAAAAATATATAAAAATTTCAAAATCAATATTTTAATATAATAGTGAAAGATTTGTTGAGCTTATTATTTGATGTTGTAAAAAGTGGCTAGCTAAAATTTGTAAAAGTGAATTTTCTAACTAAATTTTAGCTAAAGTTTGTTGAGCACACTACTAGTGCTCTAAGATGCAAATATTCATGATTCTTACATCCACAAATACTTAAATTTTTCCCTCTAGGATCTGTGAATAGAGGCTTCAATGTTAGAACCACTTAAATCCAGCATCTCATTTATCTTCTGCCATTTTCCCTTGTTCGATCATGTTTGAGTCTGTTGTCTCTTCCATCGGCATCGACAGGAATTATCCGACCAATTCTCGAGTGTCAGTCCAATATCTGACATTAAATAACATAATAGTTAATAAAAACGTCGTTGTATTCAAACTTAAATTATTTAATTTTTATATAATTAACGTAGCATAATATAATGTCAGTTCTTCATATTGTCCATTTCATTATGTCCCTTTGCACCAGCCAACACATCAAATTTTCATCCCACTCCCGGGGAGACAATCTGGGTGCTTTCTCCTTCTCGGGGAACAGTTGTCTATATGCGAGGAAAGCAATAAACGTATCCGTGGATACGTTGAACGGTTGGTTGGTTCGTCATACCTTTTGGACCGGTTGTTAGGTTTCCCCCTGTCCTTCCCAGCCTCTAACTTTTCTCTCTCTCTCTCAAGCAAATTCAGTGAGCTTCGACTCTAAGCAGCCATGGATTTGGAGGTTGATCAGGAACAAGAAAACCAACGTGTTTTAACACTACTCGAAGCGCTAAAGAAGGTCTCCAAAGATCTACGAAGCAACCCCATTTCACTATCAAAGAACGAGTCAGAAACCACCGTTGAAGTTCTTTCGAAGCTCGAAACCGAGGCCGCCACGGCCTTTTCCACGGACCCAAAACTTGTCAACCTCTCTCGTTTGCTCTGCAGCCTCAAGACCTTACTCGAAAGGCTGGAGCAATCTCAGAGCTATAGCCTCAAATCCATTCTTTGCTGCCAAATTACAAAATACAAGATTTTCCAGGTTGCATTTACGACCGAGGCTGAGATTCAAGCATTTCTTGACCGCGAAAGTATTCAAATTCTTGCAAGAACGTTGACAGTATCGGCGGAAGAGGACAAGAAAGGTAAGGTCTTGATCGAGTTAAAAAATCGAGTGTGCCAAGGTTTCGATAGAGATTTTCAAGATTTGGTTTTGAGAGCGAAGGTATTTTCGATTCTTGAATCTATACTTTGCGACTCGACGTGTTCGCAGCGGCTTCGCGAGCAAGCGGCCCTCGCTGTAGATGCTTTAGTTAGATTCAACAAGAATGTATTTGTGGGATTGGTGTTTATGGGTCCTACTATTGGAGCCTTGATCTCGATGGGTTCGCGTTCCTCGATTCAAGTTCTTTGCTCGCTGATCAGATTTATCAGATCTCCATTAATAGATGAAATGGAATCGAACTGTGAAGTCCCGAGAATTGTGAACCTCCTGAGATCAGAAGATTTGTCTATTAGAGCTGCGGCCTTGGACTGCATTCTCGAACTTGCTTATTTTGGGAGGGACGAAGTCATTACAGTAATGATTGGAGAAGATTTGGTCAGGAAGCTGATGGAGGTGCGAAGATTTGAACTTGGAACTAGTAGTGTACTTAAGAAAGAGTACGGAGGAATTTGTGTGGAAACAGAGTCGGAAACGAGGGTAGAGAATGAAGAGAGCGAACATATTGAGAACTATCCATTTGAAAGCTGTGTTACAAGGTTTGCAGTGCAGGTGGAAGTAGGGCATGGGTTGAATCAAATAGAGAAGACAGAAGTAAAACTAGAAATACTGAGGAGAGTCAGAGAGGCCTCTGTTTCTGAGGCAGAGTCAGCCACCGTCGAGATGGAGGTATTATGGGGTTCTTGGCCTTGAAAACATTATTCTTTTGTCTGTCAATTTCAATTTCAGGTTTAGTTTAGTAAAGAGGAAGTACAGGCTAGGTCACTATTATCCATGACCTTCATTTCCAAAGATGCGGTTCTGTAACACCTAACATGGAAAAAAGACGGACCCTATATCTGCAATGCCCCACAACTGATAGCCATAGGCCCATATAGATTTATAATACTCATAAAATGTTTGAAACAAACCAACAAAGACAAAAGCTGAGCATCAGAAGTCAGTGGTAATGGATATTCTTTTTGTAGGTACTTTGGTTAGAGATATTCGATGGAGGGGAAAGGTGATTGCAGACTTGCAGGGGTGGTGCTGTGCTGCAAGTAGGGATGGTTTTTATTTTTTTCATTCAAAAGCTCAAGTGAAGTAGGGTCATTTTGGCCCTAAAACACAGTGAGGTTTTATGGATAGAATGCAGATTGTCTGAAAATTGACCTTATCCCAAAAATAGAATAGAATATCTCATAATATCGAGTTTGTAATATCTCATTCTGTCAAAGATTGCGTTTGTAATATCTCATAATATTCCGACCTAACCCACATCCCACATTTCTTTCTTAATTAGACGATCTCTCTTCCCTTGTTGATTAACTAATAATTATATAAATTGCAAACATTTTAGGCTTCTCCTAATTCTGTCCGAATCAGATTGATAATGTTGCAATGATATTTAATAGAACTTTCAGATAGTGTAGATTCTAATTCTGGATGTACCTTGCACAGTCGATCTTTCTTTGAATTTGATGGACAAAAGATTAAAGAGGTCCCTACTTGTGTATTGTTATGTGAAAATATTCGAAGGGTGTTATATTACATCATCCTTGTGTTTAAAAAAAAAAAAAAATCTAAGGCTTTATATATTTTTTCAATATTTAATCTTATTATTATTAATAAATAAATTGACCAATTTAATTTACAAATCCCCCAAATAACGTTAAAAATGACCGTTTGGCTGATGCTTTGCAACTTTTTACAAGTAATTCGCAGATTGCTGTGCTTTTAGTTTTAGCCTTTCATGGTGTTTAGATAGTTAGATGCCTTGCAAAACAAAAATGCTGTTTGCACACGCCGTTGGGGACCCTCCGCATACACGCGTCCCACATGGCATAGTTAGTGAAACAGTGCGTCTCGATTTGGTGCCGAAGCCCCTTGGCATTCATTTCCCCCCTTCTTCGTTTCTCATTCCCCCCTTTTCCCTTGGCATTCGTTCGTCAAATCCCATCGTCCTTCCCCCCTTCATATACAGAAGGGGGATGAGATTAGGGCACAAGCATCATTCGCAAAGAGAAGGGAAAATCAAGCACAGACCACGGCTTAGACGCAGGTAATCCAAAATCTTACCCTTCTTTGAATACCCTCATCTATTACTCATTTGATATGCAGCACTTCCTTTCGTATATTGACGGAACAGAGTGGGCTTCGGCATCAAGCTTCCCCACACACTCTCACAAAGATAGGTTATTCTGATCTACTAGTTTGCATTGTCTTCTCATATTCGACTCATATTCGAACTCTAGGAAAATATTTCTGACCAAGCCGTGCACAGAGGTTGTTAGTGTTTCTTCCACAAATCTATTTATTCACATGCCCTTGACCCGAAATCTCTTATTTGTAGTGTTTCTTGAACAATAGATTGCGAAATGCCCAAAATATACAAGCATAAAAATGGTAACTGGTTTCTAAATTTGGAAACCCTAACCCTAACCCTAAATCTAAACAATGGAAAAGATTATCAACTCTTATTTGAAGGTTGTGCACGATGGATGTTTGATGTGTGACAAAACCTGGTTTTAGATGTAATATGAAGAAAAAGAAGCTGCTTTCATGTATAAGAAGCTGGTTTTAGATGGCCTGCTATGCTTGTGCTGTATTATTCAACTAGTGCATCTCTTCAAGTTCTCATATTGCCAATTGTAGTTTGAAAATAAAAGGTGGAATTTTTACGTTCCAGTTTCTCTGTATGAAGAGCGACTAGGCCGCCAAAAGTAGTGTTAACTTTTGATAGACTAGACTCCCAATTACGGTGTTTATAAAGAATGGGAGATATACAAACTCAGTTTGATCATTTTTTATGTGCTTGTTTTCTGTTTGAATAAATGTGATAGAACTTCATGGAACTGTATGGTTAGTAAGAATTACTGTAAAAGATTGCTTTGGGGAAGTCATTATTCTACTTTCATGAAATAACACAATTGTAATCCTAAAGCTAGATGTGTGGTTAATCAAAGTCCAAGGTTGGTTCTCCTACCCTTTATATCACTTGTGGTAGATCAGTAAAATGCCAAATCTCTTTGTTTTATCAATTCATACACGCATTAAAGCATTGGGTTCAATCATGTCATTGTTCATTTTGATTTAAATTTCCTTCATTTCACTAAAAAAATAAAGTTATTTTTAATGTCAAGTTTGTTTGTTTGTTTTTATTTCTTTGACCTCCAAATAAAATCCAAGGTGCCCCAATTAAGGTCAAAGCAGATCAAATAGGAGTGAAATAGAAGCAAGGGGTGAAGGGCCATTAATATTAGATAAACCTAACATCAAAAATTTCCCCCATGGCACCACCAGAGTCATACCCACTCACCTGTAAAAACATAGATATTCTGAAATGTACTTATCTTATCTAATTTGGCTTTCATTTTGAAAAATATAAATTTGTGCATATGTGTAAATTTATTTCTCAATGTTTGGATTGAGAATTCAGTATGGGAACTTTTCTGTTATAATTCTAAATTCATTTTGATACCGAACAAAGGTGAGGCTGCATTGTTAAAGTTATACATATTAGTTTGGTTTGTTTCATAGGTGCATGACCTAAATCAAGTATTCAGAAATTTATTATTTTAACAATTAATCAGAAGGGCAGTGGTTGTTCTATTTTTCTGACAACATTTTTCGTGGAATAGGATTAATATAAGAATATGTCATCATCCACAACGACGTCTTCTTCCTCTTTTGCCAAACGAACTCTGGGTCATCTATTATGCTTCTGTGAGATTGAAGCCCAACTGAGATACTCAAATACTAAAAAAAATCCAGGACAACCCTTCTTAGGTTGTCCAAAGTACAACAAAGAGGTAACTAAATTTATATTTAGTTAAATTATTAATATTATGCTCATTTAACATTTTTTCCATTCATCTGTATTCATTCATAGGGATTACCATATTGTAAGTATTTCGAGTGGGTAGAGGGAGATGAATACAAGATGTCGGATCGTCCAGAAACTCACAATGAACTATTAAGAAAGAAGAAAGAGCTGAAGAAAATACTCAACGGTATTGAAAACATCATTATTGACTTGCATAAAAGAGCAAATGAGATCGAGTTGGTACTATCCAATAGAAATGAGGAGTTAATGAAGGAGTTGTTGGTTGTTGTAAATGAAGCTGAAATAAGACGTTTACGCACATTAGTCCGTGTGTTTTGGACTTTTGCATTTGTTCTGGCATATTACTTGGTTGTATATAAGTAATTTCAAATTAGTGTTAGAGACCCGTGGCTGCTGTGTATGTAATTGTTTATACTCCAGTTTTACTTGTCAACCATGTAGATTGCAGCTAGCTAACAGGATTGGAACCAGCCTTATTTTGTATTGTATTTCCGTTGGAATGGAAATGAAGTAACTGTTATGGATAATTTAGTCTGAATGAAATTAGTAATTTTATTTGGAGAACAATTTTAGCAGTGTCTTTCCATGGATTTGTTACTCGGACTGTATAAATCGTATGTGATTTTCTTTTTGGCCCCTATATGTATTCAACTGCACATGGATCCGTGAATAACACCAACAAACCCATGCACCCTGCTCATAATAACACCAACTAACTGGTGCAAATAGAGTTTACATCGTGTATCATACACGCAACTATACGCGCAAATAGATTTTTTTTATAAGCTAGCATCAACTATACAATTTCTAGCAACTTTTATTCCGTGTATTCAATTCTTGCCAACACAAAATTCAAGTATTCAATACTTGCCATTCATTCATAACAACACCAAAGCTGAAAATTGAATACACTTCAAACCTGCTTATAATCACAAAAATTTTGTCCATCATTCCACTCCACATCTTATAACATACAAGAATTTCTTATAATGACTATAATTATTTCCACACAAACTTAGTAACAAAACATACAAAAATTACTGCACCATCATTTTTTTCACCATTTACTTAGTATCAAAACATACAAAAATTACAGCACCATAATTTATGAACTTCATTCCACTCCACAAGATATACTTCATTCAACTCCCATTTATTACATATTCAATGCATCGGCCCTACACATGCAAGCTAGAGTGTGATCACCCTGCACCTTGAATTCCAGTACCTACACAAAAAATCCAGATTACTAACATTATTCTTAAGAGAAATAATGTGTAATTTAATCACTTTCTTACAGGCAAGTCAGAAAAATGCTAAGTAGATTAGATTCATTAGCTCTATGTAGCATATGCTATTGTTATGCCAACCACCCCAATGTTACTACTAATAACTACCAAAGCATCAATCCATTACGGGCTTCAATAAGCACTTTATCAATATTGAACTTAAAAAGTCATTTAGGTTGCATCGGTTGTGATCCATCCAACCCAAATAGCATCTGCAAGGAGTAATATGCAAATCTTAGTGTAATGTAAATTTTAGAAGGTAAACAAAAATATTGAAATATTACGCTTTCTTAACTCCCGATCATTGATTCTTGTCACTGGGTGAGACTAATGTCAACAATTGGGCTGTCTTCAATAGGCTGTTGATAACATAACAAACATAAATGGTACAAATTGAAGATCTAGCAATAACCACACGTCAAAATATCTATATTAGGAAATTAATATACCTGCATCACTCCAACATTGGACATATCTTTCTCTGACGGGCCAAATAAATTCCTGCACGTGTTCGGCAATGGTGTCTCTCCTCCATCTCTCTAAAATATACAAGTAACATTGGACATTTGCACAAGTATGCATTAATAACTTAAAAAACCGCATAAAGAACAGTATTTATTGTTAACTAGCTTATTGAAGTACCTGTTTACGTTTTCCCATTACTGGTGCTTTCTTTGCCTACGCTTTAATTTTTCGAACCTCCTTTTCCATTATCGATGCTCTCCTCAGAGATGGTGGTCTGTCTTTCCCTCTTACTACTAGCGGACTGAGTACTTTCTGTGATCCTGCACATGTAGGATTATCTGGCATTGTACTAACAACATTGGAACCCGTGCATGTTCTAGGTGGAGGTTCTTGGTTCTCACTATATAACTCAATCATTGCATGCAACTTCTGTGTTGCATCCTCAATATGTTTTTTTGAACCCGTTGTGTGAGTAATTATCTTATAATAGATATTCAATAGAGTTGAATATCTGTTAGCATCTGCCCGCTGAGCCCCTGCATTATAGCTACTGTCGATTAACGTGTACCTCCTCTTAATGTCCTTCCTCCATCTCTCTAAAATATATTGATTTGGAAAATCTTTTATACCATTAGATTTAAATACAGCTAAAATATGCCGGCACAATATACCCCTCATCTAAATAACCCACACGAACACTTTGCAGCTGTATCCACCTCACTAAAGTCGACATAATATGTAACTAGCTTAGTGAAATCTTCCACATGAACTTCATCCTCTACCAGATACGTCTTTACTGCGCCATCTCTCTTAACTAACTCTGGAGCCAAATCTATAAGATATTGAAGTTCTTGCTGAACTTCCTTGAATTTTGCATCTGTGTACAATTCTTAAAACTCTTTTTCGATCGGAGATCTAGATATGCAGGGAATGGTGACACTAAATGAGTGGAAGTCAGCGCTATTTTCATTCTCAATTTTCTTCTTCAATACATTGTCAAACTGGTCGAAAAACTCTTTCAAGTTTGTCTTAACGTGAACATAACCATCAAAAAAAAGCATTCATGCTTTCGCTCCGTTGCGTTGTACTCATCCCAGCCCAAAAAGAATCTTTTAAGAATATCGGTACCCAATGCGAACGCTCAGTGTATAAACTTTGCAGCCAATCATTCTCCTTCAAGCTGTAAGTGGTGATTAACTGCTCCCAAGAGCTTTCAAACTCTTCAACACTTTGGGTATCATATACGCATTTCATCAAGGCATTCTTCATCCCACTTTTGTAAGCAGCATAGGAGGAAAGCTTTTCAGGGACTTTTTTTAGTATATGCCACAAACAAAATCGATGTCGACTTTTTGGAAAGATAATAGCAATAACATTCTTTATTGCTCTGTCCTGATCTGTGATAATAGCTTTTGGAGCTATACCATCCATACACTGTAACCAGGTTTTAAATAACCACACAAACGTTGTCGTATCCTCACTAGATATCAATCCTGCTCCCAAAAGAATTGATTGGTCGTGGTGGTTTATACCAACAAATGGTGCAAATGGCATCCCATATCTATTCGTCAAATATGTGGTGTCGAATGTAACCACATCACCGAAATCTGAATAGGCTGCCCTACTACAGGGGTCTGCCCAGAAGACATTCTTTAACCTCCCGTCATCATCTAAATCCATTAATGCAAAGAACCCAGGATTCTTGTATTGCATCCGTAAAAAATATTCCCGAAGTGCTCCAGCACCACCAGCGCCAAGTCGTAGATGTCTTGCCCTATCGGTGTAATTCCGATAATCATTTTCCAAAAACGGGAGGTTTTCAAAACCTCCCGCGCCAACGACAAGAGATCCAAAACTTTTATTCAGTCGGATACCAGTCAGATCGTTTGTATCTAGGACTCTTTTTACGGAGTCACTAACTTGTCTATTACATCAAAAGAAGCGATATTTTTTAGGACTGAGGCTGTGGTTATGAATATTATGAACTGTTATCAACTGAAACTTTCCGTCAACTTTTAAGACATTAATCTTCGCCTTACACTCTGTCTTTCTTGTCGAACGTGGTCTACCGACATTCAACGTCCTATTACGGGCCTTCCCACCACGAGCACAACCAAGGGTGGCACATCTGATAGTTCCATCATCTCCCTTCTCAGTCCCTCTTGTCATCACCCCAAACCCAATATTCTTAGTATACTGCTTATAATAAGTTATTACATTTTCAAAAGAATTAAACTCCATCTTCGATTTGGGCTCCTCAATCTTATCACCACCAACTTCATCCTCTAACACTAATGTCTCGGCAATTCCATCCTCGGTTGCCACTGAATCTGGTCTATCTTCGTTGCTTTCTTCAACTTTGGCGGAGGTACATGGGATATCAGTTTCTCTACAATCAGGTGTTTCTTCTATATCACCTCTTTCGCATGCGGCAGATTCAGTACTCATAACATGAGTTGGGTAACTAGCATTGTGCTTCAAGAAAAAAAAAATATATATCTATGACATTGATCTTAAAAAAAAAAAACAACTTATAAAAAAATCCAATAACACAATTGTATCACCTCTTCAATATTGCTTGGATATTGGTAGCCATCTGGCTGTTGCATAAGAATTGGTGACCACGCAGGAAGTTCTTCATAGTAACCGTGCATGTGCATGTAATTTATGAAGCTTAGAGAAGTTGATCATATGCCCTAACATGTTATTACACAAGTTATTCATGTACAAAATCCATAGATAACAACCCAACACAGTCCTACATATTTTTAAAAAATATGACACACCGTGGTTGGGAGATTTGAGCTAGATGGTGTTAGCGGAGATTGGTGTTCTTCCCCTTTTTCCATGATGAGAAGAGATGAACCGTATAATTCCACAAAAGTAATTTAAACTGCCCTTACAAGTAGTACATCTTGAATGAAAATCAGAAAAATAAACAATACCAATTAATTGATCTAATTCCACAACATAAATTCTGCATCAGTGCCTATCAACATATACTAATAATTTTAGCATCATCTTTTGAAGTGAGACCAGAATTAGGGCCACAAGGTCTAGTGGACAAAAAGTGTTCTAAATAGTTAATACTTATAAAAATTAAATGTTTGATTTTAATACACAATATCTAGTGTTGCAGCCATAATTAAATGGTCATCAAGTTTTTCTCAAACAAAATGTGGGCTGCTAAGGTGATGAGTCCTAAGAAAAACAGAATTTTGGGTCAATCAAGCTGTTTTAGAGTCTACTGGAAGTTACTTATGTATAAACTTGCCAAAATGAATTTTCTGAATTTAGATTGTGACCCGGACAGCCAGACTTACCCTGCCCCTACCTACCTTTGTTAGGATTTTATGGTTATAATTTTGCAACGAATGCTTGTTTGTTCTTATCATTTATGTACTGCCAAAAGAGGTATAACTTCTCATGGGACTCAATTTACCCTATAACTTCTTATTTCTCTAATTTTTTTATTATTCATTTAGCTTTGAGCATCCGAGTCCAAGCCATGTAAATGAACTCCCAACTTTCTTGATCGGAAAATACATGCCTGCTTTCACTTGGACAGTGTTTTGCCGCTTGGGGCAATACTTTAACTACCACCGTTACTTATACTTACAAAATCCAATGACTAAAGTTGTGAGATTGCAGTCTTAACACACATTTGGTTGCATAAAACATATCCTTATATCTGTTAATTCATTTATGAACATTTGGTTGAAAAATAACAAATTCACCATTTTAGGGATAAATATGTATGAACTGTTAAAAGGGTTTGGAGCTATATCTTGCTTAAAACAACAACAGCTAGGGGTCCAAGGAAACACAACTACTTACAAAATCAAATTAAGGATACATTAATTTTATTTTTGAATGAATGAAATAAACTGGAACCACCCAAGGGTAGACACTTCTCCAGCTTCTGCAGAAACCATCAAACTACAAGAGGTAATCCATCAAAACCAACCCATTCGCACGGTCTATTTCACACAATTCAAATTAATTAATTATAACACAAATCTCCATGAAGCAATGTCAATCTCTTCTTTTTCTATACCCGGATTTTGTACAGAGACCCATTTTACTGATAGCATAAAGAACTAGAGATTATTAACAATGTGCAAACAAAGTTTTTTAAATGGAAAGATAAAAATACTGCAATAAACAAATGAAAGAGCCAAAAAACTCACCAAAAATGCTGGGTAGAGAGGAAAGGGCGTTGGGTATCCAAGCAGAAGACCTACGGCTTTTATCCAACGGCGTATGCAAAATATCTCCTGTATTGGGATGGTAGAAATGCAAAAGAAGAGAAAGAATGTGGAAGTCGGTGCTACAACCTACTGGATTTCGGACTAGACGGTGCCGATTTGTTCGATTTGGTGAACTTCGGGAGGGAATGGGTGAACTTCGAGAGGGAATGGTTTTGCCGCTCTTGGCTCAGTTCGGAACATTTCGGGGTTTAAATAATTTCATACTTTTTTTTAATAATATATCGGCTGACGTGGCATTATGCCACGTCAACGATTCCGCAACAGGTACCCAGCGGCGGGTACATGTAGCAGTATTGCTTGCAAAAATGTAGAAGTTTGGATTGAAATCCGAAGCCGAAGGTGTGGCCGTTAGTAATGACAAATAAAAACATTAGGGATTTAGGATATGTTTTTGGATAATGAGATGAAATAGTTTTTTTTTTAGTAGTGATAGGCTTTGTAACAGCCCGCTAAAATAATCAGTTTTGGATTCTTTCCCGACAGCAATCACATCTCTCTCGTCTTTACCCTCATCTGGAATCACGCGTATAGATTATCTTTTCCGTAAATCACGTAATTTGTTCTTCACCGACAGCTGTAAAATCATGAACAGTTTTATCCTAAGCGTTGTACCTCGATGGCGTTTTCCCGGATCTTATCCATCGAATTTCAAAGTATTAGATAAGCTTGTTTTTAAAGTAGCACAGTTATAATAATTTAATGAGCTCTGAAAATATTATAATTGTGGATAATTACTTAGATTAAATATTTTAGTTGTTTTAAGATATTAAGATGTTTAATTTTACGTTGAAAACTCTTATTTAAATTAATTGGTTTTATCATCTTCGATTAATTAACGGTACTTTATCATTTTATATAATGATGAGGAAATATTATTTTATAAATTTTAGTTTATAAAATAATATTCTACCTTAATTCATCGTGGTGTTTTATTTAAAGTGTTTTATTTAAAATAAAACATTTACGCGTTTTTAATCAGTGTTTTAATTCACCGTTGAATTATTTGAGGATCCCAAAACGTAGGATTGAAGTTTATTACCTAGGCTCCTACCCTTTTTCCTTCATTTTTCCTTTTTTCTTTTTTTTTCTTCTCTTTCCTCTCCTTCTCTCCATGGTCGACTTACACCCTTCCACCATAGCTGATCGGTTCTAGCTTCCTACCGGCGCCACCTCCGGCCGCCGTGCCTCACCTCCACCTCCGGCATGTCCCTCCCTCACCGGCGAACACATCTGCACCGGAGGTGTGCAACGCCGGCCACCAATTCTCTCTCTCTTCCCGTGCTCTTCCTTCTTGTCTCATTACCGTCGCCGCCCCTTTGACCGCCCGTTTCTCCGCCGTCCGGTGGAGGTGTCGTACACCACCCCCGCCATTCTCTTCCCCTTTCACCATAGTTCATACACACCAATTTTCAGAGCCATCGGACCAGCCGTTAGTCGCCGAGAGCCCCCGGAAGTTGCTGCCCCTGCCCTGTTTTCTCCCCTGTTGCCGATTTCTTTCTCCGCCCAGAACCGCCGCTCGCCGGCGGCGTGGACTACACCACCCACCCAGATTTCTTCCCCTCTCACCGGTGAACATCCCCTCCAAGTTTCACCTCCATCCGAGCCACGGTTAGCCGCCACTCTCGCCTCCAAACAAATGGGTTTTTAAGGCTTTTCACCATTTTGGACCACCATACACGGCCAAATCAGCCACCAAGCACCACCATTGGATTCACCACATCAAGGGCTTCCTCCCCATGTCTTTCTTTTTCCCAAACTCTCACTTTTTCTCATATGGGTTTCTCAAAACACCCGTTCGGTTGCACCACCGTGCGCCGCCGTACACGGCCACCCGTGGTGTTTCACCACCACCATCTTGTTCCTCTCATCCTCATGAACCTCTCCAAGAAATTTCATGGCCAACGGAGCTTCGTAGAGCTCACACTCTCCCGCACTCTCCAAGGCCAAAAATGGTTTCAAACGGCCGATCTGCCGCCGTTAGCCACCGTCCGACCACCACCTCGCCACCACAGCTCCACCACATGTTCCTCTACCTTTCCCTAGCTTTCCATGAAGTTCTATGGCTTTTCGCTACCTCGCGTCTCCTCCGCTCACCGTTCGGAGTTACTGTTCACGGCGTGATGCCGCCGTGCTCCGCCACCTTTGACCATCACAAGGCGACCGTGAGTCTTCCAAGACCACGCCTAGCCTTTCTCAAGCCCAAACTACCACTTTATGTGGTGGACAGACACCGTACCGCCACGTATGCTCCTCCGACGCATGTTCGTGACGAGCAGCGAGCGACGCACGGGTTATCCCGTCGATGGTATAACCCTCTATCTTTAGTTATTTATGTTTAACATAGTTGATTTGGTTGGCTGTAGACTGTGTAGTTAGTGTTTGTGGAGTTCGCTGCGTAGTTGTGAAACGAAGTGTGGTTGTGAAGTGTTAGGCTTGATTTTGTAGTTTTGTGGACTGTGCTGTGAAGTATAGGCGTGAGATGGATGCCGTAGATGTGATACGGCGGGTTGTGTGAAGAGAATACGCGTGTAGCGTATTCTGTGTAATGCAGCGACGCGCCGCGCGACGTGCGCTGTAGTGATGTGGGTCGTAGAAGGAAGGGAGTACGCATGTAGTGTACTCCGTGTGGTATGGCGATGCATCGTGTGATGTGCATCGTGTTGATGAGTGTTGTAGCGAAGGAAGTACGCGTAGCGCGTACTCCGTGTCGCGTAGCGATGCACCGTGAGACGTGTATCGCAGTGATGGGTTTTGTAGTGTGAATGGAAGAGAGTTCACGTGAGTGTACTCTGTACTAAGTCGTGATACACCGGATGGCGTGTCACGAAGGGTTGGATGGCGTAGCAGAGAAGTGTGGAGCGTATGGTGTAATGTTGGGAAACTGTATGACAGTGTCCCGAAGCAGTGATGATATGGATTATAGTCCGGGATGACTGGTGTCATCTTGTGGTTGACTATGGCTAAGAGTATATGGATTGAGAAATGAGTTGTTTGTTTGGTTGTTATTGATAATTTTAATGAACTTGTTTTAGTGCAAAGGCTTTCTGAAGTCAATTTATCTCTTCCGAGTATAGTGAAACCTCAAGTTGGCCGTGGTGTTGCAAGTGCTTACAATATGGCAATTGAGTTCAGAAGTGAAAATCTTAAGGACTTGAGTGTTCCTCTTCCAGCTGTTGTGCAGTTCCTCGTGTCTCGCGCTCTATTCTCATAGAACGCGACGATCGAGGTAAGTTAGCCTCTAACTTACTATCAGTTTATTGTGTATGTGTGATGGGTAAGAGAACTACAATTTATGTATGTATGTTATCGTATATGCCATGTCATGCTATGTCATTACATGTTTATCTGCTACGTATGATTTAATCTCTCATGAATAATTATCTGTTACATAATCTTTTCTGTCATACAATGATGTATGTTATAAGTATGCCATGTTAAGTATGCCATGAAATGTTATGATTAAATCATATTGTGCCATTTACAAGTATACGCCATGTTAGAAAAGTATATGATATTAATTAATATCTCATGCATTAAGAAAGATAAGACATGTTATGTTACGTATAATACGTGGGGCCACAACAACTGTGGAGTACGTATTATATTTTATGTTACGTGAATACGTGGGGCCACAACAACTGTGGAGTACGTATTATATTTAATGTTACGTATATACGTGGGGCCACAACAACTGTGGAGTACGTATTATATTTTTATGTTACGTGTATACGTGGGGCCACAACAACTGTGGAGTACGTATTATTTTTTATGTTACGTGTATACGTGGGGCCACAACAACTGTGGAGTACGTATTATATTTTATGTTACGTGTATACGTGGGGCCACAACAACTGTGGAGTACGTATTATATTTTATGTTACGTGTATACGTGGGGCCACAACAACTGTGGAGTACGTATTATATTTTATGTTACGTGTATACGTGGGGCCACAACAACTGTGGAGTACGTATTATATTTTATGTTACGTGTATACGTGGGGCCACAACAACTGTGGAGTACGTATTATATTTTATGTTACGTGTATACGTGGGGCCACAACAACTGTGGAGTACGTATTATATTTTATGTTACGTGTATACGTGGGGCCACAACAACTGTGGAGTACGTATTATATTTTATGTTACGTGTATACGTGGGGCCACAACAACTGTGGAGTACGTATTATATTTTATGTTACGTGTATACGTGGGGCCACAACAACTGTGGAGTACGTATTATATTTTATGTTACGTGTATTCATGGGGCCACAACAACTGTGGAGCATGAAGTATGGGGCCACAACAACTGTGGAGCATACACTACGTGAGACACAGCAATTGTGACACGTAGAATACGTGGGGCCACAACAACTGTGGAGTACGTATTAAGTCAAGTTTCAGATCAAGTGCATGATAAGTCAAGTTTCAGATCAAGTTCATGTTTTGTTATGTACACGTACATGTTATGTTCATGATCAAGTTATGTTCCAAGTTCATGTTCACATCATGTTAAGTTCACGTTTACAGTATGTCTCAAGTTCACGTTTATGTCATGATATGTTCAAGTTTATGTTATTTTCAAGTTCATATTTATGTTATGCATGTTTACGTTCATGCTACATTTCAAGTCCATGTTATGTTTTAAACTCAAGTTCATGTCATGTTAAGTCAAGTTCAGTTCACGTTTAAGTTCTGGTTATGTCATGTTATATGTCAAGTTATGCTATGCTTATGTACGACTTTACTTATGCATTTATGCTTTTACTGCCATGCATGCATCTTTAACCTGTGTGTGAGTTTTATGTTAACTTACTGAGATTTGTAATCAAATCTCACTGTGGTAGTCCCAACTACCATTCCCCCCGAATGGTAGATCTTGTTACAGGACCCAAAGAAGAATTGGAATCTGACCATCTGAATACGGTCATCTAGGCTACGGTGCGATGTTGATGATGGTATAGTATTTAACTTAGGTTAATGCTTGTACTTTTGGAGTTGTATCTCAAGTATTCTTTTGATCACAACCATTTTGGACTAGTGTAGTGATCACGGCTTTTTAGTATGTTTTTATGTATGAAATATGTTTCAAGTATTTGGGATATTTTTAGTTTGGTGCATAGTATTGCTAAAGAAAAAAAAAAAATATCCGCTGCGAATATTGCATAATGCTAGATGCATGTTAGGAACATTGCATCTTATATGTCATGAACGGGGGCAGGTAACCTTGTGTTGCATGTCTCGACGCTTCAAATGTCCGTTCAATCCCAAGCGAAATTTGGGGGCGTCACAGGCTTACTACCTTATCACTATCCATTTACTATTTACAAATGTTTTGAAATTTTTTTATTTTTTTATCATTTTCTTTTAAGTATTTTTTAATATTTTTAATCATTAAAAAAAATTAAAAAAATATGTAATTTTATTAATAATCACTTTCTTAATCATTAAATAAAACAAAAAATTAAAAAAAAATCAAATAAAAAAAATAGTAAATGAATAGTAGAATAATTGTAACTCTAACATTTTCTTTAACATATATTGTATTCTCCAAAATTAGGAAAAAAAAAATGATATCAAGTTCCAATAACCTTCAACAATCATTTGATACGAGGTTTCCAATCACATCATTCGAAATAAGAATAAATTAAAATAATTTTTAAAGTCCTTTGAAACTCTTAACTGGTCAAGCTCGTTTTATGTTAAAAATATTTTAGATAATTTAAGTTTATATATAAAGAATAATAAATTAATATTTGAGTGGATTTATTTTTTATTATTAGGACGTGTTTAGATGTATAAAATAAGTTTAAATATAATTAAATTTTTTTAAAAAAATTAAAAAAATTGTGAATCTTATTAATAATTAATTGTTGTTATAGTGATAGAATAATAATAATTATTTCATCAACAAACAATGCTGCATTAAGATGAAAATGTGAGGTTATTTATGAAGAAATAAATTGCGTGTATATGGATGGAGAGTATATCTATCTGTACTGAATTATATCAGATGATTCGGAGCTAAATGTGTTACGTACTGACGTAAAATGAGCTATATAAATTTTCCACTATAATTGATGGATTATTCAATCAACACATAAGGCTCATGAAATATTCGAAATCTATCTCGATGTACTCTTAGAATGGACATGATTTATAAGTTAAGAACAAAGCTGTTCAGTTTTTCGTTCAAGCAACACATATGTATTATGTGAGAGAATAAGTGGGCCGGATTAGAAGAAGTGACGATTCTATTATAAACCACGAAATGAATGATCGTTTCTAATAATTAAAATCTATTAGTTTGTCTATGCTGTTACACTTGTGATTGTTACCGTTGAAATTTGAAAAAATTTATTTATAAATTTAATTTTTTATTTATCTAATACAATACACTGTTTATATGAAAATTTTCATCACTTATATTAAAAAAATAATTGATATTTTAATTTTTTTTAAGTTATTTGTAAGTGTTACATTAAAAAATGGGACTATTTGTAGTAAAACTTCTAATTTTTTGCTAATTAAATGGAACTTCAGTGAAAAATCATTCGTATCATGAGTAGAGTATATGACGTGCATATAGTTTCTTAATTTAGAAAGAAAAGGTGAGTGATGGGCTACATTACAACTTGAAGGTTGAGATTTCACGTAAAGAGCGTATTGGTGTTCTTGTTTTCTTCCTGCTTCCGATTCTATAGATCGAGGGGGAGAAGGAAGAGACACGAAAAGAACTAGAATTTGAGGAGGCAACGGGAGAGAAATATAGTTAACTACTGCAAGGGAATAATTCGAGACGCGCATTGACGCATTGACGCTTCCGTTTCATTCTCTTTCCTTTCCTCCCTGTTTCTTTGGTTTTTCTGTTTGCAAAGAATCCCCTCCAACATTCCAACAACACCCGACCCAATTACCTTCTCTCTTTCTCAAGATCTTATTTTTACATGTTGGTGATCGGTGACGCAACAAAGACAGGTTTAAGGATCTGAGAGGGCCACCGCCACGCAGATCTCTGGCAATTTCTGTCGATTCAGGATCCGGGTCTTGTTTGATTCGCAATGAGTTGGAGATACAGGGCCGGGTTGTTCCTGATAGCGGCTGTTGTTGTTATATGGGTCTCCTCAGCAGAAGTCACCCAGGTCAGCCTCTCTCTCTTTCTCTCTCTCTCTCTCTCTCTATATATATATATATATGAACTCTGATTTTCTCGTTTTTACCTCTTCTATATTTAGTCGAATTCGGGTGTAATTCCGTTCATGATAATGCATTTATATGTTCCTTATGTTTGTGTTCGCTTGGAAATCGTCCCTGGAACTGTTTGTACGTAATATGCTTCCTGCAGACCTACCAACCCTCTTCTTGGTTGAAGTTATAAATATTTGTGTATATATCCATACTCGGCATCGTATTTCTTTTGGCAATTTTCAAGGCTCTTATATAAGGTGGTGTTTCTTGTTTAATTAAGTGTTTGCGTAGGCATTCATGGGTAATTTTAAGTCTATTTATTTTGATCTCTCAAAATGTCTGGCATAATGCTTGGCACTGTACATATTGACATAACACTGCACATGCTAGCGACTGAGCTATCTTCTTGAGCCAGGTTTCAGCTGATTGATATCGTATTTGCAGGGCATATTCACAGATTATAAGCAGCCATTCGCAATAACATATCTCGGAGCTTCTCTTATGGTAGTCTACCTCCCAATATCATTCCTAAAGGATTGGTTGTGTAATATCCTAAAACGTTGCTCTTCTAAAAGCGGTAGAAATGCAGAAAGCCTAAATGATTTTTCTGCTGGTCTTAGTTCTACTCTAAAATACATTGGAGGCCAGAAAAACTTTGAACTGGAACTTCAGGGGACTTTGACTAGAAAAGATAGTGAAGCAGACCTTTCACCTCATGCGGAAGCAAGTCCATTGGTCGCTAAACACAAAGATGATGCACACATACTGAAACAAGATAGGGAGCTTACAACCAAAGAAATTGCTACTTATGGATTTTATATAGCTCCAATCTGGTTTGTAACTGAGGTAAGCCACTTCTCGGCTGGTTTTTTCAAAATTATATCCTTGGCTTGAATGACTCATAATGAATCTTCTTATCCTAGATCCAATTGCACTTGTAGGTAAATATTTGCAATCGGTTTGTAAGAACAAAAAAAAGAAGTTTTTTTCTCTGTATCTATATTGTATTGTACCTCTTAAGAAGTGTGCTTGTGCTACAACCAGTCAGTCCTCTTAATGCACCTAAAGCTCCTCAAATATCACTAATTTGGGTACATAGCTTCTTTTCTTTTATGCATTTTCTTGTTGGGAGGGGGGTTGGGTGCATAAAAACCATTAAAATTTGTGCTGATAACATGGTGTATAGAATGATTCAAGTCTATCCTTGTGCCCTGTAACGCAACTGGTACTATTACATTTCTCTTTATAGAATTAGTTCTAGTATTCATCGGTCCTCAATTGTTGCATGTGTTATTTAGAAATTGTACTTGTGCTTGTGTGTTGGAGGTTTTTCATAACTGCACATGGTGCATGCTCCCCAGTGTGAACCAGTCTGGTGATTTTGGCAGTTCTATAATGTTTTGTATTTTTCTATGCATTGGCTGTTAGGTGCCGAACAGCTTATTGGTTCAACTGGAAACTGTGTTTTGATTGTTTCATAATGCTTGTTGTTTCATAGTTGTGAAAAAACTATATGCTGTTTCATAAGGTTCTCAAGGTGGAGAGTTTAGGTAGGGATTGTTTAGTACAAAATATGTGCACCATGGCCTTTACCCAAATCAGGTACCCTTGCCTTGTGCATGTATGTCTGACAAGGAGGTGAGTGCCTCTAAGTTTACCAGCCTACCTACTACTGGACTGTAAAACGGGTAGAGGAGGAGAGGAAAAGGGGGGGGGGGGGGGGGGGGGGGGNTGAACTTGGAATATGTCCAAATGCTTATATGTTTGCAGATTTTACTCCAGTAGAGTGTATATTCTTCTGTTACTGGTTGAGATATTTTTATTCATTAACTTTGCTGTTGCAAATTTTGAAGTATGCATAATTAGTAGCAGTTTTTTAATGGAGAAATTTTCTTTGATTTCATAATGCTATTGAGGATTTAAATTTAGTCTGGAAAGCCCAAAAATACTTTTTGTTGATGTTTTTGTTTGTTTGTTTGCAGTATCTATCAAATGCTGCACTGGCACATACAAGTGTTGTGAGTACAACAGTATTATCATCTACTTCAGGACTTTTTACTCTTTTCATTGGTGTTTTTCTGGGCCAAGATTCTTTAAACCTTGCAAAAGTAGTTGCGGTCTTTGTCAGCATGGCTGGTGTTGTCATGACAACTATGGGAAAAACCTGGGCTAAAGATGACTCACAGATGAATGCTTCTGCGTAAGTCCTCACTCCTTTATCGTTGCATCATATCCAATCTTTCCTTGCATTGTATTTAATGCTTATTTCAATTGTAGATAGGATAAAGGGCTTTATTGATGCTGGCTGGTTAATGGACAATAAACTGTTGGAATTGTGATTATGGTATAATATGTTGTCAAAATAAATGCAGAGATGTCAAAGCCTATTGTTAGTCTAGGGAAGCTGCATGTTTTGCTGGTGGGTTAAGCTTTTATGTCTTTGCTTATGTGTTGGGGTGGGTGGTAGGGGTTAAAGAGTAAGCTTGGCCAAGTTCTAAAATACAGCTTTGCTTCTTATTGTTTGTTGAAAGATAGGCTGTACCCCTTTATTATAATATGAAATTCAATGGTTAATCTCTATTTTTCTATAGCTCCCTTTTGTTCATGCAAAACTTTTGGTGGAGCTCAGTTGCTGTGCCCTAAAGATTCTCTCATTCTACCTGAAGAATTTGAGAGACAATATCCCAAGCAACTAAGTATATAACTGAATATTATGTAGGTCTTTATGCATGTATCATTGTATGTACATACATACCCTATCAGCTTGCTCTTTGTAATGCATGTTCTGCGTGTTGACAGTTGATATTTGTTTTCAGCAATGGGAAACGATCTCTTGTTGGTGATCTTTTTGGCCTTCTCTCAGCTATGTCATATGGTTTATTTACAGGTTCAGAATTGTGTTTGGTACTTAGTTTTTGTATTTATTCCAAATTTGTAGTGACCAAAAATTATGTAACGTTCTAGTTACCATCAATGCTGCAGTGCTTCTTAAAAAGTTTGCTGGTGAAGAAGGAGAAAGGGTTGATGTGCAGAAGTTGTTTGGCTATATAGGATTATTTACACTTGTAGCACTATGGTGGCTTGGTAAGAGTCTTGATCAGCAGTAATTTTATTATTAATTAGCCTTCAAAAATGTCTATAAGGTTCTTTATTTGCCCATCTCTCCTTTTTAAGAGTTAAATTGTTGGGGAGCTCCACCTTCTGAAAAATTGGCAATAATGATAATTTTTTCGCAATGAAAACTTCAGTAGTAGAAAAGTGAACAAAAAACTGTGGAAGAAATATTACTGTATAGTTAGTAAAGTGCTATTAATGTTTAATATGACCAAATAACTACGCATGCGACTGTTCATGTTTCCTCATTCCGTACTAAATACAAACTAGTGCAGTAGTGCTATTAACTGATGGAGGGACAGCGTAGACAGCTCGGACTGTTGGATTCATATAATGGCCCAGGTCTCAAATCCAACCAGTAACTTAAGCTTCAACTTACAGAAATCAAAGATCTATGCACACATTCTACCCCTCCCAGTCTTACAAGATGTTTTCCCCCTAGTGGTCGTTATAAATTTTTCTTTCAAAATATCTGTCAAAGACTCAAAACCTTCCCTTAACCTAGGTACTCTATGGCAGCTTTGGCGAGATACGTTTGAATCTTGAGACACTTGCTAGCATTATGTTTTACTTGTGTAGTCTTTTCCTTTTTACTTCCTAGGGCTGACCTAACGGCTGAAAGGTGTGCTAGATTTCTTATTTGTCTTTTCTGTGGTGTCTTTCATGTGGAGATCCATGTAGAATACTGCCTATTAGTAAATATCTATTCTTTTGAATTTTCTTTTCTTTCAGTTTGGCCATTGACAGCCTTGGGAATTGAACCCAAGTTCACAATCCCTCATTCTGCTAAGATGGATGAAGTTGTGCTTGCCAATGGTCTTATTGGAAGTGTCCTCTCTGACTACTTTTGGTATGTAAAAGCTACTGCTTTTGAATCAGTGATCTGGAGCTCACATTTTTTGGTTCTCTTTATGCTACAATATCTCGTTTCTGCATAGGGCACTCTGTGTTGTATGGACGACTCCACTGGTTGCCACCTTGGGCATGTCACTCACCATCCCTCTTGCTATGTTGGCTGACATGGTAATCCATGGTCGTCACTATTCAGCAGTTTACATTCTTGGCTCAGTTCAGGTAATCTTTGAAATTTTCTTTGAGTTTGTTGTAAAAATTATCATCTGTTGTGTCTTGTTAAATCAATTTATTGGAAGTTTATTGAAGCTAATTATTATTGGTGTGAATTAGGCGGAAAGTGGTGTTGTTGAGTGGTAGGGCACTGTTTACATTTCTCTTATTGATGTGATCTGATTGCTTTTCTTTTTTTTTGGTCTATTCTTTTCTCTTTTTTTTTTGGGAAAATGGAAATGTAGGGTCTCAAACATTTATATTTTCGGTTCTATTGTTTGGTAATTATGAGCAGATCTCTTTACGAACTAGCTGTTGTATTCAGAATACCATTTATTGACTCATGTGGCCAGCTGTGTTTGAAGTTTGATATCTCTTATGTTGCTTTCCTTTGGTGGTATATTGCAGGTATTTGCTGGTTTTCTAATAGCTAACCTTTCAGATTGGGTCTCAAGGAAGTTGGGATTGTAGCATTTTGTGATATTCTTGTAGCTTGATCCCAATTCTTTCTCGGGGCCATTCTCTGTTCATTGTATTGATTGGATTCCATATTCATGAATTATTGTCTATTGAGTCCAAAGTTCCTCTCGAGTATATGCATCGTGGCATATCGGAAAGAGGAAGATGATGAATGTAATTGTAGCATTGTCTATTGATAGTGTAAATGAAGGTTTTGTTATGAAACTAATGAAAAGATAGAGAGCAAAAGAGAGAGAGATGTTTAGAGAATTTTGTTTTCTCTTATTTCTTGGGGTCTTACACAAATGAGGACTCCCTCTATTTATAGGGATTTCTTGGTACAAAGGATGGTTAGGATTGTTACACTTGTCATCAATCCAATGGTAAAGAGTACAAAGGAGGTTAGGTGTACCTAAGATTACCATTGATGGCTAAATGTGGTCATACAATACAATTTGAACTTGGTTTCTAACACTCCCCCTTTGGATGACCACATATAAAGAATATGCCTCGTTAAAACCTTGTCAAGGAAAAACCCAGTGGGAAAAAACCAATGACGAAGGAAAAAGAGTACAATATTCTGTATATCGTCAAGTGCTTTAAGATTGCCTCATTAAAACCTTGCAAAGGAAAACCCAGTGGGATAAAACCTTAGCGAAGGGAAAAGAGTACAATCAGCACAAATCTTCAAGACATTTACTCCCCCTGAAAAGTGCATGATAATAGGTCTTCAAGTCTTCGCATTCCAATCTTCTGCACAAGTTTCTTAAATGTTGCAGTTGGTAATGCTTTAGTGAATAAATCTGCCAGATTATCACTTGACCGTATCTGCTTGACATTAATTTCACCTTTCTCCTGAAGTTCATGAGTATAAAAGAATTTAGGTGAAATGTGTTTGGTTCTATCACCTTTGATATATCCTCCTCTAATTTGAGTAATACAAGCAGCATTATCTTCGTATAAAATTGTTGGACTATCATTAATCACTGGAAGACCACACTTTTCTTGAATATGTTGAATCACTGATCTTAGCCAAACACATTCTCGACTTGCCTCATGAATTGCAATTATCTCTGAGTGATTTGAAGAGGTAGCAGATATTGTTTGCTTGACAGATCTCCATGATATAGCAGAATTTCCATAAGTAAATACATATCCAGTTTGAGATCTACCTCTGTGTGGATCTGAAAGATAACCTGCATCCGCATATCCAACTAATTGTGGACTTGATCCATGTTGATAAAATAATCCCATATCAACTGTACCTCGGAGATATCGAAGGACATGTTTAATGCCATTCCAATGTCTTCGAGTTGGTGCGGAACTATATCTTGCAAGTAAATTAACTGAAAATGCAATATCAGGCCGAGTGCAATTTGCAAGATACATCAGGGCTCCAATTGCACTGAGATAAGGTACTTCAGGACCAAGAATTTCTTCATCATCTTCACAAGGACGAAATGGATCTTTTTGCACATCAAGTGATCGAACAACCATTGGAGTACTCAGAGGATGAGCATTGTCCATGTAAAAGTGCTTCAAGACTTTCTCTGTATAAGTTGACTGATGAATGAGAATTCCATTTTGTAAATGCTCGAGCTGCAGGCCGAGACAAAATTTCGTTTTGCCAAGGTCTTTCATTTCAAATTCATTCTTTAAATATGTAGCGGTTCTTCTTATCTCTTCAGGAGTTCCAACAAGATTTAGATCATCAACATAAACCGCAATAATAACAAATCCAGAGTCTGATTTTTTAATGAAAACACATGGGCATATTGGATTATTCTCAAATCCTTCTTTCAATAAATATTCGCTAAGGCGTTTATACCACATGCGTCCGGATTGTTTTAATCCATATAAGGATCTTTGAAGTTTAATAGAGTACATACTTTTAGATGTACTCAAATTAGAAGCTTCAGGCATTCTATATCCTTCAGGGATTTTCATATATATGTCATGATCCAATGATCCATATAAGTATGCAGTAACCACATCCATTAACTGCATATCTAATCCTTTTGTAACTACCAAACCAATCAAAAATCTGAATGTGATTGCATCCATAACAGGAGAGTATGTTTCCTCATAATTAATCCCTGGTTTCTGCAGGAAACCTTGTGCAACAAGTCGTGCTTTATATCGCACAATTTCATTTTTCTCATTACGCTTACGCATAAATACCCATTTATATCCAACAGGCATTACACCCTTTGGTGTTTGTACAATTGGTCCAAAGACCTCTCGCTTTGCTAGCGAGTTTAATTCAGCTTCAATAGCTGATTTCCATTTTGGCCAGTCATTTCTACGTCGACATTCTTCGACAGTTCTTGGCTCAATTTCTTCATTACTTCTGGTAATGTCAAGGGCCATTTTATATGAAAATATGTTGTCCACAACGGTTTTATTTCTATCCAGAATTTCTCCAGTATTCATGAAATGTATCGAGATCTCGTTATTTTCAGGTACCTGTCCCTCTTCAAGGGAAGACATTTCATTAAATACCTCTTCAGGAGGTTCTTTTTCAGGAGATTTATTCTCTTCAGGAGTATCAATTACTCTTATGGCCTGTGTTGTGGGTATGGACTCTTCAGGAGTACCAAATTCATTTTGTATTTTTCTCTTCCGAGGAATTTTATCCTTTGCACCAATAGGCCGTCCACGCTTCAGGCGTATCTTGGACTCACCTGTTGCTGTTTTGGCAATTTGTCCTTCAGGGACTGCAATCCTTGCTGGAATATTAACAGCAGGAATATATGATTTTACCACACCTTTAGTGTCAGTAAATGCATCCGGTAATTGATTTGCAACACTTTGCAAATGAATAATCTTTTGAACCTCTAGTTGACATTCATTTGTACGAGGATCAAATTGGGAAAGAGCTTTATTTTTCCAAGTAATTTCCTGTCGTGCTTCAGGCACCGACTTCTCATTACCCAATGTTGGGAAAATGGATTCGTCAAAATGACAATCCTCAAAACGTGCCTTAAACATATCCCCTGTAAGAGGCTCAAGGTATCTAATAATAGATGGAGAATCAAACCCAATATATATTCCAAGTCTACGTTGAGGACCCATCTTTGTACGTTGTGGAGGTGCAATTGGAACATATACCGCACATCCAAAAATACGAAGATGAGTAATATTTGGTTGTTGACCAAATGCAAGCTGTAATGGAGAATATTTGTGATATGCTGATGGCCTAACACGAATCAATGATGCTGCATGAAGTATAGCATGTCCCCAGGCAGAAATAGGAAGTTTTGATTTCATAAGTAAAGGTCTAGCGATTAACTGAAGCCTTTTAATTAATGATTCAGCTAAACCATTTTGAGTGTGTGTGTGGGCAACTGGATGTTCAACATCTATGCCTATTGACATGCAATAGTTATCAAAAGCTTGAGATGTAAATTCACCTGCATTATCCAATCGAATAGTTTTAATTGGATAATCAGGAAATTGTGCTCTAAGTTTAATTATTTGGGCAAGAAGTTTAGCAAATGCAATATTTCTAGTGGAAAGAAGACAAACATGTGACCATCGACTTGATGCATCAATTAAAACCATAAAGTATCTGAACGGTCCACTTGATGGTTGAATAGGCCCACATATATCCCCATGAATTCTTTGTAAAAAAGACGGAGATTCAAAAACAATTTTTGAGATAGATGGTTTGATAATCAATTTACCCTGAGAACATGCAGAGCATGGATATTCATTGGGTAAGATAATCCTCTGATTCTTTAGGGGATGCCCATACGAATTATCAAGTATTCGTCTCATCATTATTGCTCCCGGATGTCCAAGGCGATCATGCCAAGTCATAAAGACTTTGGGGTCAATGCACTTCTGGTGCATTACCACATGTGATTCGATTGTTTTCATTTCTGTATAATACAATCCAGATGAGAGGGCAGGCAGTTTTTCTAATACGAGCTTCTGGCTCGAAATTATTTTAGTAATGAGAAGATGCTCTTTATTGTCTTCGTCGGTGGTTTCAATATGACAACCATTACGACGTATATCCTTAAAACTCAATAAATTTCTTCTTGATCGTGAAGAAAATAGAGCATCATCGATGCAAAATTTGGTGCCATTAGGCAACACAATATAAGCTCTTCCGGAGCCTTCAATTAGATTCGATGAACCAGATATGGTATGAACGTAGGCTCTACTCAATGTTATATTTTGAAAATATTTTTTGTCTTTAAGAATTGTGTGAGTTGTAGCACTGTCAGCCAGACATACATCTCTATTATTCATCTCAAGTTCATCAGTAATACTCATGATTCTACAAAATATATAAAACTTTCATTAAAACATTGCAAAATATAAATAAAGAAAATACATTAATCAAAAAGGAACACTTCCATCACCAATCAAGTGATCTATTCTATCACTAGAATTTTCAAAGAAATCAGAAACATCAAGATTTGTAATATCTTCTCTATCTAAAGCATCTGATGATTCAGCAAAATTTGTTTCAAACTTTTTTGTTTTTTCTTTTATAGAAGTTTGATATAAGTCAACCAAATGCTTAGCTGTACGACAGGTACGAGCCCAATGTCCAGTCATACCACATCTATGGCATCCATCTTCATCTTTCTTTAAAGATTTATTTTGAGGACCTTTGCCCTTCTCTGAGTTGAACCACTTCTGGTGGTACGGTGTATATCTTCTATTATCCCTTTTAGTGTGGTCTCTTCTAGGACCTCCACTTCTGTAATCTTTTCTACCACGTCCTCGTCCTCGGTTTCTTTGAAAATATGCACCATTTGCTTCTGGAAATGGTGTAAATCTAGTATCATTCACTTCAGGGAATGATATAGAACCAGTAGGACGTGACTGATGATTTCTTAATAAAAGCTCATTATTTTGCTCAGCTACAAGAAGACAAGATATAAGTTCAGAATATTTTTTGAACTTTCGCTCTCGATACTGCTGCTGCAGGAGCACATTCGAGGCATGAAAAGTGGTATATGTCTTCTCTAACAAGTCATCATCAGTGACTTTTTCACCACATAATTTTAATACTGAGCTAATTTTAAAGAGTGCAGAGTTATACTCACTAACACTCTTGAAATCTTGCAACCTCAGGTGCATCCAATCATGACGAGCTTTTGGGAGGATCACAGTTTTCTGGTGCTCATATCTCTCCCTTAAATCATTCCACAAAATAAGGGGATTTTTCACCGTGAGATACTCAGTTTTTAATTCTTCATGGAGATGGTGCCTAAGGAAAATCATTGCCTTAGCACGGTCCTGCCGGGACCCTTGATTTCCTTCTTTAATTGTATCTCCCAGGTTCATCGCATCTAGATGGATCTCAGCATCAAGGATCCAAGATAAATAATTTTTCCCAGAAATGTCAAGAGCAACGAATTCCAATTTCGTAAGATTTGACATTTTCTACATATATAAATCAGGAACATAAGTATGTTTATATTAAGAAATACATTTACAAAATTATGAGAATAAACATAGAGTTTCATCAAGTAATATAACATTTCATATTCATATTGAGAATTACAAATAATATATTGAAAAACTTACTTGAAGTAGAAGACTACTAGCTTCAAAACCGTCAGAGACTTCGTGCTGATAACGTGTTATGAAACTAATGAAAAGATAGAGAGCAAAAGAGAGAGAGATGTTTAGAGAACTTTGTTTTCTCTTATTTCTTGGGGTCTTACACAAATGAGGACTCCCTCTATTTATAGGGATTTCTTGGTACAAAGGATGGTTAGGATTGTTACACTTGTCATCAATCCAATGGTAAAGAGTACAAAGGAGGTTAGGTGTACCTAAAATCACTATTGGGGGTAGGTGTACCTAAGATTACCATTGATGGCTAAATGTGGTCATACAATACAATTTGAACTTGGTTTCTAACAGGTTTGTCTTTGTTTGAGATTTGAGTGTTGAGCCCCAAGTGTAATAAAGTTGTCTTTTTTGGTCAAATAAAAGTCTCCTTCGATCATTTTTATTGGCGTTTCTCATGAATGTTTTTAGTACTATTCTCTTTTGAAAAACATTTTGATATGGACAGTATCTTGATCTGAAAGATTAAAAAGATTATAGATTTGGCATTAGTACGAGAACGCGAAAGGTTGATGATAATCATATTCCTCACCTCATAAAATGAAACCTTTCAAGTCAATTGCATTGGTATCTTATGGAGAGCCACTCCCTGAGTCCCACCATGCCGTTGCTCAAAGCTATACGACAAGTCGTTTTAACCCATCATGTTACACTCTTGTCAGCATTCCTCTTCTCACGTTACACCCTTTACATATATTAAAATTATTTTTTATTTTATTTTTGTTAAACTAATTGAGTTGTTCTTGTTAAACCAATTGAATTATAAGATGAATAATTTTATTTGTTATCTCCATATACCATACATTACACTTATTTTATTTTTGAGAAAATATATTTACAATTGTGAATTGTACAACTATCACGTAATCGCTTTAAAAAAATAAATAAAACATGAGATTTATGTGAAAAAATTAATTTTTTAATTTTTTTTTAAATTACGTGACATTTACGTTTTTATAGTTATATATAAAATTACTTTAAAATTAAATTAAAATTAAAAGTAATAAAAAAATAAATTTAAAATTTGTGAAGAGTATAGTGTGAGAACACGGATGAGATTTGCTTGGATTTACCATTAGAGTCCGTAAATCCAGGATATTACGCTATTTGACTCATTGATCAACGGTCCAGGTGGGCCGCACGACGTGAATACGGTGTTCTATTTGATTTATAATTTTACACGGTCGCAGTGAATCTGAGAACACGAGCAAGAGTCCCGAGTAACTGCCTCACTCTCCATTCTCCGACGCCCGAGGTCTTTCCCAGAATCTTGCTCTTTGTGCAGTGACCATGAGATCCCAACCGGTTATTCTCGTGCTTTTGGTACATTTATGCATCTCATTTCTTTCCTCGTCTCTCGCAATCTCTCCCGGGTAGGTTTTCTAATCTACATTCCTCTTTTCTGGTAAATTTTCTTCTTTTTTGGTTTCTTAGTAAGGAAAGAAAGCTTATATATATGTTTATTTTATAATAAACGTTTTATTGATTATGGAGGATTTCTCACAAAAAATGGAGGAAAAAATTAATTTTTAGGACCTCGACTTTAGTTTCGTTGTCCCTTGGCCTTAATTTAATTATTATTATTTTTTGGTTATTAACAGTGAAGGTTACACCGTTAACGGTCGGGTGAAGATTCCAAGTATGTTCTTTTCCATGTTCCATAGACATTTCCATTCTCTTTTGCTTATTGAAAATGGGAACTAGTTTTCTTCTTTATTATTTGATAAGTATTTCCTGTAATTTTGAGTTAATTGAACTGGTTGGTACTAAATCAGGACATTGAAAAACGCGAGTTAAATAGAACCCTTGTTATCGCAATATTTGAACATCAATCGAATGTGTTACTAGTTACTTGTCGATCTGTCATTACTCATTATTTCCTCATGCAGTGAAGTTTAGCTACAAGCAGAATCTCTTTATTAAGTTGATTTAGATGGTGAGAAGAGCGCTTGTAACCTGTCTGTTATTGGTAGATTTTGGTTCAATTCTTACCAAAGATGCTTATAGTATAAGTTTTGCCTAACTAAATTTCACCTCATCAAGAAGAAGTTTGGCCCATCTGCATGAGGTGAAATTCGGTTTGGCCAATTCCGCCTGCCAGGATTGTTGCGGCAAGCACCTGTCATCAGTGCCAACTCTTCAATCACGGATGTTACAATTTCAACACTCAGATATTATATTTCGTTTAAATTTAGATTTTGGATCTCTATATTGATTTTTTTGGTCTTCAAATAATGCCCTGAAATTTTTTGGTTTCTTTGCATAATTTCCCCCTCACAATGCTTCTTTTTGTTCTTCCCTTTCCCACCCTTTTCACCCCTTGTAAGGATTAACCTGTATTATTTTTAACTTAATTTGGCAGGTATGGGTGCACAAGGTCTTGTTCTTCCTGGAAAATTATCAAATACCAAAGTTGTACTTAATGGTGGCCAAAGGGTTACTTTACTGCGACCTGATGGATATTTCTCGTTGTATCCTTTTTTTCCTTTTCCACCTTGACACATGTTATTCTGTTAAACTTGATTCAGGAAACTTTGGCATTGTCTGTTTATACATAGCAAAATTCCTCTCCTGCAAACCCATTCCTATCTTTTCTATGTTGTTGTCCTAAAAAAATTCATCTTCATTGTTATGGGAAATGACCACATCTTGTTTGATGTGGTGCCCATGGAGGGAAAGAAGTGACTGGACTTCTGAAAATTGTGAGAAGACAGTGACAGTACTCAAGGATCTTTTCTTTATAACCTAATATCATTGGATGATTGCTCAATTTTTTTTATTTTTTATTTTTTTTTCTATTTCTAGTTTCTAGGAGTTTTGTACTCTTTGCATTTTCTGGTTCGGTGTATATCCAGTGTACTTCCTGTTCACTTGGGTAGCACCCTGTTTTGATCACAAATAAAGCTGAAATTATTTATATATATATGTATGCATAAAATATTTAAGTATTCCCTTTTGAGTTAGGATTTTATATATATATATATAATTTCAAAATGTAGATCTCCGCTTTTCTTTTTTTATTTAAATGCCCTTGTTATTTCACTCTTTTGATAGGAAGCTGGTGAATCATACTTTAGTACTCTCTGTGATTCCTTAGTATGCATGCTTATAGCCATAATGTGCCAGCAGGAACTCATCTAATTGAAGTAGATGCAATAGGCTATTTCTTTTCCCCGGTGGGACTCACAAACTACTATTTCCTATCATTATTTTATTATAATGACCAATAAGATTTCTCATGATTGATTTCTCTTAAATGCATTTAGGTCCGAGTTGATGTCAGTGCCAGAAATCCGGGCAAGGTTCAGGCCACGCTGACAGAGAATAGGAGGGGTTTGCGTGAGTTAGTTTTAGAGCCGCTAAGAGAGGAACAATATTACGAGGTTTGTTTCAACTTAAATTTGACTATTTCTTCTTCTTAATCTGTTAGTTTGGAGTTATCTATTCTCTGACTCATTTTGTTTTCTGCTTTTACAGATTAGAGAACCCTTTTCCATTATGTCTGTTGTGAAAAGCCCAATGGGTCTGATGATGGGATTTATGCTGGTAGTCATGTTTCTAATGCCCAAATTAATGGAGAACATGGGTAAAGTACTCTTGTTCATAACGTTTTATGTTGAAACCCTGATCTTGCGGCTCTTGACTTTTGTAGATTTGTCTGGGTTGGCTAGGCTCAGGCAGAATAGAAAAGCCCAATGTTTCATGAGAACCCCTCAAGGCTACTAGCGTTTGTTGTATGGTTCCAGTTCTCTTACTGACAGGATCTATTTATTGTGTTTTGGTGGCAGATCCTGAGGAAATGAGGCGAGCCCAAGAAGAAATGAGGAGCCAAGGGGTTCCCTCCTTGGCAAGCTTGTTACCTGGTGGTGCTGCCAGGAGTTAAGGATGAAAACTGTGAACCCTCTGTCCTTCCGTGTTCAAAACATTTTTTGGAATTTATGCTCTCAGATTATTCATCGTTTTGTTGGCACCTCTGGAAGGTATTAGTGTTGCCTTGGTGAGGACCTTAAAAACATATGCTGGCCCGGTCCGAGTGATTGCGTTTATGATGTTGCGGACCGTCCACAATGTTCTCAACTTCTCTCTCCATAATGCTTGATTGAAAATAGGTGGGAACTATTTTGAAACGGTGTTTCAGTGTCTGTGTTAGTGGCACACTCCTTTAGAAAACTCAAAATGCCTCCACTCGAAATCACAAGATCCTGTGCATCGGAGTATCATTCAATCGATATTGCAATCCGTAATTGTATTTAGTTGATATTGATTTGAAGCTCGAGTTTTAGCATGCATTTTTGGCTGTTGTGCTTCTAAAAGGAAAGGATTGGTTTTCCCAATTCTGAATTGTGATTATCAATCAAGAGAACGACACGGATAGAGGATTCTAATCTGTTAGTGATATGGCTCCATTAGCACGCTGTCCTACCCAAATAATAGGGTTGGCAGCCTGGCACTGGCACCTAGTGGTACCAAGGAAGTATCCGAGGTCTTATTTCGATCGTTCAGGGGAATTTGAATTAAGATCCAGGTGAAATCAAACATTTACATGAACCCAATCCATCAGCAATATCAATACTACGAAAACGTACCTCTCACCTCTCTAATAAAATTCAAAACAAATGAGAGAAAATGGTGCAAGAAAAAAAGAAAATATAGATGGAAAAAATGGCAGGTTCATTAGCTATATAGAGTACAATTACAAAAAATACACACAGATTGCAATAAAATATCCTTTCTAGCAACCTTATCTCGAATGCAGCTGAAATCCACTTCAGTCTTCATGTGCTTTTATTATAGCATGAAACAAAGAGCCAATAGCAAGTGAAAGAGCTCCCAAGGCAAGTGTCCGGAAATCGGATTGGAGTGCCAAATAATATTCTGGGACTGTTGAATAATTTTCATTCCCAAGACAGAAATGGTGGTGAAAAAACCAAAGCAGTTAAAAACTTAAAAAGACCACCGGTAGTGTTGAGCAAATGGATCACGTAACTCTGTCAGAATGGGCTCGCCAAGTCCGACACATAAACTGTACGGAGGCCCAAGTGTGCTACTGATGGACCCTGGATCTGGACCTCAATTAACTTTGCCTTGGAAGTAACCGCCTCCCTTCCTGGCTCCCTGTCTCTCTCTATTTTCTTCTAAAAAGCTTTTACCCGACCCTTTTTATTTTTTATTTTTTTGCCTTGTCTCATACTCCAAACCAAACGGGTACTCGCTCTCAGAAATTCAAAACCTTCGTCTGGTAGAGTGGTACTTTCTACTCTTTGCGCTGACTTCTCCATTTCCATTCCAATTAATGGGAGTACTAACCTTGACTCAAATCACCTTTATTTGCACAGGGATATAGTTTAATTGTATTTACTCTCTACTTCTCTTGTTGAAATGGAGAACTTACCGACGACAATGAAATCGGAGCGGCGGTGGAGATCTAAGCCTCTCCAGACCACCAAACCCTCGCTCGTGATGGCCTTCTTCTCTTGCCTCGCTTGGCTCTACGTTGCCGGCAGGTTTGTCTCCCCCCCCTTCCCCCCCCTCCGAAATTTTAGATTTCATCAACTTTACTTTGCTTTTAATACCCTTAAAACACAATGACGCCCCTGAGAAAATTCAAACCGAACTATGGGCGCAACCTAGCGACGAGTTTGGATTTTTCTGTACTAATAGGGTGTGTTTGGCTGCAAAGAATTGGAGCTAATTTTGCTTTTCAAGTGTAGATTTGTGGTCTATGGAAAGGCACAGATAACATAAAATTAGTTACTATATATTAGGAATCAGATCCTCCATTTTGAATTCCAGAGTTCCCTCATGGGGAAAAAAGAAACGCAGCCTTCAATTCATCTGTCTAACTTATATATGTCTTTGTTTCTTTTTTAATTAATTTTTGTTACAATATCTGATCCTTAACACTTTATGCATTTTCAACTTTTTTGCAATAATCAGGTTGTGGCAAGACGCAGAGAACAGAAAATTACTTACTAATCTTCTTTACAAGAACTCCCTCCAGGTCTGTTTAATTTTTTTTGTTCTCCTCCCTTTATTATGCTCGTACTTCGTTGATGAGGAAAGTATTGAACCTTGAGACACAATATTAAGTTCCAAGCCTGTTACAAGTCGTTAGAATTGGTCGGGTTTAATCTTTTACTTCCTTCCATTTTTTTTGGTTGGGGGGTATTTAAAAGGAGACTTCTTGAGATGATAAATTATTATTTGTTTATATTTTTCTTATAGTTTCTGGGGCTTACAAATTGTGGGTTGGTGACTTGTGTTGGTCTGTTTCATTTCAGTTTTTTGATTCAATAGATCTTTAATATTTTTCTGCGTTATTGTTCCCAGAGACCCAAGGTTCTTACGGTTGAAGATAAGCTAACGGTGCTAGGATGCAGGTACCTTTCCCCATCTTTTTCTTTAATATCCCTTTTTATAGTTGGATATGTTTTGGTGTGCTGCCATGCACTGTTTTTATTGGAATCTCTGGTTTTCAATTTTAGAGATTTGGAGAGGAGAATTGTGGAAGCTGAAATGGACCTGACGCTGGCTAAGAGTCAAGGGTACCTCAATAACCAATTGCAGCAAAGCAAGTCTTCTTCTGGCCAAAGGCTTCTTGCCGTTATTGGGCTTTATACTGGATTTGGTAGTCACTTGAAGCGAAATGTTTTTAGAGGGTCTTGGATGCCTAAAGGTCAGTCAGATTGCTAATTATGCTGGTTCTGTACTTAATTATTTTTTTGATAAATGTTAAGATTTTTAATAGTATTGCCATAGTTACTTATAAAAAAAATTAGTATTGCCATAGTTATATTTATGATGGAGTGTTGGTTTTTACACCAATTTCTTCCATTTTTAAAAAAAATCTGAATTCCATCCTTATCTTTTGTGACTGGGATGCACATTGGTTAAAATATGGATCACTAAAATATTATATGAGCCTTGATCTGTTTTTTTTTTGGGAATATTATGACATCCATTACTATGCATTTAAAAATGCATAATATTGTAAGAATGGACGTTTAAATCACATATATGCCTCTCTTTTCAATTAATTTACAGCACCATTTTGGCTTTTACAGGTGATGCCTTGAGAAAACTTGAAGAAAGAGGAGTGGTCATTCGTTTTGTAGTTGGTCGGAGGTTTTTCCAAAAAACTTAATCCTTAAAATAGTAGCATATGCTTTCTTGTTCATTTGTTTTGTTGGTTGGTTTCTTCAGAATTACCAGTTCTACACTTCTGGTAGCAAGAATGGGACAAAGTTCTATCTAACCTTTTTTAATTTGAATTTGGCAGTGCTAATCGAGGTGATAGCTTAGATCGCAATATTGACAAGGAAAATCGCACAACAAAGGATTTCTTGATTCTTGTAAGTTATAGATTCAAATGTGTCTGCAATTCAACTGATAGAAGACTTCTGACATACAGCCATTAAAAGTTCGTTATAATGACATATTTTCAGATTTTATCAGATGTTTTGAAATTTAAATCAAATCTAATTAAAAAATGAATGTCTTGGATGTGTTCTGTATTTTTTTTCGTCCTGCTTTTAATAATCAGGATTTTTTAAGAAACCCGAATGTTCCATATCACCTATTTTCATCCCTATCAAATCAACCTTTTAATGAAAAATAAATTCCTGATTTCTTTAAGTTAGAAAATTTTGCTAGTTTTATTAGTTTGCCTCTTATTCTATAGCTTTATAACATGCAAAGCATAATGTTTGAACATGTTTCTTTAATAATGTGTCAGGAAGGTCATGAAGAGGCTCAAGAAGAGCTGCCGAAGAAAGCGAAGTACTTCTTCAGTACTGCAGTTCAAAAATGGGATGCTGAATTTTATGTAAAAGTCGATGACAATATAGACCTTGATCTGGGTAAGCACTCATACATGCATCTATTTCCACATAAAATAAAATATTGGTACATTTCTGATATATTTTTCTGAGCTTTTTGGTGCATCATTTGCTCTGGTTTCTGCTCTAACAGAGGGTTTAATTGGACTTCTTGATCATCGTCGTGGTCAAGATGGTGCTTACGTTGGGTGCATGAAGTCAGGAGATGTGATATCTGAGGAGTATATACTTATCACATCTTCAGCTTTCTCTTAACTGAAATCAGTTGTAATCCAAATGTTATTGAATTAAGCTTATCGGCTTATAATTGCTTGTTCATTTTCAGGGGTAAGCCTTGGTATGAACCTGATTGGTGGAAATTCGGTGATGAGAAATCGTAAGTGATCTACTTCTGATTGAAAACAGAAGTTATTTTTTTATTTGATTGGAGAGCATTTGGCGATTATTCTATTTGTAGATTTATTTTTCGTACATCTTTAAACTCGTTAAAAATCATTTATGCTCTATTAGGTTGTTGGTGGGTGGGGAGAAGGTGAGAAAAACTGGTAACTAAAAGTGTCTTTCTATGTTTTCCCCGCCTTTTGGGAGCAAAAAGAGTATCATTAAGCACATTTATCAGCATTGGCAACTTGTGAAACTGTGAAAATTTGATCAATATAAAGTATTGCTAGTCTTGTATGATTGGATTAGAAAACTTACTATGTGAAAAATCCAGATTCATTATTTAATTCTCACCTGAGCAGTCTGTGATTCTGCTACACAATTGTGTTCTCCCTTATCTATTGTATAACCTTGGGAGTTGACAGTAGCGTGTTTGCTTATTGCATGTTATGATAATAATTTCTGAGGATGGTGGGAAACTGAAAATAGTTTTCATAAATTGGGCAGCATTTCAGGTTTTGCCATTCTTTGATCAATAAAATCATTATTTATCAAAAATAAATAAATTGGGCAGCACCTGCCCTCCTTTAGGGATCGATTATGTAGCTGAAACTTCTCGTTATGATGGTGCTGCTTGCTGCTCTAATTGCCACGATATGAAATTTGACCATAATTACTGCTTTCGTTCAGGTATTTCCGACATGCAGCTGGCTCTCTTCTTATACTCTCCAAGAATTTAGCTCAGTATATTAACATAAACAGGTTATTACTGGGTCTGGTTTCAATAGGCAATTCTGTTTTAATTTTTTGTGCTGATTATCTTCATTATGTCTGTCATAAGGGGCTTGCTGTAATCTGCTGATAGCAAGAATCTGAATAACTAAATCATTTGAAATTTGGAACTTGATGTTCAGCCCAATTTGTTCTATGACTCTCATTGGTTGTTAACTTGCTTGCATATTTAGAAAGTTTGCAACATAGATGTCCCTGTTGAGCCAAAATGATAACATAAATGATATTTCAGTTGTTTCTTTTATTTTTATTTTTATTTTTTTAAAGTATAATTGATATTTCAGTTTAATCAGAGGAAAACAAAGTTGCTATTGTTGTATGCTAGTGCCCATCTCATTCCTGTTTCCTTATCATATGCAGTGCATCTCTTAAAACTTATGCTCACGATGATGTATCAATGGGTTCATGGATGATGGGTATCCAAGCAACCTACATAGATGACAATCGCCTTTGCTGCAGTAGTATTAGACAAGGTAAATTTTCCGTAATGCTTTTATTAATAGTTTATCTGGAACTGCCAAGTAGATCCTGGTTTTTTGTTTTAACAAATTTGCCTTTTATTCTCATTTGAAAACAAAAAGAACAGTTGGAAATCAATCCTTATATTAATGACTCTAAAAGGAAAAGGCCTTGAAGAAAGATTCTAATCAACAGAGCAATCTTTTAAGCATGGGTTGGAGCAGTTGAATTTAGTGTTAATTTTTTTAACTTCTAGGGCTGGGGGTCAGGGTGGTGGTCTGCCTTAATAATTATTTTCAATAGTAGTGTTACCATTACTTTTAAGACATTTTATCAGCCATGCAACTTGTATTTATTTTCTAACTTTCTTATTTCCAGACAAGGTGTGCTCCCTGGCTTGAACAGAGGAAATAGTTTATCAGAAAAATATCCCTAACTTCTTTTATTTGGGGACCGGAATGGTGGTCTGTTTTTATGGCTCATTCATTGTGAACATATTTGTTTTATCTCTTAATATGAGGGATCTTTGAAAACATCAGCAAGATTATTCATTTGGATCTGGATATGACCTGCAATTTTTACAAGATTTACACATGTCCACCACATTGTCCTGTCCTATTGGTGATCGGATGTCAGAGCTTAAGTGGAAGCTAGGTGCTATAGTATAAACTTGATGAAATATTTTGCGTTTTATTTAGTCAATAGGAAAGCTTCTGTTTCCTACAAGCCATGCCTGTGCAATCTTTTCCAGAGTTAAAATAAGAGTTGAGCTTTAGCAGCATGCATATTCATGTTGTATAATTTAATTATTATTATTTTCATTACTTCGCAACTGACCCGTTACCCTTGCAAATTTGCATGTCTCTTTTTAACGAGCCTGTAAGACAACCCATACCATTTTTAGCCGGTGTAGGCATTTGACCCCTAATCTTTTGTAATGTATATAAATGAGCATGCTCGGAAAATTTTCATTTGAAGCATGTCATGTCCTCTATAAATATGTGGAGTGAATTAGAGTAGGGGTAAGTCTCTTTAAATTGCTTGGTCGAAAGGCACTCCTCAGCTCAATCTGGAACTGGAAGTTGGTTTATCTATGGGGAAATATATTACTAATGGGCTTCGCACAAAAAACTTGACGATTTTCAGTCTAAGCCTAATTGCTGGACGTTATCCTGTGTTGTTGATTACAAGCCCACCAGTGGCAACCATCCATGGATTGATTACACTTAACGAGAGTCTCATAAAAAGAGAGACCCGTCATACTGAGAGATTTTGTGAGGAAGAAAGGCACGTAGCCCCTCCTGTTGTATGTGTATTGATGGTGAAATTCAATCGAAGCCAGTAGCAGTTGGATGTAATGATTAGCCCTGTAAGCATTTGATCCTGATTTGGAAAATCCCCGTCTAGAGTATCTTCCCTGTGAACAATTGCACACTTTTCCTTCTCTATTGTAGATGTACATGAAAACTTGGCATATTTCGTTTCTCCATCTTATAGCGTAAGATAAAGAACACAAATTGCACTAACATCTGGGATCTCTTTTCCTGAACATATATGGGAGAGATCTTATTGGTTTGTACAAATGAAAGTGGCTAATTACATACAGAGAAAATAATATAAGGTATTTGAGCAAATACAATAGAGAAAGGAGCTACAGTTATTGGGTCTGATTGGTTTACCATGATTGGTTCCAAGAATGGAATATCCCCTGAGGAATTTACAGCAAGTATTTTTCCATTAAGAAGCATTGTTTGGCTGTGTAAATCCCCATCCTTAGCTGTCAAGTGGTATTCTTCTCTTGTAATATTACTAATTTTAGACCCTCGAGACATTGTAGCAAACCTAGTTCTTGGATTTTGATTTTCTTGTGAAGTCGAAGTGCTGAGGCTGGTAGCATTTTCTGTTGAAACGTGCACTTGAATTGTAGCATTACCGTCTAGGTTGATCAGGAGCAATGTGATTCCTTGCTGCAATTATTAAAAACCGAATGAATCATTCCCCTCTCTCTCTCTCACATTCTTTTTGTGGACTAAACTGTAGATTATACTCACCGTTTTCTTTGAGCAGTGAGCATAAGCTCGGATTTTATTTGTTCCGGTGAAGTTTGTGGATAGAACATTCCTTCCCATCAAACGATGCCAAAGAAGGGCGCTGTGAATAAAACAACAATATTAATAAACGCATGCCTCTCGTTTATCAACCTACATAATATTAATATTTTCTTGCTAATGCCTTGGGCTCATTCAGCCCCCATTTCACAAGTCTCGTGTAATTCTCGAGCCTGTCTTTGTTCTTCTCAATCATAATTCCCATTTATATATTTGTTTGGAATAATTATTCGGTAGTATCGAACATGCAATACTCTCATCCTATAGCAAAATATCATGTCATTAAAAATTAGTATTTATATAAGTAATTTGAATGATATAATCATATAAATATTTTGTAATAGGATGAGAGTAGCATGCCATCTATATTTTAGGAGTGCCTAATAATTTCATCTTATCGGGAATGGAAGGCTTTGCTTTGGAGTCTAGTGTCTTGCTTGGGATTCAAGAAAAACCTGTAGTAATCAGGATTTGGAACCAATGTGGAAGCGTCGAGTAGGCCATAGTTTCCACCAACTAATGATTGTCTACAGTATGTTTTGGTGTCAAAAGATGATGCCATTCCGAGCTGGTCCAAGTACCTGTTTGATTATTTAATGCCAGACAAGATCATTATCCAAGGCCACATTCAAGTCATGAACCCCCCCAAAAAAATAAAAAATAAAAAATGGAGAGAGTCTGCAGCAAAGTTACCAGAAGCTAAAAACAAATGCATCAGTGACAAGATGATGGCCGCTATTATAAGCCCCGCCTGCTTCTCCAACCCATGCAACTGCTCGAGTCCCACTACTCTTCAGAATGCTCCGAAGGCTACTGAAGGTCTGCGATACGCTGTCAAGACTAGATGGATCTAGGATCCTGTCAATAAGGTGATCATCAACACCTATGTTCGAGAAAACAGGAAAGTTGTCATCAAAAAGACTTTCTAGGAAGTGCTTATACGGTGGTGAGAAATGCTGCAGAGTAGAATAATATGCGTATCGGATATGGCTACTTTCAAACTGACCCTCTTACACGGTTCGATTCACTATGTGAGAAATACGATATAGAAATAAGTTAAATAACAATATTTGGTGTTGAAATATCACTTCCCGGTTTTTTTTTTTTTGGCATTAAATCGCTTTATTTTTCGATGTACCTGGACCAAGGCTATAAATATGGTGGGAGATGACGTGAAGAGACTCGGGTGTTTCCTTGATGAATTCTGTGAACCAGTTCGCATCAAAGAAACCTCCTGGCGCAATGACTAGTGGTTTAACTTCAAAACCAGCATAAATATTTTGCACCATATTTTGGAGAGAGTTTATGTCTGATGCATATTGATGGGCTGAAACCCTCGTTCCAACTCCATTCCCACTCAGTTCATTTCCTAAAAAGCAACAAGATTTACGTAAGAGATTATGCAATAAAGTTAAAGAAAACAGAGTTATGGTATGATGTTTGCCAGAAAAGAAAAAAACTGATTGTTTTTATTATTATCTTATTCATCATTATCACCATCTTCTTTGTCTGCTTCTTGATCATTATCTCCCAGTTGACTTTGACTCATATCTTTTGTACAGGAAAAAACAACTAGCTTTTGGTCAACTAAAGCATATTTGATGAAATTAATGATTCAGTTCACCATATTCTACTGGTTTAAGTTTTGGGTAAACAATAGTTTATCTTGGTATATGAAAGACTATGAAGTTATAATGCAAACTGCTTCCACATATACGTATCAAATATGTGAATAAGAAGTCTTACCAAGCTCCCATCCATGAATAGTGTAACCATTATTGACAGTATATCGTATAAGTGACTCGGCATCACTGGAATTCCAAGCTCCAATAGCAGAGCCTTGTGAATCTACAGTCTTGCCGCTTAGTTCATTTAGACCAAAAACCACCACAGCCCTGGATTTTAAAACAAAATGTGATGATGATAACCAACAGTTCATGGCTTACTTAGGAATACAATTCTTGGGGGGCAAAAACACAGTGTGTAATTGCAGCGGATTTCTGGCTATAACAAAGTTGTTACCCGGCTTTTTTGAAGAAAATGTTGAGTTCATCCCAGCGAGACATAGGGAGGCAGCCTTGAGAGAAACCTAGCAACTCAGAGTTGTTTTTTACAAATGAGCTGCATTGTGGAGGATTGCCTTCTGTGTCGTATATGACTTTGTCTTGTAAGGTTCCCCCTAATCTGATTTTTAGGGGAGAAAAAGCTGCAATACAATTAAACTAGTCTTGACTTGGGCTGTTTAGGAAATATTCGAACAAGAATTTTTCTGTGTTCGTGTGTTGCCGTGTTAAAAATATATGCAAAGCGATGACTTACCTTTGATGGCTTTCATTAATATAACATTGTTTAGGTCCTACCATGGAAAAAAAATACAGAAGTCAAATTAGAATAAGGAAAGAAAATAACAAGAGCTTGCTCTTTTCATCAGTGAGCACCAACTCGATAGAAGGGGTTATGCAGAACTTATTCGACAAGAAGGGATCTTTGCGACTGTGTTTCTAATGTACAGGAAACTGCTTAGGAGTTTTGTTTTTTGGAAAAATCTTGGTCTTGTGGATATCCTCGAATTCTTCTTTTTGGCCACCATTATCGGCTTATCTTGGTTCCGAAAGTGTCAAGATATCTTGGTGATACGTTATTTATGGGGGCACCTCAGGAAAAACTATTTGGTGAATAATTTCAGTGGAGAAACAAATAAAAGTAGATTTCGAAGACGCATGCTGAATTGAATGATATAAAAGCTGGAATTAAACAAAAAAAAAAGGCATGTTAAGGATGATCGGCTTACTAGATTCAGCAGAGAAGTTCTGCCCCAGCTACATGTTCCATAGTCACATTTCTCAGGAGGCCACCAATCCAAAGTGGCACAGACAAAATCATCATCTATTCTTGCTATACAAGTTGTTCCATTTATAAAAACAACGCCCTCAATGGTATTTCCAAGCCCTGTCGTACTGTGTGAAGCCGCAGAGAATATTTGAATAAGCCAGTAAAGCCAGAAACACGTACAACAGAGGATATACAGAGAACACATCCCGTAAGACAAAATCTTCTGCATGCGCTTCTTAGCTGCGAGTGCAAGCATACTACTAATGTGTGTGTGTATATATATATATATATAGAAATACCGATAAGTTGTAGAGTGGAAGAATCGAAACTATGTACCCAAGTCAGGTTGAGAGAGTTGTTAACAAGTATCAAAGTGATGTTTTGAGCTGCCCCCTTAGAATAGAGGACTAGAAACTGATGATTGAGGGCGGTTGGAATCTGGGCTAAGTAATTAAATCCACATATTTCTATTTTTTTAAACTTTTGGGATAATGAATTATTGTTTAACACGCACCAAATAATAACTTATGAGTTACTTCAACTCTCATTTTGAACCCACTTAGAAAATATGGTCCATGTGAGGAATAACACTATAATATAAACTACATAATCAGATGCATATTTTCTGATCAGACAAATGATTATTCAACACCTATCTCAGTAAGAAAGCCCAAGTCGTCAATGTAAAACGATTATAATAAGCAGAAAACAGAGGACTAACATTTGAAAATATACGAGGAAAAACCTCCACCAGACCAACCCGATAATTAGATATGAAGGAAAACCTCCACCAGGCCGCGTATTGAAGGACAGGCAGCGCCCTAGCGAACCCCATTCGATAAACACTTTAAGGTCAACAGCAACAAGGGTCTCTCTCATGTGACATACAGGCATAATGACATGATGGATGTTCCTAAATTGTAATGATTATTATTCACTCACAAAATCTGATCTCTTTTCCTTTTAAAAAAGCAATCGTTTGTCCAGAGTCGTGACTCTGAAATGGTCTTATCTAGTTAGGAGAGTGGCAAACATGATCTCTTCTGGTGGAAAAAGCAGTAGTGTTGTCCAAGGGAGGTTCCAATTGCCTTAAATAGTTCATGCATGGGAAATCATAATTACTTCTCTCTCTCTCTCTCTCTAGGAGGGTTTAGCAAGGTGTTAACTGAGGCAGGTTCCAATTACATCAAAGCTCGTGGAAGGTTCCAATTATATGTAGGTGGAGAAGCGACCAGGCCACAGTCCTCCTTCTCGGCCCTAGTAAAAAAATAAAGCCACGGAATTTCCCACAGCCTCGGTGAAAATACAGATTGTATGATTTCACCCTCCAAAAGCAGGCAGATTATCTGAATAATTTAATCTGGAAATTATAGTTAAAAGAGTTTTTAAGAATAGTTACTCTTGAGAAATCTAGAAAATCCCTCAATCTGATATGTGGGATACGTAAAAGCTGACTTCGAAATATGTCGTACCACATAGCTTCTTACCATACCAAGATGATTGTCGTAGCCATGGCAATGGCTAAATGGCTGGCTACTCCATAAGTGAGAGCTTTCAATAAATCACAGGGATACATCCTCTTTCCTGTGATACATCCCCTTTGAAAATAAACTCATACCTTTCTTGGGGTGGACATTCATAATTTATTGTTTTAGGTTTATAAAATAGTCAGCGTGGTTAATATATGAGATAGCATACATGAAATATAGCTTAAATTCCAAATTGAACCCTTCAATTTAGGATTACCGTCAATTTACCCTCCAATATGTTGACTTGAACAATCGAGCCCTTGTAATCCCAGATTATTTTCGATTTAAACCTTGAATCTATCTGCTGACTTTGCTCCTCTTCAAAGTATATATAGCACGGGCATCAAGTTGCAGCTTTGTGGAAAACTGTCATTCACTTGCTCTGTTTCTGTGCTTAAAAAAGAAAAAAAAAAAACAGAACCGAAGGGATTTGTATTTTTAAGCTCTCTTTAAATACTGTCATCAGCTTTGCAAGCCTGTGCTGATATGTATTTTCTCCTAATATATATTTATATTTTCCTTATATTTTTTACCTTATCTCCCCTTTAATGCACAAGTTATTAAGCTATCACAATAGAGCCGTAAAAATTAGAATGAGAAGATATAATAAAGTCAATCAAGTACTAGAGACTTTTCTAGTCTATGTTGACAGACAAACTGAACCTTCCATGCTGGGTTTTTACTACCCGAACCTCCACTACAACCCAACCAAAGATTTCAAAATCACAGAGAGAGAGAGAGAGAGAGAGAGAGAGAGAGAGAGAGGAAAATAGATGCAAAAATCAAACTTTCATTTCCTCTTTTTTGCAGGTGGCTGGGGTGTCTCTTCCTCGTCCTCCTCTTCTTCCTCCTCATCTTCGTCATCATCGTCTTCTTCCTCTTCGTCATCATCGTCGTCGTCGTCGTCTTCTTCACTTCCACCATCACCATTAGCCTCAGGCTCATCTGCAGGATCCCCATCATCGTCATCATCATCGCCATATGCATCATCATCATTACCTCCAACATTTTCCCCATCATCCACGGCATCATCATCATCTTCATCTTCGTCATCCTCTGTTTCACTAGCGTCTTTGTTCTCGGGACCAGATTTCTTCACTGCATGCACCTCAGAAATTGGAAACCTGAAATATATAATTGATTAAGGACTACTCATTATAGAGAGAGCTTTTTCTTTTATCGGTACAACATATTGATAATAATGTGGGAATAGGCAAAAGATAGAGAAAGAATCGAAACATGAAAAAAGAAATCAAGTCACTGACCCTCCAGATGTATCAGCCTCTTTGGGCAAAACATCTATTCCCTTTGGCATAATTCCCATCTGAAAAAGAAAACCCAAACTCATACTGAATAATGGAGACATTAAAAAGAAGAAGATACATTTGCATTCGTACAAAACAGGCATTTTGGCAAATGGCAGGGGAGAACCGAAGGTAGAGAGAAAAAACAATAGAGTGCCAGAACTGGAACTATACACACTTTAAGATTAATACTCATAGCATGTGACATATATTCCCCTACATTTTTCTTCTTGGCACACTGCATTTCAGCTTTTCGGGAATTCCTCTTTTAGTTGTACAATAGCATGTAACTATATAAAAAAAAAGTTTTACAATAATGTGTATGCTGCTTCCCTCAAATTCTGTTCAAACTTGTAACCAAGTTATCAAAACCATCCGGCAATGTACATAGCAAAGTCACCACTTTATTCTCATCATCCTTGACCCTTACTACCCAACCTTAGAATGGACATATAATGCATCATACATTCACAATGGAAATTGTAGGGTGGTTTAAAAAGATTTTTTTTTAGTCTTATAAGTAGTTTTAAAAAAGAAAAGTAACGAGTATCAAACCCTCTATACTAGTCTAAGCCCCACGACGTGAAGATGATTAGCCTAATGCATGCATCTACGTGTTATGAAAAGAGACCATAGGAAGAATGTTTTTAGAGAACTTTATCGATGAGGATGTTAGTGCAATACGTGTAAGTGATGTGGGATTATATGCAGCTGTTCTTTCACTTCTACCATAATCCCTTTAAGTCAGTGTGTAAGAATAGGATCTAATCAAACATATTACAGCATGAAGGAGAAATAGCAGTGGCAGAGGCTGGAGCCAAGTTAAACCATGCATTCCACTCTTAGATCTAAAACCAAGTTGGAAGCCCACAAACTTTTATTTTTCACAAGAGGATTATTATAGGCCACAAACTATAACAAACAATATCAACTAGTAAGAGTAACCAAAGGGTTTACACACCCATGCCAGCCTATGAAATATTTAAACAGAACTAAATTATATAATATTTGGTCATGTTTTCAGGTCGAAATCAATTGACAATGTCAAGGCCAATGCTCTGGTAAAGCTACAAAATAAATTATGTTTATTCATATATGTTCTCTTTTGCCAAGGAGAACGAGGATGAGAATCACAGATTGTTTTTTTCTTATTCTCCAAGACCCACTAAAACTCTCATAACTTTTAAGAAACTTAAAAACAAAAATTTCAATACAAAAGGCCACATTTTTTTCTGATGCAAAATGAAACCAGCACTTACGAAACTCTTAGCTTTGGATAACAGATTTACAAATTTATAATAAAAGAATCTAATTTTTCAGATAATGAAATAATTAAAGCAAAATCCACGAGACAGCAAATGCCAATTTCAAAACAATTTCATATTTCACAAAAAAACAAAGAAACAGTTACGAACTCAAAGAATATCCAAAACATGTATATTCATACAGTCTATACCATCAAGAGAGAGCAAGCAAGAGACTTGGCAGCGACAATGGCAATCTCAACCACCATAGCCTCCACCACAGAGCAGAGAAAACCTTCCGAGACTACCGCGTTCGAACGAAGAGTATCCATATTTGTCTAACTAGAAGGGAGACAAAAGAAGCCTCATTAAAAGAGAAGTTATTCGAAACAAAACTTTCTCAAAAGAGAGGGTTTAGGGTTTTTGAAATTGAGGGGTTTAAGATTAGGGTTTGAGAATTGGGGCATTTCCCGCATTGCCGCTTTACTAGTTTAGTATATGGTTCTAGAAGTGTGTAAATGTCTCTATCAAAAATACAAAAAAAAGAAGTGTGTAAATGTGTTACGAGGTAATTCCACCTGGGACTCATTACGTCACAGGATCATGTCGGGCCGAATTTGGACCGTTAATTTTACAGGCTCTTTTTTTTTTAAATATAATTTTACAGGCTCTTGGACCATGGGACTGGATCCATAGATCAATATTTTAAGTTGGGTGGTGGCGGGGCTACTCCCACGCAGAGAGGCCATCGAGTGAGTCACCGAATAGGTAAATTTTTTTTTTTTCCCCTCTTTGTTTTTGTTTATTTTTCAAATATTATTTTAAACTTATTAAAAAAATTTCAAAAAAATAAATAAAAGTTATAAATTCATTAAAAAATATTTGTTTTAAGTAAAAAAATAAAAATACTGAATCGTGGCCGCCATCTGGGCTAAGTATTTCCCATTGGTTCTTAAGTTCCAACTCGTATTTCTTGTTTCTTAAAAAGAAAAAATAACTCAGATAGACAATCATGACAAATTTATTTGCTCTTTTTTGGCGTTTTCTTTTATCAATTTTCTTTTCTTTTTAATGGCCAAAAATAAACTAGCTGGTCTGGCTTAGACAAGTTGTAGATTTGAAGGCCAACGGCGGCTACTAGTGAGTGAAGCTGCGAAAGTGTACACCACCCATATTCAAAGTTGGTGCAGTAGCCAAAGTTTGAAACAGTTCAAAGCTCAAACTCGAAATATTATTCTGGCAAATTGCCCACAAATTGCAGGCAAATTCGACTAGCCAAGCTGTTCAAAACTCCCAACTGGTTCATCTCTTGCAAAAAGCACAGGCACTGCTAATTGATAGATCAAACATAAGATTTAACCCTTTTTAGAAAGAAGCGTACAAACTGCAACACGTCTTTACAGCATATATACATAACCCCTTTTTTTATAGGTAGGTAGATATAACCTGATAACTGATACTACAATTAACCACAATAAGAGGAAATAGTCCGATAAATTAAGACAAGCAACAGGCCGGGCAAATTGTTCTGGGTGGTCCATCAGCTCTGGGGTTGAACCAAACCTGAAGCAGCTAATGTAGAGGCAATAGAAATGCAACTTGGTGATCCATTGTCAACAGGTGGGGGCACACCCCATTTGCCTTCAGATTCAAGTGGCTCCAATACATGAACCCTTCCATCCGTTAGTCCTATGGCAAACTGGTTTGGTTCTTGTGGATGTGCAGCAACCACAAGAGGGTATACTGAAGAACTGTATCAACGTGGGAGAAAAACAAAGATCAAGAAAAGAGAAATTATCCACGCTACGCATACCATATATTGAATCTGGCCAAGATGCCACTGAATGCCGATCCAGAACTCTACGTGTCAGAATTATTTCAAGTAACCATGCATGCATTATGCAGAATTCAGGAGATAAGGATAAGAAGTCCAATGTAAGTATCAGGCCAGTAAATGATAATTTACCATAAGAACTTAAGAAGTCAGAAAGTCAGAGGCTACACGATATGGGATAAATATTATATATGAATTCCAGTGAGAGAATGTGATGTTTATTTTGTAGAAGATGGTGAAGAAGCATTGTTTATCATCTTTGAGCCACTAGGAACAACATGGCAATTTATTATGTACTTAGAATGCATCCTTCACAAAAAATTTCACATGAAATGAACTTCGTAAATATTTGTCACACTGGATCTAAAATCATGAGCTCAAAAATACCCATGACAGATACCGCTTTGGTAATTGAAATTAAACAATGAATGCTAAGTAGTGACTATGCAAAGCTGATGGCACATATATCTCACTGAATGAAGCCAGGCCAAGCATCCTGACAGATAGATTTCCAAAATTTCATTGAATACCTGACATCAAATGGAAGATAAGCAGTGGGATTAATCTGACATTGTAACTGGAGATTTGAAGCACCAAATACACGCACAGTTCCATCCAAATAGCTGGCATAAATTAACTGGCTATCACAAGAGAATGTTGCATGGCAGATAGGCGCTGAAGATTCTTTTACAATCCACTGTTAAACACAAAACATCATTAATATATATCTTCTGAAGAAAAATATTGGAGGGGAGTGGAGTGGAAAAACATGGCCCATCCATTATTTTTTTTTCTTCCTACATTGTTTGCCGTCATCACTAAAGAAAATTCTTCTCAATTTTTCATGGGAAAATTATAAAGGAGCAGAGTCCACAGGAACTGGACACACATTTGATTACTTTGACATGAAGCTAAGATAATGATACCTGCTTCACACATTCAAGTTTCTTTGTTTCGTATATGGCAAGTTGAGTCCTATGTACGGCAAGGAAGTGTATTTGATCCAGGTGAAATTGAACTTGGGTGTCTGAAATTTCCGTGGATGTCCTCCCAGCTGGAATCTGCAAGAAACTGTTGTTTTGTCTTTCCCACCTATCAGAGTTCCACACGTTAATCTGGGAGAAGAGAATACGAAAAAAAACTTAGTCAAATTGGTCAAGAGAGTTAAAATGAAGGAATTTAGTTCAGCTAACCATAAGTGTTTTTTTTTTCTCTTTCTATGTTATCCTTGAATCAGTGTGTTGTTGGTATTGCTTTGTTTATCTGAATTGCATGGATGTTCTTGGATGCTATTCTTGCTTCTATTAGCTTGTTTTTGGTCTTGGATTTTGTTAAGTGATCACTGTCCTTGGATTTAAATGGAGGCTCATATACTGTTCTCAGCTCCAAGAACATTTATGTTCCAAGAGTTACCTAAAGGATAGTGGACAATCGTTGAAGAAAAATCCCTTGGATGTGATTTTTCAGTCATATTTGAGTTCTCCCTCCCGGCCTCCACCCCTCCCTTCTCTCTTTCTCAGGACAAGTGCAGGAAACTCATGCTCATTCTCCATCATATAAGCTAAATATGAGACATAGTGCAAACTGCAAGAGTTCCCAATAAGCAAGCTACATAAGACAAATTACAAACCTGATCATCTGCTCCAGAAGAAATAAGTACGCTCAACACGTGTGAGAAGGCAAGGCCTGTGATTTTTTTAGAGTGACCCTTAAGGTTGGTCATAACCTACAACAAGAAAGAAATAACCAACTCCTGGATCTTCACTTTAATGAGTACCATACTAGTAATACAATTATCTGTGCCATAATAGATGTTACCTTATCTAAGCGGACATTATATATGAGAATTGTGGAGTCCTCCATTCCAATGGCCATTATATTGTTGTCATGAGGGTGAAAAGCAAGATATGTTGCCGCAGGTGGTGGAGACATGAATGTCGTCATGATCTGTAATTTCTCAACAAAACTTATAATTGGTCAGTCAAAATGAAGTGGATTTCAGATGCAGCATTACGAGAAGTGTGGAGTGTTCTCCATCATGAATGACGGGACAAACAGATACTTCAACCAAATGTAAAGCACCTTTTAGGAAAAGTCCAGTTCAAGCTTGTCTTAATTTTTGGCCAAAACTAAATAATTCAAATATTTAGAAGGATAAAGGCCTTGAGCTATTACTGACCAGGCGAATAAGCTTCTAACCAACATCTGACTGCCTTAATTTTTCGCCAAAACTAGAATAATTCAATTTTTATTAGAACATAAAGGCCTAGAGCTAATTCTGAACTGACCAATAAGCTTCTAACCGACATCTGCAGCTTAAACCAAAATATATTTTATCGTAGAACCTAGCTCTCATCCATTTTGAAGATGCACACTAAAAGAAACCTTGTAATGATATAGGCTTAAACTTCACCTTGAATGTCATCATGTTGAACAGAGAAATTTTTCCTCCAGATGCTGACATGACATAAGAATCATTCTTGGACAAGGCAAAACATGATAGAGCCTCACCAGGTTTTGCCTCAGTTAAATCATTGGTCATTGCCATACCCGATGATTGTTGTACTAATTGAGGAGTAACCTTGGTTGTTACCTACACCATATCACAATAATGACCTTTTTTAAAACGGTAATAAGAAATGCAGGTTCAGAGTGAAACAGAAAGCTTTGAAGTCATCATAAGGAACTTTTAAGAAAGGAACAGATTTGCAGAAAATATGGGAACTTTGTACCTTGCCACTCGAATTGAGGTCAGTTCGTGGCCACTTCCAGAGTAGATGGATCGCATTTGTTGCTAATGCCAAAATCGCCGTACCTGATTTAGTATAAATAAGCCTTGAGATCTGCATATTCACAGGAGAAGCCAATCAGAAACTTCTTTTTCATTATCTGGTATCTGAATATAATAAACAAAGATGGCACTTAGAAGAATTTAAAATAACATAGGCACTAGTATGCTCACAAACTAAAAAACTAGAATTAAGTTCATAGGAGCTATTAATTAACAACTCTCCACTAGCATGCTCACAAACTAGTGATTGAAGTTCAAATGCATGTCAGAAAGAGCATGTGCCAGAAATCAATTGAAGTGTGTGGATAAACAGTATACTTTGGAAAAATGGGAACATCAACACTAAGAAGCTGGCCAAACTGCTGCCCCTTTTTTAGTACAATAGATCAAGAATCATTGTATTTTCCCCGACACTGACTGATGTCAATAAGAAATCGTACCTTGTCTGCTTTTACTGGAGCTGAGAGCCTCAATAACCTAAACTGAGCAGGTTCACTAATTTCAGTGAGCTTCCAAATCTTTGTTAGGCTGACTTCATCTGCTAATTTAGGTTCCACATCCACCATGTTTCTTGTGTCTCCATTCTAGCAAGCCAGCTGAATGAATTAGTTCAAGTGTATTTTTTAATTTTAATGTAGCAAGGCACTCAGATTCAGTTTTTATTTTTTATTTTTAAGAAATTTTGAGAGAGAGAGAGGGGGGGGAGGGAGGGAGGGAGAGAGGCGAGTGCAATTAAATTTTCCAGTACAGAGTTAAAAAAGCATCATAATACTAAACCACATAGGTGAAGGAAAATTGAATGTTATCAAAAATCCAATGCGTAGCACTTGCACGCTGCAGGAAATAGATAGTACTTCAATATGGCTTTTTGTCCAATTCAATGAAAGAAGACTTTATAAGCCTTACCTTTATTACTGTCTCGGATGTACTTCCTGCAAGAAGAGAATGTCGATCATAAGTTCGCATCAACTGGAGACCATCAACCGTTGCTAAGATTTTTATTCTGTTATCATTTGCTGAAACAGCCAATAAAGTACCCTCCTTGTTGAAACGGACACGTGGACTTGCCTTCAATTCAAAGAATTATGTCAGCAACTCATATCACTGTTTTTGTGGTAGACATGTTATTGGGATATATGTAGAACTGCTACCGAGACCATACATAAAAATACACTACAGAATTACAAACACACATGTTATAACTTACTGGCAGGCCACCCTCAGCATCAATACTTGTCAGAAGATTGACATTGTCCATATCCCAAAATTTAACCAAATAGTCATCACCAACAGCCAAGAACCGGTTCTTTGCTGTATCAAATTGAACAATTCCTTGCGAGCGTTTATGAAATCCTTGGTAGCTTCTCTTTACAAGACCCTCATTTTCATTCCACTCAACAATGTGCGACTCACCATCTTTATTGGTTCCACAAGAGAAGAGCCTAAAATGTCAATCAAAATATTGACATGAAGTTTTCCATAGGAAGATAGATAAAGAAAACATTACAATGGTGTTAAATTCCCGCAGACAAACCTTTTCCCATCAGCACTATAAGCCATTGTAGTGCATGAGCGGCCTGGAGCATCATAATCAACCCTATATCCCGCATTGTCATAGAGCCATGCTCTTATCTTTCCATCCACTGATGTTGAAAAGATAAACTGAGGTGTTACAGCAAGGGCAGAACTTTAGATAACAGAATAAATCAGCCAAAAGTGGCAAGAGGTGTATAAATGAGTCAAATGGAAGTACAGCATTTACATGAACATTTTCTTTGCAGTGAGGGCACACAGAATGAACAGGAGCATTGTGACCTTCAAAATTAAACATCTTGGCACCAGTTGCTACATCCCACACCTATGAAGACAAAACAAAAGCTATAGATGAATAACCATTTTCTATGATTGACCACATAACAAGTAACAACTATTCCATAACGAACCTTGATGATCTTGTCATCACCGCAAGTAATAACAGAGAGTTGCTTAGTAGGATAACAGAAGGCAATGTCATTCACACTACCAACATGAGCGTCAATCTAAAATTTAAATTAAAAAAAGGCAAAAAATGGGTGTTAGAAACAAAGAAATGAATAATTTATTGGAAGAGAGAACAAAACAGAACCTACCTCCAAATGCTGGTGGATGTCAATCCCACCTTGATAAGTATATAGCTGCATCATGTGTTTAGAATATGCAACTCCTGTTTGAAGAAAAGCAACAAATGTCCATTAAATATAGCGATTTGGATGATAGGCTATCACAAACATTTTTATTGTCCATATCTTAAATCTTACCAAATAAAGAACCGTCAGGGCTCCATACTATACGCTTAACCAAGACACACGGATCTTTGATTAGAGTTGCCTACATTTCATCAGATTTAGTATTCATATCTCTTTGCTGGAATGAATTGCTGACTTGCTTTTAGTTATACTGATTGAGAAGGAACATACCTTTAATATCATTGAACTTGCTCCGATATTCCATACCTGAAAATTTCTTGAAGCCAACTTCTCCCTGGAACTAACTTCCCACAAACTTATGCTCCCCACATTGGTTCCAACTTAAAAATCACATTACAAAACACCCATCAATTTAAGCTTAAAAAGGAAAGTGCACATGACATGATAATCACCATAAAATCGATTAGTCATTAAAGAGAAGCTCGTGGAAACCAACCTAGAAGGAGTGTCTGTTGAATGGGATGAAAATCCATACTCGTGGGAATCGAACCCTGATTCAATGTTCGTGCTACAGTCTTGGGCAACTCATCGGTTGAGTTAAACATCACACTCTGACTTTGACCAGGATTGGTTACTGGAAACATTACCTACAGAAAAATGTATAGATCTCATTTAAAGAATTGTTAAAGAACAAATTAAGAGGGTGTATTCATGCTGTTAAACTTACCCGGTCTGAAACCCCAGAGAACCTTGTTTTGTACATTTCATCAGAATTCCCAAGACCATTTGAAATTGCAGCTATATCAAGAAAATAATATACATTTAGGAATGACAATGGATGCCTTTTTATCCCTGAGATTGTATAACATATGAACTTTACTCAGGGCTCTGAAGGGTTGGTGAATAATTTGCGTCACTACCTGGATTTGTTACCCTCCCAAAATCAATACCACCACCAGAAACTGCTGAATGAGTTCGGGTTGACAGATTAGACATCCATGTGGTGAGAGGTGTTTGAAGTTCTACTGATGTGGGTTGGAATGGCTGATTACCAAGGAAAACAAAAGAGCAAATTTAGAAAATTCTGGAAAAACTGTAAGGCTTGATTAAAATGCAACTAACTTGGTCTTTGACCAAAAACAGAGAACATAATTTAACTTCATCACATACCACATTTGCTCCCAATGGAAGAAAACCTTCCATTTTTGTTGGTGAACCTATCAACTGGTTGCTTGCAGCTAGTTGTGCAAGTGAATCATTGGAATTTTTACAACTGTGATCCACAAAGAGGGTTCTTATATCTGGATTCTGTCTAGGATTTGGGCAAAGTGAATGCTGCCAATTCAAGCTGTCAAACATATACCGAAATCAATTTTATCTCTATGGTCGATAAAAATCGCCAGAAATATGATGAGTATCATAGGATAACAACCAATACAAGAGTATCCTTTGGTAATGATGTAATATTACCTTTGGTTAATGAGCATCCTTAATCTTGAACCTCTAATGTTAGGGAACTGCAACTTATCGCGGAAAAGGGGATTTGCCTCAAAAAGCTTCTTGAGCTCAATCAACATGATTGCTCTTGCTGTTTTTGAATCTTTATAATTATAGAGTTGCTCATTTTCCCTGCATAATCCACATGATTTTCAATGTCATCTCCATATACTATTATTCTTTTCTTGATGACGTGCATCCTCACCAAGACAGGGCCCTTTGGACCCACTCCTGGTATGTAAACCCCCAACACATGTTTCCACATGTCAGAGATAAGTATCAAGTAATCCAGGAGAGCTCTTAGTGGGGAATTGAACCCTTGATGTCTGAGTCTACAGCTCATCCCAAGCCCATCATTTAACCACTAGGCTACCCTATGATGGCTGCATACACTATTATCACCAACTTAAAGTGGAAACTCAAAAATTTGTGTATAAAATAGTATACCTAAAATTATCTAGTGTAAGGAGCATAGTCATTTCCCTGAACAATTCTTCATTGAAAGAGGCAAAAACTTTCAGATCCTTCGCGAGAATATCTACAGCCTTGCTGCGATCCAGCCTGATTCATTATAATTAATTAGGACAAAAACGACATGATCATTTGAAAAGATAAACTAAAGATGCCTTGAGAAAGATGATAACTGCCACAATTATTCTTTTATAGAATCATAAACTTACTCATCCAAAGCCTCAAGGTACTTTTGCTTTCGTATTTCAAAAAATATCTTCATAGAATGCCGGTTATCATCCAGCTTGGTGAACCCCAAAAGGTACCTCTCTATCTCATCCCAGTTCCCGCTAATCACCATCTCCTCAAAGTACTTGAGGTTAAAAAGCATTCCTGATTCTTGCTCAAGCCTGCTCAAAAAATACAAAAGTAATAAATAGAATTATTTCGGAATCACACAAGCAGCGCAAGAAATTGGAAGCTGAAAACAGGATTTGGAAGAAAAATTACTTATGAAGGGTATCCTTGAACTTTTCCTCATCGAGGAACTGCAATATCAGGAAGATGAGGTCCCTACTAAGCGAAGACGACATTGGATGCTTCCCGTTGTTACCTTTGATACCTGCAAATGAACAATTATCACTTGCAGAATAACAAATCTCACGAAAAACAACAACAGGAAAAATATAAAACAAAAGGTTTGTTGGGTTTCTCTCTTTAAAAAATCATTTCCACGAAACCGTTTTTCCTTGGAGAGAAAAGTAAATATTACAGACCTTTTATAATCCTTCAAACTAAATGGATTCTCATATCATTTCCCTGGAAAACTATATTCCATGGAACATGCAAAGCTTTGCAGTTTACTAAAAGTCACCTACAAAAAGCAGGACTAAAATATCAAAATTGAAATAAGAACGCTAAAAAAGCATGTACGTAAACCAAAATTAAAGCAAAATAAACAAAGGATTATACCTTAGGTGCAACACGCGAAACCAAATTATTCAACGTGATAAAACAAAAAATTTACAGAAAATGAAGACCGGTAAGCGAGAGTCGGCCATCCAAGTTACAGAAAATTAGGGTTTTCTGAAACCAGAAACGGTAAAGTGGCTTTTAAGATTTGACCCACTTAAATTGAAGATGCTAAAAAGCAGAATATTGAAGTAGAATAAAGCACGTAAGGATGAAACAAAAGCTAACCACCCTCTCAAAAGCTAAAGGCAGAAACAGAGAGGCTCACCTGCAAAACAGAGAAGAACAGAGCAAGCAATAGAAACAGGGCACTAAAAACTTCCAGGCTCTCGAAACAGGGAAGCTTTCTGACTCTCTCTCTCTCTCTCTGTCTCTGTGGGAAAACTCTTTCCCAGAAGATGCTGACAAGGGACAGTGCATCAGAGAGATTTATAATAGGTGGCGGCACTTTCTAGGTACGATAAGTAGCCCAACTTATCATGAGAAAGTTTGTGTATTATTTGATGAGTTTTAGGTTATTGTGCATGTTTGCAAAGTGGTCGGAAGTGGGCCCACAGGCGAAAGATCAGTCCAATAGCCCTCTCAGCTTTGTTAAAAGAAAAAGGATGACGTTTGAGGTGCAACTTTCGCAGTTCCACTCGCGAGTGAAGCACAGTCTGAGTCGGCGAGTGCGATCCTTTACATCTTAGGTTTTTTTTCCTTAATTTATCCAAAAGTTATTAGAAGACAAAAAAGGTTAGGACTAAAAAAAAAAAAGTAACGTTAGTGCTGGACAGTCATTGGTGTACCGTTGGGAGTGGATGTGAAAAGCTCTTCAATTTTGATTTCCTTGAGTTGTACGCATATTAGTTTATTTCTAGTTGATGCTGATGTCGTAGAGAGATTTTAAAAAGGAAGAAAATTCTGTGTCTTAATTCGGCCAGAATAATAACCCATTTTCTATTTTCTTTAGATAATACCTGAATTATTTAAGATAGAATCTAGATACCCTCTGTCTGTTGATCTCAATTAAAAACAAAATTCCAGTTTGAAAAAACAACTTACCAGGATGTGGTAAAAACTTATATTTTGTAGCATTTGATTACGATTAATTCACTTGCTAAACACAACTTAAATCTTTCCATAGTTTGTTTCGTTTGTCATCTCCCAGGTGTCTTTCAGATATGGGACCAGTTTACCTCCCCTGGGACTCATTTTCTAGGTTCTATTGCACGTGACGTAACCGACCCAGATAACCAATCTGGCTTATCACACATTTTTCTCTGTGTTTATGTTCTAATTTTCGGTTTTTTTGTATATAAGTGCAGGAACTTATCTTCTCGTCAATATCACGCATAGCACTTGTCCTCTTTCCGCTGCACTTTGCAGTGCTGATTAGAGAGAGAGAGAGAGAGAGAGACTTGGGAGTTGAGACTGAAAAGTGCGGAGAGAAAAACGAGGCCAAAGCTTGCTTTCACTAAAGCTGGCAGTAAAACTTTTTACGATCTCTCAATCTTTTGACTGTGCTTCTCAAATACCTTGTTATCTTGTTCTTGAATCTTGATCCTTCAGGTGAGCTTTGTCAGAAACCTTTCTCTCGATTTCTTTCTTTGGGGGGGGAGGGGGAGAGAGGTGAAAGCTTTGCTTTACTTAATTCCAATAATCTGATTCCTCTAAGTTAGCCCTTTGGTTTATCAGAACCTGGATCTATTGCTTAAATCATAGCTTCTTATGACTTTTAAGCCTTTTTTTATTTAAAGAAGTTGTTGTCTTGACGATCAGAACCCTTTTGATGGCAAGTAAATAAATAAATAAAAGCCTTCTCTATCATTTCGTTTCTTCTCTAACTTCTCTTAGATTAATTCATCGTTAGACCCTTCTTCCACAAAATTAGGGAGCTTTTTGCTCAATTTTTAAGATGATCGGATTGAAATGGGTATCGTATGGAGAAACACCATCGACATCTTTGCTAGGTGGTACTAAATTTTGCGTTCTTTTATTTTTCCTGAGCGTACTGATTTTGCATTCATCTCGATGATACTAATACTTTGTTTGGTAAAGTTGTAGCAGTAAGATATTCCGAGGTTTTGGGGTTTTTATTTTGGTTGTTCTCAGAGAGTCCTAACCTTAATCCGAATGAGCTGGTGAAGACAATTTAGCTTATCTTGGCCTTTTTTTATTTGATTATGGGCAATCTATGCATGATCAAGAGCCTTATACCTGTCATCATCTGTTATAAAAGTCTCTTATAACTTATAACTGTAATTACTCCGGTGATACTGATGTCAAGATGTGCTTAATCCAGATCTGTTTGGTCACCAAAAAACTAGATGATGACAAGCAGAAAAGAATACAATTTGGATTCTTTTGTTTTCTATTGATTGTTCTCTGTGCAAATTCCTGCGCTTCATTTGATAAAACTGCTTTTGAGACTTCTATTCAATGAAAATTGAGGACTTGAGTTAATAACTATGTTATCTTTCCTTGTTTTTAGAATCGAACAGCAATTCATTTTTATCATTTTCATCTGTTTACAATCTCAAATAATGATCCCTTAACGGAAATCAGGTTCCGTTTGAATTAATGACCTTTTTTATTTCCATATAAATTCTTTTTTTGCTGCTATTGTTTTGGGAAACAAAGAAGCCCAGTTAATTGGAAAACTTTCCATCCTTTTTTCTTCTGTTTTTCCGGTTTTCTTTTGTCCTCTTCTGTTCTTGGTCTTTCTTTCTTTTCCTAACTTTCGTAGGCAGCCAAATGGATACGGACTCTAGCTTTTTTCCTTTAAAAAGAATCTGGTGTTCACATTGACAGACAGATAGACACATATATTACGTCTGGGATGTCTACTCTCATCAAGGAGCTTGTCCTCTTAATCTTGCAGTTTTTGGAAGAGGAAGGTTTAAAAGAAACTGCTCGCATGTAGGCCTCTCTCTCTCTCTCTCTCTCTATACCAGCAAGTTGCTGCTTGTTAATTTTACTTTTCTGTTAAATTAGGCTTGAGCGCGAAAGTGGAATTTACTTCGACATGAAATATTTTGAGGACTTGGTGCTTAGTGGGAATTGGGATGAAGCTGAGAGGTATATTTCTGGTTTCACAAATGTCAGAGACAACAGGTACTCAACCAAGATCTATTTTGAAATCAGGAAGCAAAGTTTTCTCGAGGCACTTGACAAGTAAGCTTGTCATGTTATTTTGTCATTTTCATGTAAATACCATGTTAGACCTTGTGTCAACATGAAAAACTGGTTGATTCTTTTGTAGTAATGATCGTGGAAAGGCATTAGATATCCTCATGAAGAATTTGAAAGCTTTTGCTCCAGGTCATGAGGAGCTGTTCAAAGAAATGACTCTGCTTTTAACATTTGATGATTTAAGGTATGACTTAATTAATAGCTCTGTTTTCAGATGTGATGACTATAGATGCTCAGATGATCTTTATCTCACTGTGAGGGTACAATAGGCAACATGAATCACTTTCCGGATATGGAGATACAAAGTCTGCGAGGACAGTGTTGATGAATGAACTCAAGAAAATTATTGAGGCAAATCCTATTTTCTGTGGCAAACTGGAGTTTCCTAGCATCAAAAGTCAGAGGTTGCGTCGTCTCATTAATCAAAGGTAATATTTCTAATCAATATCTTCGACTTGTTATTTGTATGTCATTTGGTTAGACCTGTTCTGCTTCTTTGATACTCGGATACTGTTTATACTTCTAGGAAAGTTTTTCATTCTTTGAGAGAACTGATATTGGTTGTAATTAACAGCTTGAATTGGCAGCATACACATTGTGAAGATCGTCATCCAAATCCAGATATAAAAACCCTTTTTGTGGATCATGTTTGTCAACCTCAACAGGACTTTTCATTTGCCCAGTCAACTGAGAGCATTTCACTGGTAAGATCTGTACTGAAAACTGGAGTTTTTTTTTATAAGTTTTCCCCTTTTATTGTCCAATTGATTCTTCTACAGTTGGTGATCAAAACAGATGAATTATTTTTCATACCATTTTCATTCTTCTAAGAATGCTCCCACTTCTATGCTATAGCATTCTCAATCCACATCATGTCCAGCTTCAACAACTTCTGACAGTTGGACTTCTAGCGCATCTACTGTAACACAACCTGCTTTTCTTGGAGCCGTCTGTTATGGTGCGCCAACTAATTCAGGTAGAGGATTTAATCCTTGCATAGTTTTCGAGTAGCAATCATATTTTAGTTCGAGTTTTACACACATTACACGTACTGTTTTTTTCACCCTTGGTTATCCCTTTTTAGCTATAGAGCTTCTGAAGGATTCTGATATGATGTTCACAGGAAGACCCATTAGCACCTTGGATAAGGTGAGCTGCATCAAATCTTCAGTGTTGAGGGGGAAAGAAACTTGTTTCTGACCTAGGCATTCGTGTGTGTGTAGGCAACTTCTACTGTCACTCATCCTTGTCAAAGTCACAGCTCAGTGTTTGTACCAGATGACTTGCCCAAGATTGTTGTTAGGACATTGGATGAGGAATCATCACCAGTGAGCATGGATTTTCACCCTTTCCAGGAGAATGTTCTGCTAGGTTGACTTATATGAAAGTTTGATTCCTGTTATACACATTTACGGATCAAGTATCTGTGATAACTATTTGTCTTTCAATTTGAAATTTACTCATGAATTCTACAAACATGTTTTTCCAGTTGGAACTTCTACTGGTGACATAGGGCTGTGGGATTTAAGTTTTGAGGAAAAATTGGTTTCAATAAATTTTAAGGTCTGGGATATTGGAGCATGCTCAATGAAATTCCAGGTACAACTCCTGGATTATGATAGTGTAATAGAAAATCTCTTTTTTGATGACGTGATCTAAAATCTGAACTGATCTCAACTACATTTAGGCAGTTCTGTTAAACAATTCACGTGTCTCTGTCAATCGTATCTTGTGGAGTCCTAATGGTTCTTTATTTGGTAAGTTCTTTGTGGAGTCCTAATGGTTCTACATTAGTATTCACTGATTTTATTTGTCTCTTGATAATCCCTAGCATCTTCATTTGATCAGGGGTTGCTTATTCAAAGCATATTCTGCAGTTATTTTCTTATCATGGTGGACATGACGTGCAGCGCGAATTGGAGGTCTTTGAAAAAAAATTTCATTTTCAAGCTTCCATGTTGGAGTTTTTATTTTAAATCTAACGCTTAACATTACACAATTAGATCGAGGCTCATGTTGGTGGTGTAAATGATCTAGCATTTGCTGCCCCTCACATGCAACTTTGGGTCATAACATGTGGAGATGACAAGACAACTAAGGTTGGTTTATTATTGGAGATGCTATATTATTATGTGATAGAGAAACTGACATGTCATTACTATGCAGGTGTGGGACGTGGTTACTGGTACAAAACAGTTCACTTTTGATGGTCATGATGCTCCTGTTTATTCTATATGTCCTCACGCCAAGGAAGATATTCATGTAAGAAATACTCTAGCTGCTGTCACTGATTGTGGCAGTATTTAGATTTTTGTTTCTTTGATGTACCTTTAGTTTCCTCTATATTATTAAACTCTTTTTGTGCTTTTATGCCACTTAGTTTATCTTTTCAACATCTGTGGATGGTAAAATCAAGGCCCATTTGTATGATAACTTGGGAGTCAGAGTTGATTATGACGCACCAGGTCGCGGGTGCACCAAAATGGCTTATAGTGCTGATGATAAAAGGTTTGATCTATTGGGCCACTGGACTTTTGTGTGCTATTCATATTTTTATAGGAAACTAATGTTGTTGTCATGGATTGCCTTTCTAGGCTTTTTTCATGTGGGACCAGTAAAGATGGGCAGTCATTCCTTGTTGAATGGAATGAAAGTGAAGGCACTACAGAAAAAGTTTACCATGGACTTGGTAAATGCCCTTTGTCTGTTGTGCAATTCACTACAACCAGGAACCAGTTTTTGGCTGCTGGTGACAATCACATGATTAAATTTTGGGATATGGACAATGTTGAGCTTTTGACAACTATTGATGCAGATGGAGGCCTCCCAGTACGTTCTTCAGTGGTGTCTTGATTTTTTTACAGATCTTACTCGTTAAAGTAGTCCTGATGGTTAAGTCTCATACATGTACCAAACAAGAATGCTGATGATCTAAGCTGTACATGAAAATCTTATCTGATATTTAGGCAAATCCACATATATGCTTCAACAAGGAGGGCACATTATTGGCTGTTACTGCAAATGAAAAAAGAATCAAGATCTTGGCAACTGATTTTGGTCCTCAGATGTTCCAAACGTTAGAAAACTGTTCTGGAGATGCCTCTCAGGTTCTCACTGAAACCTTCAGGAAGGTCAGCATATTAAACCTATTCTTGTTGATTCTGGTAGAGTATTTTTCCACCTGATGCTTTTAGTTTCATGCAGCTTGCTGTTAATCCAATTACAGTTGTTGCTAGTGCTGAAGATGCAGATGGATGTCTCAACATAGTGAGTTTCTCATGGAAGAATTTAGTTAAGACTTAAGTTATATCTAATTGAGCTTGCTAATAACATACACAGATATGTCTGAATCCGACCTCTTTCCACACCATCATGACTTTCAAATGGGACTTACTTCCATCCATGACCTCATAAATATCCTATCAATCACTTATAACGTGCCATAAAAGATAATTAAGAAATTGTTTTCTGTAGGATGGGAATGCAAAAAACACGGATGTCATGCAATCTAAATTTACTGGAGAAGCCTTCAACAAATCAAAGCAGAAGCTCTTTGAAATTAACAGTGCTTCTCAGTGCCAGTCCTTGCGGCTCCCTGAGCATGTGAAGACAGAGAAAGTATGGCATTCCCTTTAACCAACTTCTCTTCTACACTTATTTTTACAATCTATCTTGTTTCTCTATGTGGCATTATATTGTTCGTTTCTGACTGTGCCTGGGGAAAAAATGTTTGCAGATTGCCCTACCTATATTATGAATCTATGATTCTAGATTGAAAATGTTGACCTTTTTATGCTCTTTTCAAGTTCTTTTCAGTTTGGGTTTTTATTTTTCTTTTCCTTCTTTTATTTTCTTTTTGAAAATTGCTTATTAGAAGATTATCATATTTACCGTCCTCTTCTTTGAAAATGAAAATAATTTTATCAAAGTGGTGTAGTTAAGTATTTTTCCTACCAAGACATACCCACGTTCAAATGTTAATGTGACCTGTATTTTCAAGTTAGTGAAATGTGATATAAGCTATAAAATGCACTAAAATAAGGAAATCTTGCTGTCTACATTATAAAGTTTTTCATGCTCTATTCATTTGCATGCCAATTGTTTGCCAAGAATCTGTTAAAAAGAAAAGAACACAAACTGTAAAGATTGCATATATTGTCCTCTCCTATAGCTGTTATCTTATCTTTTCAAGTTCTTTTCAGTTTGGGTTTTTATTTTTCTTTTCCTTCTTTTATAATCTTTTTGAAAATTGCTTATTAGAAGATTATCATATTTACTGTCCTCTTCTTTGAAAATGAAAATAATTTTATCAAATTGGTGTAGTTAAGTATTTTTCCTACCAAGACATACCCCGTTCAAATGTTAATGTGACCTGTATTTTCAAGTTAGTGAAATGTGATATAAGCTGCAAAATGCACTAAAATAAGGAAATCCTGCTGTCTACATTATAAAGTTTTTCATGCTCTATTCATTTTGCATGCCAATTGTTTGCCAAGAACCTGTTAAAAAGAAAAGAACACAAACTGTAAAGATTGCATATATTGTCCTCTCCTATAGATGTTATCTTAATAACCGAAATACCTTTTCTGGGAAATAAAACACTTTTCTCCTGTTGCAGGCAGTGATCATAGGATTTTATTGCTGATTAAGATTTTGCACTAGCCCAATTTGTAGGATATCTATGCCGATGGAAGATATAGGAGCATAACTGGTACAATCATATCATGATGATCCATAATCATTTGAAATCAGACCTCCCAATACAATCACCCAAGATAAACTAGAGAATCACCATTCAGCAGATTGAGAAATGGTATTTATAAAGTGAATACGCACATTATTGACTTTAAGGGAAAGGGCATCCATGACTTATAATTATAAGGTTCGATAAGGAATGTGATGTTATTTAATCACAAGGAAAGAACTTCAATCCAGTAGAACAATGTCTCTGCCCATAAATGAAAAGATAACAATGCCATGACATGGTAGAATGAGTTGCATGGTTAATTTTGAGGTACTAAGGATGGTTTTTGAAGACCAGAATAATGGAGGACTCCAGGAAACTTAAGGAGTATTAAATGGAATGAAAATATAATCCTAATGGAATTTGATTTATTTTTGTAAGCCCTATCAAGATGGGTTGTTCATAATTGATTACTAACAAACATTCCTTTATAACAACTGCAGATCACAAGACTGATCTACACAAATTCAGGTAGTGCCATTTTGGCTTTGGCCTCAAATGCCATTCATCTACTTTGGAAATGGCCACAAAATGACCGTAATTTGAGTGGCAAGGTAAAAAGGAGACTCTTAATAGTACAGATGCCACTTGGGGTTTTTGTTTTGCCTGAAATTTGAATCTGAAATATAGTTGATAGCTTCATTGTGGTGCGATATTGACTTTAGGCGACAAACAAAGTTCACCCTCAATTGTGGCAACCAAAGAGTGGCTTACAGTTCATGAGAAATGACCTTACAGGCACCAACAAAGAAGATGCTGTACCCTGTTTTGCTTTGTCCAAGAATGATTCATATCTCATGTCAGCGTCTGGAGGAATGATTTCCCTGTTCAACATGTTAACATTTAAGGTTAGTAGCTGGATAAATGAAATTTGTGCATGGTGCATTCTAGTGGATTTTCTTTATGTTTCCATCTGTTATTATATAAAAAGGGATCATGCTTTTAAGTGTTAAATTATGCACAACTAATGACGGAACTAACTGATCGTATTCTCAAACTTCGTTGATAAACAGACAATGATGACTATCATGTCCCCGCCACCTGCAGCGACATGTCTTGCTTTCCACCCTCAAGATAACAATTTAATTGCTGTTGGGATGGACAATTCCTTGGTTTTAATTTATAACGTCCGTTCAAATAAGGTATACATTCCATTTATTGAAGATTAGCGCATGCGCCATAATGTTTTAAATGTTAATCCAGGCAAGCTTTTGGGTCCATTCATGCAGGTTAAAAGCAAACTCGAGGGTCACTCTGAAAGAGTTACCGGACTTGCATTCTCTAGTGCTTTGAATGTACTCATTTCTTCTGGTGCAGATGCTCAGGTTAGTATTTGATTTGTCGTGCTGTGCATATCTTGAATCAGTACCAGTACTTGAGACAAGGCATATAGTTTTTTCCTCCTTTTGACCCCCCAAAATTCTCTCCTGTGGTGCCTTGGGCTCGTGTTGCTCCTGATGATTGATTTTCCAGTATGTGTACTGAGGGAGGGAATGACAAGAGAACTAATGATCATCACTAACTAAATCAGGGGAAAATGATTTTTTTTACTGTCTCTGAATGTTTATGAATCAACCCAACTCTAATGGGAACTCCATGGATTACGAGGTCCATTCTTATGCAGGTCTGCGTGTGGAATGTGTCATGGGAAAAACAAAAAGGCATATTCTTGCAGATGCCTGGTGGAAAATTAGCATCGTCATCAGACACCCATGTCCAGTTCCATCGGGATGGGAACCACTTCCTTGCCATGCACAAAACTCATCTTGGAATATATGAAGCAAGAGAATTAATCTGTGTTAAGCAGGTTGCTGCTCTCTCTCTCTCTCTCTCTCTCTCTCTCTTTCACATAAAATAAACAGGTATTTGCTGCTTGTACACTGTTCTTTTAAGGAGACAAATAAAATGTCTGAATATATTTTTTTATTATTATATACAGTGGCTTCCAGGAGAATTTTCTGCACCCATCTCCGATGCAACTTTCTCGTGTGATAGCCAGATGGTGTACGCCACCTTTGTGGATGGAAGTGTGGCCATTTTCGATGCTTCAAATCTTGAGCTGCGTTGTCGTATTAATCCTACCGCTTACCTTCCTTGTAATACAAGGTATTCTGCATGTCATTAACCGATCTTTACTGTGTCCCAAGGCATACCTTCGTTGCTATATGCTGGTTATATCCTGCTTATCATTTCATTTATGCACAAGATTTTCCATGAAAACTTTATACTTAATCTATCTCCCATGAAATAATGACCAGTAATATGTAGCCATTGCAAATGTTTCTCAACTAAAACAAATTGCACTTTCCCTAGTGAGTTGCTGAACGTTTGTCATTATTTTTGGTTTATTGTTATCACTAGCTTTAATTTGCTTGTTTTTCATTATATCTTAGTTCTATATATTTACCCCATATAGCTCTAACTTCTTTGTTTCGAGAGTAATACTTGAGCCTATGCTGATGATTAGCCCACAAAAACTTGAGACAGATTTCAACCAAAACATTTACAAATTCATCTATTTGGTGTTGCAGTCCCGATGTTTACCCGATTGCTATTGCTGCACATCCACAAAAACCAACCCAGTTTGCCGTGGGTCTTACTGATGGCGGGGTTAACGTTTTTGAACCCCTGGAGGTTGGAGATAACTGGGGCATGGTGCCATTGGTTGATAACGGATCAGCCCCCGTAGTGCCTGTGGAATTCGGGAGTTGAGAAAGTCCATCCTTGACTAAAGAAGCAAAAAAGTTGGGTGTTGTACGTAGAAGAATTGTCACATAAAATATGCTGTGTGATCTGGGCATTGAGGATACTTGTGGCTCTACATCTGAACTATAATAATTGCTCTCTTATGGGTCCTTACTTTCATGAGTCTTGCATTCCGGTTTCTCTGACCCGCGTAAGGGGTGGACTCTTGGGAGACCGGTCCCAAAAGGTCTGACATTCGCCTGTATGGTACAAACATGATTTTCAAAGATGAATATCATCCATCTCAACAGCACATATGGAAGTCCTTTCCCCTTGGGATAGCTCGTAAAATCAGGGCATAAGTTGCAGGTATTCGCATCAGACAAAACCTATCGGGCGAACAATCGGGTCATTAAAAGACATCTAACTGTATTTTTTTTACCACGAAATTCTTCTTTTAAAAATGACCATGATTCATTGATTATACAATACTCCTGATGTAATAGCACTGACTCCAATTTCCCACCATGATCACCTTGTGCTCTAATTCTTAATCCTGTGTGCAAGAACGTTGATCCAATGCGCTGTCTAACGTTGCTTGATGATAATATTGGTGGGGGAAAAAACCACTCTCCTATTGTCAGAGACCATTATTAAACCACGGTGTCCCGAAATCATCATCATTGAGGTTAATACGTCCATATAATTACTGCCGCCCACAATTCCAGTCCAACCGCTATAATTTATTACAAGCACGCCCTCATCATAATGTCATAATCTCATCATTTCTTTCCTGGTCATAACCATAGCAAGTCACACACCATGTGTGCCACATAATCCAGTTTGAGCTCGAGTAAAATTGCGAACTCAGCAACCAAAAAGTAAAAAAGAAAAATTAAAAAAGAGGTTAACTCACGTATCACGTCCAACAAAAGATAATGAAATAGGTTCGCAGAATGATCTGTTATCAGCCTTAAGCATATAAACAGGGAAGGATTACCCAACAATTGCTGGTTCTTGACGTGATTATGTTAAATATTCAGGAAATTTATAGAAAATTAAATTTATCAATATTTTAATGGGAGAAATCAGCAACTCTTGAGCTTCAAGCATCCACCTTTGCAGCTGCAGATGCATAGCTTACACTGCTATCCCTCATACTTTTGCATTGACTAGACTGCTCGTATCGGAGAAATTTGATCTTTATCTTTGTCGAGGAGCTCCTCACCATCTGATAAAGTTTACAGATACATGAGAAAAAGACATGATGCAGTAAAAGAAAAAATAGATACAGGTTTAAGCAGAACCAGATGCAACATGAAGATCGGGAAAATAATCTGCGGAACTATTTAACAAGATGGCCAATTATTTCTGAATGCCAGGCATTTTAGCTTATAAAAATGGCTCAAAGCTTTTCCTTCAAGACATTTCGTGGCTGTTGAAAAACATCTGAGGCACTTACATGAAGAAAAACGCTAATGGGATGGCGTCCACAGATGGTGTTATCGTATTCCAACAGATATTGTTTGAATGCATCTGGATCTCCTGTTTCTATTATATCCATGCCCATCGTGTCCAAGGCCTCAATAGATTTGTATATGGCCCCATGTTTCTTCTCATAGTAAGTGTAATTGAACCTGACAATGGAATGGAAAAGTCATGTACAGATAGAATATCCAATTGCACCGATCAAGAAAGCTAAAGGGTATTGGCCCCAACTTCATGCACATATTCAGCAATTCAAAACTAATATCTAAAAAACATCCATCTCCATTCTGTATTCTAGGAAAGATGGTCCGAATAATCTTGAGTAGTTCCATTAACAATCATTTGTGGGATTGGATTTTAGTTCCTTTTCCTTCCACTAGTGCAGCTTCCAGCTCTACGCATAGTAGTCGCTTTAGTTGCTTTAGTCACTTGATTCGGTGATCCAGAGTATCTACTGATTCAAATAAATAAATAATCGTTTTGCTCCAGCAAATTACTTTTTTCCTTTCTTTATGTTAGTTCACAAACCTGAGTTTAACATAACTCTAAGATCCGAATTAATTACTAAGGGCATACATAACTAATGCACAACCTCATGTTGATGATGTTAGGCACTTCCCATTCATCGTATACAAGCGCATATATGTGAATGCACATGTTTATGTCTATGTCCCAAAGTCACAATTAAAGAGTACCAAAATTAAAAATATTTTGCAAATTAACATCATGGAGAAACTTGAACTCTCGTGTACATAAAAGGAACAAATAAGTTAGTGAATTTTTATAAAAGACATACCGAGAACCCCAATGACAAAAATCTGAGGACACGGAAAAAAAATTATTTGGATCATCCACATATTTGGCAAGCAACCGTCCATACATGGCTTCGTTCTCAGCATTAAGAGCACCAACCAAAATGGGTACAACTTTCACTTGGTGCCTGTTATGTATCATCAAAAGTCAGCTTCAAAAAAGATAATTATGGAACTTGTGTATATGAAAAAGTATACCCCTCAAATACTTTAGCGAGATATGGCAAGTGCATTTCCATGCTATGTTCAGCCTCATCAATGCGAATATCCATCATTTCAAATTTTCCAGTAGCTTTTAGCTCCTCAATGACTGATAGACAAAAACAATATTAATTTCATAATGTGAAATCATGAATGAATGACAATATATGGTAATGAAAAACTATGGTTCAAGCAAAAATGAACTAAGGAACTCAAAAATAGTCGTGTGTGGATCAACTCAACAACAAATAAAAACACATATTGTTCTCCATAGTTTTGATACACGCATATTAAATGTTTTCTTAAAACTCATTACAACTCACAATTCTCAAAGAACACAAGGAGTTACATATATCAAAAAATGAACATCACAATACCTTCCAAATCAATAGGTAGGTCCCCTATGGGAGTCTTGTAAACTGTGGCCATTGAAAGAGCACATTTTGGAGTGTAGTAGTGGTGAGATGGGCCAACAAGGAACACCCGCAAACTGGAATTATAAGCGTTTTGATATTAGCAACTAATAGAGCAGACAGCTATTTAATATCTCCAAATAATTATTCTAATTTGGTAAAATTATGGGTCATCCGGCTATTACACACGATCCCTCGTGCCGTGAAATTTCAAATTACAGGTTCAAGACAGGTGGAGAAAACCAGTTATATTGAGCTAAAGCAACAGGAGGAGATACAAAGAGCGGGAGTGAGCTGGAAGAAAACAGACATGTTTGTCGGATCTATGTTCGCAAATGCATAGGCTGCAGCACGACCTGAATACGAGTAACCTGCATGCCTGTGGGTCCAGTACCAGGAATCAATGGAAAACATTAGTCATTTGTAACTTGAAAAAACAAGGCATTAGAGGTCCATAATAACTTACGGAGCAATTACACCTCGGACATCAGGAGATTTGTCCACGCCAGATGCCGCCAGCCAGCCTTCTAGTTCTTCTGCTAATTTCTTAGCTGCAAAGGGAAAGAAATATCAGAAGCACTTTCCAAATAATTACAAGGACGTTGGCCAGAATGTTGACGAGTGTATACAAAGTTCTTTAAACAAAGCATATACAAGATTTCTGGATAGCTTTAAGAAAATGTTTAATCTTCTGTAATGGTGAACGGATGCAGAAATTATTCCTATTATGACATCTACTAATCTATGTTTCTGCATGCAAATTCACAACAATGGAAGAAATTCTGAACATGGTTGGCTTCTGCGTATGAATCATCAAATCTCCATGCTTGTGACTCGTATAGTAAGAATATTAGATACATCACTGCAATAAAGTGAGACTGTATATCTGAACTACTTTGAGAATATGAAAATAATAATATGGCAACGTTCAGCTCCATGATAATCTTTTTTATAAATAAAAATGGAAAAATAAATAAAGGATATAAATTTATTTAATCCTGATAGTTACCATGCATTTCAAGTTACAGTTTATGAAACACAATGTCAACTATTGGTACACTGAAGTAACCGAATTAACAAGTTACTATTACACGGCACTGCTTACCCTCGGGGCAACAAACCAGTAATACCTAATGCCCTCTGGGTTTCTTCCAAGCACACATTAAAATTTTAATACATCCGTTAAAATTCCATCTCACAAAAAGAAATTTGAAACAATTGGGATTTTATTGTTTAAACTTGTTACGGTTACTAACTCATTATCTGGGGCATAAAGAATGAAAACTGCGAGAAGAAACTTCATCCTCAATTCTGCGAGAGTTTTTATGAAAGCTTTTCAGTTGCTTCTCTTCCATGAATTTTTGTTTTTTTAACTTTTCTTTTACCTATCAAAAAACGAAATTACTCATCTTTTCATCACCCAATTTGCTTGGATCATAAAGCGGTTTTTGAACCAGAAGCACAACTTTTTACAAACCCTTAATGGTACACTCAAAACACTTTCAACCAAATTATAAATTTTCAATCTTTTCGTGCTATCTGATAAGGCACTCAACTCTACTACTCCAACGGACATTTATCTTACTGGAGGTGAAACCAAAAAAAGAATAATTATTTTCAATTAATTTTCCAGAAAACCATCCAAAATTCGATAGCATCACACTACACCCCAAAACCCAGCAGCCTTTTAAATTCAGATAGCTAAAATACATCAATAAGACTATCAGAGTAAAACCGAAACTCGAAGACCTTAATGCATGCAACCGGAATTTCGTGAAGCCATACCTTTTTAACAAAAAAAAAAAAAAAGTTTTTTCGCTTTCCCAGTGACTGAACAGATGAGTATAGATGTGTAAGAATGCATTTATACTCGCGATCTTCAGAAAAAGGTGTATATGGCTCTACCTACTGGTTTCGCTTGTGAAGGAAACAGTTAAAAGCAAATGAATTGGTAAGAAAGACTTACGATTGTCAGTGTACCAGGAACCGGCATGGGATGGTCTTCTGGTTTTCTCCATGTTCACAATTTTAACGGCAGAAGGGGAAGAAGATGATGTATAATTTGCCAATTTAGGATCAGATAGAAAACCCTAAATTATTTTATATATGAATGATCAACTCTCTTTTTTCACGAATATAATAAGCAAATAAATAATTGAGTGCTCCGGAAGAGTGAGAAGTAAGAGTAACCAAGAGGGACAAGAAGTCCGTTTTTATTCCAATTCCACTTGAGCAAGTAACCCTCTTTTCGGGTTTTATCGTCTGCGATTAAGATACACACTGGACACACGTCAAAGCTATCCGCCGTCTATTGTTTTTATTCTCAAATTAGTAGGTACGTATCACTAAATCATTTAAATTATAAAATTTATAAAAATTTTATTTTAAAATATAGTTTTGTTATTCGTTATATTCACACACTATATATCATATTTTTTAATATTTTTTTATTTTTATTATTTTTTAAATAATTAATTTTTTTTACTCATCATTTATATACCATATATTTAATAAGAAAAAAATAATAAATAAATAAAATATAATATGTATTGTGTTGAAATAATGAATATAATTTTTCCTTAAAATATATATTTCAAATCAAATCATAGAATGTAATAACGTGTGTAAGCCTTAAAATACTAGTACTCAAATATAATAAAACTGCACGCATTTTATCGTTAAACGGCTACTGTATGAGTTGATAATCGCGTAAAATATTTGATTTGATTTGCTCAACACATCAAATCGAGAATTATTATGTCAATATGTATTAGTTATAAGTGCATTTTTTTTTAATGAAATAGAGGGTTCTTTGCAATTGGATATTCTAACCATGAAATATTTGGATTATCAGATTCTTGTCGTATTGTTTGATTACAATACTTCAGAATATATGCTAGGGCTGATTTGATTTCACAAAATCAAATTATTTCATCTTATATGATCATTACAATTTTTTCAAATTTTCATAAAAAATATAATAAATAATTCAGTTTTTTCAAATCCTAAAATTAATATTAAAAAATTATATTATAACAATATTTTATTCAAATTTCAATAAAGCATATTATCTCATATCTTCTAAACTACATAAGTAAATGACGTATGTCGTGAATAATAGTGAAAAAGTAAGTAAAAAGTAATAATAGAATATTAAATCGTAATAAAAAGTAATGAATATTAATAAAAAGTAAGTGAAAATTAATAATAAAGTAATAAATAGTCGTGGAGTATGTCGAGATACTCTCAACACCCAAACACACCCTAATCTCACCCCCAAAATGGAGGGTGTTGCGTCTTGATAAAGTTAATTCAGTTGACAGACAAACTAACAAACCGGAAAAAAAAATGGAGAAAAACATAAATATATATTTAGCAAGAAGCTTTAACGAAATACTATTTTAATAACAGTATGATCTCTGAATGGAATATGGAAAAGAGAGAGGCAACAAAAGCTGAAAATGCATAACCTCATCCTACATTTGAACAATTCTTATTGAAAAAGTTCGGTCTCGCCCTTCCGTTGCAATACAAGGAATGATTATCATTTTTAACAAAAAAGAGACTATGTACTTTATGATACAAAATGTAGCATACTTCCATTGTTAAGAGTTCATACTCTGATCCAAACAAATCCTAAGAATTTAGTCACCTACCTGTTTGATTTGCAACAACCTCAGCTATCAGAAAGCATCCTTCAAGGCTCACCCAGGTAGATATTGAGTTGATGACTGTCAACACTAACAATATGAATTATCTATTTACAACACGTGATCCTTCAAGCTAGCAGAAGGCCCGGAACTCTTTCCGCCACACGTTGAGCAATATCCCTTTCCCTATTGTATAAAACTCTGACAAACTCATCGTAGCTTAAACTTCCATCACCGTTTGTGTCAAACACTTGGAAAATGATTTCAACCACATTATCAGAGAGGCGTACGTCGCACACCTGATATAGCATTAATAATGCCATTAAAGTAAAATAAAGCCAGGAGGAAACAGGAAAGTAGGCTATTGAACAAACATTACTGCACAAAATCTGAACCAAAGCAGTTCATACATTTAGCAGAACATACATTTAGCAGTAAGGATAAAAAAATAAATAAATAAAATTGAGATTGTAGGAAATTTTTCTATGCATTCTGCAAATTTTAGTTTTCTATGGCTCTTACTGAATTGTCCAAATATCCTAACAAGACCACATGATAAAAAAAGAAAAATGATGGGTTCAATATGAGCAATCTGGACAACTTTCTTTCATGCCTTTTTTTAAAATTCCATGCTCAGGTGCTGCGTAAGACAAAAGTTTAGCACCCACAGTTATTAAAAAGTCCACCCACCCTTTATAAGGGAGCCTCTCAGCCTGATAACTTAATATAAAATGGACTTTCACGATGATATCCACCAGTAGGAGCTCATCATGCACAATCGTATTGGGTGTTGTACAAAATGAGGTAGTAATTAACAGCAAGCACTGAGCTACTCATTTTAAGCAAGGTTTTCATGACTACTGATGCAGAGGCCTTCCTACAAAATGAACTCAAAAGAAAAAGTCACAAAGTAGAGCCACAAAAGAAGAATTAAATCAACAAGGACAAGTATAGTACATGTGAGGCAGCTCGTTGAAAGTCATTTCTTCTTAACAGGCCATTAACTTCTCCGAAAGTGAAAAGGGCCAAAGAAAATGGCTTCAATTTTTGGCGTAGCTCTGCAAAGTTTTTGAACTCCTCAAAAGTAATGCGTGTATCCCTAAGTTGGGGAACATTGCTCAATTCATCAACCCGATCAAGCAACCTGCCTATATGACTCAAGTCGGCAGAAGCAACCATGGACAGTGCAAAGTCCTTAGCTGATATAGTTCCCCGTAATTTGTAGTCATAATGAGCAAACTCCAATCTCAGAATCTGCAAAATAAATTTTATATTCATATAGACTACTTGAAGGCAGCATTTAGAGAAAATATAAAAAATCTACAGAAAATAAAAACAACGACATTTATCGTGGTAACTTAAAACAGCAAATCAGGAAATTTCAAGAGTAATGCACATGTGCAACCTACTTATACGTTCCCAAGATTGCCCCATATAAAGTGAGCAAGGCAACTTGATTGAAAAAAATATCAATATCCCATTCGCCTCTGATATCAACTTGATGTAAACTACTACTTGAGACACATTTGACATCAAACTATTCTTTTAGAGAGGAGAAGAGTAAAATGCACACTTAGATTTTTCTAGGTTTTATGGGAAGCCATTAGTTATACCAGCCTTCCCAACAATCACTTACAAATCACACTTGCAAAGTTTAAAGTTGATAGCCGGCAATGAATATAGGGCTTTTCTTTGAATTCAAAACATACAGATCATCATAGTATACAAAGACTATTGTAGCCTAAGAACAATCAATACACATTAAATTAGAAAACTCCCTAACCACACAGCTCTTCATTTTACACCCAACTTTCTTCTCATTTGCAGTAATTTTATTTCCCATTGAAATGATGCATTTAGCACATATAAAAGTGCATGTACTTTGTTCACTGGCATTTAATATTCTGAATGTCTACTTTATTCCTTATCTTATCTAGCTCGGTAGACATTAGCAATACTTTTCCTTTCTTGGGTGATGTACGTTAGCAAACACAAAGTATTTTCAGGTAAAAAAGGGCATTGCAAATTTATAAATGAATGTGACTTGATCTATGGTTTTAATTTAGAAGTTAGAAATTGCTACAGTAATGCTGCTATACATCTCTGATTTTCATCATCTATCCATCGTAAAGTCCCAATCAAAATTTCTCCTTATAATTTGCGCCATGATGAATCAAGTTAGAAATTGCTACAGTACTGCTGCTATACATCTCTGATTTTCATCATCTCTCCATCGTAAAGTCCCAATCAAAATTTCTCTTTATAATTTGCGCCATGATGAATCATAAAATGAAATATGCTTATCTCTATCTTTCAGTTATCGGTTATGGCTACAGTTTTAGATCACTGATTTTAGCACCATCTCAACCTTCAGGTTACCTATGTTTGGATTGTTAATTTTAGGTTGGACAAAACCCCATGGTAACAAGCAAATCTGCCACTATTGAACTAAAATATAAGTTACAATTACATTAAAAATTCGTGGAGAAGGGGCAGGGGACTTACTTCATCATGCAAATCTCGCAGAAATTGGAAAAACTTATCATGTTGGAGTCGTTCATTTCCATGTTTACCAAAGAAATACTCCACCAGGCCTCCGTTTTCTACTGAACCAGTGCATTTTAACCCAGTTCGAAGCCCATCCCTGTGTTGAGCCCCTTGTCTGTTATGAGATCGCATCATAGCCATCACTTTCTTGAATTCTTCCTTATCTATCTCTCTATATATGGAGATGGAAGGCCCAAAGTATGCAGAAGAAGAAAAAGAGAAAGAAAAACAGGCTAAAGAGTTAAGTAAATGGAGTAAGAGACGCAATTAATAACAACCACGCATAAAATAACACCTTAAAATGTCATTAATTCAAAGATTTGATGTTGTGGTGTATTTTATGTCACGAATATCAGTCACAAAGAATGGTATATTAAGTGTAAAAATTTTTAATACAAAGAAATATATATCATATGAAAGAAAAGATTTTTTTTTACAAGTGTATATCAGAGGAAACAATAATGAAGCACGGTGTTTGTTTAAAGCATTCTCTTCATAGTAAAACCCTAATTGGAATCATTCCTTGGAAATATTGCAGTATCAAATATTAAGTAATAATAATTTTTTATCATAGAACCCAACAAAAACTAACAAGAAATAATAAGCAATTATATGCCAATGTGAAAATGACACATCCAGTTTATTAATGTGCAGTAGTACCAACCCATTGTTGTCAATGTCAAACATTTTGAATGCCACGGAAAAGCTTGATTCTGGGATGCTGAGTATTGTCACAAAAAAGATATACCTGTTAAAGTAAAAATCATAAGAACTGTAAACTTCAAAAGAAGCAAAATTCTATAATGCACTTAACTTACTATAAATATTGTATTGACACCCCCCTAAATATAGAAAAAGAAAAAGGAAACTATAACAATAATAATGTAATAATAAAGAATAACAAATAGGTAACTCACTCTTTAAAGGATATGAGTCCATCATTGTCCACATCAAAAAGCATAAAAAAATCTGAAGTATCACAACGTAACTCTCCAGGACTCCTTTCCCCTTTCAAATATCCTTCTCTGACAAGGTTGGATTCAGATGGAGGGAAGACAGGAACAATTGCCCGCATTAGGTCAGCTGGTTTCATAAATGATTCTCCTTCCGGTGACCGAAAAGATGCAAAGTACTCAAAAACCTTCAGTCAAGCATGGCACAAGACATTGTCAATGGGACGTGCATGCAAAAATTTAAAAACAAAACTATGAAAAAATAAATAACCTTTCAATATATTCAACCTACAGTATAGGCTGTAAGGTCATGTACACATATAGACTACAGGTCTATGCCAAGGCTGAAGGACAATACCGTTTTCCAAATTTCGTTTTTACAAGTGATAAATTCATTAAAAGCCACGAAAACATAGTGTTTGGTTTCTGGAACAATAATGCCGTACAGAAAGGTCATTACATTAGAACAAAAGAAAGGTTATTACATAGTGGAGCAACTTCATAACCAAGTACTATTCACACTATGACTCCAAAATACATAATTCAATTAATGTCGTATAGAAAAGGAGATTTAAAACATGACACATTGAAAGAAAATCTAGGTATTTCAGGAAACACTAAAACGGATTTAGTAATATAAATATCCATATACCAAAATTTTCAAGCGGAGTTAAAAGAATAGCTAAACAAGGGATGAACGTAAAGAAGGAAGACAATGACACCGAAAACAAGCATTTTTATGCCAAAATAATATAAATCATTTTACAGCTTCCAGAGTATTTATATCGATAATGCATATAGAGTTCACGGAACTGCTTGAAAATTCAGCACATGACAGAGCTAAGGCCTTCAAAATTTATAAATAGTCACTGAAAACTAAACCCTATGCCAAAGAACGAAAGAATTATAGCCCTCTTGAAAGAAGTCAAATTATGTGCAGCGAATGAAACAGCGTGTTTGCAAAAAATTATGAATACCTTTTCAGGAGGACTCCGCAACCTTAAGCGCTTCTCATAGTTGAAGAAAATCTTTCTCCTAAATGCATCTGCAATCGCAGTAACAAATCAATAATTCCAGAAGTACATTCACAAGATTACGCACCCGATTCTTTAATCGTTAATCAAAAAGAAAGGGAAGGCAATTGACATTATCATCATCATCATCACCTCCAAAGAGGTGGTAGGAGCCATCAGGTAAGGCTAATTTGCGAAATGCAGAAACCGTAGATTCAGCGGTGGCCGTTGACCAGTCAGCGAAAGACAACAAGGGCTTCTTGAAAAGAGCGAAATTGGAATCGAGAGAAGGAGCGGGAGTAGAGGACCAGCAAAGAAGTGCTAGGCCAGAGCCAACGGTGATCCCCGAAGCCCATTTCAGAAAGGAGCCGAGAAGAGGGCTCTTGGTATTGGGGATTGAGGCATCGATCTGGGGCAGAGACGAAGAGGATGAAGGTGCAGATTGAGAGAATCGACGAACTCCAAGCGTTTGAATCGGGGCGAGTTGATGGAGGGACGGTGGTGCGGATATTTTCAGGGACGCAAAGGAACGCATAGTCGGATCGATCGTGCTCAGGGTATTTGTAACTAACCGATCAATCTGTACGAGAAAAAAGTATATATAGAAGGGGGGGATGGGAGGCTCAAGACTTCGTTTCAGTTATTGACATGATCGTATCGAGGGTCGGTAGTTACAAAACGATCGTTTTGCACACGACCAACGTGGGTATCTACTACATATATTAACGCGAGTGTGAGAGTAACACTATTTTCGTCTAATACTTTTTTTTCCATTATACTCCTATTTTGTTTACGTTTTTGCCAAATTTCCATTTTCGTTATCTCCTTGTTATTTACTTAAGAGAAATGCAGTTTTAATAAAGGATTCATGAGGAAGGGAGTAGATCGACAACAACAGAAAGGAGAAGTTTCGGTGGGGGGCTGAGAATCACTCGTGGTGGTAGCTATGGGTGATGGCACATGGTGGGTATATGGATTTGGTGAGATCCAAGAGCTAGAGAGAGAGAGGACTTCGGAAAGGAAGAGAGAAGGACCTGGAGTGGGAAAGTCGCCAATGACGACGTGCTCGTGGTACGATCGACGTGCAGCAGCAGCAGCAGCAACTGGCTGATAAGAGGTAGCATGAGTGAGAAATCGGAGAGAGAGAGAGAGAGATGGGGTCTAGGTTTTAATCATGACCTTTCATCTTAAGAGTTTTAATTTTAATCAAACAATGAAGATTTGAACACATAGAGAATGTAAAATAAACTAGATATATAAATAGAAAATAAATTAAACGTGGATTAAAAAATAAACAAATTTTTAATTTTTAGAAAAAATTATATTATACAAGATTGCTAAACTACACTCCATCTATTATTTTATTGGATTCTGTTGAATCTAATGTTTCAAGTTTCGTATGATTATATATCTACACGTGGATTTTGATGATAAAAAATGAATTTAAATAACAAAGGAGTTTCAAGCTCAAATTATCTATAAGCTCAAATTATCTATACAATAGAGTCAAACACATTAAGGAACCAAACATGAGCAGTGAACAAGTTCACATTAAAATCATAGTGTAATGTTGTAAATCTCTTAAAAATTTGAAATTATGATTAATGCTCAAAATTCATATTTTATCATAAAAGCATTAAAATATATTTTTCACATGTGTATGAATATTTTGAAAATTAAATTTGAAAATTTTGAAAGATGATTGATTGTCATATTTCACATGTGCATAAAATGATTAAATGTTTGAATTTTGAAAATATTAAAAATGATTAATTGTCATATTTCACATGTGCATGCTTTATTTGAATATTTTCAAAAATGATTGATACTCTTTTTAACTTATGCAAAAGGTATATGATTTTGTTTAAAAATTTTAAAAAGTAAAGTGTGCTCTTTTTGTCGTATACAAAAAGTAAAAATATTAGATTTGAAATTTTTGAAAAATGAATGATATTGTTTTTGACAGATGAAAAAAAAAGAAGCTTTTATTTGAATTTTTTGAAAAAGTAAATGATGTTGTTTTTGACATGTGAATTTTTTTAAATTTGAATATGAAGTCTCATATGCCTATAAATAAATCATTTGAGAGTTTCACATTCACAACACCAAGAGCATACAACATTCATTCAAAACTTTCATTCTCTCTTCTCTAAGTATTGAGCCTTAACCTTTATTCATTTTGAGAGATATAGTTTGCGTTGTATTGTTCTTATTTCACTCATTGATTTGTGTTTTCTGATAATCTACCCACTACCAGCTCTTGTATCAGTAAAAGGGTGTGTATTACCCTTGTGCGTGTAGAAAGTGTTCTATATAGGGAATAATTAAATCACCACGTGTAAGGTGATTGTAAGTGTAGATGGTGTTCTACACGGATCATTTGTAGCGGTGTAGTTCAAAATTGTAATATGTTTCTATCTCCACCTGAATGAGATTGAATGGTGAATTTGGAGATCCTCAAGAGGTAACTTGAGGCTATGACGTAGGCAATGATGTCGAATTTCGTTAATATACTAAATTTGTTTATCTCTTACCCTTACTTTTTATAGTTATTGATGCTTCGTATTTTATTTATATTTTATATTGTGTATTTAATTTTTAATTTTTAATTTTTAAATACAGCTCAATTCACCCCATCTTGTGTTAGTCATCTGGGCAACAGATTCATTTATTTGGTTTTCCATTTTATCAAATGGTGAGTCTAAGGCCTAGAGCCATTGGAATTATCTTCATTTTTTATTTTTTATTTATTAAAAAAAAAGGAAATATTTGCTCCAAATCTTATATTCTTGACTTTAATTTTAATTCAACCTAAACGATGCATGCCAACATTAATTATTTCTTGAACTTAATTCATTTCAATGCATATTAAAAATTATTGTGATTTTGCTTTTTTTTTAAATTAAATTTAAAAAATGAATTTGGATATATTGTAATTGTATTCGATAATTCATAATTTTATACAATGTAAGTACAGAACCCTACTAAGTGACGAAACGTTTAACTTAAAAAACATCCCAACAAGATGAGGGAAAGTATTTCATGATTTATAAATATATATATTTTTATTTTTTATTTTAAAATAATAAATTTAACTTATTATAAAAATTTATAAATTTATTCCAAAAAAAAATCTATGTGGTTGTCCTACTTCTCAAGAGCTATCATTTCTATTGCATAACCTCACCTACTTTAAGCAATTATTTATTGCAAAAAATAAAAAAGCATACTAAATAATACAATAAATACCCTAAAATAAATTAGACATATTAAAATTTTCAATTGTAGTATGTAGAAATAATGAAATGTTATTTTCAATTTTTCAGCATGCAGACTTTGAAGAGAGAGAGCGGGACAAAAAATCAGTAGCAATTCATTTCTTTATTGAATTCTCTCATTTTCGAGTGATAGCTATAATTTTTTTTTAACAGTGAGCAGAATGGTGATAATTGATAAATTTATTTGTGTAAGTAAATAAATAAATAAAGTATGCAAGATTCAGGAGGGAGTAGAGCTTTAGTATAAAAGAGAGAATTCACAGGATCACCCGCATCTGAAATTTAAGATATACAGTGAGTCACCAATGCAGGTAGTCAATCTCAAGGGACACTAGAAGCCTCCCACAACCCAGATTGGCAAAATCTCTTTCACCTTGAAGTTCCACTATATATCTCGTGTAAATTGTAATAAAGCAACCGGATATGACTATAACGAAAAATTTGTGTGCTATAATTGCAAAAATATGATCATCTTGTAGCCACGATAAATCGTTTTATCTCATCATTTTAAATGATGATTCCTTACATTATAAATATAACATAGTAATTGTTAAAATTACTCAATTACTAATCTTCTCATTAATTTTAGCTATCGAGTATATCTTAGGGGTGGGCAGCGGGGCCCCGCCACCCGCTGCCCCGCCCCGTTCGCCCCACCCCCGCATGAGCAAGGCGGGGGAATCGCACCGCAACGGCGGGGTACGGGGGCCCCCGTCCGCATGGTTCTGTTCCAGCGGAGGCGGGGGGCGGATGGGGGGGACCCCTCTCCGGGTTTCCCCCGCCCCGCCCCGTTAGTATATATATAATATTATATATATATATATATATCATAAAGTATAAACATAAGATAAAGATCAAAACGGCACCGTTTTGTACATGACAAAACGGCGCCGTTTCAATAAGGACGGTTTGATTAAATCACTTAACGAAACGGTGTCGTTTTGTAATGGACAAAACGGTGCCATTTCGTTAAGTGACTTAAACTTACCCCCCGCGGCCTCTCTCCCTCCCATTCTTCCTTTGCTTCTGCCTTCTGGAACCCTCCTCTCACGACTCAGTCTCACTCTCACTCTCTGTCTCTCTCGGCAGAAGTCTTCCCCGCAGCTCCGTTCTCTCCTCTCTCTCGCACGACACCGGACGCACGGTGGAAGAGGTTCATAGCTCCACAGCCTTCACTCTCTCCGTCGTAGAGCGTAGAGGTAAGTCACTGTCACTCCGCAATTTTCTGGCCTTTTTTTTATTTATTTTTTTTTGAGTTTTGATCGGAGATTGGAGGAATGATGAGTTGAATCGGAGATGGAGGATAGGAATTTATGACTTGTGTGCTGTGGATTCAAAGATTGTGTATGTGAAATTGTGATTGATTGTGATTCACGGTTTTAGGGTTTTGGTTTTTTGGCTTCAGTAATTATAATCGAAAAGCCTAAATTGATTTAGGAATTTCAATAAATCAATTTAGGGTTTCCCCTAAAAAAATTAGGGTTTCGGATTGGAACCCTAAATTAAATTAGGGTTCCTATCCGAAACCCTAATTTAATTAAGGGTACCAATCCAAAACCTTTTTATTTTTAGAGTTTTGGAACCCTAAATGTATTTAGGGGTTCTTGAAACCCCTAAATGCAACCCTGACTTTTTTTTTTTTGCACTTTGGAACCCTAAATGAAACCCTGTTTTTTGCACTTTGGAACTCTAAATGCAAAGGGGTTTTTGTTTTTTTGCACTTTGGAACCCTAAATGCATTTAGGGGTTTCAAAAAACCCCTAAATGCAAACCTGTTTTTTTTTTTTGGCACTTTGGAACCCTAAATGAAACCTTTTTTTTTTTTTAGGGTTTTGGAATCCAATGCATTTAGGGGTTTTTGGAATCCCTAAATGCAAACCTGTTTTTTTTTTTTTTTTTGCACTTTGAAACCCCTAAATGCAAACCCTATGCCTTTCTATTTCCTTTTTTTTTCTTGTTGTGTTAGATTGCACTTTGAAATTTTTCTATTGTGTGTGGGAATTAGGAATGTCTTCTCAAATGAAACCGGAATTCAGTGATAGCTCTCCTGCCCCAGCTAATACCCCTACCCCAGAACCTAATCCTACTCCTACCCCCTACTGAGAGTACACATTGCCCTACCCCGAAGCCCCCACAGGGCAAGAAACCTGTATCTATAGTTTGGTCTCACTTTACCAAACTAGAGGGTGGTGACCCCAACAACCCACAAGCTAAATGTAATCATTGTGGGAAAATGTATGGATGTCACTATAGGAAATATGGTACATCCCAGTTGAAGGTGCATTTAGAGGAACAATGCAAGAAGAGTCCAATATTGTGATCCTTAGTAGAGAAGGGTCAATCTAGACTTGATGTTAAAATGGCTGATTGGAGTAGTGGGGCCAGGGGTCCAACATTGAAGGGGTATACGAAGTATAATACCGACGAGTGTAAAAGGAAGTTAGCTCGCATGATTGTTATGGACGAGCTGCCTTTTCAATTTGTGGAGGGTAAGAGGTTCCAAGAATTTGTCCAAGAGTTGGAACCGAGATTTGTGCTTCCTTCTCGTCACACTGTGGCAAAAGATATTAAAAAGATGTATATAAAAGATAAAGATGTTTTTAGGGGCCAATTGGCGGGTTTGGTAGTTTGCCTCACTACCAATATTTGGACTTCTATCCAAAATATGAATTATATGTCATTGATTGTGCATTTTGTTGATTCTGATTGGGTTCTTCACAAAAATATTATTAAATTTTGTCAAATAACTGATCATAAGGGTGACACGATTGGGAAGGCCTTGGAGGCTGCAATAAAGGAGTGGGGGTTCGATAAGGTTTTAACTGTTTCTGTTGATAATGCGTCGTCTAATGATGTTGCCTTGGGATATCTAAAGAATTATCTTAAAGAGGCAAATAAAACATTCTTGGGTGGTGAATATTTGCATGTTAGATGTGCTGCACATATTTTGAATTTAATTGTGACTGAGGGGTTGAAAGATGTTGATGACTTGGTTGCACGAGTTAGAATGGCTCTGAAATTTGTGAGGTCTTCTCCTTCTAGATTGGAGAAATTCAAAGTTGCTGCAAAGGCTGCGGGCATAACATCGAAAAATGGTCTTTGTACTGATGTTCCTACTAGATGAAACTCAACCTTCTTGATGTTGGAGGCGGCCCAAAAATATAAGACAGCCTTTCAATTATTGGGTAATGAAGACATCCAATATGTCAAATACTTTGATGAGCACGGGGGATTGGGAAAGCCTAATGATGATGATTGGGTGGTGGTTTCTACTTTTGTTGATTTTCTTGGACTTTTTTCCGATGTCACATTGAATATATCTGGTTCTTTGTACCCTACATCCCATGGATTTTGTCAACAAATATGTAGGGTGAAAGAAGAATTAGAAGATATGCGTAGGGGTTCCAATGACAGGATGAGGGGGATGGCAGTGACCATGATGGTAAAATATGACAAGTATTGGAGAGATTTGACTAGAATGAATATTTTATTGTATGTGGCTGTTATTCTTGATCCCCGTCTTAAAGTTTCAGGCTTGTTATATGGTTTGAGACTTATTCACAATCAGGCATGGACTGATATTATTGGTGAAATGGCCCGAGAAACCCTAACTAAATTGTTTGATGAGTTTAATGCAATCAATGGTGGTACTGCATCCAAGACACATACACCTACCCCAACGCCTTCTACAGACACCGTGACTGAGCCTCCTACAAAGAAGCATAGAATGCCATGGACTAAGACCCTCGCACAGAATCCCACACTAGTCCATCAATCTATGAAGGTGGTTTCGGAGTTAGACAACTATTTGTCAGCGGATATGGTCCAAGATGATGATAATTTCGATATATTAGGATGGTGGAAGAATGCTAGGAAGAAATATCCCATCATTTCTGAGATTGCCTGCTGTATTTTGGCCATCCCTATTAGCACCGTTGCCTCATAATCAGCCTTTAGTATCGAAGGTCGCATATTGGATCCTTTCCGTAGTTCATTGTCTCCTTCAACTGTGGAGGCATTGATATGCACACAGAGTTGAACGATAGGAAAGGATATTCATATTCCGGATATTTTAGATTTTAAGGAGACCGATGAGGGTGGTGATCAGTCTGGATTTGGACCACCTGGTAATTGTTTTTTATTTTATTCTTTTGATTTATTTATATTCATTTTGATTTCATTGTTAGTAATTTTAGTATTAATTCTTGTAGTAACACATGAGACGACGTCTACTTCCGTTGCAACATAAATATGTGCTCAAGCCCGGGCCGCCCCAAGTGTCACAGCTGACAGCTCTTTTCAAAGTTCAAGCCCCAATTTTTCTATTTGTTCATATTTTGTATTCAGTTATTTGTAATGTTCATACAATGTCCTTTGGACACTTTTATGTTTGTAATTTTATAATTGTATAGCCTTTCAATTTTGTAATAACTTAGTTATTATTATTAGTTTATTAGGTATTACTTATTAGACTAGTAACTTTTGTTAGCCATTAAATCAATTACTATAGTGCTGCCTTTTTTTTTATCTGGTTTTTTAAAATTTATTTATTTTTACTTGTAATTTTATGGGTTGAAAATGGCCTACAAGCTTTTATGGGCCAAAAATAAAAGCTTGTGGGCCATTTTCGGCCCATTTCAGCGGTTTATGGGCCAATTTTGGCCCAGAAACTATTTCTGGGCCGAAGGCCCAGTAGGGGTGCCGGGGGGCGGACGGATTGCCCCCCCACTCCGCACCCCACTATGCGGGACGGGATACCCCGCCCCCGCACACCGGGGGCGGGGGCAGGGGGGAATTTTCCCCCCCGCCCCATGCGGGGGCGAGGGGCGGGGTGGGGTGTACCCCGTACCGTATGGTGCGAGTAGCACCGCTAGTATATCTAAAAGTAGATGAAGATACTGGATGTATAGCGATTGTTATCTTCAAATTGGTAGTAAAAGAAATATTAAATTGTATAACTTTTGATCTCTTCAAACACAAAGACAAAGTAGAATGTTTAATGCATTACGTTTTTATATTTTTTCATTATTATAGAAGCACCTAGTATATTTAGTAAATATTGCAACTACAATTTCAGAAAATGAATAGATTATGTAATTTCGCTCAAAAATGAATTAACATGGACAACTTCGTTAGAATAAACTCAATATACTTTATGCCCATCCTATAAATAAAACTACATCATAAGTACTCAAAATCTCATATTCTTAAACTTATCATTGTTGTAATTATATATTTAAATAATTAAGACAGTAGATTGTATCTAAAGTCTATACTTATTTTTTCACTTTCTATATTTTATTCAATTTTTGTATAAATTTCTTTTTTTTTATCTTTTTTTTTTATTATTTTGTACTATTTTTTATTTTTCTTTATATTTATCAACTGGGCATGCACGTTGCCCTTACTAATAAATTATTAAAGAGATAATGGAAGACTCAGGCCCAATAATGGAAGGGATGTCATGGGAATGAATGGCCTTGATCTCTAGGCTAGGCCCATTACAATGATATATTATATTGGAGCCTTCTTCGGTCTTCCCCTACGAGTAATGATCAGATGGATCCGTAAAGAAAAACTCTAGTTAAAACTCTAGTTGTGTATTAATATATGTATCAATATAATATGATTGGTTAAAAAGTAAATTTTATTAAAAATAGTATTAATTTAAATTTTGAATATGAATAAATTAGTATTAGTACGCAACTTTACTTAAATATATTAAAACTTGTCCGTAAATCTTATATAATCCTCTTGAAAATGAAGGAGATTTATTATTATAAATTTAATTTTTTTACATAAAATATATATATTTATGTATTTTAAAATAATTATAGATGGTTACATCACAATTATAATTCTATTTTTATTTCTAAAACTGAATTTTGGACTTCTTTTTATTTTTACAACTCCGATTTAATTTTTTTATTTTTTTACAAATTTAATCGTGCAAAAGGTGGAGTCCGTTTAAAATAGCATCGACGTGTCATATCAAGCAACGGACACGATCATATTTCATTGAATTGTTTGAAAGACGAGGCGAGCTTTTGGTGGAGGTGATGCGAGCGCTCGAATGTCACAACAGTTCTGAACTTTCACTCTATTTTTTTTAATTTTTTAATATTTTTTTTTTTGAATTTATTCTTTTTAAATTAATTTAATTCTTTTATTCATTATTTATATATTAAATATTTGATAAAAAATAAAATAAAAAAAAATGTGGAATGTGGAGTGTATGTGAATAGTAGTAGGAGTGTATGTGATATTTTCGAAGAAAAATGTCACTCGGCAGTCTTGACTTCAGCTAAAAGTTACTGTTAATTTTTATTTTATTATTATTATTTTATTTAATAATTAATTAAATATTTTTTAATAATATTATAATTATTTTAAAAAATATTTAAAAGTATTAAAAAAACATATATAGAATACAAAAGTAACTAGCAAAAACCGAGGCACAACCGCCTTGCATAAACGTGGGGATAACCGGCTAGACTACGTGGAAGATTAAAAAACAAAAACATAGAAAAGCAAAAATGCAAATAGAAAAAAGAAAAGAACGAAAAAAAACACCAGTTCTTCTAAGTGTAGTCGGCTGACGAGGCACGTTACGCAGTCAAATAAAAAAAACAAAAAAAAAAATAGAAGAGAATGAAATCATGAGAAAATTTGAAACAAAATCTTTCCAGTTTCTTCTATAAATTAGATGTTTTCTTCTCTTTCCCTCCAATTTTTACTCACTTTAAGCAAATGAGCAAAATATTGTACTCTTTTTCTATTCCATACTCATGTAAAATCATCTTTTTCTATTCTATAGCTTTCTATGACTCTTCTTCACAAGTAAAGTACTGCACCACAAAAAATTGAGGTACAAAAGGGTTGATTGCAAAATTTGTGAAAGATTTGTCCATATATATATGTAAATTGATTTGTTCACTTCCTCTCTCAATTTGCAAATCCATAATCGAGTTCGTACGTATAGTCCTGCATCTTGGTAGGGTAGCAAAAGATTAGCTTGCGAAGAATGAAGAGGAAGGGAAAGAAGTTTTTTGAGTTGTAAAGATGAAGGCAATGGTGATTGAGCATGGCTAAGATGAAGGCCATGGTGATTGGGAAGGTAGTTTTCTTTGTGTGAGAGAAAAAGAGAAGTTACGGAGAGCAAGAGAAACAAGAGCATAAGGAAAAATGTGGGTCACAGACTCATGATGTATTTTGTAAAAAATGTTTCATTTTCCAAGGTCATGATTGCAAGCCGACTCCTTCTCGCGTTTGCAAAAAGTATTTTTCAAAAAAGAAAACACAAACGGAAGAAAGCGGGAAGCAAAGCAAACACTGCATTTCTCAGATTTCATCAAGAAATCTAACATATTTCTCCACAGTTGTTGAGGCACTGATACGTTGAAGCATTTCTTCACCAAGAAAAAAAAAAATCCATCTCTTAGATTTCATCATTAACATATTTCTCCCAAGTCTATTTCCTAGATTTTTTTCCAAACTCACTTTCAATGCATTTATATTGTTTTTTGTTGATCTTTCCAAACCCATTTTCAAAATTTCCATGAAAAACATTGCATTTCATTTCAATGTCTTCCAAACCGATTCTACAATTTCTGTAAAACCCATTTATAAGTTTTGTTTAATAACGCTACCTATAAAAAAAGAGTTTGTGGATTTCCTACCCGTTTCCAAAATTTCCATGAAAAACTCATCTATGAGATATGAGTTTTTCTCGTTGATCTTTCCAGAACCATTTCTAAGATTGTCATGAAAAAAAAACCCACGTCTAAGATTTTCTTGTTGATCTTTCCACACCCATTTCCAATATTTTCATGAAAAATCCTGCATTTAATTTGAATCTCATTTTTTCCTCAAGAAATGAGTTTTCACGTGGTGTTGTCTAAAAACAAAAAATTTTAAGCTCCTCACCCGCCCAAAACAGATTTCATCTGCTATTTTTAAATAAAACACAATCGTTTCACTTAAATTACATGGTTTACCATGTCAGCTGATTGCCCAACGATTACATAGGTCGGTTGCATGAAGTACTGGATAACGCAAGCTTTGTCACCTGTCAATCTTTTCCCGCCGGTTGTTTTCTTGAGCAGACATGACATGTGAACTCACATGCCTTACATAAATATAAACGGAAGTACTAGATGCAGTCACATGCAAGCGAGATGTAAACGGTTGTACAGAATGAATAAAAAAAAGTTATAAAAATAGTTTTTTTTTTTCACGTGGGTCCCATATTAATTCACTTTTTTCAAAGCGACTGCACGCCGCTTGCATAACCACGACTGCAAATATCATTTCTCAAATATAAAAGTTTAAACGTTAAGAGAAATATATTCGAAATTAAAAACGAAATATAGACGGGACAGAGTTCTTCGAAACACCGCCGTCTCAGTCCCATTCATTTATCTTACACCTCTCTTTCTTTGGCTTAAAGGCAAAGTGAAGAAGAGAAAAGTGCTAGGCCACAATATTCTTCGGTGTCACTCTCCGTATCTTCTTTAGGATACGTCTAGTAAATCCAATGACAAATTTTCACTACTCTACTTCTTTCTTTATTTGTTTTCCCTTTTTTCACCAAATATATCTCATCTTGTTATGAAACTAATGAAAAGATAGAGAGCAAAAGAGAGAGAGAGATGTTTAGAGAACTTTGTTTTCTCTTCTTTCTTTTGGGTCTTACACAAATGAGGACTCCCTCTATTTATAAGGATTTCTTGGTACAAAGGATGGTTAGGATTGTTACACTTGTCATCAATCCAATGGTAAAGAGTACAAAGGAGGTTAGGTGTACCTAAAATCACTATTGGGGGGTAGGTGTACCTAAGATTACTATTGGGGGTAGGTGTACCTAAGATTACCATTGATGGCTAAATGTGGTCATACAATACAATTTGAACTTGGTTTATAACACTCCCCCTTTGGATGACCACATATAAAGAATATGCCTCGTTAAAACCTTGTCATGGAAAAACCCAGTGGGAAAAAAAACCAATGACGAAGGAAAAAGAGTACAATATTCTGTATATCGCCAAGTGCTTTAAGATTGCCTCATTAAAACCTTGCAAAGGAAAACCCAGTGGGATAAAACCTTAGCGAAGGAAAAAGAGTACAATCAGCACAAGTTTTCAAGACTTTACTCCCCTGAAAAGTACATGATAATATGTCTTCAATTCTCCACATTCCAATGTTGCAGTTGGTAATGCTTTAGTGAATAAATCTACCAGATTATTTCTTGACCGTATCTTCTTGACATCAATTTCAACTTTCTTCTCATGAATTGCAATGATCTTCTTGTGTGGATCTGATAGATAACTCGCATCTGTATATCCATCTAATTGTGGACTTGATCCAAATAATTACATATTCAGGGCTTCAATTGAACTGGAGATAAGGTACTTCAGGACCAAAAATTTCTCCATCGTCTTCAGGACGAAATGGATTTTTCTGCTCATCAAATTATCGAGCAACCATTGGAGTAATCAGGACTTTATAGTGAAATTCACCATATTGATCCGAAGATCATTGAATTCACTACTCTTCTGGAGTTCTTGTAAATAACATAATTACTAGAGGAGTTATCAAAATTAAGCCGCAAACCTCTATATTCAAAAACGGTGGCCATCTTTTTAGGCCAGACAAGCATCGCGGGATTTTACAGTTCTTATGTACCTGTCAGGCGCCGAAAGGCTATAATGCTACATCTGCTATCAGGCGCCGCAGGGCTATGATGCTACGCCTCGTCTCTTGTAGAGAGATGCTTCACGAGGGATGCCGTGAATCAATAGAGGTGCTTAGTTTTTCTCTATAAAAGAGATGTTCAGATCATCTTCATTCGCATCTCATCTTCTTCACTTTTCTGTAATCATACTGCATTCTTACTCTGCAATTTCTTTCTGCATTTTTATTCTGCAATCTCTTTCTGACATTCTTTTTCTGCAATGGCTCAGCAATCTTCTCATGGCCAATATATAAGGTATTATGCACCTAGCTCATCAGCTGTTCCTGCTTCTCCACAGGTGCTAATCTGACTAATAAGTCAGATGTTGAAGCTATCTATGAGCTTGTAAATCTCGGTGCCCATTACTCTTCAACTATTTATGCATTTTCTCAGCGACTACAATCCAAACCTTATGATTTGGACAAACTCCATGAGAAAATTTCTATCCTTCAGCGACTTCTTCAGGAGTCTAACGTGAAGATAGAATGCAATAAAGCAAGAGAATAGGAAATTAAAATCTCTGCTTAAGTCTTCTTTTAGATTGCCTACTCCTTTAGACAGAGATGCCATGCAGATTCTTGAAGAACAAGAGCGTTTAAAGAATGAGGCGAAATGCCTCAAATTTCTGTAATTTTTGCTTCAAGATAATAAAATTTCACAAATATTCATATTTGTGTATCTATCTTCTGGTAGCTATTCTGTGTGCTCCATTTTATTTCTCATGCACATTTATCTCCCCCTTGAAACCGAAAGGGTTTTATATTTCAAATTCTTCTGATCTCTTCAGGAGTTTCAAGAAGATTTAAATCATCAATTGCAATAATAACAAATCCGGAATCTCTTAATAAAAACACATTGGCATATTGGATTATTTTTCAAATCCTTCTTTCAATAAATATTCGCTAATGCGTTTATACCACATGCGTCCGGATTGTTTTCTGGATGTACTCAGATAACAAGCTGTAAGCATTTTATATCCTTCAGGGATTTTCATATATATTTCTCGATGTATTCAGATTAGATGCTTCAGGCATTTTATATCCTTCAGGGATTTTCATATATATGCCTTGGTCTAATGACCCATATAAATATGCAGTGACCACATCCATTAACTGCATATCCAATCTTTTTGTGATTGCATCTATAAATACGTCTAGTAAATCCAATGACAAATTTTCACTACTCCACTTCTTTCTTTATTTGTTTTCCCTTTTTTCACCAAATATATCTCATCTAACATTATTATTTAATTAAAGCATGATCTCTCTCTTATAAGAAATGTGTGATCCGTGTGAACTTTCATCCTCTGTCTATTCACGTGCATCTCTTTACCATTTCTCCCAACAAAATAAAATATGTATGTGATTTGTGTGACAACATCATTCTTTCTATTTCTCGTTCCTTCTTTCTTCTCCACCTTTTGATCCTCCACCCCCACATTATGTCCAACAAATCACATTCATTATCATTTGACGTGGCAAATAGCTTGTTTTCATGGGAGAATATGATGAGCACACGCGACCTTTTCCATTCCATATAATTTTAGTTGATTTTTTTCTTACGTCAAAATAAAAAAATTTATTTTGATTTTTTTGTTTTCGTGAAAGTCATATCTGCTTGATTTCGTTCTCTTTTTTAAAAGACGCTCCTTCTTCCACAAAGCTCTGATGTTTCATCAAACGGCGCCTCCTTTTTTCAGTGCAAAGGTAACATATTCATAATTTCAAGTTTCATTTATTTCGTTTGAAGTTCTAATAATAAATTCGAAGTCCAGAATCGGAAGCCGTGACATCAGACCTGCAATAACACAAACAGAAGAAACCCAAGGTGATAAAGATTTACAAAGTAAATCAAACAAACAAGTAAAAAACAAGACAGAATAATTTCTTTCTTTTTTGAAAAAAATAAAAGAAAAGAATAGGTTCAAATGTTCTGAAAATTAAAAAGAAAAAAAAAAAGAGCAAAGAAAAGAATCATACCTCACACCGAACGCAACGAGACTGATCAACAATAACGGAGAGGTCTACGGTTCACGTAACGGAACGGACAGTGATAAATAGTGACGACCAACGGAACCCTCTACACGGAACAGGTACGTCGACACAACGCAACGGTAATTCCTACGCAGCAAACACTGATTAACGAAACACGTTACGGGTCTCATCCAACGTCGCCACAATCCAAACCAAACCCAGACTTTGCTGCCAGTTTTAATCATGTAATTAAACTCTGAATTAATCTGAAAATACGTATTAATTATGATTTAAGTCTACTAAATTCCTGGAGAAATATGGTGTCCAAAAATTCTCCTTCCATAGCAAATGATATGTACAAAAGTAATTTTCTCTTCAGTCCCGCTCCCAAAAAAAGTAGATGACCGACGACTTCCAAGTACCATACTCGCCCGTGTCGGCTCAGTACCGCTGCACACAGACTTCAACTCGCCCGAGTTGACTCGGCTCTATTTCTACAAGTGCCGCCTGATATTTGCACTCGATTCGTCTCAGTTACCGCGGCGTATTTCAGCTACCAAACTCGCCGCTGACGACTCTGTTGAGAAACGCGTGGATCGGATTCGATTCCGGCTTCAGAATCTAATACCAGAAAATTCAAAGTTGACCGGAAAACAAGAACCAACCTGTTCGACTACGAAAAGAAACAAAACTCAGAGATCTTCCGCCTTGGACATGATCGAGAGCCGGCTCTGCGCGGGCTGGAAAGCGGCTCTTCTCCTTAATTGATGCGAAGAGGGCCGGATCAGAGCGGTCAGCGCCCTCTTAACCCACTCTCCCTCCACGCCTCCGATCCTAACCAGCGAGTTCTTCATAGCCGATCTGCGCATGTTCAGCCGATTGGTGGGATACGAGCCCGCATGGTGGCTTCCGCTGCTGTTTGCCATGTTTTTGTGAAGACTACATCGAAAAGAACCTGGATGCGTCGTCGGTGAACACATACACGTCTTTTTGGAGATCGACATGGGGTTGTGGTGGCTCTTGATGACCTGATTGCGGTTGGGGGAGATAGAGCGATGGTCGATGGAGAAACGAACGGATGGGGAGAGGGAAGTGGTGGTAAATAGGTTGACCCGGGTAGGTGAGGCTGATCGCTGATGATTGTGGGAGTGGTGGTGGTGGTGGTGATAGTGATGGCCGTGAAGGTCATGGTGGAAGAAAGCTGTAGATGGGGAAGAGAAACTGGAGCTTGTAGAGGAAGCAAATGCTGAAGATGACGAAGAAAAGGCAGATTTTGATGTGGTGGGAGAATAAAACCTGCCGGAGGGTGAGAGCGAGCGTAGAACCGGTCCACTGGATCTGGTTCTTGACGATGAGGTCGCCATTGTTGATGAAGGAAGAGGGAGCGGAAGGTCTAGAGAGAGAGAGAGAGAGAAGGTTTTTTTTTTTTTTTTTCAGAAAATTTCCTAGGGGGCCCTTAGGCCGGTTGGTTTGGCAAACCTAACGAGTCTTGAGGGCTGAATTTATAGATACAGAATGATTGGACCATATTGTAATTAAGGAGGAAGATTTGGGTGGCATGGGGTTTTCGAACGTTGGTTGATTAACTTAACCATAGTTTAACTGACTACAGGCTATGTGGGGATAATATGGTTTGGATTCTCTCGTCTAACGGCTGGAATGATGTGGACAGCGCAAGCCGACGAAAGTTGGAGGCCGTTTGTCTAACAGCTTTTCCGCAACAGGTTGCCACGTATAAAGTTTTTAAGAATCGTCAGAGTTGAAAGTACTAGAATACCAGTTACGTGTCTGTAATTACGATATACCATTACCTTGCGGATGAATTATTATTATTATTATTTAAATAAAAATTCTAAACCTCCAATTTTCCTCTCTCTTAAATTTAGTTAAATAAGGTGTATCATATTTATTATTATTAAATAATAATTTATTTTATAATAAGTTGTAGCATTACTCAAACTGAATTGACCGTTTACTCAAGTGTGTTAAAATATATTTTATTAAAAAAAAGGGTCGATAGATTTGGATGGATATAGATAAACACGATACTTTCTATAACATTTTACGTAATTATGCTAATTTTTTTTATAAAAGTAATATTATTTTATAAATATATTCTTATTTTAAACTATAAGAATAGTGAGTCTATCCATATGACATAATTAAAAAAAGTGTTATATGATTATCACTGGCGTTAAGATTTAATTTATATTATTTTAATTTTAAAATTTATTTTTCATATTAAATTATAAAATATAAACGTTTTACTGAATGTAATCAATCCACCGGCTTGATAATATTATTTTTATAATTATTTATTTAATTATTTTCTATTAGTAATATTAATTTGTATATTTATAAGCTTTTTATAATAATATTTTAGATTTTGCTACTTTTAATCCATTCAGTATCAGTATCACATCAGTCGATACATAATTCTTTACTTTTTAAAATTTAGATATGGCATGTGTTATACTTTTTGGCCTTGATAATATTTGTTACAAATGTTACAAGGAAAGCCTTACGTCACAAATTTTTATTTAATTAATATGTGATTAATTTGAAGGCCTCTTAGAATAAAAATAAAAATTTAGGAGGGTTTTGCAAAAGTTTTTCATCCATCTCATATTCGTCATATCTTATTTTCTTTTTAAATATTATTTAAATATAAATATTTTTAAATTAATTATTACAAATTTTTATTAAAAAAATTCAACATTTTCAATAATAGTTATATTAAAAAATTATATTATACCAATATTTTAATTTTATAATTTATTCATTTAATTTTTCCTTTTTCATTTCTCAAAATCTAATAGATAGTTAATTCAAATTATTTTATTAATTATTACTACTTACAAATTATCGTACGACTATTAATAAAATTGTAATTTCATATCATTCTCAAGCATCGGGTACAGTATATTATAAAGTGAGCAGAAGTCTATCGCATCATGTTTCTTTTACGGCGTTAATAATATTTCAACAGAAGAGATGTCTGTTCAGTTTCAGACTTGAAACAAGGGGGAAAGTGCAAATGAATGCCCCACTCGGCTGCGAATTTAGCAGGAAAGATGATGTTTTAAAACGTTTGCGTTGGCAGCACGCTGCCACACCTTTTATTGTCCTAAACTTATGGGACCCCTCTGTACCGGAGAGGCTGTTTCGTTAGACCAATTCGGTCAGTCAGAGAGTCTTGCAATCGAAGATGCTCCAGATCCCATTCCCACATTCGTGACCGTTCTAGATTGTTAATGCTGGGTTTTTGGTCCATTTGGGATGAATTTTCTTGGTCCAATTCTAAATTCTACAATACACGCTCCCTCATAAAACGAATCACGGCTTTAACGTTCATGGAAAACCGAATAAGTTCGTACACGCACGGCATGGGATTTACGGCCATGATTCCTAAAGGTAAATGCTGACAACCCGCTGGAACTTTCCAGTTCTTTTTTTTTTAATGATTAAGATACTATTATTTAATAATATTATAATTTTTTATTTTTAAAAATATTAAAAAATAAAATAAGAAAATAAAATAGCCCAGCGGGGAGCGAGATCCCGCTCCCTGTGGTGGGTACCACGCCCCATTTCTAAATATTGTATTGTCTACAGTATTCAGCTCCCAATTTTTTCTTTTCTCGAAAAGAACTTGTTGCCTTTAATTTTGTTAAGTTATAATTATTAAGACAGTAAGTACTAAGTAGTGAGTTAATAAAAATGGTAATAATTTATGCGACACATTTCAATTATTATTTTTTAAATAATAATAATAATAATAATAATAATAATAATAATACGAGAAGATTTGACCTTTTCTTGATTTTGGTGTATCATTTTTTTAAAAAAATTTGAAAGGAAAAAGCTTGTGTGCGTCCGGGTAGTACCGTTCAAGTGTATAATTTAGATATTTTTTTACTTAATAGTTAAGGAATTAATTTTAAATATATTGATATATTTTTTAAAATATATATTTTTTTTTAACTTAATAATTAAGAAAGTGATTTTAAGTATATTGATATATATTTTTTTATTTAATGATTAAGAAAGTGATTAAAAATTATAAAAATAAAATTAAAAAATAAAATTTACATTAAACGGTAAGCCCAGCAGTATAGATAAGTCGACATAGTAGCCCCACCCAATTTGAAAAGTATTTAGTCGACAGGCCCAAGTTGCAGTCGTACGCCTCACATGTTGAGCTTTTCGACGTATTCATAAGTGAAATAGGATTTATATACTAAAATATAGGGTAAGTAGGAATATAAATAAATTAAAGAAAGGATGACAGCTGTGAGAGTGACCAAATTAAGTGGACTATAATTGCTAATCAATTTATTATTTTAATTTTTGTTCGAAATTAATTCTTTATCCTCGACCTTATCTTTTGCATACGCAAGCCCTTCAATTTATTCTGTGTTCTTTTGAGCTTCGATGGGTGAACTAGAATCCAGAAATTAACAGCCCTCTGCATTATATTTTTTTAGTTTTGCGACAGAAGCTGAAACGGCAGGTGCTTATCTTGTTTCGGCATCAGCAATGTTGGATAATTCTTATGAGTTGTGGGTGGGGGGGCATATTGCACAAAGGTAAATAATTTTTAGTATTTTAATATAATTTGATTATTTTGAAAAAAATAAATAAATATTAGATTTACATAAAAAAATTTTAAATTTTTTAATAATAAATTTTTTTTAAAATAACTGTATAATATTTATACACTCTACGATTCTGTAGCATTACTTTTACCCAAATATAAAGGACAAATGAGCTGTCTTTTTTAACCTTCTGATTTTTTCTCGAAAGATCGAGTTACCAATATTTTAGGCAGGCTGCAACCTTTCAAATGGTAATAAAATTCAAGAAAGAGGCTAGCTTATCCAGTGCAAGTGTGACTTGTTTGAGGAATTACCACGCAATTACCCATATCCATCCCAATATTAACAACAATATGGAACTAACTAATATTGTAAATAAATTATTTAAAATAAATGAGTCTTCAGAAAATTAAATGCGAAATTAATGTTGTTTCCATTAGTTCTTAATCTCATGAAGAACTTTACATCAAGGGTTTAGGATTTCCAAATTACCTAAAAATGGAGATGAATAATTTAGTATTTCGATCATTTTAACCCTTGAAAGCAGCATAGATTCAAATCGGAACAAGAGAATCAGGTACAATGCTGATGCAAGGCGCATATGGGCAGGAAACATAATGCTGCTTATCAAACACTCAAATAAGATGGCAGTTGGGAAATTAGTGAAGTGGTTGGTTGAAAAGGCCAAGAGGAACAGAAGATGTGTGTAACTGTTGGGTTGGAGGTGGGTCAATCGTTTGGATTGCAATTTGAATTTGAAGTAGAAAGAGGGTAAACGCTCAATGTTGCTTTACTTGGAATTCCATTTCCATCCTTAAAAAGATTCCAGAGGAATATCCTACCTCAAATGCAAACTAGTGTTAAAGAAACCTTCATTATTGAGGTTCAGAGTCTTCACTCGGTTTGTCAAACTTCAAATATTATAAAAAGGAAAAAGAAGATAACTTTATTTTTGGGGTTTGTTCTTGTCTAACGTCCACTGGTTTAAACAAACTTATAGTAATTGGTTTGGTATCGTCTTTAAGTAATCCCACCACCAAAAAAATAAAAAATGAAAAAAAAGGGAAAAGGGAAAGAAGCCAGATCCAATGTTTTTGGCCTAAAAAGAGCAAAGAAGAGTTCTCTCTTCGTTTTAGACATATTGATGGAGTTAATGGGGTGTTTCAAATTTTGAAGACAGAGGATTAATGAGCGATGATGGTGGTGGGGACGTAGACGAAAAGGCCAAGATGAGCATGAGGCTTATAACCCAAGGTAATGAGGGGAAAAACTAGCTTGTGGCCCCAAAAGCCGGTTGCAAGAAGGTTGTAAAGCCACCGTTGTTTTGACCATAAAAGTGGTGGAATTATTCAAAGGTCGGCTGTTTAGGCACCCACTTCGGGTACAAAAGATTTATTCCATATAAATAATCTCTATACATAAAATATTTTTATACATAAATCTCTATACATCTCTATACTTATAATATATGCATTCAATCATTTCACTGCTCTTAAACAAAATGTCTGTTAACCTTATAAGTCTGTTCTGTCAAGAGTACCGCCTATAAATTTTATAAAAGATGAAAGGAGACCTTCATGTAAGTTATTCAATTGAGCAAGCAATTTTAGTTGTACCCGTCACATTAATTCAATATAAAACTTATTCAAAAGTCCTAAAGAAATGTCATTCCCTTTGAAACTCTGTCCCTTGAATGATTGAAGGGTTCCACTTGCAAGTGGTTGGGAATCCAAAAGATGCTTCTACGAAGACTTTTTCTTTTTTTCTTTCTCTCTCTCTCTCTCTCTTTTTTTTGGGTATATATCTTAATGGATACAATGTTGTATAAACATGATGATGAGTTGATCATGTTCATCAAGAATATAAAAACTGAAATTAAAGTAAGAAAAGGCATTATAAAAGACACATGAGGTGGGACACGTACGTAGTGGGGATGAAATAATGGGAAATTTAGAACCCAAAATCATGAAAGGCCTCACATGGATGGATGCAATAGTGCTGCCAGTCTAATAGCAAATGGGGGAAGAAGAACAAGCAGCGTGGGACATGCATTGATAATATATATACACACACACACACACGTCACATACACATACATATATAAAAGCACAGAACGCGTTTTGCTTGGCGCAAAGTAGGAAATGCGTGTTTATGTCACGGCTCACCTCGTTACTTGAAAAGTTGTAGCACCACCATCTTTGAGTTGCTTCCAACTGCTGAGCTTTTTCTAAACAACAATTGATCTTCCGCCTGCATAAACGTAAACGTTCAAATACTTGTGAAGGAAACATAAATAGATACCTAAATTATTTTTACAACGGAAATTATATATCTTTATTAATTATTTTGCTAAAAATGGAATAATTTTGAAGGTTATTAAATTGAAAAATGATAGTTACAATCGTGAGTGTATAAGTACTATATAATCATTTTGAAAAAAATGAATAAATACAAAATCTTCGTGAAAAATATTAATTTTTTAATAATAAACTTCATTCTTTTTTAAAACGATTGTACGGCATTGCATACTCATCTAACTATATATAAATTAATTCAATTAAATTTAGTGTGCCGTTGATCATATTAGATTCCATTATTTGTGGTTGATATGCTTCCTCAAAAGTAAGTGGGAGAATATGGAAAAAGGGAAAATAAAAGGGGGAAAGGGGGGCCCAGGGTCGGAGGAATAACAGGAAATGACTGCACGTAGAATTGTTATTTAGAGAAAAATGTTTCCACAATTCATACGTGTTCTCTATGTTTAATGGTCCCGATCAAAGCCTCGAACTCTTTTTTTTTTTTTTCAAATTTGTTCTTAAAAAAAAATTCGGTGATTTAGAAAAACCATCTTCGGCCCATAAAAATAGATGGGCCGACGTACTAAAATAAATGAATTGTCAATGCGCTTGGAACAATTCAATGTAGAAGTGGAGCTGCTAAACTTTTTTATCTTTTAGGTTTTTATTGGGCTCGTAGTTGGGCTTGAGTTCGAGAAATAAAGGCCTCAACGGTTTTACTGCACGGGCAAGCTGGCAAAGGCTTAGCGACCCGACTCTTACACAGATATTAATAATTAATGGTTGGGAGTGACTCGAGACATTGGTGATGACCTGGTTATGCAAATTGACAAGCTCAATTGGTTTATGTGTATGCGTATGCAAAATAACCTTAGAGATCCACTTTACCGTTTGAACAAAACTCTGGTTTATGCATATTTTTAAGACAAAATAATAATAAAATATTATCATTTTATTTTATTTGCCTATTTTTTTCTTTTTATAAAATTTGTAATTTTCTTGTATTAGATTAATACATGTAATTAGCACTTAAAGAAATTCCAGGAGCATCCAATACATGTGTAAGAGAGAGGTGCACAATCTTCAAATATATATGTAAAATATTTGAATAATATTTTTTTTAGGGAGTGAATGAGTAAAATATATAAAGGTAAAATATGTAAAAAGATAGAGGGAGAAGAAAGAAAGAATGAGTAAAATATATTTTGGGGAGTGGATATTAGATATTCAAATATATAAAGGTACTGTTCATAATTATATAAATATTTGAAGATGCATAATCTAATGTAAATGAATTTAAGCTCATATGCAAATATGACTTTACCATGGATATGCATGGATGCTAGGAAATGACTCCCGGGCCCCCGCTAAAAGGTTACATGTGCAGTTGCACCTTGCATGCATTGTCCACACACAGGGAAACATCTCATGATCTAAAGCTGTATGGGAAGTATGCTTTTGTACCCATTCGTCTATTGTTACCGCGACAGTGTGTCAAGACAAGGTGCAAAATATAAGCGATTAGGATAAGTGCTGGTCTCCAGCATCAACATTAGCACCATACATATTAATTTTACGATCAACATACCTCTCAGAAGCATAGAAATGCCGAAAGGCCAGCCTTATAATTAATTCTTGATGCAGGGGATTCGAGATAGATGATGCTGAGTTGTCAGATTGCATCTTGATGGTGCTGAGATACCATGAATTGGCAGATCAGCGCAAATGTGAGAATTGATTGTGATATGTTCCTCATTGGGGCCATTTTGAGTACGTTTCAGTCTTTTGGCTATAACTTTGGCTACGGGTGTCGGAATCGCACATAAGACCCCAATTTGAAAAACTCTTTTCGGCGCACACGCCGTCCACATTGAGCATGGCTCCATGTGCCTTTTTTTCGACCTCAAATTCTGCTTTTCCATCCGAATCACTAGTTTTAGTTATTTTTTACTATTTATGGTAATATTTCGCTTGTCAGTTAGGAAGTCATTTTAAATCCGATTTGGGCCCCATTTTTTACATATTGCTTATTTTATTTCGAATTTCAATTTAGAGTGATTTTCGAGATTTTGCTATTTTTGGCAAAATTCGGATAAACACGATTTTTGGCTATAACAGTTTGGCTTGTGGACTGATTTTGATGATTGCTTGATTTTATAATATTTCGTTAAATCCTAGAGACTTTTCTCTCTGGTTTTGGGCGATTTTTCTCCTGTGAATTATCTGTTGGAACTAGCTTGCAGGATAATCGCTATTCTGTCCGGGGTCAATTCTTTGTTACCCATAACCTAAGAGATCGATCGATCCTGTCCAGTCCTTTGTATTCAAGAACGAACTATGTATATATACCATGGAATATAAACGGACAGAATTATTTAATAAAAAATCCATCAACAATTGCTCGGAGAGGGGAAAAAAAATAGATTACGTATACTGCACAACAAGCGGCCAATCAAACAAAAGACTGTATACGCTAGTGACGAAACAACAACGTCAGTATGTTTGAATGTTATTCAATGTAAAATCATCTCTATCAAAAGTTTAAATTGATACGAAAATATAAATTTTATTATTTATTTTATATTTTAATACTTTTTTTAGTATGAGCTAAATTCTTTTTCAATAAATAGCCTACTAAAATATTTAATTAAATATAATAGAAAATAAAGTTAGCATAAATCATGTAAAATCACGACCATTTGTCTTTAGCAAATAAAAAGAAATAAATTTTATTATTTATTGTATTTTTTTTTAATGAACTTATTTATTGTACATGTTAGCCGCCAATTTGGAGCAATCGTACATAGAACACGCTGTCTGCACGATAGACAGCAATATCAGAATATTAGCGGCCAAGAAGGTAAGAAATGGCCAAGAAGCAAAGACATACTTCTTCATGGTCACATTCATCTTCACCTTCCAACTCCTGGAATAATAAGTATTTGCACCCTCAATGGCCTTGTCAAGAATTGGAACTTTCGTTAAACTCACAGACTTGGTCATCCCATTCCAAAGAGTTGTCACTTCCGCATCACTTTTGAGGCGGTTCACGATGATCCCTGCCTCTCGAAGAATCCTCACGTCCTCCTCGGAATCGATTATTCCATTCATCAACTCAGTGTAACGTGTAAGAACCATCACCTCCGGTGCAATACATGCCTCATAGGCCACGAGGTTCCTTAGCACAACCTCGGAATTGTCATCCAAGTGAATAACCGGAAGGTAAAATTTACCGGAAGATTTGTCGAAGTTTATGGTTCCCAAGCCACCCTTTGCTGGGCGAAATTTGACACCAATTTTTTGAAGGTCTGACACGCTTGGGATTGCAATCTCTTCGGCTAAAGGACTTTCGTCTTTCATCTCATGAGATGCGCTTTCCACCTCGTCGGCCATGCTTCCCGCGGACGATATTAGACTGTTTATATCGATGGTATCCTTGTTTCCGAGATTCAAAATATACGAGAGGATTGTAAATGGTAGTGCAAGTAAAAGTTTGACTGATTTCGACTTGCATATTTTATTGATTAGGCGGAGCGGGGCCAAGTTAATGTAAAATACCGCTGTCAATATTGATTTCAAGGCCCTTTTAAACCAGCCGATATTCTCTTCGAAATCTTCGGACTTCTCCTGCTCACAATCAGCTACAAGTAGCAATTTTGGCGTAACCATATAGTAGAGAAGCTCCAGCAGATGGGCTCTCTCAAAACATTCTTCCCGGAAATGTTGACTACTTACGCACTTGATGGGTGATAGATCTTTGCAAAAACCCAGCAGCATGGAAGCTAAATGATCTTCATGCTGATAAAAGCCGTGGACTTCTCTAAGCAAAAAGAGAGGGATTTGGTTTTCTAGCATGATAATATCTCTGAGTATGGCATGATGTGCGGTTTTTTTCCTCTTGTGGTCGATCAAATGGACCATCTTTGGAGAGATTCGCATGAGCGAGCCTTCCGTTTTGGAAGCGTAGGTATGGAGACACTCCAACAAAAAGGAAGCGTCGATGGCAAACATCCATGCGAGTTTTTGACGATCGAACTCCAAGAACCGGAGGTGACAAGCGCGGATAATGCTATCTCTTTCCGCAATGCTGTTAACCAAGTCTCGAAATTTGATTTGTTTGATGTTATTTTGCACTCTTTTAGCTGAAGTGAGCTTGTAGTGCTCCATCTCCAATAGTTCAAGCCGCTGGTGATGGTATGGACCAAGGGCTACGAGCTGTGGAGTGTATGTTTCTGGTTTCATAGACATTAGAGTTTTGGGCACGTTGAAGATGCTAATGGGAACGGCTTCGTCGTTGTCTTCGAAGCCTTCTTCTAGGGCTCGGCTTATTTGGATGACCCATTCTTGGTCATGGGTAAGTTTTGTTGGTTCCATGGGTTTTAGTTTAGAAGAGTACACTGTGATCTGTCTTGGGAGAGTGGTGGGTGAGAGAGTGAAATGCTCAGAAGACGAGAGATCAGATACAGAGTGGTGAGCAAATACTTGCACCCTTTTATACTTGGTTTGTACTAAAGTACAGATTAGCCGTGTTGACGTAAAAATCTCCGGTCATAACTTGATTAATTAGTCGTACTATAGAAAATGGAAAATGGTATTCTTCTAGCTCGCGGGTGGCTCCCACAGGAAGTTATTATTGGAATTTATTTATTTATTTATTATTATTATTTTACTTAATAACTAAGGGCAGGTTTGGTAATCAAAATATCTTATTTCAAATTCAAAATTTTCATCTCATCATTACACATTTTCCAAATTCTCATACAAAATATAATAAATAATTCAACTTTTTAAAATCTCAATAGAACTTTTTCAAATTTCAATACAATAATATTACTAAAACTAATATTTTAAACTCTAAACTCAAATTTAAAATTCTCATCTCAACATCTCACCTTCCCCTAAATAAATATTTTTTGATAATATAATAAATTTTTTTAATTTTTTAAAAATATTAAATAAATAGCGGAAGTCGCGCGGTAGCTGCAGCGGTGGGAGTACTAGCGACGCCATAGGAAATTCTCGTCTGATTAGTCAAGCAGTACCTGCCGCCCCACGCTCAAAGTGAAGGGCAAATTCTGTCTTTTCACATCCTGTACAGAAGGTCCAAGTCAGCTCCAGCAACTTTATTTCCAAATCAATGGTTGTTGGAAACTAGGACTGTTGCCTAACACCCGGTATGAACACACTCTATATATGGTATTTGAATTTTCTGAGTTCAATTCAAGAATTTCCTGTGGCTCTCAATTATATTCTGGGTCGTGCGTATACAGTTGCAAGAAATTTATTTGACATTTCCTAAATGAGTCCTGTACGTGCCATTTAGGTTGTGAGATCATTTATAAAAAAAAAGGGTTGTGACATCATTTAATTACTATTTAATATATTATTATTATTTTTTAATACCATTTACAGATCTTCTAAGATCACTTTACTATCTAAACCGATCTTAGAGCCTATTTGGGATTGTGGTGAGAAATCTAAAAAGTACTTTAAAATGGTCTAAAGTACTTAAATAATAAAATTTACCTGTTTGGTAATTTTATATTAAAATACTTTTAAATAAAAAAAAGTTAAAAAATCACGTTTCAACAAAAGCATAAAAGTGATGCTTTTTGCCAGAAGCACTTTGTAAAAAGTAAGTCCTATTTTTCCGTGACATGTATATTACGAAAAAATTTTCACTATTTTACCACAACGACAACTTTGCCCCTCTCCTTTCTCCCCCCCTTCTCTCTCTCTCTTTCTCTCTCGGACTCCTTCAATCTTCACTCCTTTAACGACAACTTTAAAAAATTTCAGATGGCAGTTTGTCTTCAACTTTTTTTTTTTTTTTTTATAATACTAAATCTCAGATAGCTAATAAATTTGAAATTCGCAGACAATAACATGACTGGAGAGATTCTCGAAGAGATAGGAAACCTCGTGAACCTCTGGCAGCTTGAGCGTGAATATATTACTCTTTCACTTATGCATAGTTGAACTTATTTTCATTCAATTATAATTACTGAAAAATCTATTAGACTATTTTCATTGTTATTTTAATATAATATTTTATTTCTATCAAGAATATACCCTTTTGTGTCATTTCTACCTCAAAAAGTGCTTTTTAAATTTGTTTCCAAACAGATCTAATATATTTGAAAGTGCTTTAGACATACAGATCCCAAACAGTAAATAGTTTTTTAATAATAGAGTTTATTACGTTAAGCTCTAAGTTATAAGTTTTAAGTTAAAAGCAATATTTTCTACCACAACCTCAAACATGCACTTAGTGTTTTGTTTCTTCTCTAACATATAGATTTATGGATGGTTAATTTCATGGTGAGAAGGATACTAGGACGTTATGGAGATGAGTGTATCAATTTTTGGTATATATTCTTATGGAGAAAAAAAGAAAAGGAAAACGGAAATAAAGGTTACTTCGAGGAGCTAGGGTCGAGAATTTTTGGTAAGTACTTTTTCTTGGTGTGGACTATGGAGGTATGTTAGCTAGGAAACTAGCCAATAAAAACTAGTACGGAAGTGGAATTCAAATGGGGAACATACAGATAGCTCAAATCACGTTTTTGTTGCGTTCCCGTGGCCGGTGGCCGGTGGCCGTCGCGGTTTCCTACCCAATTCGTCACAAAACGCTCAGGTTTTTATTTAAACCGGAAATTTTAAGTAAAATAAAGACTTAAAAAAAGAATTTTATATTATTTATTATCTGTTTGGTGTTGTTTACAAATACTTATATAGAAAATACTCTCTCATGCCAAAAAAAACCTCCAGGGACCAGATCTGATTTTTGCTCGAAGAAGAGAAATTCCTCATTCTCCCTCTTTTTTCCTCTTTTATTAGTTTATTTTTCTTCATTAAAGGTTAAAAAATTAGATTTACAATTTTTCGATAATTTTTGAGAGACGCGTAGCAAAAACATACTCACGAGTTGCAAATCATTTGGAGAATAATAGTAATTTTACAAAAATCATCACGCATAATCCTCATGCACCGCTTACAATTGCGCGTGGTCTTCATGTGCCAACTCTTAAGGAAGCTTTTATATCCACACACGCGGGATCACTAAAATCGCTACCACCAGATCTTTCATATTTGATTTTTATGGCTAAAAAAAAAAAAGTTTGTCGCGTTCACGGTCGTTACAGATTCTAAAATCTATTGGAGTTGGTCCAAATTATAATTCGTCCTTTTTTATTCTTGTTTTCTTTATTTTATGGTTAAAAAAAATTTTAAAAAATGAGTTCTCTACTTGGTAGTTATCCCCAATAGCGAGTGACATGAAAGAAAGAGAGACACAGACGAAACAAACAGAGGATGATGCTTCATAAAAAGGAGAGAAAGAATTAGGCTTAGTCAAGCCGTAGTTAGCCATCTCTTGAATAGTTTTTTCGTAGATGTAGAGTCCTCACTTTTTATCAAGTGTGAGAAATCTCTGTTTAGACATAGTACTATTTATTAAATGTTTGTTTGTAGAAAGTGTTATTAGTAGTTAGAGGTTAAAATTTGAACCGAAGAACCGGCCAAAACCTGCATTTTAAAAATCAGCTAAATCCAATCCAGTTCCGGTTTTTGGCTTTCCGATACTGGATCAGTTTATAAAATATATATATAATTTAGTTGTTAATATTATATCAAATATTATATATATAATTATATATGAAATAATTTTATATTAAATGTATAACATAAAATTTTAATCTTAAATATGAACATTTGTTATTAATATAATATATATATTAATTACATTTTATGACTTAATAAATTCTCAATATATTATTTTTGATAAATACATAATATATTAATAAGACTAATATATATTAGTATATTAATTATATTTTGCTTTAATATACATTATAATATAAAGCATTACTAAAAGAATTAATTATAATATTAATTCGTTTTGCTTTAATTAATTAGTATAGATTATAATTTGTTTTAATGATATTGGCACTTGATTAAAGTATTACTAAAAGAATACAAATCTTTCTTACGACTCTTAAACGAATGATATTTTTAAATAGAATTCCAATAGTATCACTATTTAAGAAAATACAATTTCTTAGAATTTGAGTTGTCTCTCTATCCTTACATTTTTAACAACAATACAAAGTATAAAACAAAGATTTGCCATAAAATTGATTTAATCACTCGCATGATATTTGTCTATAAATTGTTGTTCTCGTTATTTTTATTTTTATTATGCTTTGGGTGAAAACTTTGATGAGAAATACGATTATTTTTTATAATTAGTTTTTTAAGTTCATATGGAAAAACATGATTTTTATGGCATTGAATTTTATTTTATTTTTTAATTTGTTGCATTAACAAGTACATAATTAAATATTATCAACCTTCGATTTACAAGTGAAATTAATAATAATAATAATAATAATAATAACAGTTAACAGCTAGACTATATAGTGGGCTTTCTTCGAAAGATAATAATGTAGGCCTAAGGACTAGATTGGGCTTTACAATCAACTAGAGAAGCACAAGCGAGCCTATTGATTCATAATCCTCTAACCCAGTGACGAGACGGCGCGATAATAGCCCATAAATAGTCTCCCTCACTTAGAAATTACCTCCCCTAACCAGCGTACCCATAAACAACACATGACCCAATTATACTCTAAACACACCCATATATAAAGCACATTAGTTAATTACAAAAGTACTGGAACTTAACACTAGAGAGAGAGAGGAAGCAAGATTCTTATTAATTAATAATGATAATAATCAAAATAAAAACAATAGAACGAAATGACAAGCTGGGAAAACGCGAGAGAGATATGATCTTAACCCTACAGAGTTTTTTTGGACAAATAAGCAGTTGGACATGATCTCTAACAAGCGGTATCCATGGAAATTATAGGTTCTAAACCACTAGTGGTATCAATATATATATATAGATAGATAGGAAGCCGCAGTCAATCTGTAATCAAGGGCCGGAAATAACAGTCAAGTTCTTGACGAGGCCTCTGTTAATCCTCCAGACTTGTAGGACAAGTGGCCTATAGTACAAGTCCGGGCCAGATAAATTTTACGAGTTGGGAAGAAACTTGCAGTGTTTGTCGTCCAACGTTTAAACAAAATACTTAAAAACTTTTTTAAAACAAACTAAAACTGAACTCCAGATTCTTCATCTGGCCCCAGTAATTAAGGTACAGAACAATTTTTTGGGCCAGCGGTGGCCCCCAGCGGGAGCCACCAGCGGTGGCCTTAGAGTTTTCCTATCCATATTAATCTGGATGATAGGCCTCTATTTTTAACACACCAACACACCCATCCTCGCAATTGTTGATAGGGTTGGCAATTTGGACGTACTTAATCTAAACATAACTAAACAACAAAAAACTGTCTGCACCATACATCTGTCTTAACTAAGCAACAACAATTCAAAAAAAAAAAAAAAAACTAAGCAACAACAGTATGTTTGGACGCTCACAGTGTCAGCAATTTGGAGCAATTGTACATAGAACAAGCTGTCTGCATGATAGACAGCAATATCAGAATATTAGCGGCCAAAAATGTAAGGAATGGCCAAGAAGCAAAGACGTACTTCTTCATGGTCACATTCATCCTCACCTTCCAACTCCTGGAATAATATGCATTTGCACCTTCAATGGCCTTGTCAAGAATCGGAACTTTCGTTAAACTCACAGACTTGGTTATCCCATTACAAAGAGTCGTCACTTCCGCATCACTTTTGAGGCGGTTCACGATGATCCCTGCCTCTCGAAGAATCTTCACGTCCTCCTTGGAATCGATTATTCCATTCATCAACTCAGCGTAGCGTGTCAGAACCATCACCTCCGGTGCAATACATGCTTCATAGGCCACAAGGTTCCTTAGCACAACCTCGGAGTTATCATCCAAGCGAATAACCGGAAGGTAAAATGTACCAGAAGAGTTATCGAAATTTATCTTTTCCAAACCACCCTTTGCTGTGCGAAATTTGACACCAATTTTATGAAGCTCTGACACGCTTGGGATTGCAATCTCTTCGGCTAAAGGACTTTCTTCTTTCATCTCATGAGATGCACTTTCCACGTCGTCCGCCATGCTTCCCGCGGACGATATTAGACTGTTTATGTCACCCTTTTTTCCACGACTCAAAATACACCAGAGGATTGTAAAAGGTAGTGCAAGTAAAACTTTGATTGATTTTGACTTGCAAATTTTATTGACTAGGTGGAGCGAGGCCGAGTTAATGTAAAATACCGCTGCCAAGATTGATTTCAATACTTTTTTAAACCAGCAAATATTCTCTGGGAAATCTTCCTTCTTCTCTTTCGCACAATCAGCTACAAGATGCAACTCTGGCGTAACCATGTAGTAGAGAAGATCTAGCAGATGGGCTCTCTCAAAACACTCTTCCCTGAAATTTTGACCATTGAAGCTGATGGGTGACAGATATTCGCAAAAACCTAGAAGCGTGGAGGCTAAATGATCTTCATGCTGATAATAGCCGTGGACTTCTTTAAGCAAAAAGAGAGGGATTTGGTTTTCTAGCATAATAATATCTCTGAGTATTGCATGGTGTGCGGTTCTTTTCCTCGAGTGGTCGATCAAATGGCCCATCTTAGAAGAGATTTGCAGAAGCGAGTCTCCCTTTTTGGGAGAGTAGATATGGAGACACTCCAACAAGAAGGAAGCATCAATGGCAAACATCCATGCGAGTGTTTCTCGATCGAACTTCAAGAACCGGAGGTAGCAAGAGCGGATGATCCCATCCCTTTCCGCAAAGCTGTTAGCCAAGTCTCGAAATTTGATTTGTTTAATGTTATTTTGCACTCTTTTCGCTGAAGCGAGCTTGTAGTGCTCCATCTCCAAGAGTTCAAGCCGCTGGTGATGGTATGGACCAAGGGCTACGAGCTGTGGAGTGTATGCTTCTGGTTTTATGGACATTAGGGTTTTGGGCACGTTGAAGATGGCAAGTGGAACGGCCTCATCGTTGTCTTCGAGGCCTTCTTCTAGGGCTCGGCTTATCTGGATGACCCATTCTTGGTCACGGGTAAGTTTTGTTGGTTCCATGGCTTTTGGTTCAGAAGACACGATCTGTCTAGGTATGTAGAGGACTGGGTGAAAGAGTACTTGTTTGCTCAGAACAGAGAGAGAGAGATCTGTCTAGGTATGTAGAGGAGTGGGTGAAAGAGTACTTGTTTGCTAAGAAGAGAGAGAGAGAGTGTGGGTGTGTGTGGTATATTTTTCCGTTCTTTTCCCTTGATCGAGAATACTCGAAACAATGTAAAGTGTTACTGTATATGACCGCCAGCCTGAACTCCTTTTTATAAGTTGGCTGTACTGAGAAGCAGCGGGGGAAGCATCAATTTCTCTTTGGACGGAGCTGGAGAGAGTCCAACGAAAGATCCACCGAATAGGCCAATATGTTTTTATCTTTGTTTTTTTTAGGTATTTTTTAAATTCATTAAAACTTTAAAAAAATAAATAAAAGTTATAAATTTATCAACAAAATATTTACTCAACTATTAAGTTAAAAATAATAAAAATAAAAAAAGGTAATCGATGGCGATGGCCATCATATGTATACCAAGTAATTCCCTTTCCTTTATTGGAAAAATATAGTTGCATGTACAACCGTGTATTAATATGTGCACTAATCTAATGTGATTGGTCAAAAATTAGATTTTATTAAAAATAATGCTAATTTAACTTTTAAATATGAAGTAATCAGTATTGGTACGTACACAAATTAATACGCAACTTTACTTGTATGTAGCAAAACTCTATCGATAATTTGTTACAAACATACATAAATAAGATTTTAAAAATCCAACTTAATATATGGTTCAAATTTTTTACCATAATATTTCTTAAGATAATATTCATATATTATTATTTGTATAATGAAATATTTAGAATTTAATTTATTCATAATAATTATTAAGTGATCTTTTACAATATCATCTTTTATTCTAATATATAAGTTAATTTATTAAATTTTATGTAAAATCTAGATATATATTTTCGTGTCACATTAAACATATAATGTTATAACTGATATATTATATAAATTTTGTCCTTCTTAATGAAGTTTACATAATAAGAACTCTCAATTACTTTTCATATAGATTATCAACTTTAAATGAATTGTTTTGTATTAATTTCAATTTGGACTCTATATATTTAAGAAGCTTATATATTATTGTATAGGAAAAGATCACTTTGGAATCCATGTTAATAAGTTTATTATTTCTCTTAAACTTACTTCAATTTAATTTGGTGATGCCACATCCTTAAAAATATATAATATATATAAATGATATAAAATTTTGAGACTATAAAAAGAAATTCTAGAATTCCAGATATTTCTAGGTATATTGAGATTCTATAAAACTTTACAAAGCATATAGAGATTGTAAATTTTTTGGGTGAGCCATTTTTTGTATTTATATAATTATATTGAATAAAATCTTGAAATCTTAGAGCAATTTTGATTTTTCAAAAAATTTTGGGTCAAAGCTAAATGTTGGTCTGCCGTTGCTGATAAGTACAGATTAACCGCGTTGGCCAAAATATTCCTAGTCAACCCTCTTTTTTATTTTTATTTTTGGTATAAGAGGACAATGGCTTATTTTTAGTAAGACATTTTTTACTTATCATCTTTACATATTACATGCCACTTTTTTAAAAAAAAATTAAAATTTTTTTGTTTTATTATTAAACTAATTGAATTTTTCTACTTACCATATTTATATACCATATATTTGATAAGAAAAAATAAAATTATAATAAATAAATAAAATTATAATATATAGTGTTTGAAAATAATGAATACAAATTTTCTTTTATTAATAATACTCTTTTTTTATAGAAGAATCTCTTGTCAGTCAAATGGACTGAAATTAGGTTTGGCAACAAAAGGAATTTTCGGACTGTGGAGGAATTTTCGGAGCTAGAGCCGGGAAGTCAAAAGGAATATAATTAACACGGTTCAATAAACGTTTTTGTTGCGCAACTCCCCACGGCCGCCACGGTTTCGAACCGGGCCCTAGAGTCCTGCTTCATCTTCTCTTTGAAGTTTTGAGCTATAATCCAATGTATAAAACAAAACTCCATCAATTCTCATTATGCATGTGGGTGCATGAAAACGAGGATGAAAAATAGGATTATTTTTTTAATATTACTACAGCCAAAAATATCTAAGTCAGATGATGCTGAATTGTCAAATTACACGTTGATAATGTGTCATTATTTTGTCCATAACTTTGATTACGAGTATTGGAATCACTGATGACCACAATTCAGAACGCTCTTTTTGGAGTGCACACCATGGTTACTAATAGGGCTGTTCATCCATTCGGCCCGGCCCGGAATCCGGTTCCGGTTTTCGGCCCGGTTCAAATCCGGGCCGGATTTCGGATTTGAAAAACCGGATTAATCCGGTTCGGGTACCGGGTAAAATCCGGGACTCGGATTTAAAACCCGGTACCCGGGTGTTATAAGCTGAAAAAAAAGAAAGAAACCTAACAGTGTTTAGCCGCCACACCCCCAAGTCCCAACCCGATACACATCTCTCTCTTCTCTGCTCTGAGAGACTGAGAGTGCTTCGCCTCCCTCTCTCTCTCTCTCTCTCTCTCTCATCCCTTCAAGCACTTTCGTTTTATCCGGAACGACGTGCGGCTCACCGATCATCTTTGCCCTCAATCCCTCTTCTATTCGGTGCCTTTCTCATCTGTCTAATTTTTTTTTTCCACTGCCGTGTGTGTCTTGATTGCCGGTGGCCTTTTGGTAAGTCTCTCTCCCGATCTGTGAACAATGAACGTAAATGTGGTAGATCTAGTGATTTGGTGAATTGGGTATCTCTGTGCTTAGATAGATCCGGTAGATTTAGGGATTTGTCGAATGAGATTTTTTGGTGAACTTGTCGATTGGGTTGCAATATATAGGTAGAAAAAAGGCAAACCCATATAGAAATAGGGTTACTGTGGTGGTTCTGTTCTCTGCGTTACTTTTGAACCCAGATAGATTTAGAACATTTCTGTTCTCTGTTATTACTTTTGAAGTTCAAGTTCATATTTGAAGCATTGTTTTAGGGTTTTTTTTTTTTCTTTTATTACTTTGTTGATTTGAGGAGTATTTGGGTATACATTTTGCATATATTTTTATATAAATTGGACTATTTAATACGGGTAGGGAAAGGCCAAAGCAGTAAGAGGGCTTTTTTGTATTTTGTTACGTACTAAGAGAGCTTAGGTTCAGAGATTTAGAACATTTTAACTTAGTTATGTTGGTTAACCAATGTTGGAGATTGGTACAGAATCCACACTCATTACCTCTGTTCAAGTACTTTCTCACAAGTTTGAGTGCATGTCTGTCAAACACACCAAGAGAAATACTAATGAGCTAGGTGGCTCATTGCCTTGCCAAGAATGCACTAGATATAACTGACGTACTCATTGAAAAAGCTTGGAAATTATGGTGATTTATTAAACAGTTGCAGCAATTTTTCTAGGTAAAAGTCTGGTTGGCTTTGAATGCATACAAAAGCTACTTGCTTGATTTTATTTGTCTTTTTTTTGCTGAAAAAGACAACTTTTTTCTTATTTGAAATATACTACATGAAATTCAGCTATTTAATTGTTGTCTGTTGAAATGCAATGCATTACAGGGGCGTGGGCATCCGCATATATATACTTAAGAGGAAGAACCACTACAATTCTCAGTTTTAGAGGTGTATTATTGTTTATAAGCTATAATCTGATTTGGGGTCTAACTATGGTTTCTGATCTCAAAGGTAGTTTTACTCACTGTTGTTTATTTTTCCATAATTGGCTGATGCTCAAAGAGATTTTTCTATTACTGAATCAATCTCCCCCTTTTTTGTGGGTAACCTTTGTCTTTCTTACTTTGACATGTTAGTTCTAGATGTATTTGTTGATTCTCTCTTTTATTTTCTATATATTTTAACTGGAATAGTTGTTGTGATTATGGGTGTCAGTGGTGCTGGGAAATCCTAAGTCTTAACTATCATCTGAACATCTGTAACTTGATTTCACAATAAAATCCATTGTATGCCATCACAGCTTTCATTTTAATTAAAGACTAGATCTGCTATTCCTAGATATTGTAAAAACATCAAAGCTCTGAAGACTCTATATGACCCTGTTAAAGCATCTCATCTCATGTATTTAGGTTAGGTAATGACTTAAGATATTGTCCAATTTGTGCTGTTCAGCCCAATATGCTATCCAGATTTCAAATCATTGAAATTTGCGAGTTCATTAATCTCCATGGTGCTTGTTGATGAATGGTGACTATATATATTTTTATATTCCTTGAATCTTTTACCAAACATGGTCTAGCCTCTCTTTCCGGTTTTTTCTTAAACTTCTTAACAAACTATCATTAAGATTCTATTGTATTCATTATTGAATATTTGTTCAACAGCACTATAGGTGAGTTGCTGGCAAAAGCTATGAATTGCAGTTTTCATAACTTTGGCAGGAAAATGGGTTGGACCTGGTTGGTATATGGCTAATTTTTTGGCTTAAATCTGGTCAATCTTTTTGTTCAATGGCTTAAGTTTTATATCACTATTGTATCTTATATTTTTTTTTACTTGTAATGTCATTATCTTTTGTTCTTGTAGGACATGTCATTCCATTTTTGGCCTAGACACTTTCTTTATCTTTACTATTATTATTATTGTTGTTGTTGTTAGTATTATTACTATTATTTTTGCCTGGAACTTTTAACTTTTGGATAAGTACAGTCTATATGGATGGAGAAGTTGGAGCATATACTATAGTCAACAAATTGGACTTGGGAGACCGAAAGTGATGGTTATATATCTTTTAAGTAGTGGAGTATACATATAAGTGTTAATGGGGATGGTGAAAATAGACCCAGAAGATCCAAATGGAGCAGTGAAGAAGGAGATCTGGATCTAACAGAGTATTGCAGAAGCTCTTCTGATTGAACTGATGATGATACAATAGCTTGTAATTTTGTATTTTATAATGTAATTAAATACCAAATAATGTAATATGAAATGGGTTATAAATATTGAATTTCTATTCTTTAGATGCATTTAGTTAAAAAGATAATCATTTTTCTATATAAAAAAAAAGTTTTTCAAATGTAATACAATATAGGCTTTAATTAAAACAAAAATGCTTTACAAGAACATCTTTTTCTGGAAAAAAAAAAAGTTCATGTATATAGCCTTTGAAGTTAAAAAAAAATAAAAATAAAAAAAATAAAAAAAAACCTGGGTAAATGCCGAAACCCGAATTTCCGGGTTATTATAACCCGGATGCATCCGGGTTTCGACCCGGGTCATAACCGGAGTAGATCCGGTCCGGAACCCAGTCCGGATTTAGAATCCGGATTCCGGGCCGGGTATACCCAGATACCCGGATGAATAGTCCTAGTTACTAAGATATGTTGGGTGTGTATCGTCTTTTAGGGCAAAATCAACTGTTTTCTCATTTTAATCTCAATTTTTAGATATTTTTATCTTTTATGATAATATATCATTTCTTGTTTAAAAAATAATTTTGAAACCGATGTTAGCCAAATTTTTGAAACTGGTGTGTATCGTCTTTATTTAGGTAATTATTTTTGAAAAAGTCTATTTGTAGGCATGAAGGGGGAAGGCCCCGTGCACGCCAGTTGAGGAGGCAAAATGCAATGATGTCCTTGTTTGAAATTAGAAAAAACGGTGAGTTTTCAAACGTTGGGTCCTCTATTAGATTTCTTTCTCCTCTCCTCAAGATCAACATTTGCCTTATTTATTTTCTTCCTCCACTCGATGAGACGTTTCATTTGCTTTAATCTTTTTTTATTTTGAAAATGATTCATTTACTTTGTGAAAATACTTGCTGTCTGTTTTCTTCTTGTTTTAGATTTCATTTTTTTCCCTGGTCTATGTGTTCATTGGTGAGAGTTTTGATACTATGTATATTTTGTGTCGAAATCCAGCTCACTTTTTTCTAAGTTTCTTGAAACCGGAAATCTTAGAGTGTACCAGTTGGAACTTGGATCTAATTTTCATTTTTTTTTCCTGAGTTTTCTCAACAGCCAAACATAGTATCAACCAAATATTTTCATGACATTTATATGTTTTTTTAACTGATAATTTAAACAGCCTGGTGGATAGATATCAAAGTGTGGAAACTCATAGTTGAAAAGTTCGGTAATCAATGGGAAAGTAGAGAATAGGAGCATTATAAGAGTCTTCGTTCCCTGTCGGAAAGTCAAGTAATCAATTGGAAAGTAAAGAATGGGAGCATCAGTACCAATGAGTCAATCAATGAGAAGTTAAATCTACAACGGTTGTTAAGGTGGTTTGGAACTTTGGATATTAAAATCGTTTCTGTTTATTTCATCAAGTCATTATATTTTTTAAAATTTTTAAATAAAATATAATAAATAATTTAATTTTTTTTAAATAAAAAAAATAATATTAAAATAATATTTTATTAAACTTTAAATATTGACCTAAAATTATTTTATCTAAACTCACTGTCAAACTTAAATGTAACACTCTTCTTAATTCCTAGCCATGCGCACCGACCTAAAGGAGAAAAGTCCAGCTGGGGCCACTGGCAACGACTTTAAAAAATTATTAAAAAAAGGACAAAATACACCCTTTTTTATTTTAAATGAATTTTTTTAAATATCTTTAAACATCTTAAAGAATATGGATTAGTTAAATTTAATGAGTATTTAGCTATTAGATAATAATAAAAATAAAGTGCAATAGATTAGCTAAATTTCAAAAAATTAGACTTTAGCTACAATAACTTCTAAAATAATTTTTAAATTTGAAAGCTACTACATACATCAAATTAATATTTTATTATTCTTTTTTGTTTCTTTTCTCATTTTGTTCTTCTTTTTCTTCTCATTTTAGTATATACTGGATGATAGTTCTCTTGCTACGAAATTATTTTATATGAATAAATTCTTTTTACTACGTCCATTATTGGGATATACTCGATGTTATTGAGATAAATTTATTTTGCATGAATAAATTCATTTGGTTATTGTACATACATGAATTTATTTAGCTACGAACAACCATTAATTTAGGGTTATATATTTTTTTGATCAGGTGTTTGTGGTTATTAGCATTAAATAATATGATAAAATTAAATAAATTAATAATTAAAATATTTTATATTATTTTAATTAATATTATTTTATTAGTATATAATAAATAAATAGATAATTCAATATTGGAGATTTGATGTAAATGAAATAACTAAAATTAATTTAATCTCATATTATTTTATTATTATATAATAAAAAAATAGTTATTCTAAAAAATATTTAATATGTCAATAATATATTATTGAAATAATATAAAGACATTCATACAAACATATTAAATAAAAAAATATAAAGTGTCTAAAATTGTAAATTGTGTTCTTTTAAACAAAAAAAAATCATTAAGTATTGAATTTAAATCAAAATTCTTAATTATTTCTCTTTCANTAATTAAAATATTTTATATTATTTTAATTAATATTATTTTATTAGTATATAATAAATAAATAGATAATTCAATATTGGAGATTTGATGTAAATGAAATAACTAAAATTAATTTAATCTCATATTATTTTATTATTATATAATAAAAAAATAGTTATTCTAATATAGAGATTGAAATAGCTAAAATCAAATTCATTTTATATTGGTTAAAAGGATCATTTAACTTTAACTAATATATTAAGTGCTGTTAATGGATTATTACTATTATTATTATTTTCAAAGGACGCCAATTGCATTCACGGACCTACCATCCAAAGATTAAAAACAGTGAAACCAAAAAGGAAAGAAAAAAAGAAAAGAAAAGAAAGCACGTAACTGAATGCCAAGGAGTCATTGAAGGTTTAGTTCAACGCATGAGTAATCATGATCTTATATAGATAATGGAAAGAGGTTAGAAATACTACTAGTTATAATTAGAATTTTTTTATTTATAATAAAAATTATATATTTTATTTTATATGAGATGTGTTTTATTTATTTCATTTTTATATTAGATTAAATTTTATGGAGGAGTCAAAATAATTTTTAGAGGAAAGGTCAATACATGATAAATTAATATTATTTATTAAATAAAAAAATTAGCACATATTTTTTTGGTCAAATTGTAGGGGGGGCCACCCCAACGTGGCTCCGCCACTACTTGCTGGCCTCTATTACTCCGAAGAGTAATACTACATGCAGTTATTTTTACGTATTCTTTATACATTCTATTGATATGATTAGTTAAATTAATTTTTTTTAATATACAACTAATCACATCACTTGAATGTATAAAATAATACGTAAAAATAACTGTAGCTAAAATTTTTATCCTCGAAATTGAACAAGCCAGTGGCCAGTACCATCTGACTAGCCGAGCAGATATTGAGGTAATTGGGTCCGAACATTACTCACACTACAAAAAGAAAAGGAAGTTAATGTAAAATAAAAATAAACTCGAAATGATGTTCTGGCCGAGAAAATAGCTTGATTTTAAAGGATCCATATATTTAATAATAATGATCTAGCCCAAGCCCAATAAAAAGGACATATTGAGTGAATCCAAGACAAAAGTCCACAATCAACTGGAGAAGGCCTGAGATTACCAAGTGCATCCTCAGTAAGATTGCAAAAGTATCACCTTCTCGTTCTCCTAATCACAAAGCCCCTAATTGTCCCGGATCACACATTGCACAAATTGGAACCTTGATGATCTGCATTCTGCATGCCTAAAAGAACAAATACTTTGACGGAAAAAACAATAGTATTAATACACCTATAAAAAAAAATTCATAAAAATTAATCTATAAATTGACATTGGCTTGATCCATCTCTTTTATAATATAAGTAATTTTATAATCTAATATACCACGTCAAATCATGTAAATTTATAGATTTATTTATAGTCAAAGCGCATTTCTTAAAAAAAAAAAGAAAAAAAGAAAAAAAACCTCCGTAGAGGGACAAATCAATAATCGTGATCCTACAAACTCTCACCCAGTGATCATCCATCATTAGATGGCGCGATAATATACCTTAGAAAAATTCTACTGTTTTATAGAATGATAAAAATGAGAAATCACATATTAATTAAAAAGTAATGTTACGTATAGTTACTTTTACGTACTCTTGTATACCCACTTATATAATTGGCTAGATCAATTTTTTTAATACACAACAAATCACATATAAATTGGCTAGGTCAATTTTTTCTAATGCACAACTAATCACATCAATGAAGTGCATAAAAAAATATGTAAAAGTAAATGCACGTATATAGAATTTTTATTAATGATTTAATTAAATAAAAATACTGTTAGGTGGAAAATTTCCCCATAAATTGTCTCTACCCCTTAAAGAGTTTTGCTAGGTACAAACAGATTTTGTGCACCAATTCGCATACCAATAATTTTTTTATTTAAAAAAATTTTAAGATAAGAAGAAAATCTTTTATTTTATGAAATTTATTTTTGTCTTCAATTTATATCTTTTCGTTAAATATATGACTTATATATCAATATGAGTATACAAATTGATGCACAAAATATAATTGCAAGAAGATTTTACCCCCTTAAATAGTCTCCTAGCTTTAAAAAAATGCACTCCTTGCATGGAATGAGAATGAAAGGGACCACATTCTCATGGTGGCACGCTCTCGTACTGTTTTGAACTTTTTCTTACGTTTGCCTTGAGCTCAGGAGAATCAATATCATTAACCCAAAATAGCAAGTATATATTATAAGAAAAATGATTTTTTGTATCATTTAAATTTGATGTGAAAAATATAAAATAGTTGTCAAAATTTTTTTTACAACCATTTTATATTTTTTGCATCTAATTTAGATGTCACAAAAAATTATTTTTCTTGTAGTGTAGGATACTTACCATCTTTTTTTGTTTTGTTCTTTATTTTTTTTTAAACACCATCTTGTTTGTTATATAAAGAAATTCCTAATTTCCTCGCACGCCGAAATTTTATATGCCCAAGTTCTCCATATTCTATTTTACGGTAAATTTCGCGTACGGCGCCATTTCTTTCAGGGGTTGAATATAATATATTGATAAACTGAATTTTCAAAATGAAATATGACACGAAATTGTCTATTAAAGAATGCGTTAACATTGATTACATGATTAAAGAATTATGTATCAAAGAATATATTTACAATTAATTAACAAATAGAACTGTCTACATAATATACATCGGTCAATAAATTAAAAAATCGTATGACAAGAAAAAGTGCGAATGTTCACAGGGCTTGCATCCATTTAGAGCAAGTGTATATAGAACAGGCTGCTTGCACCACGGATAGCAATATTAGAATATTCGCCGCCAAAAAGGTAAGACATGGCCACCAAGCAAAGATATAATTCTTCATGTTCCCGTTCATCCTCATTTTCCAACTCTTCGAATAATAAGAATTCGCGCCTTCAATGGCCTTGTCAAGAACCGGAACTTTCGTTACCCTCACAGACTTCGTCATCCAATTCCAAAGTGTTGCCACTTCTACATCGCTTTTGAGGCGGTTCAAGATGATCCCTGCGTTACGAAGAATCCTCACATCCTCCTCTGTATCAATTATTCCATTCATCAACTCTGTATAACGTGTAAAAGCCATCACCTCAGGGGCGATACATGCCTCGTAGGCCACGAGGTTCCTTAGCACCACCTCGGAGTTATCATCTAATTGAATAACTGGAAGGTAAAATGAGCCAGAAGACTCGTCAAATTTTGTGCTTCTCAATCCACCCTTCGCTGGACGAAATTTGACACCAATTTTATGAAGCTCGGTCACGCTTGGGATTGCAATCTCTTCGATTAAAGGACTTTCGTCTTTCCTGTCATGACTAGATGGGCTTTCCAAATTCTCAGCCACGTTCTCTGCGGACGATATTAGATCGGTTATAGCAGTAGCACTCTTGCTTCCTCGATTCGAAAAGGCCGATATTATTGTGAATGGTATTGTGAGTATGAGTGTGACTACTTTCGACTTGAAAATCCTGCTAAGAAGGAGGAGCGGGGTATAATGAATATACCATAGCAATGTCAATATTAATTTCCAGGCTTTTCTAAACCAACCAATCTCTTCATCCTCTTCCGGCTTTTCCTGCTCACAATCAGTTGAAAGTTGCAAGTTTGGCACAACCATGTAGTATAGAAGATCTAGCAAATGGGCTCTCGCGAAACATTCTTCCCTGAAATGTTGTTGATCAATATTAAAGTACTTGATGGGTGATAGATCTCTGCAAAAACCCAACAGTATGTTGGCTAATACTTCGTCACGATCTTCGTAATAATAAAATTCGTGGTGGACCTCTTTAAGCAAAAAGAGAGGGATCTGATTTTCCAGCATGATGATATCCCTGAGTATTGCATGGTCATGTGTGGTTTTCTTCCTAGCGTAGTCGATCAAACTGGCCATCTTAGAAGATATTCGTGAGCCTCGGTTTGTTGTGGAAGAGTAGGTTTGGAGGCACATCAATATGAAGGCAGCATCAATGGCAAATATCCATGCGAGTGTTTCTTGGTCAAACACCAAGAATCGATGGTAGCTAGCTCGAATGGTGCAATCACTTTCCGCGATGCGGTTAACCAAATCGCGAAATTTGATTTCTTTGATGTGCTTTTGCACTCTCATAGCTGAAGCAAGCTTGTAGTGCTCCATTTCCAAGAGTTCAAGCCGCTGGTGGTGGTATGGGCCGAGGGCTACAAGCTGTGGCGTGTATGTTTCTGGTTTGATAGACATCAGGGTTTTGGGTACGCTGAAGATGCTAGTGGGAACTGGTTCATCATCGTCCTTCTCGAGGCCTTCTTCTAGGGCTCGACTTATCTGTATGACCCATTCATGGTCATGGGTAAGTTTTGGCGGTTCCATTGCTTTTCACGCGTAGGATATGGTCTCCTTTTTGGAAAATGGAGAGGGTGAAGGCCAGGAGAGTAATCTGTGCTTTGAAGACTGTGAGGAAAGAGAGAGATCGGATAGAGGAGAGGAATGGCTGTAGATCTCTTTCTATTTTTTGCTGAAGGAATGTAAGATGTTAAGCTTGCTAAATATTGTGTTGGGGCACCCTTTTATAAAGGATTGGAGAGTTTAAGAGTAGGGTACAAGTTAACAATTAATTTATGCATATCGTTTTGTACTGTTCATATAAGTCGATTTACATGTGCGAATAATATTAATAGTCAACCGCTCGTGCGAATAATATTAATAGTCAATCGCTCGTACAAATCAAATATGGTGAATCGGTGATCCTTATCTTATACGTTGATTTAGTCAAGATGACTGCCATATTCATTTCAAAGTCAACCTTATCGAGATTATCTCTGTCAATTTCCAGGTTACAAGATCTTGTACGCGACTGCATAATAATTGCCTACTGCCTAGCTATTTTGTGCAGGATATAATATTTATATATATATATATATGTTCCATGTGGTATTTTACTTTTGTATTTTACTTGAATTCGGATAGCTTGACGGCGTCTGCTCTAGGTAGCGTTCATGCACTTTTCGTTGTGGCAAGCATGCAGCAGTAATTTCCTCATTCCCAGAATATTGCCGTAACTCTCTTTTGTTCTGAAGTCCATCGATCGAGAATTATTCAAGATGATATTGTTGTTGGCAGCTTCGTACGTACGTGCATGTCGGAGGAATGGGGGGAAAGTTTGATCGTTATCTCGTGGATTTATAGACGTATAATACGAATGGTCGCAGGTTACCGTGTTTGAACATATCATTTGTATATGGCGTACACATTCACGATCGCATGAATCTTATTATATTAGGCACGCACAGTAGATCATCTTCAGCCAAATTATGAAAAAAAAGACTCGTGATAATTTTAGCATATCGATCTTTAAAGTTCAAAATCAGTCTCTCGGGCTCGAAATTGACCTAGATCGAATATATACGATCATTTGTTGGAAGGGTTTGTTATTGTATATATGTTTGCCAAAAAAAGTGGCACTACAAGAAAAATTTAGTTACGAATAGCTTTTTCATTATAATAAATTATTCACAAAAATTTATTTTTTTTATAAAATAGTTACACCTCTAGATATAATAAATGCACGTGACATACAATTCTTGATCGCGTCGTTATTATTGTCTAAAGTACGTACTTGTGATTTCGTGTATTTTCCGGAACTTGAGCAACATATAAAATAATATCTTATAATATTTTTGCTTTGAACGGCTTTTGTGTTTAATATTAAGCCAATTGAATCAATCAATTTTCCAGCCCCCCTGAGATATTCCAAGTCTACTTAAAATGACAACCTTACGTACACCTGTAGCATTCATATATATATATATATATTGCCTCTTCATATTCTACCAAAGATTCTTGATCAAATTCTAATTTTTTAATTTTATTCTTAAAAAAAGATAGTTGAAAATTGTAAATCTCATATAAAAGCTCTTGCCTGTGTAAGCTTCGTCAGAAGAAGAAATCATTCAACATATATAATAGAAACGGAGCCGTGTTTTACTCAGTAAATATTTATTTATTATTTTTTATTTACACATTCTTCTACTCAACGTCACACATGACACAACTGTTAAGGTGAATTTTTACTTTTTATATTTTTTCCTTAGCAACAAGTCCGTGACTTTGGTGTTGCAGAAAATAAATACCACACTGTTAACGGAGATTGAGATAAATCTTCTTTCTTCTTATTTCTCCTCTTATCTCCTTTGGTCTTTGAAAACTGCATTCAATATGGGTGTTCAAACTTCAAAGAGAGAGACGTTAACAGTTTGTCTGATTTCTCAATGGATGTGTTGGAAACCCTCCAAGTGTAAAATGTCATTTTAGCTTGTAGCCACCCACCGATCGAAAAATATCCCTTATCTGATAGCAAATATTGACAAAAATTGCTGCACTGAAAGAAGCCTTCCTCTTAGTCAAGAAGTGTCACTACAACATTTTGGAGTTTTTTCCAAGGTTGAGATTGGTCGAAAAAAGATAAGATTAAGTGGCAAAAAATTTTTTTCCACCAAAATCTTTCATGAGATGTTGGTGGCATATAATAAGTGATGAATACTATTTTTGCCACAAAATTTGTTTTTCGTGAGAAAATATACATTTTTTCCATGATACCAATTTGTGGTAAAAACTAATTTGGTTCGTGGCAAAAGCTGTTTAGATTTAAGCCATTGTGGTCCTTCAAATTTATTTACCTACTAATCTTTTTGGTCAAAAATAATATAATTCCCACGATAATATTCATAGAAAATATGGTGGCATAAAGTTTTTTGTAATATATCTTGTTGTGCCAAAAACATGTTTGTAATAGACTTCGTGGTGCCAATTATATCACAAAATAAATTATAGTTGTTTAACATCATCTTGTATGATTGCTAATGTTCATTTTTCATGAAAGTTTACAGTTTTGTGGCAAATACGTATTAGCTACTGAGCATATAGTGGTAAAAAGTATTTGCCACGAGTTACATTCATGGCAAAAGTTAAGATATTTTAAGAAAAAAAAATACAAAAAAAGAAGAAGAAGAGAGATTTAGCCAAAACTAATCATAACAAATAGTCTAATATAGACTTAAATAAATATATGCCAACATTAGAGATCAAAATTGACACTTTTAATAATTTAAAAATAAAATAATAGAAAAATTTACATTTGTTTTTACAAACTTATCAATTCCCAATACATTCAAGTTTTAGAAACCAATACTAAATCATGTTTTACAAACTTAAAACTGCTCCACTTAATCCCAACACTTCAAAATAATTCATCTTTATCCAACTACATTTCATGTTCAAACATCAACACAAATGAAGTCAAATTACCTGTAAAATAATAGGTGACTATCAATATATTGTTGTTTGGATCATACTTGGAGAATATGGAAGGGTGACCGTCATGATATTCAAGGAATATATCATGTAAATGTTTTGGTACATCATGAACCTGTAATATGAACAGGGAAGGTGAAACCTTTTATAGATGTATTATCCATACATCAATGTATTACAATTTCAGGCATATGAAATCTAGGAAACACAAATATATAGAATACTTACAACGTGCATGGTTGGTGTGAGTATTTCGAGTTGATTTCTTTAACTTCCTTGCTGCAGAGGTCAGGCACATAAAACTATATTACAAAAGTTAAGCCAAGTTCAAGAAAAAACAAGTAAAAATATGGTTGTCAATCTTTTGACAAAGAGACAGAGGCAAAATAAACTACTGGAGCTAATTGAGAAAATGACTAGTAACAAGATCAACGACAAGCAAGGGATTGAAGCTAAGGTTACAAACTTACCCCAAAGTCCAGCAAAATCGAAAGCCTAAGCAAACAATTATATATCCAACCATCTACACAAAAAATTAAAACTCGTGGAAACCATGCTCTTAGTTAATCAGAAAAACTACAAGAGGTAAGAGGATCTTTATGCAAATCCTTGAGAAATAAAAAGGAACTATTGAGGTACTATGAAAAAATGGGAGAGGAACAAAATATCAGAGCATATGGATGAACAAAATATCTTACTTGATGAGTTCGAACTGTGATTGGTTCACACAAAACAATGGTGGTGGTTCCATATGGATGAAGTTGTCCTTGATCAAAATATAGAAAGAAATACAAAAAAAAAAGTCAATGTTTTGGTACCAAGTCATAAATTATAGGATATGTTGGAAAATATTCACACTTGAAGGGAAAGGAAATTATGTCATAAATGCAAGACAAAACAATAAATATAGCATAGATTATTTACAATATTGCTAGATAGAAGCACAATATGGTGACTGACTTTTTCATGAAGCAAATGATACTAAATTAATTCCATATAATCATATTTATTACTTGAAAGTGTCATTCTGTAATAACATATTTTTTCATAGCATTTGCCTCTTTTTTTACTTAGGCCCATGCATTCAGATACTCTACATGTGTAAATTGTCCATATTTATTATTTATAAAAATAAAAAAACACACATACACACACTTTTTCATAGGTTCCTTGAACTGTACTCTGTTTCTACTTTGAATGCATCTTCATTTGCATGTAACACAATTTTCAGAAACTTGTTCATCACTATTCCAAACTAAATCAAAAGCTCCAATTTATTGAAATGCTATAAAACTCAAATCGATGCACTTCCTCGTGAATGTTTTATTTCTCCAGTTAGAAAGCAGACATATAACATGTAACTTGATCGATACATAACCTCACTAACTAAACTAATTCGTCCATTTACTATCCTTGCATATAGATGAAGCCGTGGAGCAATTAAATAATATTTGGTTGAGAGTTCAATACCAACCAACACGTAAAATAGATACTTACAAACTAGACCATCCATATTCTACAATATCCATGTCCACCTACATACAGATCTACATGCACACAGATATGTGTGTGAGTGGGTGGGTGGATCATGGGTGGGTGTTCACCTGTATCCTACGCTATAAGTCTTTTAAACTACTAGAGGTAATGCTAGTAGTCTTACCTTGAACTTAGGATTCATTTCGCAGCCCAATCATTTCTGCAATTTGATGCAAGTAATCTTCAATGCCATCAAACATGAAAGAAGCATAATGGAAGAAGATCTGCTCTTCATCCAAAGAGAATGCAAGAACCATGTGAAATGAACCCCACAAAATGATTTATATATATATATAAATAAACCCCACACAATGAATTACAACAGGAACTATATGCATTAAAGAATCTTAGTTCAAATTGAATGATCTAAATTGTGATTATTACTTGTAATATTGGCAATATAGCTAAGATACCTATGTGTAGCAGTGATGAACAACCTATAAAAAGAAATCTATCAAAGCATTAGGAAAAAGACAATACTAACCATATGCAAGATGACCTTCCCACTTGAAATACAAAACTATCTTATAATAGTTCAACTTGATATAAGGATTAAGTTCTACCTTAAGGACATGCATGGATCATTGATGCAAACTGACATGTAATGAAGATAGTCCTTACTCAGTTTTTTGTATTTTACAAATTACAATAACCCTTTTTCATACACAAGTTTTACATAAACCATCATTTTTTAAAAGCAAACAAATTACAGCAACCCTTTTTAAAAAACAAACAAGTTTTTATAGTTTTAAGTGGAATAGCATTTAGAGTATGGCATGCCACATCACATATTACAACAACCATTCTTCAAACACAAAATTTGCAGTTAAACAGGGTAAATTGCTTCTTTTATGCCCAGTACAGTTTGTACAATAATGAAGTTACAAATGAAAAAGGACCCACAACTTAGAATTAGGAGACCCATGGCGTGAGTCCATAGAGAAAAACTCGTTGGTAAGAGAGTCCATAGGTTTCGCCGTTTCGAAAACTTTCCCAAATTTTCCAGAAGTTCTTTGTTTCTCTCTTTTGGTACATTCAGCCTCTCACAAATTCCTTCACATAATTATGTAAAAAATAACCACTTCCAACAACAATTAAAGCAAACCCAAATCAAAATAAAACTAAATTTATTTTAAATCGATCAGAGAAGAGTTTGCATGAACTATCTATAAGGGAAATAAAATAAAAGTATAAAGTTTAGGTTTCAGATAATTATGTGGACTGGAGTATACGGGTGAAAACCTATTTGATGGGTCAAGATCTTTGGGACATCGTTGAAGCAACAATCGAACAACCCAAACAAGAAGATGGAGTTGCTTTTAAGGTTTGGAACAACCCAAACAACTATTCAAAAATCGATATATGGTTGCAGTAGGATGGAGCATAATACCCAGCTACGTTCAAAAATCCCGATTGGAATGAGGATTCATTTTTCCCTGCAGATCACAGAGGACGGTGCGGCTGTGGGAAGGGGCAACAATGGGCACAACGTGAGGGAGAGAGAGAGATTACAAAAATGAAAGAAAGAGCGGGATAGGGAAGAAAAATAAAAGTCTAATTTTGAAATCATGACTTTTTATGGCGCTAATACTTATTTGTGGCTAATGTTTTCATTGCTAAAACAAATAAGCCACGTTGCTGAGAATACATACCAAATAGTTCTTTAGAGAGAGAGACTAACCGGCTAGGGGAGGCGATGACGGTGCGGCCGTGGGAAAGGGCAACAGTGGGCACAACATGAGGTAGAGAGAGAGACTACAAAAATGAAAGAAAGAGCAGGATAGGGAAGAAAAATAAAAGTCTAATTTTGAAATCATAACTTTTTTATGGCGCTAATACTTATTTGTAGCTAATGTTTTCATCGCTAAAACAAATAAGCCACATTGCCGAGGATACATACCAAATAGTATTTTGCGATGACTTTATTCTATGGTAAAAGATAATCTAACTCATCACAGTAACTATTTTTCCACTAAAGGTCTATATGATGTCCATGTTTATTATCTAGAAAATAAATTAGTCACAAAAACTATGGACGTGGTAGGAAAAAATCTTTTGCCATTAAATATTATAGGCCATGATAATCTCATGGGAAAATGCCTATATTTATTCTCTCCAATAATTTTGATGGTAAAAACCAGTGGGATCCGATCTAGTTTCGGTTATGTGTTAGTTGGAATCAGACTAGCTTAAAAAAAATATAAATTAAATTTGTAATATTATATAAATAATCAAATATTATATATGGGTCAGGCTACTGTGCCGCCTGACCCTTACCGCTGGGCGGTATGCCCAGCGTTATTTTTATTTTATTTTTTCATTTTTCATTTCATATTTTTTTAATCACTTTATTAATCCATAAGAAAAAAAAAATACACCAATACACTTAAAATCACTTCCTTAATTATTAAGTAAAAAAAAAAATTTTGTTTTTTGCCCTGCGGTCAACCCCAGGCGGCACAGGGGCTTTATTTATTATATATAGAATTTATATATATAATATATATAACTATATATGAATTTATATATATAATTATATATCATATATGAAAAAATTTTATATTATAATTTTATAATATAAAATTTTAATCTTAAATATGAATATTTTAATCTTAAAATATAAAAATTAATATTAATTATATTTTATGACCTAATAAATTTTCAACATATTCTTTTTATTAATACATAATATTAATATACATTAGTATATTAATTACATATTTTATAAATTTGACACTTGATTAAAATTAAAAAATCAGACCAAATTAGTAAAACCGTGAGTACTAGTTTAGAAATATATTTAGTGCATAATCGGTTTTTAAAAATTTAAAACCAATATAATAGGTTCGGTTCAAAAAATTTTACAAAATCAGATCAAACCGGTTTGATTACCTCCTTAGCCCGGGTTTCACCTTTTCCATAGAATATAAGGTCCATTTAGATTGAGGGTGTTTTGGTCAATGCAGAACGTAGGGCACCCTTTATAAACTTCTCGAGACTCACTCCGGCTTAATTAGGGTTTTGCATCTTCGCCTCCTCTGCGTCGTCGGCGTCTAGCAGTCCTCACGAATCCTGACCATGGCGGAACAGGTTGAGATCTCTCTCCTCGCTCTTTCTCTTTATATCGGAAAGTATAATGTCAATTTGTGAGGTTGGTTTTCTAAGCTTGTGAAGTCCCTGTTTCCGTGCCTTGCAGACGGAGAAGGCATTCTTAAAGCAACCCAAGGTGTTCCTTTGGTAAGAATTCTCACGTCCATCCGACTTTACGTATGCCTATTTATCCGTTTGTTTGCTGGGAAAACGGTGGAAAAGGAAATTGATGTAATTAGAATTTTAGTATTAGAGGTTCTTTCTTTTATTTTATTTTATTTTGCTCTTTTTTTTTCCCACTCTCGGCAATCAAATGGGGACAGACTTTGTTTCCAATGTTACTTTTTATTTGAGAAAACTTAATGACAGAATTGTACGTAATACTATTCTGATGAAAATTTGCGTAGCTCGAAGAAGTCGGGGAAAGGGAAAAGGCCCGGAAAAGGAGGGAATCGTTTCTGGAAGAGTATCGGCTTGGGGTTTAAGACTCCTAGAGAGGCTATCGAAGGTACTAAACTCGCGACATAAATTTTAATGATACGATTCCGCGTTGTTGATTTTCTTGGTATGTCTTATTTAGTTTCAATGATCTTGTTCCTTAATATATTGGTTATTGGTGTTGATGCGGAAGATTTTGATATGCAATGTGTTCGTGTGTGCTTGATCGATGTGTAATTTGGGTTTTTATCTTTGTATTGGCCGGTCTTAATTGTTGTGTGCTCGATTATATGGTGTTTTGAACTGTAGTTGTTTAATCAACGTTCTTTTGGATTTGAAACGTGGTTCTGTTGAGTTTTTATTAGTTGCATACATTTGTGATACCAAGGATTTTTATAGTAGTTTGTGGCTAATGAAGTATGCGAAAAGCAAGTGATAGTTTCTAGCTTCAGATCCCTACATCATCAATATTTCTTTGTGTTCTCGTTATTGTGACTTCCATGCTACATGACTGGTGTGGTGGTCTTTTATTTTTTTGATGATATATGATCTCACCATGGTAGGGTCCTTTGGACCCACACCTAGGGACTATTTTCCAGATAGATGAACCCACTCACCAAAACTGTGTATCCGGTAATCCAGGGGAACTCCGAGTTTGGAATCTAACCTTAGATGTCTGAGTCTACAGCTCTTTTTAAATCCGTCCGTCAACCACTGGGCAGCACCTTGATGGGTAGTTTGGTCGTGCGACTTTTTGGAGATTTAACAGTCATCTTTTTGTGACTTCCCTGATATAGTTCTTTTTTTTTTCTTTCTTCTTTTTCACTTCTTTCGACTTGCATGGCACATAACTGAATTGGTCTTGCAAGTTTGATCTCTTTGGAATTTTGAACTGAGATTGTGCATTATTGTGATTGTATGCATTAACCAAACTAATTGCTTAGAAAATATGGTTAGCTCTGATAGACATGCAATTTACTTTTTTTGTAACTTTGTTTCTAAAAATCATGTATATTTTGATGGTTTTTATTTCAGTTATAGAATATACACTTTTGCTGGCTACACTTTGCAGTTTTTTCATTTTGTTTTGTTTGGCAGCAAACGAATGATCTATGGTGATCTTAAATTATTTTGGATTTATACCTGTTACTCCATGTGCAATTTTATGGGTTAGAGTGGATTTACTGTTATAGCTCTTGTTTGATTGGTTCATTTTGTACATTCTGTTTTTTTCAAATATTAAGTAATTAGATTTTTTGCTATTTCTTCGCAGGTACATATATTGACAAGAAATGCCCATTCGTTGGAAATGTTTCCATTAGGGGTCGTATCCTTGCTGGTACTTGCCACAGTGCGAAAATGATGAGGACCATCATTGTTCGGCGCAATTACCTACATTTTGTTAAGAAATACCAAAGGTAATAACCATTCACATGTGCAATTAATTTAGTTCCCAGTGCTTGTTTTCTTGGGGAGGAAATTAACTGCTTATGTTAACTCTAGATATGAGAAGAGACATTCAAACATCGCAGCACATGTATCCCCATGTTTCCGTGTGAGAGAGGGAGACCATGTCATAATTGGGCAGTGCAGGTAAAATTTCAATTCAAGTTCCTGTTAATTAATGTTTTTGCCAATGAATATTCGTAATTTGCTTCTGGAAGTACCTTTTGGTCGTTTGTGAAGTGAATGAATTACTGGTTTGGGTAAATTGCATGTTTTATTTCCCAGAAAAATACAAAAACGTATATTTTGTTATCTTGTGCAGGCCTCTGTCAAAGACAGTGAGGTTTAATGTCTTGAAGGTGATTCCTGCTGGTTCTTCTGGAGGTGGTAAGAAGGCATTCACTGGTATATGAGTTCCAGCCTGCAAGGTCTCAGGCATTAGATTTGATGACACCGATGTTAGATTGAGTTTCTTCTTCCAGGCAACAATTTTTTGTCCTTTTGTTTGCTATTTAAGATATTAAATATTTGTACGACCTGTTTACGCTTGCTTTCATTCGGAGTTAATGAATTTTGCCATGCCAATCAATTATTTTTTATGAGATCCTTCTGAAGCTTTTATATGATTTTATTGATAAGAAGTTCTTGAATGTAGTTTATTAGCCAAGGGATTTTCATGCCTTCCAGCTGATGTACCAAAACCTCTCCATGACCTCCCATTCTTGACCTCTTTCGGTATTATTATATATTAATGCTTCCTATAATCAATTGTTCTAGTTACCTCTACCCTAATGGAAGCTGGTCGGTGTTGCTTGGCTTATTTTTGAAAAGAGGAATGATGCATTTTGGGTGACGTTAATCAAGGCTTGTTATAAAGGTAATAACCAATTACCTCATGGTGGTTATTACCTCATGGTTCTTTTAAACACTAGCATGGTTCCTTTAAACAATGGGCGGCTATTTGGATACGGCCACCCATTGTTTCCGTGAGCAAAATGGAATGCTGTTGCCAGTAGGCCTGCAACTCGGCTTGGTAAAGTCGGTTTTGTGACCGACCCGACCCGTAATACATCATTTTAGGTGCTGACCCGAACAGACTTGATCCGAACAAAACCAAACCGGGTTGAACCCGTATGACCCGACTTCAAAAACAAAAACTCAGAAACGAAAACTTATTCATGACAGCAACGAAAACTCAGAAAGGGAGAGAAGTGGTCTTGGCAAAATAGAAGATCCCGAGCTGAGAAGGTGAGCACCCCCTAGCCTCGACCTGCCGAGCACCAACTCGTCAATGAGAAGACGACACACTACGAAACCAAGCAGCGGCGGCGGCGGCGGCGGCAGCAGTCGAGTATTCCCAAAAACACTCTTTAAAACAACGGCATCTAGATCTGCAAACCTCTCGGCTGGAAAACCAGAGCATGCTAGAGAGAGAGAGAGCGAGGAGATCGGGCATGTGGCTCCAAGGGACCGAGAGGGATTCAAGACCACAGGCTATCTTCAAACCCCTTTGTCTAATGGGCTTTGACCGATCCGAATTTTTCTTGAAGTTTTTCATGTTTTTGTTCATGGGGGCTGATTTCTCTAGTTTTGCAGCAAATTGGAATTATGGATTTTGTTCTCGAAGCTCGGTCTGCTCGTGGCTCTTCTTGGGCTGAGATCGTTGTGTTTTGGCCGGATTACTTGCCGTTCTTTGTGGCGATTAAACCGGAGTACTCGCCGTTTGCATCCCAAGACTGGTTGAGCTTCACATACGTGGAGTCTTGGAGGCTCCGATTTGAGAAAATTGAAGGTTGCGGTCGGTTGAACGATAAAATCTAATCCGTCTTTTTTGTCGGATCGGTGAACCGATGATTTATAACCCGTCATCTATTGGGTCGATTTGATTCGGGTCACTCGGATCATTCGGTTTGCCGGGTCATATGCACATGCCTAATTGCCAGTGATAAAAAGAAAGGAAAAACAATCATTCTTCGATACTATAGCTAACTGCACTTAACTATGGTGTCGCGACGAAGGCCAAGTGGTTCCTCACGTGGAAAGAACAAGTGGATCAGACACCTTCTTCTTCTTCTTCTTCTTCTTTTTTTTTTTTTTTTTTTTTTTTTGAGCATGTGGATCAGACACCTTTATTTGTACCGGTGGGGTATCATCATATCATGCACACTGCCCCCCGTAACTCCAATGTAGTTTCCCTTTCCCCTTAATTTGGTTAGTAGTTCCTACTTTTAGTTTGGTCCCACCCACCAATATCTACTACTGGACAACTAACTATATCTTTATTTTTCCACTCTGTTTTCATAACACTACCTGTTTTTTGTTTCGTATTACAATATTCTTTTTATCCTGTACCCTTTTATGGGACCCGAAATATAGCAAGTACCTCGTGGTCACAGTAAATCTAGCCATGATGAATATCATCCACGTGTAAATAATAAATAATATTCCATGTATAATAACTAAATTTTTAGTCTAACATTGTACAAGATATGTATCTAAATAAATATTGGTCCTGCTGTTCATCTTTTGGGGGGAGTGAACAATTGGAGAATAATAATTTGAATGTTACACAATCATTGTATTATTATTATCATGACGAAGAATTGACATTATCCATTAAGGTTTAATTTCTTTTAAAAAAATGGGACAATCCAAAGTTAATATAAAATGACACGTTTATAAAATTAAATAAAAGCGAAATAATAATGTACTATATAACATTATCAAAATTAAAATTAAATTTGTAATATATTGAAAAAGAAGGTATATCATTCGAAAATAAAGTCCAGATTCGATAAAAGAAATCTTTCCCCAAACAATAGAAGATATTAAAAATAAAATGATTAATTGCAAAATCAATTTTTAAATTTTATGTTTGCTTAATTTGAGTTCCAAGTTTTATCTTGTTTCAAGTTGCTTGAAATCAAAATATCAATTTCAAAAAAGTTAAAAGATTGAGATATTAAATTGTAAAAATACAAAAATTTAAGTATTAATTTTTACAATTAGCCTAAAATCAAATAAAAATGTTACCTCAATCCAAACACAATCTTTAAACGTCCTTCGCCTCAGTTCACTTTAAAAAGCATATAAACTAGGTAGAGGTATTTTTATAATTTTTTTTTAATAGCTAGATTGGGAAATAAATAAATTTTTGTATGTACCATTCCTACCCCACCCAACCACTATGTACACGTGTCTTTCTTTCATTCGAAGCTTTCCTCGACTCCGCACCAATCCACCCTGGCGTAATCCTCTTCCCTTTCCTTGTGACGCTAGTCTCTAGAGCCCCGAACTACAACTCCTATACTCTTCTCTTTTATAAGCAAAGAACAATCCCAGCTGTATACACGATCAACGGCCCCAGATCAATCTTTACTTTATTCCTCAATATCAACGGCCCATACTTTATCAGTCCACTGCACGCGTTCTGAGAGTGCCGATGTCAGTGTCCGGTCAGTCCCGCCTCGAAATACAACACCACCTATCCGATGCTCCCATCACTCTCCCTATCTAAAGCCTCTGACCTCTCTGCAGCACACACTCGCTCTCTCTTACTGGAAGTCTAGGGTTTCTTTCATGTTTGGCTTCTTTCTAATCTCTTTTTTTTTTTATTATTAATATAGCCGTTGGAAGGGCATTTCTTCAGTTGATCGGTGAGTCCGTTCGTTTTGAGAGTTTTTGTGGTTTTAATGGAGGAGGGAGTATGTTTCTGAGAACCTAGACAGATGGAGAACTCGTGGCAGATCAAATGTGGTTCGACATTTCCGTCATCATCGACGCCGTCCATGGCTCCGTCATCGATGGATCATCGGGATCAGGTAATGCTTACGGTGCCGTTTTGCTTTTCTTTGTTGCGTGTTAAAGCCATTGACGATCGCTTGCATGTGCTTTATGTGATATTTGAGAGTTAGTGCTTATGTATTGTTTGCTATTGATACAATGTGCTGCTGGAAAAAATTCACGTCGATGGTTAATAGTTGAGGGCCAAAATTCATAAATTCCATCTAAAGCTTTATGATCTGGCCGCTTTCGGTTTTTATCATCTGCAGTGCAATTTTCAGAATTGATGTTTCGGCATTCTAATAGAGAGAATGTAAATCCATGACATTCACGCTCTGAAATGGAGTGCTTAATAATTTAATTCTGATTCCAGGTAGCCAAATGCTGCATTAAATTCTCTGTGTCGAAAGAGTATAATAGAATAGATCCTTAAGGAAGCCTTATATTTCCCTAAGAATTCCAGGGAATCCATCATTCAACGCTCTGAAATGATTGCTAAATAATTTAATTCTGATTCCAAGTAGCGAAATGCTGCATTAAATTCTCTGTGGCGACAGAGTATATATAGAATAGATCCTTAAGGAAGCCTATATTTCCCCAAGGTTTCCAGGGAATCCATGTCTGGCCGAGGGAGAATGTCAATTCTCGAAATTCAATGCACTGAAATGGAGTTTGAGATCAATGTCAATTCGATTCCAATTCCAAATAGCCATATGCAGCTTAAAACCTTTTCTGTGGAGAAAATCTTCATCATCTTAAATCGTGCATATTTGTACTGCCTTGGTTTTATCATGAATATGTATGGACTTAAAACATTTGAATTGGCACCATTCTATATGTGATTTTTTAATATATTTTGCTAGTGAGGCTGAATTTTAGTGATTTCATGAAGTTGAGAGACGATATAAATGTGAGAGATGGGAAATTCCTTGAACGCAAGTTTGGAATCTATCATTATTTGAAGCAAACTTGGATAAGGAAGATTAGAATACTAGGGGGAATACTCTGACCTTATGTTTCGTTGTGTTTTATTTTGTGCATATGGTGCTAGTTCTTCCTTTGAGGATATCACTTTATGTGATTTATATGGTGGATACATGTATGCTTTTCTGTTTAGTAGTTATTAATAGCCATCATCGTTGCAGAAGTTCTAATTCTTTCATTTATTTTAACCATTAAATATTGATTCAGATGAATACAGGCTACTATTCTTATCCACATGCTGAACCAGATTTAAGATCAATGGTGCTTGGAAGGATGGAAGATTCTGTCTTTTCCAACAGTGTGAGTTTTAGTATCCATAAAACTGGTCGTGCAGACCTGGGAAATTCGTTTCTGGCTCTCCTATCTGGGCCACCATCACTGTTGCAGTGTGATTTTCAGGAATTTTCACACCCAAAATCATCTAGTTCCTCTGGTAAACTTCCTTCCAATGTTAGTAGTTTCTCTATGAATGCTGTTGGAAGTGATATTCCCCTGATATCCAATAGGCTGCTATCAGAAAATCTAAGCAACCAAAACCTGAGAAATGGAGCAGATTTTGGTCCTGTCTTTTCATCTAGGGCAGTGGTGAATTCCAATAGTAGCAATTTTGTTTTGCACGATCTTCAGGGATCGGACTTGAGCAAGGCGGTCGTCAGTCACATAATTCCTTGTAATGAGAAAGTAAAAGATCCTTCTTTGAATGGGGAATGTCATGTTACAAACCCTGCAGATACTAGGAAGCTCAGCAGTGGGAATGTTCAGAGTTCACAAAATGTGCCTTTAGAAGTCAACTCTTCTAGTTCTAAGCAGCCATCTGCTTTCATGAGTGGATGCCCTCGCGTATTTTGCTTGGATAAAAGTGAGTGCATATTGATTCCTGTGGTAAGTTAGTTGATTTTCCATGTTTTTGTAGTACATCCTGATATCTTAATATGATTATATTTTTGAGAAGGTGGACATCTACTTCTCAGCAATACAGGACTTCTTGGTATTGTTTGCTCGTGCCACTATTTTCACATGTCAGTCTCCAAATTTTGTGAGGTAACTTTGGCTTTACCCTCGCTATTATGAACACATCTGCGCCCATTTGATATGAAATCTTCCTTAGATAAAGGTTTATTTCTGTTGTTCTGCAGCATTCAGGATTATGTGATGTTAATGCTGGGGATGTTGTTCATATGGACAGTGGAGAAACCATTGCTCAGTGGCGTAAGTTCTACTTTCAGAAATCCAGGGTACGATGTGTTAAACACTTAGTAGTTGCTTCTTTCCATATACAAGCATGTGTGTGCATGAGGGCTATATGTACTTGTTCAAAGACTCGTGTTTGGGTGTGCATCTGTTTTGTTTGTGTCACAAGCCAAACAAATAAATCTGAATTGTGTACATGACCATCTTTTTAATACAGGCCTAACCCGATATTAACAGAACCAAAATGAAAACGTAAACAAACACTTTAGATCTTGATATTAGGATGTCTGAACTTCTCTCTCCAAATGGCTAGAAAATAATAATTATAGGCTATGAGACAATGAGTCTACACAAATCTCCAATATATGACTTCTCTACAAATTCGAATAAATAAGAGATCCTAAATACAATAAATTCTGAACAGCTTCAACATGGGCCTAACACCTTCAAAAAAAAAAAAAAAAAAAACTTAAAAGATAAATTAATTCACAAATTGAGCACCACCATACCATAACAGAAAGTAAGACTGGTCTAATCCAAAACGTAAGGGTGATGGCAAGCTTCTCATCAAACTCAACTAAGGCTTCCATTGCTCTCAAGGATAACCTTCCCTTTGGAAACATAATTAAGGCTGAGCTTCATAAGTGCATGTGACAGGTGAATTCTTAAGTGCATGTTTGGGAATGGTGCGTTAATGGTGCTTTTGCTCATAGAGCTTTATAAAAAAGCTCTACTGTTAAAAAGGTATTTACTATTTGGTAACCATATGCCTGAAGTACTTGTAAAGTTGTCACCCTTCGGTAACAAACTAAAAAAGTTCTTTAAGAGACAGAAAATGACAAAAAAAGGGCAGTTGAATGATTTTTTAGATTGTAATCTCTATGTCTTGGTATGGGGGTTTAGAAAAGGTGAGTTTGAGAGGGAACCCATCTGAAAGTGGAATATTCAGAGGCACAATTGTCAGTTTTGTTATTTCATTAAAATCGGTAACACACCCTGTGCAAGTTCATAAACCATCGTTCTGGAAAGCATCAATTTATAGCTTTGTCAAAAAGTAGTTTTTTTGCGTTTCTAAGATATTGAAAGTACGTTTAAATTTTACCAAACACCTATATATGCACGTAAACAATCATCCGTTGTAAATTCCATCTCATGCCAAACAAACATGACGCAGCTCTAAAAAATAACGTTTACGATGAAGAGCCATTTGTCAGAAACATTTGCTGGCACAAATTTCAACAAGATGGCTAAGCAAATCTTGTGCTTTCCAAAAGAGAGCCTTGCCTCATTAGATGGGCTGGTGTTGTGGATGAATACACAACTACACTAATCCAAGTGATAATTTGCTTGAACTAGATAGTCTTCAGTAGTTTGTTTATGTATATATAAATAGTAGGTTCATGTATACTTCCTGAGTACTTGGGCTTTGCCTTCTCTTATGAATAAAACTTATTGATTACCTATAAAAAAACTAAATAGTAGGTTATAGTTTTTAACCACTCACATTTCCTTAACTTTGGAATTGAGTGTTGTATTCTTATTTGCATGTGTTTGAAGCAACGAGAACACTGGATGGTGATGTTTTTATAATGCTTTAGATTAGGGTTCCGGAAGATCAGAGTGAGTGGGACTGGCCTGAAGGATTATCAGTGACTGGAGGCTTTGTCAAATCTAGTGTGACTCTGCCCAACTTGTGCAAGAGCTCTGATTTGTCTCACTGGTTTGGTTCATCTGGAGGTTTAGTAAGGTCTGGACAGCCTTTAGACCATGTTCGTTTTCCAAAGAACCATCCAGAGCAGAATTTTCTTATTGATGCCCTGCAAAATAAAAGACAGAGGAATATTTCCGATGTTGACAACTTTCTTCTGAAGAGTTCTATTGGGTCTTCATGTGGCAATTTAGATGCTGTAGTGGACAACCAGATAATGGAGTGCCCTGTATCTAGGGGTTCGACCGTCCAAAAATTTGTCGGTAGTGGACTGGATAATGGCCGTCAGTCCATCTCTGCTTGCATTGATTCTGTCTTGAAGAATAGAAATTCATCCATCTCCTCTACTTTGCAGAATGTAAGAGAACTCGGTAAAGATTCTGATGTTAGCAGAAATATAAATGTGAAAGATAATGTGATTGTGGGCAGGGACGCTGCTTCTTCAAACATCGAGTTGAGGCTTGGGCAGCCATACCAGCCAAGTCGGACTTCAGGGAACTCAATTCTACCAGTTATAGGACCTCAGAAATTTGACAAACTTCTTGATCCACCAAATATGTGCTTCCGTCGGCAGATGATTCATAATGGTTTGTTGGAAAACTATTTTTACTTAGCTCATCATCTATGGTATACATGTTTTTTTTCTTATTCCACCAATTTTATCCATTTTGGCTGCAACCATATAATGGTTACCTCTGGAATTTTTGTTGCAGCTGCCAACAACATGGAGGAGGATTATAGGCAATATCGTCTCTGTGCTGCTGACCAATTTAGTTATAGCACAGAAAAGGAACCAAGCCAGTTGAATCTTGGTAACCATGCAATTGGAAGCATCAGTGCTATGAATGTGAGACTAGAGAAGTCAAAAATCAATGCTGCCAATAGTTCTGTGGTTTTGCCGTTTTCAGACTTTACTACTGCAACAGAGGGTGCACACTCTAAAGCTAATGTTGATATGGTAAATGGTGATGGGCATATGATGACCAGGGCACTGCATCATGAATCACATGCTTCTGAGTGTGACCAATTCACTTTCTGTTGGAATGGTGGTAATGGCTTAGAGAGACAATTGAATATTTCTCAGTTAGACTCCCTGAGGCTTATGGACAAGGGTAAGGGGGTGGGACGTGTTTCTGATGTCCCTTGCATTTCAAAAGATACATTATTTGAAAATCTTAAACCGGTGGAAAATTCAGTTTTAGGTGGAAGCAGTGAGCCTTGTTTCTCAGCTGTGAATAACAAAAGCTGTTATTCACGTGTAGTGCCGGATGCATCTGATTCCAGGAACTTATCTGGCTTTGTTGAGAAGGTTCCTTGTCTTGGAAGTAGTGGACAAGGTGATCATGCTGTTCTTAGATCAAATTTTCCATTGCAAGGAATCTCAATGGGCCTTCCTTTGGCAAGTTCAGCATCTACTTTGGATAAGAATCTGGCTTTCGTGAGACAAGAGGGCTTTGGTGCAAGCCCTTATTTACTTGATGACAATTTGAGATTGCTTGCATTGAGGCAAATAGTGGAGTTATCCAAGAAACAGCATGCATTGACTTCCGTGATTAATCAAGAGCCAGGTAAATACGGGAGCTCTTCTCATATACATCATCCGCTGGTTGACGCTTCAATTTCTCTAGAGCAAAGGCATGGACCTAATCTTACCAGTAAACGGGATGTTTCTGAAGCCTCCATGAATTTTCTCCAATCTGCTGCTGCTCTGAGGAGGGGTGATGACAAGAAAAAAGTGGCTTCCGTCACAGGCAAGTGTATATCTTGAGTTCTTAATGTAAGAAATTTGGTGAAGCAAGAGTCCTAACATTCCTTTGTTGTAAGGGGTTATCATTATTTAGTCTTTATGTAGGTCCCTATGACTGTATTTATTTTTTAACATTTACTCCAGGAAATTTGTTACATCCAGAAGGAACAGATTTGCCGTATCAACTTTCTGATGATCCTATTCAAAATGAGAGGCCCTCACTGAGGTTAGGTTGAAACATTGTTAAGTCAAATAAAAAGTAAAATCTTTTATTTGGCCTCACATATATCCTGTATGTAGGTCACAATGTCATGCTTTTTCATCCTCTTCTCGCATAAATCCTGATATTTTTGTTACATTTTCTTGCATATAATGTAGCCTGGATGTGCAAGTTTGTTCTACTTTCAGAAGTGGTTTGGATGGGAATATTCTGCACACGTTTTTCATTTTTAGCCATAGCATTCTTAACATGTTGGTGCTACGTTCTTACTTGAGTTGTGCCTATCACTACCCATATGCTTCAATTAGTATATATCACTACAGGGGCACACGATTTGTGGCCAAGGGAAGAAATTGGAAATTAATGAATGCATTAGGATAGAACCTCTTTACCTAACAAAAAAAAAAAAAAAGAATGCATTAGGATAGAACCTAGTGACCTAGGAGTGAGAAGGCTTGGCTTTATGGTGGTGAATGGGGAAAATGCATTGGCAACACCAATTTAAGTAGTTGAATATATAATTGAGTTGATTTGATTTGCTAAGAATAAGTTTTTGATATTGTTGTGATATCTTGCAATGTAAAAATGATGCCGTTGTGGAAAAAATGGAAGTACAGTGGTTAATAGTTTATGAGTGAAAGCAGTGAAACATAACACATGCTAACAGTGACAATGATGAGCTATTTTTTTTTTTTATAGGTTACAATGATGAGCAATTTTGAACTGGCATGTGTTAAAATGAAATGTGGCAAGCTATTCCTAGGTGACATGCCAATCAGAACTCCAGTGTGTGTTTGTTTTATTCTGGATAGTTTTATTGCTATTATCCGAAGGTTAAGGAATAAGCCACTCATCTTCTCAGTGAACTTCTGGATTAAATTCTGCTCATATGATGTTTGAGATTATTTGTTTATTTTGGGTTCCGCTCTTATGCTTCTCTATATGACATGGTTTCAAAGCAACTATATGTATTTGTATTAAATTCTGCTATGCATTAAAAGATTTGTTGAGAGAGAGAGGGGGTGGGGGTGCGTTTGGGAACACGTACTCAAGGATTCTTAGATATTCTCAGATATTTCCTTTCCAAATGTCACTCAAACACAAACCTTTTCAATTTCAAATTTTCAATTTTTTCATCTAATTATTACAACTTTTCTAAACTCTTAAACAAAACACAAAAAACAATACAACTTTTTCAAATTTTAAATCAAAAATAATATTAAAAATAATAATCAAACAATATTTTACTTTATAATATTTTTATTCAACTTTTTCTCTCTCATTTCCCAAAACCCAATAAAACATCTTAATTCAAACTATTTCACTATTCACAAATATTCTGAGCTATTCTAAATTCCAAATGGGCCCTAAATCTTTATGAATTTATCACTTGCTGGTGGCTAGAACTTATCATGTGATACTTGTGTTTATACCATTCTCTTCTTATATGTTTGTGTGAAGTCTGTTCTCACTAACCTTTTGATCTGGCATTAAATGTTTCAGACTTGGCAGAGGTGATAAAACCATGAGCAGATCAAGTGAGCATGAAAGTTTCTGTCAGAGAGTCCCATACACATGTTATCAGGGCAAGTGCAACTGTGAGGCCCCGAAAAATTATTCAAGAAATTTTGATTCAAAAGTTGGAAGTTCTCCCAGTGCTTTCAAGGAGCAGATGGGAACTGGCAGTAGTGAGGCCTCAATGATCTTCAATTCCAAATATGCCAATAATCAGGTTTTGCTAAAGGATTTGACCACTTCATTAGATCAAAATGACAAGCTAAGTAGGCAACTTCATAAGAACATGGTCTGTCATGCTTTTCAGTGGAGAGATGTACCAAGTAAGGTGAAAGGGGTTTGTGATGCAACAGTTGTAGACCAGTCTGCTAATGTGTTGGATCAAATAGAACATGATGGAAGTCAACTTGGTGATACTTCTGCTAAATGCTTTAATAAAGTGATGCAAATAGTTGACTACTTGAAAGATCAAGAAAAGTCAAATGTTTCTTCAGGAGATTCTGCTCCTGCTGTTACTCACGCATCAATTGAGGTTAATAATATAGACTTCTCTACTGTTGATGCTTGGGATACTGGATATGGAAGCAATCATATAGTTGATGAAGGATCAGGCATCGATAGATGCTGGTCATCAGATGATGCGCTTGGAAGTGAAAGAACTGCTGAGTTCCTTGGCTCTACTTTTAAGGCTAACTCAAGAAAAGAAGGAGCTTCCCACGTTATAAATAATCAACCGTCTCGTAGTCTTCTTGATGAGCTTAAGATCATAGATTCCTTGACATGGAAGAAAGGAAGAAATCAAATCCATAGTGGGCTTGCTATTCATGGAAAAAGCACTCCACAAAAATCCAAGACCGGTTTGCAAATGGGGAAGAGAAAGAGAGCAATAAAATTGAAGATGCTGAGTGAATCATGTTCCCCTGCAGGACCTTCTGTACTACCTGATGCTAATCCCAAACAAACTATCACTGAGCTGCCCACCTGTTCGTCCAAAAATATGCAAATGCTTATCCCTTCTGGCCAGGGGACTTCTCATGCTTCCAGGGCTTGTTTTATTCGACCTAGCTCCAAACATAGTCTCTCTTGTAAAAGAGGAGCATGGGAGGATGATTATCAGACAGAATTATTTGGTGATACTGACTTTTGTAAGAAACCTGAAGTTTCGGGAAGAAAGAAGTTGAGAACGGATTTAACTTCTGATGCTTTCAGACAATTTTGTATGCAAGAACCGATTCATGAAGTGGCTGAAAAAACTGAGAAGCACAAGTCAGTAGGTTGTACTGGGACTTCTTCTAGTCGACAAGTAAATGTGAGTTCTAGGAATGCGAGACCAGTAGTAATTGGAAAATATGGTGAAATATCTAGCAGAAAAGATGTTTCAAAGCCAGCAAAACTTGTTTCTCTCAGCAGGATTCTCAAAACTGCAAGAAGATGTGCACTCCCTAAAAATTGCAAGCCTCAACTGACCTCCATGAGGGAGTTGAAAAAGACTGCCTCTACTCAAATTGATTTATGCTATACAAAATTCATTGATTTGGAGGATAAGGGACGCAATGGTAGCCATGACATTACCATATGTGATGAATTGAATTGGGACACTTCTATTGAAGAAACAGACAAGGCATGGTTTAGTGGAGATGAGAAATCTGCTAAAAAGTTGCCAAACTTGGAGAAAGTGAGAGATGATGTTGGGCAGAAAGATCGTAGCATTTTAGGCAGTAATGTTCCTGCTCATTCGAATCTGAAGTGCAAGGAAATTCGCAAGCGCAGCATTTATGAGTTGACAGTCGAAGGTAAACATAGAACTGCTAGTTTTGTTTAATCTTTTTTGGTAATCTAATCACCAAATCCTTCCAAACCCTATAGAATCTGTTTGTAGTTTATTATTTTGGCCTATATCTGTCTGAAACTTGTTAATCTTCGTACTTGTAACTTTTAAACTAGAAAGAAAATATCATATGTTTTGTTGTAGTGCTTCATGGAATAGTGGACTACTTGCTGTACCTTTCTCTGTTTTTTCACTTATTCCCTTCACAATGAAAAAATGTAATAATGATTTTTTTTTTCTTTAACTTTATTGATTTCTTCTGATAAAGTCAAAGAAATATCTCTATATCTTAGTAATATTAATTTCTCTCTTCGTACACAAACTCTCTCTCCCCGTACACATGCAAACTTTCACATCGGTGATGGTGCTACGGTGAAGGCATTATAGTATCGCGGTGGTTGTAGATGGCAATTTCAAGAGAGTTACTGGTAGAGTCCAAGTTGATTGTGCTTGTTAAGGAGGGAGCTAATTTGCGTGTTTCAGAGCAGGGCTGGAAGGAGAGGCATGAGGTGTTGGTGGTTCGTAACACAACATTGTGGTTTGTGAACGTGTTGGAGGAGTGCCTGAGGGTGGGAAAGAAGATGTATTCGGTGATTAGGGAGGGCTACCGTAGTTTTGTTGCTCAATGTTGCTCGAATAGATGTGGGCGGTATTTGTTGATCGCTGAATACGGTCAGGCGGGAAGAACTCGTTTGCTCAGTTTTCCTGAAGGTGAATATGGATGGGGATGGAGAAAGCTGGAGGAACTTGTTTCGGAGATGGCCTAGTCCGGGGGAAATGGGTTTGGAATCGCCGTAGGAGCCCAGGTTAGCAGAGTGGAAAGGGGGGCGAACTCCTTTTATTGGTCCTTCAAGGAGGTTCTAACGGCGGGACCAAGATATGTGCAAAGGAGGGCTGACAGAGGTGCAAGCCATGTCCTAGGGGAGAAGCGTTAAGCCCCACACCATGTGCGGAGTGCAGAGGATGGCAGGCTGGTGGGTTAGGAGGCATGGGTGTCCAGTAGGTGTTTGCTGGAGCTACAGGGTCAATTGAGGAAACTACAGAAAGAAATGGATGAAGTACGAAGGCACGTCTGGCTGATAAAGGAAAGAAGATGGAGATGGGAGGAAGTTAGGGGAAGACGTGAAACAAGTGCGTTTTCAAACGATGGTGATGGGCCTTTTTGGAGTAACTAGGATGGGCCCAAGCCTTAGCCTAGTACGCTTATGCACTCTGGAGGGCTGATTAACTCAGTCGAGGATAGGACCCACCCCAAGTTAATTTTTGATGGAAACAAGGCCTCCTAGAGTGGAAGGCTTGGAGATGGGCTTGGGCTTTCTCAGCCCAGGTCCGTTTCAAAGGAGAACAACCTGTCTCCATACGACTCGTTTCTCTGCGATGCCTCTGTGGAGCTAGAGCCACTACTGCGCTCGCTGTCGGTGGAGAAGGTAACGGTGACTCCACAGACTTTGTCAGTGGTGGTAGTGGAAACCGTTGATGAGGTCCCGGCTGCTCCGGGTGAACAGGTCATGCTTCTGAAGCAAGCGTCGGGCTCTATGTTGAGTCGGGAAGGTTGTTCTCCGATGCACGGAGGACAGATGGCGTCGATAAGCCTAGAAGCTATGTGTTTGGGTCCGATGGAAGCTTCTACAAATTCATATCTCAATCTTGAGGTGGTGGATGAAGAGGGGGAGGGCTCTGAGGATCTAATGCACTCGGTGGATGATGATATTGAGGATCTGAGTTTCCCTGATGTCTATGGACAACTGGGTTTGGATGATATTTCATCAGAAGGAGACTCTTGGATTTCAAATCATTAGGGTGGAGGAACTTGTCCTGTTGAATTTCTGCTTACTGGTTCAACCAAATGTTTTAGATTGAGTTTTTCACAAGGTGAGAGAGATCCAAAAGTTTGTGGGGATTGAGTGTGATGGCTATAAGGAGCAATTCATATGGCTCTGTTCACAGCAATTGAAGCGGGACATAAACAAAAGAACTAAAGGTGAATCGAAAAACATCGGGAACTCAAAAGATTGAATTGGTCGATGAATGGAGAGCAGTGCCAACAGGGGTGTGGTGAAAGGGAAGGGGTTGGCTGTTCCTCAATGAAGCATAAGATTGTGTCGTGGAATGTCCGTGGGCTTAACGAGATTAATAAGCGTCTACGGATTAGGAACCTGCTACGGGAGTGGAAGGCGAATATTGTATGCCTGCAAGAGACGAAACTGAAAATGATTGATAGGAGAATTGGGCGGAGTTTATGGAGTGGAAGTCATGTGGATTGGTCATTTTTTGCCTCTAACGAGGTGTCGGGAGGGGTTGTGGTGAGGTGGGATAGGCGGGTGGTGGAGAAGGTGGAGGATTTTATTGGGTAATGCACGGTAGCATGCTCGTATAAGTGTGTCTCCGACAACTTTTTATGGGCTTTTGCAGGTATTTATGGTCACAACTTAGACACGGATAGAAAATTGTTATGGGAAGAATTAGCCGGGGTCCATTACTGGTGGGGACTCTCTTGGTGTATAGGGGGAGACTTTAATGTTGTAAGATTCCCAAGTGAAGTTTCAGGTAGTAGAAGACTGAGACCAGCTATGGAGGTGTATCTTTGACCTGAACTTGGTGGATCTGCCACTTGCCGGGGGCACTGCTACTTGGTCTAATAATAAGTCTTGGTCTAGACTGGATCGTTTCTCAATTTCACCAGAATTTGAAAGCCATTTCCCGGATGTATGGCAAAAGCGTATGCCCCATATTGGTTTGGACCATTGGCCTATTTTGCTTGATTGTGGAGGAGTTCATAATGGTTGTCGACCATCTAAATTTGAGAATATGTGGTTAAAATCGGAAGGGTTTGTGGAGAGGGTCAAACAATGGTGGTCTTCCTATAAGTTCCAAGGTACTTCTAGTTTCATTTTTGTACGTAAATTGAAAGCTCTAAAAAGAGACCTAAAAGTGTGGAACTTGGAGTCTTTTGGCAATGTAGGGGAAAAGAGGAAATTAAAGTTGCTGGAACTTCAGGAGATCAAGATGGTCATATGCATTTTTCATGTCTAGACCAAACATGCAGCAAGAGGATATTCTGTGGTGGACTCTAGTAGGCAAATGTACTTTTTCCGTTCGTTCTTTTTATAAGGCCCTCACTCAAGAGCCCAATTCTTATTGTCCTTAGAGAAAGATACTTACCACATACAACTTGAAGGAAAGGCCCTCACAAGGCACCCCCCAAAGTTTCTTTCTTTGTATAGACTGCCTCCCTGGGAAAGATACTTACCACAGACAACTTGAAGAAAAGGAGGATCACTATTGCAGACTGATATTGCATGTGCAGAAGAGGGGGAGAGTCGGTAGATCATCTCCTTTTGCATTGTGATACAACAAGGGCTCTCTGGAATGAGGTATTTGCACAACTGGATATGGCTTGGGTTATGCCAAAAAATGTGGAGGCGGCTTTGGCTAGCTGGTCAAACATAATAGGCAGGCAACCAATTAAACTATTTGGAAGATGATCCCTCTATGCATTATGTGGTGCGTGTGGTAGGAGCGCAATGAGCGGACTTTCGAAGACCAGGAAAGATCGTTGGAGGAGCTTAAACTTTTATTTTTTAGAACTCTTTGTAGTGGGGCTATTGCTGTGGATTTTAATGGCATGGCCCTTCATGATTTTCTTGCCTCTAATGTGCCTACCTAGTTAGGGCATTAGAGTTGTAATACTGGCTTTACCATCCTTTGATCAATATAATTTGTTTATTTATCAAAAAAAAGATATCTCTATTATTCTTTTTGAAATATTGACAAATTTCTAGGCTTGAAAATGTCTTTTTATGATTTTCTTTGGATATTGGTCATGACAACCCCTATGAAAACAAAGTATTCTGCAGTTGTGTGATTGTTTGGGTGCCTATATTAGCAGTGTGCGTTGCTATCACCTGTTATGGTGAATGCCTTGCTATGGTTGCTGTTTAGCCTGTATCTTGGTGGGTGAACAGTTGATTCTCCGTTTTACTAGCTAAAAATGGTTTCATTGTCAATATATATGCGCGTGACATGTCAACATTTTTATATTGATATTCATCTATGTTTGGGCCTCTTGTGTCAGGCTATATTTGTTTACTTCATTGGTATTTGTATCATCAGGACAGAAATCTACTACCAAAACTTTTCCACTTAAGAAGGTTCCAAAGTGCACACCAGAAATGAAGGTGCAAAAGATTTCAAAGAACACTGAAGAAAGTAGTCGTGTATTACACAGAATTTATTCTAGCAAGTAAGTTGAAAAATTGATCCTTGTGCAATCTGATAAAATTGCAATGCATATACTTGCAGAGGATCAGAAATTAGAATCTTACACTGATTTTGATCAAAGATACAAATCATACTTGGGGATAGTATATCTGCATCGGGATGGTATATTTGCAATTTTATCAATATTGATTTAGTCCTGATGTGTTCTGGTACAGATCTATGCAAGAGCACAGGTGCCTGCCCATTTCATATTCAGATGCATTCTGCTGTGTTTGTGGAAGCTCAAACCAAGTTGATATTAATTACTTATTAGAGTGTAGTCAGTGTTTAATCAGAGTATGCTGCCATTCAGATCAGCTAAATTCAAGTTCTCCTGTTTCTTTTGCTAATGATCAATGATACTGATTTGTCATGATAAGCAGGTGCATCAGGCTTGCTATGGTATTTCGAAAGTACCTAAAGGCCGTTGGTATTGCAGGCCATGCAGGACAAGTTCAAAAGATATTGTAAGGAACCTGAATATTAATTAATATCATCTTGTTCATGTAACCCGTCTTTCTTTTTTCTTAGAAAAAATGTTTAATGTTTGTTAGTTGTTGTAATAACTTACATGGTGAATGCCTGGCTACTGTTGCACTTAGGCCATTGCCTCGATGTTAATCTTGAGAGATTTGGGATTTGAGTTATTTGGTCAAGGAACTATGTAGATGAGTTCTGGAAACATTGTAGATGTTAAGTTCAACTATATATGCCTTTTTTCTGTTGATGATTTTTCTTGAATTTAGTACTATTATATCTGTTCAGTGGATAAGGTCATGAGGGTTGATTGTAACTTCCCATTTTATGCTAGTTATCCAACTTTTGGGACATTAGTGGCATGGGCTTGTTTATCTCAACGATGACATTCATAAGTTCATGTGTAATGAGAACTTGGCTAGTGAAAATGACTTGTATAGTTCAATAGTAGCTTTAAAGGGGCTTAAACCTGTTGTTTGTCTTTGTTTTCCATACTTCTTTCTGTTTTCAATTGCCATGCTAGTCAATTATGAGAACTTGGGCTAGTTAAATTTACTTGTCGATCTAGTGACCCAAGATCAGGATATCTAGGAGCAAATTTGTCCTCCAGATGTTAGTTTTGCAACGAGTGTATATGAAATTAATAAACTATCTGGTTTGTATGTTAAGTTTTGCATATTATTGACGCCGTCTTAAGATAGCCAACTAACTAGTAAGGTGCAGTTGCTATGCTCTTTATATATATATATATGTATATAGATATGTCTTGTACTTCTCTAATGCGTTTTTGTTTTTGGTTTATCATCATGTAGGTTTGTGTGCTCTGTGGTTATGGAGGTGGGGCAATGACTCAAGCACTGCGAAGTCACACGATTGTGAAAGGCATTTTGAAAGCTTGGAACATCGGAACAGTTTGCAGACATAGGAGAATTTATTCTGCTGAATCTTTACAAAATGAATCTAATGCATTACATTCCTCTGGTTCTGATCTTGAAAGGAATTTCTATCCCGTTTTACAGCCTCTAAATATCAAGTCATCAGCTATAGATGTGAGGAAAATGGAAATAAAAAAACAGTTGGATGTTCGACAGGACTCCCTTTGTTGTGTTAGTAATTTAAAGGTACATAACAGCATTACAGCGGGAGTACTTGATTCGACCGTTAAGCAATGGGTTCATATGGTTTGTGGGCTTTGGACTCCTGGAACACGGTGCCCAAATGTTGACACCATGACTGCTTTTGATGTATCTGGTGCTTCACGTCCTAAAGCTAATGTGGTAAGCAATTAGGAGCACTGTAGGCCAGAGTAAAGCTTATGCCAGTCAATACCCAAGATAACTGTGCAGTTTATTGGGTAACGTGTGCATGAAATTATCCTTAGCTATAATTTTGTGCATGGTTCTCTGCCTCTCATCATACATGGTTGCTTACCATTTTTATGCAAAACCGTGTTACTTTTATGCGGTATCTTGACTCTATCCATCGGAATAATCAAATAGGTGCAGGAAAAAATAGCATAGGCCTATATACAAAAATCGTGAAATTTTTCCTTACTCTCTTGCCAAACTGAGTCCCCCCAAAAAAGGGCCAAACTGAGTTATTAGAAGTCTTGACATTTTCATCACTCTTCCAAGTGCTCATAACTTAATGTGATTTACTTATGGCCTTGAAATTGTCCAAGGAATTATGAACTTAACAGAGTTAACACCTCACAGATTGTGTAGCATACAGTAATGTAGAACAAGTGTATCATTCAACTTATTGGACTGCATGTTCGATTAGATTCTCCTTAAATAAATATTGGGTTTCTTCTGTCGAGGAGTATGATAGGCTGGTGCACATCAAGTTTGGATGGGACATCACTCATTTTCACATTCAATGTTGTGATGATTTACATATCCAATTCCTTATCATCACTTATATAAGAGATCCTTAATCTATCAAACAACTTAAATGCTTTTATAGGTATACAAAAACCTACCATCTTATTTAATCTATCATAGTTTGTCTATATATCTAACAAGTAATTCAATATGTGACTGGAGGAAAATTAGTCTGATAAATGATAATGTCATGCAAATGGAGGCTTCTGTTTTTATTTTTTTTGCGATGGTATGCATGCATTTAATTGTTCTTTGAGTGCTTGTAAAGAGATATAGAATTCTATACTCAATGTGATACTTGTTTATGCTTCTGAGTACCATAATCTATGTTGCAATATCCTTACTCTTTGTTACATGGTAAGAATGTTTTTATAAGCTCCACTTGTTTGTTATTTGTTTTTCTAGGTTTGCTCTATGTGCAATCGACCAGGCGGCTCATGTATACAATGCAGGGTTGTGAATTGCTGCATTCAATTTCATCCGTGGTGTGCTCATCAAAAGGTTCCCACTTAACAGTTTAAGTTTACATCCATCTAGCGTTTAAGGTCTTTCTTTCCATAAGCATTACTGTGAAGCTTTTTCTTTGTTGATTATATGCCCACTTCTTCATATCCTTTGCAGAAACATCTTTAATTGGACATTTGTAATAAGTAAATTGCACTGATGAGGTGAACCAAACTGTGCATATAGCTCTAAAAAACCAACCTTCAACAGATAAACCGAAAGCCAATCTCTTCTCAAAATGGTTAGAAGTTCCCATTCTTTTTCTGCAAACTGGTTACCTCATTTCTATGGAACAAAGTATGTGGTGTGGTATGAAACCTGATATAGTGCTCATGATCCAGATGGAATCGTGAACCTCTTGATCTTATTGTTGATTAGATTGACGTATTGATCTTGCATGTTTTTGCATTGTTAAGGGAATTTCGTAGATAACCCCAGGGGGTTAGCCCAAGTGGTGAAGGCCTTGGTCTTGGGGTCTCACTCCCTTCAAGGTCCAAGGTTCAACACCTCATGAGTGCAAACAATCCTTTTGGGCCACACCCCCTGGTGAAAAGCTAGCGATTTAACTAGTTCCGTGTAGAGAAATTTTCAAGGGTGCGGCGCACGGGACCGGGGTTTACTCTGCAGAGGTGGGTCCAAAGGGTCCTGCCTTGGAGAGGTTCCCCGACATAAAACAAAAAAAAGAAAAAGAAAAAAAAAAGAAAATGAATTTTGTAGATGGTGCATTGTGCTTAAATAGTTTTGTAAAATTGATTGTCAACATCTCTGCATGATTTAGCATCTGGGCTACTTTCTAAGAATAGTTGATTCTGCTTACTGGAATTGGTCTGAATTTTGATTGACATTTGAATTTATGTGCCTGATTTAGTGATTTCCCGTTTGTAGTGTAATTTTTTCTTGCCCTGTTTTATGTTGCCCAACATATTCCTTTGGATATTATTAACCGCACCCTGATTATGCTAAACTTTTGTAGTCTACGGAGTTCATCAACACTCCACAATTGACAATCCACTGATTTGTTCGGGATGGATGTTTTAATCAATTCCTTGATAATATAACAGGTGTATGAGGTTGACACTTGTAGTTGTGGGGCAAAGCTTTTCTTTAAATAAAATGGTTCCTTTCAGTTTTTTTTTTTGGATTTTTACTTAGTTGGCATCAGGACATTGTAGAATTGAGTTGTCTTAATTTTTTTTCGCACGAAGTGGCTCAACGGTTTTAACTGTTCATTTTGTTATACCACGTGAATATATTTGCACTAATTGTCTAATTTAGGAATGGTAGCCTTCTTACATAGTCCAAGTGACTGAATTTTGTGCTCTCTGAGGAACATATTGTAGCTCGCCTAGTCTACATTTTGTGCTCATCAATATAAGGTTTTTGTTTACAGATGAAAAAAATGTTTCATGGCAATTTTCCTGATTTTTCAATTTTAATTACAATTTTCACTTTATCGAATGTCATTGCTTCTCTTTGAATCCTGATCACTTGCATGAAAATTATGCAGGGTCTTTTGCAGAGTGAGGTTGAAGGAGCTGATGATGAAAATGTTGGTTTTTATGGAAGATGTGTGCTTCATGCTGCGTGTCCCATAAATGAGTCCAGCTGTGATGTTATTAATGGGGAAATTGGTGGTCATGGAGAAAATGAGTTAACCTGTGCCAGGACAGAGGTATTCTGTTAATTTATTAGGGTTTTCTTTTGGAAGGTAGAGCCTTGCTTGTGGATTTATTTCTTTTTTTTTTTTGGGGGGNGGGTGTTGTTATCATAAGACATTTTAATTATTTTCTACTGCTGTAGGGCTACAAGGGCCGAAAACATGATGACCCCCTGTGTGATCTCTATGGTAAATCGAAAGGCAAGGGTGGATGCCTTGTTCCTCAGGAGCAGTTAAATGCTTGGATTCACATTAACACGCAGAAGTCCACACATGGCCTTCCAAAACTGCCAAATTCAGATATTGAGTACGACTGCCGGGTACATTCAAGTTGCTTATCTACTATATAATGTCGGCATATGCAATTAGTTTTATAAAATATAGAGTTGGTATTTGCCCTTTCCATATTGTTTATTTCTACGTATCTTTTGGCAGATACACTAATTGAAATTTGCAATGATTGTATTGTGAAGAATCCATGTTACAATTTTGTCACTATTGCTTTCCCTATTTTTTTGCAGAAGGAATATGCTCGATACAAACTGGCAAAAGGTTGGAAACGCTTGGTTGTGTACAAGTCTGGCATACATGCCCTTGGTCTTTACACATCGCGATTCATTTCCCGCAGTGAAATGGTTTGATCTTTTTGCCCATCAAGATGTATAACTGTAAAATTGCAATGGTTTGAACCATGATATCTTCTTATCCTTTGTAGGTTGTTGAGTATGTTGGTGAGATCGTGGGTCTGCGTGTGGCTGATAAAAGAGAAAATGAATATCAGTCCAGTAGAAAACTTCAGTACAAGAGCGCTTGCTACTTCTTCCGGATAGATAAAGAGCACATCATTGATGCTACCCGCAAAGGGGGAATTGCCCGTTTCGTAAATCACTCGTGCCTGGTAATTGTCTAACTTCTAGAGTTTAAGGTGGATTTGCTTAAGAATTTAGCAGTATACGGTATCCATTGTGATACCTTTTGGAGGAATTAGATCAAACTCTAGGACCTAGAGTGGGAGAGAGACACATAAAGTGGACTCCACAACATCTATTGAGCATTTAATGTTGCCTGAGCAATTCATTTGGGCAGCTGTAAATGTTGTGGGTTCTACTTCATGTGTGTGTGTGTTTCTCCCACTCTAGGCCCTAGAGTTCTTGACTTAACTCTAGGAAATCTATATTAGGGGTGGCAATATACGATACAACCCGTGAACTCGACATGAATACAACATGAACACGACATGAAATTAGCGGATTTGGGTTTGATATGAATGGAATTGGGTCAAAACGGGTTGACCCAATAAGACAATTAATAAATGAGTCAATTACGGTCAGCATGTGAAACTGTAATCAACCCATATAACAAATAAATTATATTTTCAAATTCTATGAAATGTTTAGTTTTATATGCCTTTATCGTTGTTGGGATGTAATATTAGTACTTGAATACATATCTCAAACTATTAAATTTTTTTGTTCATAAGATCATTTTATTTTATGAAAATATTAATTTTCTTATATATTTTTTGTTTGGATATTGATCATAAAACATCTTAACATGAATCCAGTTGTAATTATAAATGATTTATATAATTATCCTAGTATTATATATGGAATTATATTAATTGGGTTAAAAAAGTAAATATACTGGTTGACTCGACCCATTTATATGAAACAGGTTGAAATATGTTAAATGGTCCATATCCAGGTTAACCCAATAAAAATTAGTTATTAAACGGGTTATACGGGTCGTATCGTGTCACCAGTTATTTATATGGGTTTTGTTAGGGTTATAGGGTCTGACCCGTTTAATTAAGTCTGATGTGTTCAAGTTGACCATTGTCTGACTATAGGGTCTACTTGTGAATATTTAGTCATAGACTAGTCTTGGCTGGTAAGTTAGGCCCACTTTCAACAGAAATGAAGTAAGACAAACTCAATGAGAAACCTTATGTTAGGCATTCCTATTACACAATCTTCTGATAAAGAAACTATTACACAATCGTAAATTGGAAAATTTGAGGTGGTCAGCGTAAAAAGAACTAGAATTTAAAATATGAATTTACGAATTGTTTTATTTTCCCTGGGTTGTTTTCTAGCCATTCTGTGTTTTGACCCAATTTTCTCACTTGATTTTCAATTTATGTGACCAGCCAAATTGCGTCGCCAAAGTGATTTCAGTTAGGAATGAAAAGAAGGTAAATTGGACTACATTTTTTATTGTTCATAATGTACTAGTCCGCTCATGTGGTTAGGATATCTTGGTTGACATGACAATATACCATGGAAACAAAGAGATTTATTTTTTTGGTTTATAATTGGACACATTTCAAGCACCAAGGCCTGTTAATATTATTTTGAGGTTAATTTTATCTTGGAAAAAAATGGTTTTCATTTTCGTATACTACCCATGTACTTGGCTATGCCTATTTACATGTCTCAATAAAATTATTGTTGTAAAAGAAAATCTTGGATCTAAAGTAGTAAAATTGTTTGCAAAATGACCGACCGTTTTACACAAACTTGTATTAAAAGTTGTAAAAAAAAAAATTGTGTATCCCTACTCAAAAGAAAAATGGGTGCCCCAGAGTCCCCGGGAAATGCTTTACGATACCAATTTTTAGTTCTCCAAAAAGGAATCTAGTGTTCAGTATGTTCTGATTCTTCTGAAGCCTTTGGGAATGCTGGAACTGGATTATTAAAATGGTTTGCTGGTTTGCAGGTTGTCTTTTTTGCAGAAAGGGACATATTTCCTGGAGAAGAGATAACATATGACTACCATTTTAACCATGAGGATGAAGGTAAGAAAATTCCTTGCTTTTGTAGTTCAAAAAACTGCAGGCGCTACTTGAACTGAGATGATATTATCCCAATCCCCTGTATATAAAAAAATGTCCATTCTTTGAAAAGCCATTTTTGTGGGTGGTCATAATTTTGGGCTCTACTGGCAAGTAAAAGGATTCGGGCATAGCCCCGAGATTTTTTACTGTGGCCAGTAAGCATGCACCTGTACGAGCAGAGGTACCCAAATCGTGAAGGACTGGTGGTAGATGACCCAGTGAGTTTCTTTCTCGTTTCATTTGTGTTTGCACGTCCATGCAAATAACACACGGAAGTGCATTTCTTTTCTGTTATTGTATTGAGGTCCTCTGTTTCACACTTCACCCCTAGAAAATGTATATGCGCGAACCATTATTCACAGAAACCATTTTAGAGATCACCAAATGGCAAAAGATGCAGAAAGATGCACATGCAAAACATGTCCGAGTTTATCCAGTGCAAGGTCCTGCGTTTACCGAATTTGGAATCTGCTAGGAGCTAGGTATCTTATGCATTAGCAAAGGAACAGATTGAGGTGCTTCTGCCGCGTACATAGATTACCCCTTCAAACTTTAGTTGCAACATTTATGGTCGTGAAGTATATTTTTCTGTAATTAGGGGGAGAAAATTAAACAAAAAGTACTTCAATCCGGACTTTTCTCAGGAGGAAAAGAAATCAAGAAACAAAACTTCTAACAAAATGGTATAAAATAACGGCCAGGCTATATAGCGCAAACTACAAAGCATAATAAGTAGACATCTCCATATATGGAAGGAAAGAAAACTAATTTATATACAGCACCTGTCTTTAGCTGCCCAAGCCACTGATCTAATTACTCTTAACAAAAGTTATTGCACATAATTTTTTTTAATATAAAGTAACTATTTTAGTCAATTACATTAGTGTAGTGCATAATAAGTACACAAAATAATTATACGGAGTAAAACTCTTATTCTAAACTGAACCTTATTTCCTGAATATTTATTAGACGCACTAAACCAGACAACTGCTTATACAAACTTCGGAGGCAACAGAAGGACCTGCATTGAAACTTGTACGTTCGGCGGTGTCTGCAATTCAATTTGGGATGTCACAAATTTAAATCTGTACGAATACCAAGCACTTATGCTTCCCCAAACTAATACAGGAATACATGCATCAATCTCTACGACCCCCAGTTTGGGATGTTTGCCGTGGCTTCATTGACCATTTTCACCAAAGTCACCTGCAATGCATGAACTTGCCCATAAAAACCAAAAACTTGGAAGCAATGCCGAGACCAAGTTAAGAGATATCATTTCTTCTGTTTCTCTTACCATTTTTGAATACAAACTATATCTATACGTGTATAAGTGCATAGGTATTAGGTCGCTAAAGACTTGGCTCAAATTTAACTGTAGCTTATTTGTCAATGGGTATCTAGCTCGTTTGGTAAAACGGTGGCATGTGTCTGGATGGAGCTTTAGGTTGGACGCTATTTGTATATTATATAAACAAGTCCTGAAAAACATGACCCGTTGTATCCTTTTTTTCCTTTGATAACAAGGAACCTCAGCAAGGCAGGGCATTAGGACGTGCCAATGGGAAGTAACCCCAGATACATGAGCCCACCCATCATAATCGTGTTTGTAAGTTTCATGTCCAAAATTCCAAGTTGCTGGCGTTCACCAAGGAAAAGACGAATGAATAAAATAGAGCCAGACCGATTGTGCAGCAATAAGTTTTGAACTTTAAATGGCGATAGAGAACTTACCACACTTTCTGGAACACCAGGTGGAGGCAATGAAAGGTTTCTTGGTGGCGGCATATCGTCAAAAGATCTTTTGTCAAACCTCCATTCTCCTATCTTCCCATAGGTTAGCTCACCCTGAATATCAGAGCAGGCAATGTAGACGGCATAAGCCAAATAATACAACAGGAAACTGATAAATCAGCCAAAAATCCAAAGCTGATATACGTATGATAAAAAAATCCACACACACAAAGCATCTACACGTGCTCTCTCCAAAGAAACATTAAAACCTGAAAAATTTTGTGGAAACCGAGTCACAAAAGAAAACTACCTTCATAGTGTAGTCACATCCATAAGTGTAATGAATTATGAACGTCTCGCCAACTTGTGTCTCCCATGGAGGCTGATATACGTCACAAAACAGGCAACTGATGGTAAATTAAAAAGTGGAATAGCATTAAATAAATAACAGTGGAGCAATATCTTTCTTAAGTCTTTATACGTCCATCTGTGTATCCTTAAGAAAATTTAAGGATGTTGTACCATTACAAAGACAGATGCCAATACTAAGATGCAAGACAATTAGTGTGGTCGAGCTTGTATCCAAAAGATTGAAGTACACTCAGGTAAAAATTAATTACCTTAATTCTTATAAAGTTGAAGGTTCAGTATTGGAGAACAACAGTATAAATTGCATAATGCTTGAAAATGACAAATTCAGCCATGATCTCAGAAATATTTAAGCTAATTAAGATTGGAGAAAAGGAATGCATGTTGAAATGTGAAATGAAGTAGCAAATGTTCCCATTCTCGAATAGTTCGGAATGTTTTTGAAATAGCAAATAGTAGGGAACCAATTACTACTGGATTAGCAAATCGTTGAAGATAAACAAGGTATGTGCACTGAGTAACAGGAATGGTAATTTCATCATACCTGAATCATGAATCCCTTGTACAAGATGTTACCAACTCCATGCAGAGCAGATGCAACAGCATAGGCATACCTATATATATATATATATATATATATATATATATATAATAGGATATGGAGTAGAGATCAATAACCGTACTTCAAAATCAACACAAAATTGAGTTGATTAGAGAACCCTTACATTTCAAGCACCCAACCAAAAGCCTTATCTGCTTCAGGATCCTTCTTCATTGCCAAGGAAACATTCATCCAACTGGGAGCAATCTTCTTGAGAGACTCCTATAAATTTTTCATAACAATCAAGAAAAGACCAAAGAAACCAAAACAGACTGTCACTGCTTTCATTAAGCCTATTGTGTACTTGGGTGATGCCTATTTCAATGAATAAAATCTTGTGCTTAAAAAAGAAAAAAAAAAGTTACTTTCATTAAGCCAAATCACCATACAAACCTTTCCAACTATGACCGGAGAATTCCCTATCGGGTCAATGTTAGTTATTGGTCCCTTGTCCTGAGGAAAATATTTCCTTAGTATTGACTCGTACGTCTTGGGTTCAATATAGAAAAAATGAAATGCAGCTCCAAGCCCTTCTCTTGATAAGTTTGGTATGGGCTTGACGATAATATGATCTGGCTCCGCCATCAGTATGTAGCTAGATAAATCATATTGACCAGTATAAATTTATTCAGCAAAATATATATATATTGAACAGTATACATAAACTAATATCTACCATTGAAAAAAAGGTGGAGTGGGGGAGGGGAAGGAAAGATCTTCATCTCATCAAATGCAAAAGTTAGATTGTTATGAGTTTCTTACTCCTCTTTGATGTCTGCTTGTTGAAGCCATTGCACAAATGCCCATGGTCTGTTGAGGACTATATAACCCTGCGATTGTGAGGTGGCAGCAAAAAAGCTAAGTTCGACAGCAACCAATAAGAATAGAGAGAGAGAGAGATTTTCCTAGTTTGCTCTTCAGGTCTAAGAAGAACTCCTATCCTTTTTTCTGATAGATTATCAAGAATGTTATTGACGAAAACTATAGGCATGACCAATGAAAGGAGAGAAGCTCTACACTTCATCAAATCAAACAATGTGTGAGAGAATGGCTGATAAACTAATGAGTAGAATTGGCTAAGAAACCAACCTACCATTTTGGATGTGGGTTTTAAAGTAAATTATTCATCTAAAATTATTCTCTTTGCAACCATGTCTTTTATTTCTGCCTGATGGCAGTGTGAAGAGATATCACATAAAAATCTAAATTATGATGCCATTGTTGTTGCCAATAACCATCAAAGCACCCATCAAATATCTTCAAATTAAAATAACACAACAGAAAACCCAATCGACTTCACAGTGTGCCAATAGTTAGATAAGGTAGTAGAAGGAATGGCAAGAGGAAGACGCACCCTGTCCAATCCAGGAGGGAGAGGCTGGGCAACAAAGGTGGGGATCTCGTCCATGTACTTGTCAGGCTTCCCAGAGTGCAAGATCCTCGTAAAGCCACCCATCTCGGAGTTGGGTCCGTCCTTGAATTTCTTGAACCAGTAGTACATGACCCTGCTCTGCCAAGTGTTGTAAACGGAGTCCGAGGCCGTGACAGCCGTGTGGAACAGCCGCCTCGGACTCTTTGAACCGAGCCCACCTCTCCTGTCCACCGGCATCTTGATTATGGGGTCCACGTAGATTTTCGATGAACGGGAAGGGTCAGGGAGTTCTTGCCTGAGAGGGGCGTTGACAGAGACGATGATGTTGTACGTGATTAGAGCTACTGAGAAGGTTATGAGCAGAGAGAAGAAAGTATTCCCGCAAGCCATTTTTCTATTCGAATCCCACTCTAGAGCTGAGCTCTTTAGCTCTAAAGCTCTCTAGTATCTATCTATGCAACAGTGTTTGCAATTTCTCTGCGGAGACAAATAGAACTAGATGAAGGTGGCTCTGACAGAAAAAGAGTTGTCGTTTTTCGCTGTTGTTGTTGGAGAAATTGGCTGGCTCGTTCATTTTTTCTTCTCTCTCTCTCTCGCTCGCTCTCTCGGCGACTCACCGACTCATTGACCAAGGGATCATTGAATAATGAAATAAATTTCACAGTGAACAAACTGTAATGTGTTATACAATATTGTGTTAAACAGTCAAAAGTAATTAATTAATTTTTTTTTACTGAAATAAATGATATATTAATGTATTTTACGTCAACGAGATTACACGAATTCTATATGGAAGAAAATTGAATTAATTTGTATAACATATATATTAAAAAATGGAAAAAGATCATATCGCTGAATAAATAATAAATAACTAATCCATGAGCAGAAAGAAGAGAGTTCTACATAACATAAATAATATATAGGTGAAAAGAAATAATATGTCACATACAAATACAAATTTACAGAATGAAATCACATGCGTATTGTTGCTGACAACTCAATTTAAAAATCATATTCATCATTATAATCATATCTGGAATATTAACTTCAAAAGCGATAAAATATTTGTATGGTCACATCTCTACCATTGATTGATATACAGTGGTTGTAATTTAAAAATAAATAAATAAATAAAATTGTCTGCCATGAGCCAACATCTTGTGCCAGTCGACGTTCCGGATCAACAGATGTCTATTTTAGCACCAGTCTCAACAACTGTTAGGTGATTAGTTAGGCATTCTTTTATTCAACACAAAATCTGCTTAGAAGTTTATTTTAATTACATTCGATACATCGCCGCTTTGGAAGTTTTTCTTACTATTAATATTAAAAAATATTAGTAGATTCCTTTTTTTTCAAGTTATAATAGATTTCACTTTAAGTGGTTAGCTAACATACTAACTTCTGTGTAGTAATATTTTTTCTATTTAAATTATACAATAAAATCGTTAAATTTTTTTATGAGTTAATTTGTTAAGTGAGAGTTTGGTGACCCTCGAATGTTAAAATATAATTAAATAATTATATTTGTTCTTTCCATCTATTTAAATTTATTAAACAATTGATGACTTAATAAACTTTTATTGTTCATTTTAATATATATATATATATATATATATATATATATATATATATAATATAGTGCGAAATGCAGAATCTGGTCCCCTCTTTCAATTGACGTCCACATGGGAGTGACGTCTAGCCAAAAGTTCCGGGTGGAAGGATCGGAGCACCCACCCCTTTTTATCTTTATGCAATATGCAAACGGTACATTGCATAACAAACTCTTCAATCTGACTCATTTTCGAAAAGCAGCCTTATCCATTTGCCCTTTACGAAACCCCACAGAAAAGAGATACGCTCCTTCGTCCGTCCATAAACTAGCTCTCTCTCTCACACACATTTTTTTTTCTTTATTTTTTATATAATACAAGGAGGTCTCCTCCTTTACCAATACAGATTACTTTTTCTCTGCTCGTATATTTATAAACACTCACAAACAAGTAAAAAAAAAAAAAAAACAGTGTAGTGGTGAAACTGAAGCCGTTAGGGAGAGTTGTGTGCAAAAAATCTGACGCGGAATTGACACAAAAAGCGGCACCACGCACGGCCCACGTTTTCTACCTCTATTTCCAGCTTGCCCTGATCACTGACTCCGCCTTTTCTCCACATCCTGAATCCTCCCTCATCCATTTACACTCCCTTTACCATATATAACCACATCCCACCACTCCCTCCCTTCTCATCATCATCCACTCGTCAATTATCCTCTCTCTCTCTCTCTCTCTCTCGAATCCGAATTTCTTTTTTGTTATCGTCCGCCAATGTATAACGAATACCACCAGCCATCCCCTCCCTCTCTCAGGCACAAGCTCAAGATCTGCTGTTTCTCCTCCTCCGTCCACGACCACGAGCCTCTAGATGTCGATCATGACAAGCCTCGCACTCCCCGCTCCCCTTACGCCTGGCTCAAATCCACCGCCCACGACTTTCCCGAGATTCGCTACCGCTGCCGGAACCTGATCTCCCGGATCGGAAGGACCCGCCGGCGCTCCCACTCCGCCGACTTCAGCTACGACCCCTCCAGTTATGCCCTCAATTTTGAGGACGATGCCCGGCTCGATGAGTTCCCCTTTAATTTCTAGGAGAGACTGGCCGCGTCACCTTCGCCGCCGACAGATTTTTCTGCAGTCACGGCGGCGCCTCGAAGGAGGGAGATCGCTGCGTTTAGCTGAGAATAATCTGCCCTTCAGTCCTTGATGTTGTTTTTGTGTACAGCGTTACATATATATATATATCGTAAGTAGTTTGCCTGAAATTCATGATGTTGCCTGAGGTCGTACTATAATGTATGTCTTTTTGATGCATTTAATTGCGCCTACAACTAGAATCAATTCTAATTTAGGCATTTGGTGTTCAAAAGTTGAGATTATTGTTTCGTGAATCATTTGTTGTGTGCATGACTCATGCAAAAGCGTTTACCATAATAATCTAAAGCGTAACGGCCATTCTTGTTGAATGTGCAAGGTGTTCGTGGATTGTAGAGCCAGAAAAAAAAGTTTGAAACTTATTCCTACGGAACCCTCCCTTCCCTAAGCGTTGTTTAAAGGCATTCTTCACGTCAACCTAGTTGAGATAAGGGCCACTTTTATTGGAGCCAAGGCACGAATGCCAGTAATGGGGTCATTTAATTAGCAACTTGCAAATGTTTTTCCTTATCTTTAAAGGTGTTCGGCCCAATATTCTTAAAGGAATCTTTTAGTACTAATCTTGCCGAGCCATCTGCTTTACGTCTTATTCCAGTTTTTCATAGGCATTGATTTCTTCGTACAAAGTATCTCTCTAGCAAGAATATTTTTACAATAAAATTGACGCATATAAATAATGTTATTAATTAGTTATTATTCCTTTTCTTTCTTTTTACTAAGTGAGAAGAATATATGCATTTAAAATTTATGAACAAATCCTTTTTAAATTCTTCATAAATTCAATTAATCTCATAATCTTTTCAAACTATACCTTATCTTGAATACAATTCATGATTATACATGATGATGATAATACTCTGTCTATTAATGAAATTGATCTAATGAGTCAAACTAAGGGGAAAGACGAAAGTCAATTATGAAAAATACAAGGTCTTAATAGATGACATTGGACTGAACCTAAAGGATAATGGTGTAGTGTGCTAGAGGCATGTATAGCACACGCACTATATGATATTGGATAATGATACATTTTTATAATTCTTTTATAACTATTTTACAATTTACTTTACAATCAATAAATGAAATTTCATTTCACTAAAAATGAATTCCAATTTTATAAAATTGATCTTGACGTAAATGAGTTATAAAGTTAACCATTTTCTTTATGGTATCTTTCCAATTCCCTTGAACCCATAAGGGAAACGTCATCCCAACTTCATTGTTCGAAGACAATCCCTCAGAAACTACAAGAAATATCATCTCAGGCCAAAATAGTTATTTAACATCGAAAAAAGTGATGTAAGCAAATACATTAATAAAGTGTATAAAGAATACGTAAAAAAAATTATATATAAAGTTTTTACATATATTAATACATCAGATTCGATCAAAGGATCAGCTGAGCTTTCATTTTCTATATGGTTTTAGCGTTGCAAGTTGAAGAAGTATCTTTTTAACTTGTAGTTTACTATTTTTTATCCAACCTAGAGGAGAGAATCAAAGCCTTTTAAGAAAGAGGCAAGAAAGTCGTGAGGTTCACTGAAAAAGTTGGAACCTCTATTCGTCGTATTCTAATCAAGAGAAGCCATACGTTTCAATATTCAAACAATGATTATCGCACCATTATGTCCTTCTGCCATCTTCTCATTCTAGTGAAAGTAACTCGAAGCAGTGGAAACCTTTTCTTAATCACGAAGGGCCATCCAATAAAGGCCATATTTTAAGAGGAGAGTCTGGCATTAAGTTGGTCTAATGACGTGAAAAGACAGGCTATTTATTGCAGTTTGATTGGTAGCAGCCTCAGCGAATATGGACAATGTCGAGTTGGTTGATTTTGATGTTGGAACTGAATCGTAAGCAATCAATCAAAAGCTCGGGTTTAGCTCGTTCAGTGATGTGCATTGATCTTCTTCCCCAAACATAATTGGGCTGAGAACTCATGGGCCAATAAGAGACCAATTTCTCTGGATGTAAGCCCATATATCAATAACTATGGAAATATAGATTTCGGTATCGACATCTTGACTTATATATTAGATTTTTTTCGTACTAATCTGCCAAAGTTTTTGTACGTACGTATTTTTCTTTCAGTAATTTTATATATAGTCATGACGTATACAAATATTTTATAGTCACTTTAAAAAAAAGTGATATCAACTATTAAAAAATTAATTTTTTTTATATAGATTCTATGTTTATTCAATTATTTTTTAAAATGAATATACAACGCTTGCACACTCACACTTGCAACTATCATTTTTCAATTTTCTTTGATAAAATAAAGAATGTCACTCTCAAGAATTCTGAAAAAAAATATAAGCTCAATTTTTTTTGAGAAAAAAAGGTTAAAACAAGAGCACTAAACTAATAATAAAAAATGACTAAATATTTCCATTAATATAGGATTAACTTAAAAAGAAAACACGTTATGTATTTGGAATGAGTAATAAAATAGTGAAAAAATATGCCGGCAAAAACGGTTGAAAGAAAACTATAGTGGCATGCACGAAGAGGACAGTGATCAGCTGTCTAAAGTGAGCTTTGCACTCAAGCATCCAACCGCCGATCGAAGACAAACTGGGTTATATATCTTGGCATTTAACTGTCAACTAACAGGCTCCACATAAGGCACAGCTGCAGTCTGTGATTGGCCGGCAGTATCATGAATGTCCAATCACAAGTGAACATGCATACAAAAAGAAATTAATTAAAAACTCCGGTCTTAATTTTAATAGCTAATTTGATTAGTTGCTTAGTCGCGTAATAATTAAATACGTGTTCACCTATGCATACTAACGTCCTATTTTTAAAGCCGTAACTTCCAGCTTCGTCTTCGTGTCCCAACTCCTCTTCTCCTCTTTTTCACTCTCCAGTCTCTACCAAGGCTACCCAAATCCAAGATGGACATTCGGCCTCCATTAGCGAAAACCTGGAATTAGAAGCGAATGATTTCGTTGAAGATTATGATGAAGAGATAGGTACGTCTTCTTCTTCTTGTGGCTGTTTCCGGGGACTTTGCTTTGGATGGTGCCCGGATAATAATGTCACCCGTACACATCTACTTCTGCAACAACACGGAGAGAGAAAGGAAAACTGGGTGGCGAATAAGCTGAGGCAGGTCAAGCAGTTTTCGGAGGTGTTGGGTGGGCCAAAGTGGAAGAATTTTATTCGATTTTTCGGTCTGCGTGCAGGAATTAACAAGAAAAGGAGGAATCAATATCGCTACGATCTGCAGAGTTACACACTTAATTTTGATGATGGAATAAATAAAGAAGAAGATTGCGCACATCCCGATGTCATGGCTCGATATACGGCTCCACTTGGGTAGAACAAAGACAAGTTGGGACGTGATCACGAACCTGTTCCTTTATAATTTTTGTCTTTTTTTTTTTTTTTTTCCTGTTTATGAAATCCAATTCATAGCTCTAGCTGAAGTTCATTTCAGATAAACATTCTTAATTTGGATGTGTGTGTGTGTGAACAAATTGATAGATTCACCCTGATCTGAAACATGAAGTTCAAATCTCGGGGTTAATATCAATGATTTGATGTTTATCGGAGGCCTCAAGTATTGTTGTTATGTAGAGAAAATTCAAAACTAGCATTAGCATTTTATAGATCATGATGATATAATTTGATAACTTAGGCTTTCAGACTTGTTCTTGACTTTGCAAGCTCCCGGTAAATGGGGAGAAGAGATAACATACCGCGCGCCATGCATCAAAATTGCCCCTCCATTAACCGTGCTAGCTATAGACAGATGGATCATTAATTATAGTCATTGCCTGACCCATTGGAATTAATTACTTGTATCAAACGTATTCCCAGTTCAGTTGATTTCTTGAACATTTTTAGAGAACGAGAAAGGAATTAATGAAGAGCAGCATACAATCCTACCATCATGACATTTTGTGCCAGTTATATAATGGCATTTGGGGCTCGAAAGAGCTAGCATCAGGTCCATCAACTTTCAAACTGTTAAAAACTTTTATGCTATATATATATATATATATTAATTTGAAATAAAATTATCTCTAGAATACAATTTCCAATCTAAAGCTATAATTGAAGTATAAATGTAAGGCAACATGCACAGATTATTACACTGTACACCCACAACCCTCACTATTAGCATTCACAGGCTAGGCAAGAAGAAGGAAAACAAAAATCATAATCTTGTCAACAGCATTCAAGCCATTTTCAGAATTAATTACAATTCATAAATACTGGACTTCCTACTGAGATTGGCATCATATACATGCGCTAGCTAACTGTGTAAAGCCTTTGAACATATTTGTGAAATGTCACGAACCGATTTTATCATCTCAACTCCATCCTCTTCGTCAGCCTCTTTCTTGCAGAAGAAATAGAACTCGAGTGTTTTACTTGAGCCCAGAGTCATACCATGAAAGCCTATTATAATATAAATATTTTTGGACTAGGCTGGATTGATTACTAGAGTGGAAAAGCACGAAGAGAGAGATCACTTGAGGAATTGTTGTTGAATTTTCTTCCATTTACATAAACCGATCACGGGTGTTTTCACCTGCATTACTTCTTTTTCAAATTATGGTTGGTGTAATGCTCGTGGGAAATATTAAACAATCAAACAAGCACTTTTTAATTGGATACCTCTTGCGTTTGCTCTTCAAGACTGTAGAAGTCGAGGGGTTGCTCTGCCAGTTCCGCTTCCTCTGATTAATGAACCAATTATTTATCTGCTTCAAGTGCAAACCAGTTTCCTGAACCAACCTTGCCTTATCTTCCTCCTGTAATTTCATAGAATTTAGGAATAGATGAACAAAATAATTGTTTGACTAAACCAATATTAACTTCTATGCAGCTTAAAAACTAACTCATTAAAGGGTTTTTGAAGAAGGGTGGTGGTACTCTCACTGCTGGGGCCTCCTGCTAGTATAATTTCAAGTGTTTTTTTTTTTTTTTTACATGTATTTTTTTAACACTTTTAAATATATATATTTTTTTTAAAATTCACAACATTGTTAAAAACAGTTCCTTAATCACAAAAAAAAAAAAAAAAATCCCAGCTGGAATCCTAGCATTATTCTTCTGAAGAAAACAGTTTCTGCTCGTAACTGACATAATTTGTACACAAATATTTGCAACATTTGTCTGACTAAACTGATGTTAACTTCTAAGCAGCATACTCATTAAAGGGTTTTTGATAAAAAACAGTTTCAGCTTGTACGCACTTCAACTTTAGGAAGGAAAATTCGTGGCTTTTGACGTGAGCATACACCCCCAGATATGGTGGGGTGTCATATTGGCTCCATATAGCCTTTTGCCCTATTATGAAGTCAAATTATAGTTCAAAACGATTTCTCAACTATTTCTAACTGGCCCAAACTTACAGTGGGGTACGGCCACTTAGAATGTGATTGCCACCATGCTTTTAATACCGAGGTGGTGTCTCCAGGAAGCTTTCCTGCTCTTCTCTTGCGTAAAATTTCCTCCCTTATGTCTACAATTTTCTCCTTGTAACCCTATAAAGAGAAAGAGACTACTGTTCAGTTGGCAACGTTAAAGATATCATAATACGTTGCGATCAATAGTCCCAGCAATTACCTGTTTCAGTTCATGTTTCAACTCCTGCCTCACACGCTCCATTAAGGATCTCTCAGTCTCTGTTGGTATAAGAGGACCAAAACCCATGCTATCTGGACCGTCAAAACTTCCATCAAATAAGTTGGCATCACCATCCCCTTGGTCATCTTCATCATCAGACATTGTTGCACCTGTACCTTCACCTGGAGAGACTCCTGTTCATGCAAGCATTAGGAGAAATTATAGCTTTGGTAAGTCTTGATTTTCACATGCAAAATTTCATCCAGACCTAAGTGTAAAAGAAGTTGATTTTCTAATGGTGCCTGTTTTGATGGCAGACCTTATTGAGCTTGATAAGACGCTGCCTTATTAGTCTATCCCTTATTTTGACAAGTGAATACATCTAAATAACCACTTGTTGTTTATTTAAAGATTTTTTCATTTTTTTCAAGTGAACTATAGTTATTTCAACACTCGTTGTTCTAGGAATTCTTCAGCATTAATATTGGATGTTCAATGCTAGTATAAAAAAGTGTATTGCAATGGTTGGAAAACATCTTGCAGCTTCTAAATTTTCCTCCCCCCACAGGGTATTTGTTGTTCCCCGCAGTTGGTAGCTAGACTGTAACTATATTGCAGTGTCATAATTTCTACTTGGCATGGTTTGTGTGATCAAGTAACTAATCATAGAATATCACCTGTTAAACTTTGTAAGGATTGCTCAATCTCCCAGCAAGCCATTACTGCCTCCATTGCATGGACCCGGACATGTTGTTGCAGTTGTTCTTTAAAGGAACAAAGCAACAGAACATAATGTGTCTACAGTAACAAAGGAGAAGATAAAAAACCTGATTCTAGCATGAAAAGCCAATTTACAAAAAAGGCATAGAGACGGCAAATTACAAATGTACGGGACAAGCAGGCATGGAAGCCCTTATAAACTTATATTAAAACTTTCCCCCGCAACTCAGTATCATCCTGTTGGTTAAACAATTAACTAACAGCATAAACAGAAAACTTTATTTTTATAAACTCGGTCTTTTCCAAGAATGTTGACATCTATTTCTAGCACTAAACATGGATAATTCCTACATATATAAATATTTTAAAAAAATAAACATAAACAAATGTGGCTAATCAGACTCCAAATAAAGAGATTATGGAGTTCCCACTAACGTTTTTTGTATAGCCAAAGAAAGCATCTCACACGTTTAGAAGTTTTGACATTCAATACAAGTTAAAATGACACGCTTTCAAGAAAGTTCAGTTCCCTGATCTGTTGATGCCTACTACGCAATCTGGAGCTTGCTGAGTTTTTCTATATGCCTGTTCTAATATTGATTATAGCACATGAGATATAAAACATTTATGTTGGTTGTACCCAAGTTCCCTCTTATTGGCATAAGTGAAAATATCCGAATTTCATGTGTGTCACTAGCCCTCATGAGGATCCAATTAATATCATATTTGCAATTAGCAAACATACTTTTGGAGTTGTTAATTCTTAAGTTACACTAAGAACTCCAAATAATTTTATTTTTTTTGGTTAAGGTTCGATTAGAACTCCAACTAATTGAAAGTAGCATATGCAATCCTACATTAAGTTTCAAAGATGAAAAATATCTATACGGTATATGATAGAATATATCATGCATGCATGTAGTTCAGCACATCTCCTTGCTACATATTCTCCAGATTCCGAATGACCTTTAACCCTGTATGACTACCAAAAATTATATTTTTTACCATTTCTGAAACTAAACTGGCAGACAGAAGTGCATAAATGGTTAGTAGAGGTTAGTTTACTCTCTCCCTGTCTGGGATTTCAAAGCATCAGAGATAGCAAGAAGTTTTCCAACAGGCACTAGAACTTTGTGAGAGAGAGTGAGCGGAGAAAAAATAAAGTCAAGAACATTTCATTCAATGAAATTAAAATGTAAATAATGACATTGGGCTGCCTTCAAATTCATGGTGAGAACCATGGGAAAACCTCAAGATTCTGCCAAAAAGAAAAGGAAAACTCGGGTATCTGGATATGGCTTTCTAGCACAGAAATTGCGATGCCCTCTCATTCATTAGTTCCAATATGTGAAAGCTGTTTAAATGATTAGGTTCATCAGTCGAGGTTTCTCCCTTTATTCAATTAACAATCACCATGATGTCTCACAGCCCAACTTTGGAATAACCTGAGCAATGTAGACAACTATAACAATTTTCCTTTTTTTGTCTTTTTTTTTCTTTTTTTCTTTTTTTTTCTGAGTGTAATATTCAATGAAAGCATCCGCTAGGTTTTTTCTTTCAGTCTTTTCGGCTGAAAAGACGAGTTCCTATTCCTATCCTTATAGGACTTGAGGGTCTGTGACGACAAAGAAGGAAATGGGGTGGAAATTCCATTCTACCAGCGGTTAAACAAGGGACTTCTAATACTGGCATTCCGGAAAAACTTGAGAATAAATAACATGTCGGTGAAAGAACATCTAACTTGCTTTCGGTCCTGGAGGGCAGCATGAACTCGGCACGGATATTTCTGTTAAGGGTAGGTTCCTGTGTTTAACTTTTTGTGTATGCACAGTTAAATGGACCTAAACGGCTTTCCATACCAGGAAATGCTGGAGAATTGATGGGCCACGCAGAGGCAGGCATGCTAACCTTTACTTCATAAAAATTAAAATTTAAAAAGTAAGGTTGTGCTATGATCTATTCCCAAGGAAGAAAGGCCGTTTAACTTGAAGACATCTATCAAATCAATTGGTAGCAACAGGGAAATTACAACTAATGATGCATCCTTCCTTTTGCTTCATGAAAAAAGAGTTCCACCGTCCATTCCAAATTACAAGCCACAAAAACACCAACTAGGCTTCGGTCCCAAATGAATTATACAAGCAAAAAAGTGGTATTTCTCGCCATTGCCAATTTACCAATCCTCACGGAACAATACAGATTGGTAATAACTTCACAGTTCAATCACCGAGAATGCCTAGTACGTCGATGGATTGTCTTCAGAATAAATTTTCATAAAAAAATACCCTAAACACATCTGAATTTGATGAATCATAAATAGGAATATAACCAAGTTGTTGCACATACATAAAGGAGATAAACGATAAACACAAATTTTTGTCGTTGAAAGCTTTTAATTGCAACAGTCACAAACACGCAAAAAAAAGTCAACAAATATCCGTTCACATACAGCCCACGATAAGAATCAACGAATTCTGGACAACAAAACGACATCAAAGCGAAAAAAACGTACCAAGAACTGATCGAGCTCCTTATCGTCCCCAACCGAGCCCGTAGAACCATGTCCAAGAGCCGAGTATTTGGTGACCACATTCTGGGACTCGGCGAGCTGGGCGTCGATCCTGGGCAACTGGTCGACCGGCGTGGCGATCCGGAGGCATGCCACGTGGGCGGAGAGCAACTGCTCATATAGCGGATGGGCCAGAATCTCGGCCATGTACCTTGCATTCTGCCAGTTCATCACTCCTTGTTCCCTGCTCTCGACCACAACTCCCACTCCTACGGCTCCCTCGCTCTTGTTCGGGTTGCTGCTGTTGAGGTTGAGGTTGTCGCTACCGCCGCTGTTCTTCAAGTTCTCGACCGATTCGTGGGACATGGTGGCGGCAATCATGGAGTTACTGGCGGCGGCAACGTCTTCGATTACGTTACTGTTGTTGCGGTGAAGGATGGGGCTGGAGAGCCATTGGTTCGAGGATCGGGAGACGGCGGTAGAATCAGAGGCGGTGTGGAGGTTCAAGAAATTGGTGCTGTTATTGTTATTGTTGGTGGTGGTGGTGGTGGTGTCGTTGTACTTGGCTTGGGTGCGGAGGAGGGCGTTGTTGAGCCAATTGGGAGCGGTTTGCAAGGGGTGGTGGTGGTTGGAGCCGGGTTTAGAGGTCGGGTCAGAGGTGGAGGAGTGGGCGGCGAGTTGGCCGATGGTGCGCAAGTAATTGTTGTCAGGCAAGCCTCGGCTTTGCGGTTCCTGCTGTTGGGATTGGTCCGTGAAATGCTGGAGAGGGATGTCTTGGGAGAGGTGGTTCTGGTACGCCATGAATGAAGTAAAGAGAGGGTGAGAGAGAGAGAGAGAGAGAGAGAGAGACTTTATGAGAACTAGTCTCGGATGATTACGAGGTAAATGGCCTGGATATATTAAGACTTTACAAAGAGACGCAGATGAAGTTGAAAGAAGAACTCAATGAGAGAGAGAGAGAGAGAGAGAGAGAGATGAACCATGAGATACTACGACTACGAGTTACTAAAAACGAAAAGGGGGTATGTGTTGGAGAGAAGGAGAGAGAGAGAGAGTGGAATGGAAGGTTTAGAGAGAGACAGTAGGTTGTTTTTTGTGAGGATGGTTTCAAGTTGAGGTGATTGCTCGGAAAACTGCTTGACTATGAACCAAACTTAGCAAGTATTGTTGATTAAAATGGGCGTGTGATTAGGCAATTTGATTAAGCTCCCCCTTTTTGTTTCGTAATTGTTATTATTATTATAATTTTTGTCGTTGTTGTAAACATAAATTAAAGGGGATTGGTTTTTGTACCACTCAACGTCTCTAATCATTTCAATCAAACTTTTAATTATAATTTGATTAGTTTTTTTTTATAAACCAAGATATAATTTGGACTTTTCCTTGATGCTTACCTTCTCAATCTTATCACCAAATCATCTCACAACATTGGAAGCAAATACAATATTAATATTGTTAAAATTTATATATTTATTTATTTCAAAATCCTAATTAATTATGTGTTTGAAAAATTGTTACGACGAAATGATTATGTTTGAATGGATTTCAATTATGTTAACTAATTATTCGTCCCACCCTCGAATTATCGTCGTATTACTTTGATCAATATCATATAATTCGTTGATATGACGTTCTCTTTTGGTTGAAGTAAATAGTAAAGTCTATCTCTAAGGTTCGTCGGTTGACTATGAATATGATCGGACGGAGGAGGAGATACTTAATATGGCAAAGCAAAATAGTCGATATAAATTATTATTTAATTTTATATAATCTCTTTCTACAGCATTTCTTGCAAATTAATATTATTTATTATTTGATTTCCAACTGTTGTAACGACCACATTGATTCGCATGAGCGCACTGATTCTCTCGTTGTAGAAATCTTACCCATGTGATCACAAACCACAGCAAGTCGTGTTACCCCCCTAAACAGCAAGTGTCACATATGGAGTCGGATTACGATGACGACGAATCGAGGCCGCCCTCCTTTTTTTTAAGTCGCTGCGAAATAACTAATCTCGTATATTTTATTATGTGTCATGTCAAGACTAACATTGTGATTCATATTTTTTAATATATTTTAATGAATTTGGACATATCTAAATGCTCCAGTACTCGTCTAACCTCGATCCGTGCATAAGATGGTTAATTGACTTAAAAGGAAGTAGGGGCAAAACTACTCATACTCCGGAGTGAGGATATGATATTTTATAAATAGTAAAAGATAAAAAATGTATAATCAAATATTAAATTATAATAAATAGAATTACAATATAATAAAAAATAATGATAAAATAATAATTAATAGTTGAGTATACTCAAAATACTCTATCACAGAGATGCTTCTATCTTATCATATTTTATTTCATTTTATTTTATCTTATCTTAATATCTAAACATCACAAACATAAATATAAATACTTTTTAATTTCAAATTTTTAATTTTGTTATCTAATAATTATTTAACTATTACAAATTTTCTAAACTTTCAAACAAAATATAAAAAATAATTCAACTTTTTCAAATTCTAAAACAAAATTATATTCTAACAATATTTTAACTCAATAATATTTGAAATCAGATTTTTTTCTCTTATTTTTCAAAATTCCATAAAATGTTATAATTTGAACCACTTATAACTCATCTTACTTCAATTCAAATATTTTACGATTATTTACAAATCATCTTATTTTAACTTACTATCCAAACTAATTCTTACGTTACAATTGACTAATGTACACTACCACAAGTCAACAAAAATCACCAACTCTTAACTTTTTGAAAACTAAATCCTTTTTTATTTCGGCCAGATGGGAGTGACCATCTTTTTTCTTAAGTAATATATGTTCATTGACAATAAATTATGTATAATATATTTATTAGTAATATTATACACTACATAATCACTATATTTTTATCTAATGATGATAAATATGTCATATCAATACAGTAAGATGAAAGTGTGTTGGTAGTATAGAGTTTTCTATATTTATATATAGTATATAATATATAATGCATAAACTAGGTTACTAATTTAAAGACATAATAAACACTTGTTAGCAAACGTAAGTACCAATTAATGGTGATAAGTGATAATCGTGATTTGCAACTTAAGCCATGGAAGGAAGAGTATCCATGTCCACGTAACTGTGTATTCATAATGCGTAGCTGTACGTGGTAGCCCGGACAGTATCCCCGTAGTCTTGGAGCGTGTCCTACACGTCATCCCACTGTAGCGTGACGGATTAGCCGTTGAAGACAAAACAATACAAGATTAACGATATCAATTATAGTTCAAGGTATCTCTATGATCTCTCGGCATACCATTTCTCTTTGTCATATACGTTTGTAACATCGCCAAAAAGGAAGTTGGAACAGGGATTGGGGGCAACCGACGAAAAGGATGGGGGGGACCATGATTTACGTCGCTAACTCTTTCCGCTACTCGCGGGACTGAAAATGATACTGCCACACGCGTCGAGCTCTTGTCTATTGGACCACAAGTTGGGACCAGTTCAGAAGCACGCGCCAGATAAGCATATCCTGGCCGTCCACATGGCGGGATCGGACGGGTTTGGACCACCAAGAATTTAGACTTCTCTGCCAGCCGCCGGCTTAATCAATGAGAATTGTCCACCTGCTTGGTCCCCTACCTACTTGCGCCTTTCCTTCCATTCTCTTTTTCCAATATTTATCCGTTGTTTTCTGGGACTTGCCGTCAGGCAAACGGCATCGGCATGGTATCCCATTATCTATCAAGAGAAATAAATTTTTTTTAGTAAATTTTATAAGAGTAACTTAGCAATATAATAAATTATATACAAATAAATTAATTTATAAAATTATTTTTTATATAATTTATTTGTAATTACAGTATTTCTTTAGTGATTTTATTTTGTTGAACCCAATATTTCAAATTTTGTATAATTATAAATCTACACGTAAATTTTGATGATTACAAATAAATTCAATGAATAAAAGAGTCTCAAACTCAAGTTATCTACACAATGGATTTAAACACATCAAGGAACCAAGCATGAACAATAAGGATACAAGTTCACATTAAAATCATAGAGTAATGTTGTAAATCTCTTAAAAATTCAAAATTATGATTAAGGTTCAAAATTAATATTTTATCATAAAGTATTAAAATACATTTTTCACATGTGCATTAATATTTTGAAAATTAAATTTGAAAAATTTGAAAAATGATTGATTGTCATATTTCACATGTACATGACATGATTAAAGGTTTGAATTTTGAAAATATTAAAGATGATTGATTGTCATTTTTCACATGTGCATGTTTTATTTGAATATTTTCAAAAGTGATTGATGCTTTTTTTGACTTATGCAAAAGGTAGATGTTTTTGTTTAAAAATTTTGAAAATTAGAATATACTCATTTTGTCATATGCAAAACGTAAAAATATTAAATTTGAAATTTTTGAAAAGTAAAGTGTGCGCCTTTTGTCATATGCAAAAAATAAAAAGATTAAGTTTGAAATTTTTGAAAAGTAAATGATGTTGTCTTTGATATGTGAATCTTTTTAAATTTGAATATGAAGTCTTATATGTCTATAAATAGATTAGTTGAGAGCTTCACATTCACAACACCAAGAGCATACAACATTCATTTAAAGCTTTCATTATCTCTTCTCTAAATATTGAGCCTTAACCCTTGTTCATTTTGAGAGATATAGTTTGCGCTGTATTGTTTTTATTTCACTGATTGATGAGTGTTTTCTGATAACCTACTCACTATCAGCTCTTGTATCAGTAAAATGGTGTGTATAACCCTTGTACGTGTAGAAAGTGTTCTATACAGTGAATAGTTGAATCACCACGTGTAAGGTGATTGCAAGTGTAGAGGGTGTTCTACACGGATCATTTGTAACAGTGTTGTTCAAAGGTGTAATAGGTTTCTATCTCCAGCTGAAAGAGATTGAATAGTGAATTTGAGGATTTTCGAGAGGTAGATTGAAGCGAGGACGTAGACAGTGGGACCGAACTTCGTTAACATATTGAGTTTGCTTCTCTCTTACCCTTACTTTTTATATTTATTGTTGTTTCGTATTTTGTTTATATTTTATATTGTATATTTGATTTATAATTGTTAATTTTTAAATACAACTCAATTCACTCTCCCTCTTATATTAATCATCTGGACAACATATTTGTTTACTTTGTTTTTCTTTTTGTGTGTCTTAAAACAATTTAAGTTAAAAGTTTTTAGTATTTTTTATTATTCACATATAGAACTATTATTTAAAATAATAACAAAACATGGACCTTATATTTAAATAGTGTATAAAACTATTGCTAAAAGCCTAAATTATAGTTTGTCTTCTCTCCGTTCACTTTTTTCTGGCCGTTATTAATTTTATTTTTCCGCTTCTTTTATGTGCAAAATACAGATGCCTAAGACTCATTTCACTCCTATTGCTCAAATATTATGTGTGTTTTAATATTTTATTTATATGTCGTTAATTAAAAAAATAAAAATTTGAATCAGTACGATTAAAAGAAATATAGTAAGAATCTTCGGGTTTTGTCGTTGAAATACTGCCTGAGAAACCGACCAATGTAATGTCCCACGTCAAAGCGTTAGTCGCTGTTTGTATCCACGCGTGTTCTTTCTTCACATGCCTTTGTCCTAATTACCACATTTTCTATAATGTTAGATACATACAGTAAGGGTTGTACAAGTTGATAAGTTTTTGATAAAATGAGTGAAATTTATTATTAAAAAATTAATTATTTTTATATAAAATTTATATTTATTTATTTTTTAAAAAATAAATAAATTTACACGATCCATACTTATAAATATCATTGCTCTTAATCGAACATATTTTGTCATATCGAAGACAAGTCTCAGAGTAGGAACTGTTTTTTCCCCCTCTATGGAGTCAGAGAGTGGGCTAGCTGTCGGAGACGCGGTCTACATTTCGTGGAGCATCCGGTAGTTTCGCTGCCAGACGTGCAGTTCGTGTGGGGCCCAGGCCCATTGTCTCTTAGTCGGTAAGAATGGGCCCACACGTTCGGAGGAGCCCGCATGTTGTCCCATTTAATACTACCTTTGTTTGTTTTTTCTTATTTATATATTTATTTTTCACACTAATCATGAATGTCCTTTTTTTTTTTAATAAAATAAGGGACGGGTAGGTTGATAAGGTGATTCTTTGAATCAAAGGGGATTTGTATTTGGTAGGTTGGGGTTAATTATATCGTAAGCATTGGTGTGGGAAAAGTCTAAGGTTCGTTGGTCCTTATCTTTGTCTTTTATTGGGTACCAATTCTAAAAAATAATATTTATATTGTCCACTTTGGGATTTAGTAGGGACTTGCATGTGTGTGTAGTGTTAAATAGTGCACGTGTAAGACTTGGGAAAGTTTAATGTGGTAGAGCCTAGACAATGTTGTTCTCCTTTGTGGAAGCATTGATTCATATTTTGAATTCCTTTTATTGTGATAAGATAATGACCAACGAGGACAAAGTATTAGAAGTTGCATCCAAATTCCATACTCGTGTTTTGCTGTTCAAAGCTGCATTTATGTTTCTACTCATTTCGTTTATTTATTATTTATTTTTGTCTTTTGTCTTATTTAAATATATTAATTTATTTTTATTGAATATGGGCTGTTATTATTGTCATGTTTACATGTTCCACCTAAGTGACCAGTTGAGGTTCTTTTTAAGATTATTACTAAAAAAAATCAATATCAACATCCACGTGTTGATGTCTTTTCAGGTTTTTTCCAAGGACATGATGGCGACATTGGCCAGGGAGCCAATCTTGATCCTATTCATTCCTCTCATTATCTTATTTTTTATGTTTTTTATTTTTTATTTTTTCCTCAATCGTTGTAGTTTCCCCTTGTGACTTGTTTATGTCAATAAATAAATGAAACTCTTCAATCACCTTATCCCTTACTTTAACGGATGACTTTTTAAAAAATATATATATATATAAAAAGATAAGCTGTCAAAAGTCCAAACGTGATTACCTTGAAAATGTATGCTTTTCGAATAAAGAAACTACCTACCAGATGGGTTATGGAAGGAGTGTCTGAGTGATTACTTTTCCTTTAGCACCACCCCTACTCAAAGCTTACTTTAAAATATAATATATATAATAAATGTATAACTTCATATTTTGATTTAAATATGAGAAAAGTCGATAAATAAGATCTCAAAATATTTAAAGAGATTTTTATATTTTACATATATTTAAAAAAATCTAGTAATAATATTTACTATAAATAAAACTAATCTTTTTTGGGGCTAGTTGTCATGGGAAGTAGCAAGGGTGGGTGGGGAAGCATTCTGTTTGGAAGAGACTTGCCGAAAGGGCTAATTTAAGGCAGCAAGTTTGAAATTAAAAATTTTAAAATTTTAAAATTAAAAAAAAAAAAAGAGAGAGAGAAGGGGATATCTCACTTGAAATCTTAGCAAGACTCGTGGATTCCACTCTGTTTATTACTGTGCATTTTGTAGTGTTCTAACCTTTATGCGAGATAAAGGTAACCAATTGCATTCATAAAAATAAAAATAAAATAAAAAAGAAAAAACAAGAAAAAAACAAAATAGGCAATTGCATTGACCAAGCCAACCCACTCGATACTTTTTGACTGATACCAGAAATGCCTAATATATAAACCAATTTATTCGTAAAGAATGATATTTGTACGTAAGGATGGTATAATTTTTTGAAAAAAATAAAAAAAAATATTAAATCTACATGAAAAAAATTCAAAATTTTTAATTATAAAATCTCATATTTTTTAAAACGATTACGCAATATTTATACATTCTATAACTGTATCTAACATTATTTTAAAATATAAAAACTCTATATATGTCTTTACATCATTTTGTAAATCCTTTTTTTTTCGCACATACTATTACGAAAGTATCACGTCAATCATACAAGTTTAGGTATGCATCAAATTTGTATTTTAGCGACAATTTCAAAGGAATCACGTTCAAAGTTATCATTCATTTGATTGGATTGAAAGCCAAGCCTAACCATTGAGTGTTTGTTGAGATTAAATGGAAAGGAATGGAATAGTTTGGAGTCTTTGTATTTAGCTAGCTTGGCCACGAATAATTTCATTCGTGTTCGAGTGTGAGAGGGGGCCAAATAGAACAAGGTAAAGCTTGGCTTTTCTACGCTCTTTCCCCTTGTATGAAAAAATGGACAAACCGTACTAATCGGAAACTTTATGTGTGTGTGTATATATTTATCATATAGCCAATCAAAAGTGATTGAATTGTCAAAAACCCCAATCTTCCATTGCATTAAACGTTGAACTGTCTCAGTCCTCCCCCGCTAAGCGTGACAATGGGCCGCTGGCCCACAGGCCACACCTATCGATGTGATCGCCTTATCCATAACGCTTGAAAACTCTCACATTTAAGATCTTTTCAACACACTGTAAAGGACAGAACAAACAAACGAAAGATAAAAAGAAAGTATATTGAAGACTTTTTTTTTTTATTTAACTTTTTTGTCGTCTCGATATATGCTATTTAAGGCGCACTTATCACTAACTTGGTCGAACACGCAAAAGAAAAATGGTATCAATTTGGAGCGATCGTGGAGGAGGGAATTTTGGAAAAAAGTGGTTCCAAAATAATTGCACTGTTGGTGTATATAATAGGGACAAGCAATTGGTTTGAATATGTTCAATTCAAAATATTCTATCACGGTTTACATCAAGCATGTAGAAATTGTACTGATAAAATGACATCATTACTTTGAGATAGGAGAAGATATCATACCATCTAGTGTCATGCATGTTTTAGTTATAAATTACTACAATTTTTTTTAAATAAAGAATAAGAATAGCGTTTATCTTAATAAAGCCACGTTGTGTTATTCTTATGGGTTCAAATATCAAAAAGATGAGTTATATACATTAAAATAGTCTCAATGACATGTGAATAGTAATATTTTATGAATCATATTAAAATATTTTAAATATATAAAATATATTAAAATGTGTATTTAAATATATAAAAAGATTGATTAATACCTAAACATGCCAATAGTCACACGGAATGGCATGGCATTGGCTATCCTTATCTTGCGTTCTTTGCTCCCCCACCTTTTTACCTCTCGAGTTAGGCATTTTTGTTTTCCTTTCATGGACCACAAAAGCACTTGGAACGTCTACTTCCTCCCTGGACCACACAGCCACTTATCTCTCTTTACTCGTGCCCTGCCTCTCCCTCCACCAACTAAACACACCCCACCCCCACCCATTACAAAGAATCCAAAAAAGAACACAACAATGACCTTTCATTCTCAATTTACTATGGATCTCTAAGAACCCTCTTTCTCTCTCTTAGATGAAATTTCAAAACCATGAAATTACATTTCCAACAGACAGACAACGAGAGTAAACTGAAAAAATTGGTGAGGGGTTTGGAAAATTCAGCTCAGCCATGCTTGAGAATTGGGACATCCATCAGAATAAGGGAAGGGGAGGGAGGATAGGGGCACCCAACTGTCACACCGTCCAATGTAGGTGACACGATGGAAGAGGAAAAAGGCATCAAAGAAGGACATCTGATAAGTTGAGGCATTGGCATCGGCATTCTCTTTTTATTTTGAGAAAAAGTCTCTTTTGCATGTGTCTCTCTCAATATTTTTTCTGCAGTAAATTCTGATAGGAACCGATCAATATACTTGAGGAAAACTGCGAATTCATGTGCAGAGTTATTATAGACTAGACATATTACCCATTATAGACTATGTATAAATTCTGATAGTGACGGATTAGTCTACTCGGGAACTGAGAATTCGTGCGCAGGTTTACAATGGACGAGGCATATTTCCTATTTGCATGATGCGTAATTTCTGATGGTGACCATTTTGTGTATATATATATAGAGAGATATTAACTCGAGGAAACTGAGAATTCATGTACACAAACTACTGTAGTTGGGGGCATGCTTCCCATTAACATGATTTGATGGTACACGCACCTTCTCTCTCTCTCGATGAAAGGTTAGGCGATTATGCGTCGAATACGAATGGAAGGATGAGACGAAGACTTGGAACTGTGGCATGAAGGCAGACGACTTTCAGGAATCTTGTACACAAAATGTGAATGTCAGGGTATGGTATTAGTTGGAACAGTGTAATAAGAATTCGAGGATTTCGTGGACCAAATATGACCACGGTTATCTATTACGTCCACAAACTTCCTACTCTGCTCCATTTTGTCCGCAAACAAAATGCCACGCTTTATTATAAAAAAAAAAAAAAACAGAATTTCAGTAGAATATTAAAAGAGTTTTATAATTCTATATATTATAATAAGTTACGTTAATCTATAAGTTTTATTTTTATGTTATTTATTTAAATTTTTTTACCCCATATATTTTTAGCTTAAAAAAGCAGTATTATTATTTTATAGACTTAAAAAAAAAAAAACAGTACTATGGGTTTCAAAATCATTTTCGTATTTGTTACCAGTCTCACGTTTTCCACATTCATTTTTGTATCTGCATATCCAAATTTCCAGTACGACGTTGCATGTGTCCATATCTCTCCAAACTCCAAAGTAGCTAGCAATCCGACGGTGACCAAATTCCAAGCACCTGTGAACAAAGGGTTCTACTTCTCTCCTAGCTCTTCATTGATGCTTTCCTTTAACAACAACGTTAAAGTTCAAAGAAATAATTTTTTAAATTTTCATATAAAATAATTTAATCTTTTAAAATAAAAATAATATTTTAATATTATTTTATAAAACTTTTAACTTTATCTCTCTTCATCTATATAATTAAACGAGGGCTTAAAGGTAGTCTAAAAATTCCATAAAGACTTGATTATTGATCTCTCTTACTGGGAAAAAAGATCAAACTCTCTACAAATCATGATCATTGGCGAAACATTGCTATATGCTAAGATCCAAAAGAGATAGATCAACAGTACCCTCCTCAACCCAAAGCTTATCGTCAGACATTAAGAATGATTAGACTAATCAATCATACATTCCATCCAATCACCCACTGATTGACGTGAAAAAGATTATACACTCAATGCCATATAATCAATTTAGCATCTTTACAAAAATGATAAATATGCCTGGCTAGCTCCTGCATCAGAGATTTCAATTTTTGCAGAACGAGAAAGGTACGTGAGTCGTGACCCTTCTCTTCCTAACAACCGATTCCACGCTTTTCGCTTTCACAACACTCGATCCTTTAATTATACTGACTTTTCTTATTTATCCGTAAAAATATCTTTTAAGTATAGACAAATTTTACCGAGTATGGGGCCTCAACCTCATAAATGCACAGTCCATGTTCTTATTATCCAATAAGGCCCAAAAGTTTTCTCGTTCATTTTCTTTGCATGTACTGGACTGAGGTCCTAAAGTGAATTAAGGACGGGAATGAGCCCGAGCGAGATCAATCTATTCCGATTTCTGGCCTTTTTCGTGTTCCATGTCCGCATGATTTTAGAGTGGCGCATTTCGAAACGAAAAAATCTACTCTTGGGCCGGTTTTTAACTCCAACATCACACACCGCCACGTTACGGTTTTGCGCCCCATTCTCTTTGAAAAATTGTAAATATAAATTCACATCATATTTTTTTTCATTTTTTATTTACCAAATGTTTGATTTAGGGATAAATTAATAGAAGAAAATTCAATTAGTTCAAAAAAAATAACTTAAAAATATTTTTTTAAAAAAGTAAAAAAATATATGATGTGTACGCATATTTATAACAAACTCGGACCCTTTCCTTCATAAATGCAAACGAGTACACCTACACGCAGGGATAGGTCTCTCTCATCTTCTCCTTTGTGCTCTCCTACACGTAGAAATCAGGTACACTAAAATGACCCAAGTAATTGACTTTTCCCCGAAATGTTAGGGAGTGGGTGATGGTGGAGGGATAATGGATAGCTTTCATATTCAGAGTTTGCTTCAGTTATACAAGGTTGATCAGTTTAGAGCATTGGCAATGACCTCGTTATTGTCCAATGCAAATGTAAAATAGATAGAAATTTGGGTTAAATGAGCTGCAATGGCCTAGTCAAAGATGAAAAGTTTGAGATAAATGCTGCAGTTATTCTTGTAAGCTCTCCAAGTCTTGCGAGTTCCTGTACAAAAACCAGTTAATATTTTATGAATTTTCATCTACCCGCTCCTCTCTCTTTCCTTCAGTTTCTCATTTATTCCCCAAAATCAAACTCGGTTTCTTTCTCCTTCTTCTTCACTCGTCCCCCTTCTTCAGGCCGCAACCCCTAATTTCTCCACTGCTCGCCTTCTCCAGCGGACCTGTCGTTTCCGACTTGTCGAAAGTAAGCCTCTCTTCCTCGCTCTTCTCTCCCTCTTATCTGTTGAAGACGTTTTGTCCGTCATGCTGCAACCCTCTTCTCTCCCTCTTCTCCGATTTTGATTTTCTCTTCAATAGGCCGATTGAATCACATCTTCTTTTGCCCAGCCAGGTCAAGATAATTGCTCAGCATCGGCTTCCTCCACGATCCACACCGAAGGAACTTCTTCCTCCACGATCTGCCACTACCGGTAGCATCTATTTAGGTAAATGCCTTGTCTTTTTTCTTTTCTTTTTAGGATGAAATAGTACACGGGATTTTGTCTATTGAATTTTCCATAGTATTTTTTTCGGAAACTATTGATATTAAAGATTATTATTTGTTTTGGCATATTGTTCTTGGGTATGGTTTATAATGGCAGCAATCACGTACTGCTATTGCTAGCATTTGCTAGTGTTCAGTTCCTTCTCTGTTGCCTTGGGACATTCCTAGTGCAAGTCTGAGAGTATAACCTTTTTATGAGGAAACTTGGTTAGTGTATTGCCTTAGTTTCTCTGTAATTGTATGTGTTGCCCAGATGACTAACACAAGAGGGGGGGTGAATTGAGTTGTATTTAAAAAAAATAACAATTACAAATCAAATATACAATATAAAATATAAACAAAATATGAAACAACAATAAATATAAAGAGTAAGGGTAAGAGAGAAGCAAACTCAGTATGTTAACGAGGTTCGGCCCCACTGCCTAAGTCCTCGCCTCAAGCAACCCCTTGAGGATCCCCGAATTCACTATTCAATCTCCATCAGGTGGAGATAGAAACCTATTACACCTTTAAACAACACCGCTACAAAGGATCCGTGTAGAATATCCTCTACACTTGCAATCACCTTACACGTGGTGATTCAACGATTCCCTGTGTAGAACACTTTCTACACGCACAAAGGTTGTACACACCCTTTTACTGATACAAGAATTGATAGTGGGTAAGATATCAGAAAACACTCCTCAATGAGTGAAATAAGAACAATACAAGCACAAACTATATCTCTCAAAATGAATAAGGGTTAAGGCTCAATGCTTAGAGAAGAGAGAATGAAAGTTTTGAATGAGAGTTGTATGCTCTTGGTGTTGTGAATGTGAAGCTCTCAAATGATCTATTTATAGGCATATGAGACTTCATATTCAAATTTAAAAAGATTCACATGTCAAAAATATCATCATTCATTTTTCAAAAATTTCAAACCTAATCTTTTTACTTTTTGCATATGACAAAAGGAGCACACTTTGCTTTTCAAAAATTTCAAACCTAATTTTTTACTTTTTGCATATGACAAAAGGAGCACACTTTACTTTTCAAAATATTCAAACAAAGGCATCTTCCTTTTGCATAAGTCAAGAAAAGTATCAATCACTTTTGAAAATATTCAAATAAAACATGCACATGTGAAAGATGACAATCAATCATCTTTAATATTTTCAAAGTTCAAACCTTTAATCATGGCATGCACATGTGAAAGATGACAATCAATTATCTTTCAAAATTTTCAAAATATTCATGCACATGTGGAAAATGTATTTTAATGCTTTATGATAAAATATTAATTTTTGAGCCTTAATCCTAATTTCGAATTTTAAGAGATTTACAACATTTCTCTATGACTTTAATGTGAACTTGTTTCCTTCTTGCTCATGCTTGGTTCCTTGATGTGCTTGACTCCATTGTGTGGACAAATTGAGTTTGAGACTCCTTCATTCTTTGAATTCATTTGTTATCATCAAAATCCATGTGTAAATATATAATTACACAAAACTTGAAACCTTAGGTTCAACAATCTCCCCCTTTTTTATGATGACAAATACTTGATAGAACCTGAAACCTGTATTAATACTTAAGCTCCCCCTGAGAATGTGCGTTAGTTTTTCAAGCAAAAATATAAATATAATTACAAGCATATATAACAAGTTTAGCAATTTAAACAATGTTAATATTCTAGTCTAAAACTTCTCCCCCTTTTAGCATCATTAAAAAGGATCCGCAGCAAATAAATGGTCTGAAGAAAACGGTGTATTATAGACACTGTAGATAGTAATTGGATCCGTCCGTGACCCGACAAGTGTGGCTGGAGATTTGAAAAAATCGCCTGATGTTGTTGACAAACGAGATTGAAGGCTCCGAGTTTCTAAAAAATGTCATTTTCACCGATCGGGAAAAAATCACATTGCTCTTTGACTTGGATGATAGCTCGTCTTGTTCTTTATACTATCTCTATAAAATCAGTCTTAAAGTTCATCCAATCCGCATCAAGTTTTCTTCTTATCTCTATAACTCATCTGCATTCCTTCAACATTCTCGCTTTAAGTTTTCAATTCTTCTCTCCATGGCTCATTCTTCTAACATTCCTCTAGATGCATCCATGAGGTATTCAGCACCTCAACCTCCTGTCCTTTCTGCAGCTGCCATTGGTGCCATGTTGCAGCAAGAAAATAATAGTATGGCTAATAAGTCAGACTCCGATGCTATCTACGACTTGGTGAGTCTCGGGACTCGCTACTCATCCTCTATTGTTGCTTTTTCCCAGCGGGTACAAGCCAAAAACCATGAGGTTGAAAAGCTTAAAGAACAAATTGTTGTACTTCAACGAATTGTTCAAGAGTCTCACACAAGGGAAGGAATCCTTCGGCAGAAGAATAAACAGTTGAAATCTCTATTGAAATCTTCATTCCGCTTGCCAGTTCCCATGGATAGGGATGACATGATATTGTATGAAGAGAATGAGCGTCTCAAACATGAGGCTAAGAACCTCAAGTTTATGTAAAAGTATTTAAAAAAAATCTCTCTATTTTTATGAACTCTGATATGTCTTTTAAGAGATATTCATAATATGCATCATACCTATTTCTCTTCTAATCATAATAATCTATCTTCTGGTAAAGGTTTTGTGAATATATCTGCTAACTGATCGTGTGTGTTTGTGAACTCTAGTACTATATCGTCTTTCTGCACATGATCTCGAAGAAAATGATATCTTATTTCAATATGTTAGTTCTAGAATGTTGTATTGGGTTCTTTGAAAGATTTATAGCACTTGTATTATCACATTTGATTGGAATGTGATTATACATGAGTTTAAAATCTTCAAGTTGTTGCTTCATGTAAAGAACTTGAGCACAACAACTACCCGCAGCAACATATTCTGCCTCAGCAGTAGATAGTGCAACAGAATTTTGTTTTTTACTAAACCAGGAAACTAATGCATGACCTAAGAAGTGACATGCTCCACTAGTGCTTTTTCGATCTATTTTACAACCAGCATAATCTGCATCTGTGTAGCTGATTAAATCGAAAGATGTGTGTTTAGGGTACCATAACCTAGGTTAATTGTACCACTAAGATATCTAAGAATGCGCTTAACTGCAATTAAATGAGATTCTTTTGGAGATGATTGAAAGCGTGCACATAAGCACACACTGAACATAATATCTGGTCTACTGGCTGTCAAATATAATAAGCTACAAATCATACCTCAATATACCTTCGAGTCAACTGGTTTACCGGATTCATCTTTATCAAGTTTAGTGGATGGGCTCATTGGTGTTCCAGTTTCCTTAGCACCTTCCATTCCAAACTTCTTCAGCAATTCCTTAATATATTTCGATTGATTGATGAATGTCCCACTTTTTTTTTGCTTAATTTGCAATCCGAGAAAGAATGTAAGCTCTCCCATCATGCTCATTTCAAATTCATCCTGCATAGTCTTAACAAAAACTTGACACATATTTTCATTAATAGCACCGAATATTATATCATCAACATAAATCTGAATCAAAAGAATATCATCATTTTCGCATTTAATGAAAAGAGTTGTGTCGATTTTTCTTCTTGAAAAATCTTTTTTAATCAAGAAACCACTGAGTCTCTCGTACCACGCTCTAGGAGCTTGTTTGAGTCCATATAGTACTTTTGTGAGTTTGAAAACATGATTTGGAGAAATATGATTTTCAAAATCTGGAGGTTGCTCAACATATATCTCTTCATCTATAAAACCGTTCAAGAAAGAACTTTTAACATCCATTTGAAAAAGTTTGAAATCTTTATAACAAGCATATGTAAGTAACATTTAAATAGCTTCTAATCTTGCGACTAGTGCATATGTCTCATCATAATCAATTCCTTTTTCTTGATTGAAACCTTGGGCTACAAGTCGAATCTTATTTCTAGTAATGACTCTTGACTCATTTTTCTTATTTCTAAAAATCCATTTTGTTTTTACTTGTAGAGAACTTCATGCATACCTATAAAAACAATTAAAATGAATTTTCTTGGTAACCAAGTTCTTTGGATCCTTTATTAGTATTAGATGAAACAAGATATTTAGGTACCCATATGGCCCTAATAGTCATTGTATGCTTTCTTCTAATAGGACAAAAATGATAATTATGACCATTTCTATTACAAAAATTGCAAATGGCATGTGGCATATATGAAGAACTTGAGTGATTATAATAGTATCCTTTTTTGACAAACTTATTATGAAAAGAATTTTGAATATTGGATTTTGATGTAGAAGGATTATCAAATAAGTTTTTATAAGGTTTATATTTTTGTTTTGACATATATCCCAAGCCTGCTTTATCAGAAACACATTTTTGACTACCAAGAAGTTTTTCAAAATTTCTTTTTCCATTCGTAAAGTTTTCAACAATATTTTCTAAATCAGTTTTCTTTTTCTTCAACTCAAGATTTTCATCTTTCAAAACAATATTTTCTTTTCTTAAAATATCAATTTCGTTTGTTAAAGAAGAATTTTTCTTTTTCAAAGCAGTATATTTGATACCCAATTTTTCAAATTCCTCATATACCTCCTCTAAAACATTTTGCAATTCTTCATATGAAGGATTTTCAATATTATCAAAATTTGTTACCTCAATGTCATCTTTAGCCATAAGACAAAGATTTGCTGATTCTCCATTAGTTGCTTCACTATCTGAACTACTTGAATCATCATCCCATGTAGCTTTCATTGCTTTCTTGCCTTTGTTTCGATCTTTCTTTAGCAGAGGACAATCTGGTTTGATATGACCAGGCTTATTGCATTTATAACAAATTAAAGTGTCATTTTTACCTAAATCTTTCTTGGAGAACTTTTTGAAGGATTTCCTCGGAGGAGTTTTATTTTTCTTTAAGAATCTCTGAATTCTTCTTGTTATCATCGCAACTTCTTCATCTTTATCGTCATTTTCCTCATCTTCATCACTTTCACTTTCATGAGGAACAGCTTTAAGTGCCAAGCTCTTCTTTGGCTTTCCTTCTTCTTCTCCTCTTTTCAATGTGTACTCATGGGTGATAAGTGACCCGATGAGTTCATTCACTTCGAGCTTCTTGAGGTCTCTAGCTTCAAGAATCGCTGTCACTTTTGATTCCCAACGTTTTGGTAGAGAGTTGAGAATTTTTCTTACCATTTCCACTTTGGAATAAACTTTACCAAGGCCAAGAGCTGTCAAGCTGTTTATGATGTTAGTAAAACGAGTGTGCATACTAGAAATAGATTCATCATCATTCATCTTAAACATTTCATATTCATGAGTAAGAATATAAATTTTTGATTCCTTAACTTGAGAAGTTCCTTCATAAGTAACTTCCAAGTTATCCCAAATTTCTTTTGCCGTAGCACAAGTCATTACTCTATTAAACTCATTACCATTGAGAGCATTATATAATAAATTCATAGCAGTTAAATTCAAAGTATAAAGTCTATCGTCTTCACGATTAAACTCTTCTTCTTCCTTTTTGACCTTTACTCCATCAACCACTTTTGTTGGAATATAAGGTCCATTTACAATGCATTTCCAGATTTCTCGACCTTGAGCCTGAAGAAATATTCTCATTCTAACTTTCAGAATGAGTAATTGTCTCCACAAAAGAGTGGAGGCCAACTGCTAAATTGACCTTCACCAAATAAACCTGCAATGTTAGCCATAAGATCTTAACTCAAAAGATAATTAATCTTATAATAGAGTTTTAGCTCTAATACCAGTATGGTCTCCACAAACATTGCTATTGTTCGTCTATTAATTTTTTTTCATGGTGTTCTGGACAGTCTACTATTGTTTTGTCATATTGTTTGGATATTGGGAAACTGGACAGTTTTTTTTTTTTTTTTGTAAACCTCATAACTGATTCAATATTTTTTGTGGCATATTGTTTGTCTCAATTGTAACTAGTGTGCTAACTTAAGTGATTTTTCAAATGAACACATAGCTCTTTCTTTAGATCAAGATCTGCCCGATTCAACATTTGAAAAATTCTAGCTAATTTCCTTTTTTTTTTTTTTTTTTTAACTTCATTTTTTTTAATAGTATTGAAAGGTATAGAGGAATTGAAGGCTAGGAATTAGGCCTGTGCAAAATCTCCGAAGATCCAACCCACCCAAAGTGACCCGTCCGTTAAAATTGGTCTAAATTACCTTTCGAGTCAAACCCGTTAAAAATTGACTTCAACCCAATCAACCCGGCTACACGTTTATGAATTCTTATTTTGCAGATCAAACCCTACACGTTTAAAAACCTTAGATTGCATGCATAGCAGGACTCGATTGGAAAAGATTCTTTAGAAATGTGAAATGGAGAAGATTCTTCCTGCAAAAGGAGATGATTTCTGTCTCACTTACTTCATCGGTTCTACCCACTGAGTTCTTGTTGAGGGTGACAAAAGTGTAGGGGCTCTCTCCCCAGTGAGGGTGCGGTGTTGCCACTGGTTCGCGACAGCAAGTTCTAGCACCCTTGAATGTTTTTATAGCATCGACTTCACTTCTACACTAGTATTTCGCCTCCAGATATGATCACGTCCTTAGATCTGTCCTGATTTCCAAATACCCATATGGATGTACGAACCCAACATCACTTGTTAAGAACCAGCTATCTTGAACGTGGCCTTTCGGTCCTTGAAGTAGCCATTCAAAATGCTGCTTCCTTGCAGGACTATCTTTCCCAAGGTTTGAAAATCATTTTTTCTTGAAAAGATTTTTTTCACTCAGACACCAACACCAACCAAATATGGTTGAACGTCCAAACCATTGACTGATGACTCTGTTTGGGATAAATTCTCGTGACTTTTGTTTTGTCTTCTTCTCAGTGTAACAACCAATGCTAATAATTTTTTTAAAATATTATTTACAGTTGATATATTATTTTCTTTAATTTTGGAGAAAAATTAAAGGTTGAATTATTACATTTTTTTCCCTTTAATATACTCGGGTTGACCCGACCCGAGAGTGATTGGTTCGGATGTATTACTCTTATTGACGAATCGGATCGGATCAGGTCCAAATCCAGATCGGGTTAGACGGGTTGCAACCCTACTAGGAATGCATCAGTATCTAACTTAAAATATACACTCGGAGAAGGGAATCAATACATTTAGTATTAACCATTAACTACAATACTAAGTTTTGGGGTGATATTATGAGCCTGAAGGACTAAAATTCCAAACCATTGACAAATCTTATGCACCCAACCAAAAAAGGATGTACATGATGTAGTTGTTAAATGAGGCAACATTGGAAGTCCATTTTTATGCAAATGTATTTATCTACCAAAGATATATAGGTGATGTAGTTTCATATCAAACTTCCAATGTTTTCTTTCTTCCTTAAATAACAAACTTCTAGTGTTCTTAATACCTCTCAAATGCACAAATTCACACCTCAAGACCTTATGCTATTACCTTCAAGAAAACGCCACAGAATCCCCTTGGAAGTTCAGGTAATTATTAAAGTATGATCCCTGAAGGCATTGCTATCAAGTGATGGAACTGTGGAAAAAATTAGTACTTTCTCTGATTTAGCTCCACAGACTAGAATAATTATCTGATACAATACAGATAATAGATTCGGCCAGTCTTCTGATTTAGCTAATTGAGTGGATTTTCCAATAAGCACATTTTTAGACCACCTCTTAATATGACCAGATTTACAAACTTTCTAGGCAAAATGGCATGTCCTCCCCCAAAAGCAAGAGATGGAGGTTGAAGTCACTTCTTCAATCCTATTTGAATGCATCAGTCATATTAAAACATGACAAGTAAGGTCAATCATACCCTGAGACGAGAGTCTTTGCAAGAACACTCTCATGATTCTTTAACCGATGCCCTTCTTTAAGAATCATGTAGTACCACTGAATTTTCTTCAAAAATGCCTTATCTCCCATGATAAGATCATAGTGTGTGATCAACATGTTAAACTTGTTGATTAGAGGTTTGGCTTTTAATGAGTAGAAGATGAGTCTATTTATAGAATTTGATCATCAACTATTAGTTATAATTAAAAAAGTTGGTAAAAGAAGAATGATTGGCAAAACTTAGTTCATTCAAGAATTGTAGATGATGATTGGTTGTTATAGAAAGTTGTTGGCATGTTTGTTGGCTTCAACCACAATTCTAAATATAAAAGTTGGGTAGAATAAATGTTGGTATGTTTATATATGTGATTGTTGAATGAATGGTTGGCAAAATATAATTATTTTTATAATTAAGTCTATTATAAAAATAGTATATTTATAATAATTTGAAGTTAAATAGTTAAATAATAATTTATTTAATAAAGTTATTAACTAATATATGAAGTGTATTTGTAAAATATAAAAAAAATTAACTATTATTAAAATATATAATATTTTATTATTATTTAGATTTTAAGATAGCTAGTCCAATGTGGACTAATCTATCTAGAAATCTATTTTAGAGTTGAAAGTTGACATTCTAGCTAAATTAAAAACTTGGCAATGGCCATTGCCAATGCTCTTACAATTTGGTCTAGGCATTAAGCACCGCATGCATAGCTTCTACATAAATTAACGAATATTAGAACATCAACATCTCTCCTATCTCTCACTTGACCCCAAAGTGAAATTTGCTTTGACAATCACATCGCAAATGCACCCTACCCCAAACTATTTTCTCTCATGGATTTGAACCAGAGCTTGAAGTACTTGATTTGCACCGTTCCCTTCCTCTTTTTTGGCACCTTCGACTATCCTTCCCCTTCTTCATCCCATGAAGAGAGAGAGAGAGTTGCGGTGTGAGTTTATTCGGAAGATCGGAGTCGTCGGCAGCGCCAGACTATGGCAAACTTTCTACAAGTTGAAAAAATGTGACCTGAATGCTATGGGTGAAGGCGGGTGGAGGGGCGAAGGGGCGGAGGAAGAATGTGGGGAGGGGAAAAAATTTGAATTAGTAGGAGTGTCAAATCGTGTTAACTGATCGTGTTCATGTTGTGTCAAAGCATGTATATTATACTATATAAGTAAACCATAACCCGATCCGTTAAGCTTATTGTGTCAAAATCTCAAACCCTAATACGACCCATTAACATAACGTGTCGTGTCGTATCAACCCGTTTTAACCCATTAGTGAATATTACTAAATAAGTTGACATGACACAATATGACCAGTTTCAAACTGTTTATGTAAATGGGTTGAATATGCTTGAAATTAACCTATTTGACTTGATTAAATTTAACATAATTTTCTATAAATATTAAAATTACAATATCTATAAAAAATTATAAAACTAACTACAAGTCTATAATTACAATCTAAATAATAAAAATATCGAAATTAAAATTATAATAATTTTGCTTTTGGGTAGAAGAATATAATTGTAATTTTAACTTTCTTAACGTGTTATAACGGGTCAAAACAGGTTGACCTGTTATCAACCCATTAAATAATCATGTCTTAATGGGTCAACCCGTTTTGACCCGAACCCGTTAAGACTAAACCCTAACCCGCTATTATCGTGTCGTGTTCGTGTTGGATTAATAGGTCGTGTAACATATTGCCACTCCTACAAATTAAAGATGATTTAGGATATGGGGGTAAAACGTGCGTTTTACTAAAAGAAAATAAAAATTAAAACAAGTGTTGGAGAAACTAATCTTTTCTTTTTTTAATGCAATGCTTGTTTTTTTGTTTGTTGGGTAAGAAGCTTCTATTTAAAGGTGAATGAACCCAATACTTTTTCTTGGCCCATATAAGAAATTTTAATGGACAAATTCCTTCTAACCATCATACCAAATTTGTTTGACTGGTCTGCCTGAAATTGTGATTTACAAATGGGCTTTAACCCTTTCCCCACGTATACCAACAGCACAGCTTAGCTGTTTTATTTTTCCTCATCCCCGAGTCGGACGGTCATAATCTCTTATAACCAAAACAGCCCCGGTTACGTCTCAGCAGCAACTTGCAACAATAGCATAATACGTGATCACACAATTGAGTACTTATTACGTATAAGTAAAATTATGTACTAATCTGCGTATCAATACTGATTCTTTCATACTTAAAATTTAAATTAACACTATTTTAAATAAAATTTACTTTTTGATCAATTACATTAAATTAGTGCACAAATTAATACACAATTATACTTACAACTAGATTTTTCCAATTATATATGTGTAAGTTGTAACCAATTGTGGGGCCTCAACTCCGGTAAATGCCCAGCCCAAATCCTATGTGATCCAATAAGGCCCAAAATATTTTCTATGTTACTCGTAATACTATGAAAAGGAAAGCTTTTCTTGGGAGTCATCAATTTTTATAGTAAATGGAACTTATATATGTTACAGAAAAAAATTACAGCAACTTCAAACAAACTCAAAAACCATTTCTCCAGTCAATCATTAGCATTTTCCGCTTTTGTTGAATCATTCCGAATATGAGATGGTAAAAAAACTGAACTACAGCCCGGAGCATATACAAAAATAAAGTCTCAAGTCTTAACAATATCTATCGGGTTGAGTCGGTTGACAAAGTCGCACCCCCTTTTCAATGTCCAAAATTCACCGAGATGTAAATTCAGCTATTCAATCGCTCACTCGTCAAAGCTAATGCTTCTCCGAATACCGACCGACAGTGACAACCCGATGTTCGCTTTTGCAAAATATATTCAATCGTCAAATTAACATAAGCAAATGTACAAAATGTATGGTCAGATCTGCTCCAATCCAAATAAAGCAATTAATATAATAGCAACCTCTCGACATAAGAACCAAAAAATACTGAGTGGACAAGAACAAAACGGTTATTGATTTTTCAAGTTACCTTCAACATGGAAGTCCAACAGCGTGTTGCCTACAAAGAATGACATAATTCTGAAACGACAAGTAACGATGATTTACCCCCCAATTAGTTTTTGAGGGAAATAACCTGCTGCAATTGAGAATACCGGGAGCCCAACGGCTTGGCCTCTCTCCAAAACTCAACTTCTTTCACATTTCAACAAGTAAAGCTGGGAAGAGTTGAATCCTACCCAGTGCAAATTCGTCCAAGTTTTTACACAGTTTTCTCCTTAATTGGCCATGAGCCATGTACCAGTAGATCATGTTTTCAGTAAGAATAGAGACCGTCTAATAGTCTTATCAAACCAGATCCCTTGGGAAGGAGAAGACAAACCATCAACATGTAGTCCTCAGCTCATCCTATATCTAAGAACTAGAATCCTCCTCTGATGGCATCATATTTAGATCGGGCAGAAAGCAGCTGCTGTCCCTTACAGAGGCAGTGGTCTTGTCGGTGGTGCAAGGTTCTGATTGCATGGTATCATCATTTGGGGAATCTTCTCGTAATCTTGGAAAAGTATGGTAAGGAGTAGAGGCCTGAAAGGGTTCTCTGAGAACTGTGTTCTCCTGTCCGTCAACAGTTGCATTCGGGTTCTTTGCAGAATGTAAAACCAAGTCAAGCTGCAACACATAAAGAGGTGGTTTTCAGAAGATTCAATAGGAGAGGGATCGAAACATAAGGTTATCCGGTAGTGGTATATAGAGCCCATTTCCGTTAGTTTTTTGCTATATTGTTTGGCAAATTTGTACACTGATATATACACAAAGAAGGTCACTAACCTTCATTCTCTTAAAGCTCTCGTTTCTAGCTTTCTGTTCCTTGAAAGTTGCACGTAATGTTGCCAACTCCTGTTCCGTGATGCAAGATTAATTTTTAAAATAGTTATATTAACAAAGTCGGTTATAAATTACGAAATATAGAAAGTCAGTAAGAAGCAGCAAGAACACACCTTTTCCAAATATATCCTTTCCTTCAATAGGGAATTCTCCTCGTCTTTAAGTTCAGCAAATGTCTACAGAATTTGAGATGCTCTTCGGATCAGAACATCTTAAGGTTTCATGAGAATATTTGACAGATGTAATAGGATATTTAATAACATGGATTTTACCTTTTTTCTTCTTGACCTCTTGGTATCAGTGGATTCATTTGCAGCAGTACCCTGAAAAGAAAATATTCGTGAAACACACATCAGTGGAATCAAAGTACTCAAGGATAAGAAAAGCCAGCCATGCAACGGCAGGCACACGCTGCCTTATTCCAACAAACCCATTCATGCAAAAACATGAATTACAGGGACTCATTGTTGCAATCCAACTCGAGCACAAAAATGATGCCACGAGTTAACGGGGCAAGTGGCGACAGATTATTACACAAGGACGGCACCATATAATACATATCCCAATCCTTATCCTAAGCTAGCAACTTTTAGCGATAGGAATGGAAGACTGTTGTTGATTTCTCTGACAAATACAATGTCCAAAATATAAGACAAATGTACAAGAAAAATTTGTAATTACATATATATATATATATATGGAGTATAAATCAACAGAAAAATAAGAAAATAACACTACTAAAATAATAAAAGGGCACCAAATGCGTTTAAAGAAAAACAAAAGCATGGGCAGTTGGCAGATTAGGAGGGGAGGTAGACCCACTATGGAAAAAGGATCAGCAAGCCTCTGACTCTGTAAATTATCTGGGTAATTAGTCGGTAATAAGCATTGAATTGAAAGCCGTGCGCCTAGACCGGTGGTCGTAGTTAACAACTCAAAAGATAATATCGTCACGCGGTGCAACGTGACAATCCTCTCTTTTCATCATATTTAAACTCACGTGACTCGCTCACATGCATTGCCCTTTTTTACCCAATGTCGGTTCCCACTTAAAGCTTGCTGACATCTCCGAAATTAATCAACGGCCCACAATCGTCCGACACGCCCTCCTCCCATCCGCTCCTCTACATACGGCAACCTAAAACCAGTGCCTTACATTACTCTCTCTCTTTTTTTTATTTTTTTGTGGGAGAATCTAGACGACACCGTATAAAGAGGGGGTGCTGAATAGCGTCAGAGGTACGAGTACCCATGGAAGAGAGCGTGACTCAAAATCAAATATCATGAAACCACCCACGCCACATCTGATACTTCCTCTCTTGTTCTCTTCCAAATCCCAACATGATCAAAATTCAAACAGCGCCACACCATAACCGAATCCACTCCTATCTCGTCCCCTTAGCAGCCAAAAAATAAAAAAACTGATACAGCCCACTGGCCCCCGCTCTCTCTCTCTCTGTAAATGTGACTACCCCTCCGGACCCAAACTCCCTGTAGATAGGGTCCACCTAACCACACCATGCTCCAATTGACAAAAACGCCGTCTTCTAGGATAGAAGGTATTTTTGACAATAGAGTGGCATTTTCATCCAAAAAGCGACAAGGAAAGATCCTCTGAATGAAGCTTCCAGGACGAATAACCAATGGCCATTTTCTATCTGACAAAACCGTCCCTTCCTGGATGCGTCCAGCCATTCCAGAAAATTGGGCCGGGCCATTTTGAAAGGATATTTTGGTCAAATCGAAAGCCATCAAGAATGATAGGTGACCGGATAAGAGGCGAGAAGAAAACGTGAAGTTGTGTTCCCTCTCTCGCATCTGGCTCACCTCACGTGGCCGTAAATACAGAGACAAGGGCAATCCTCTGGATTCTGGAATTTTAACAGCTGACTACTCATCGCCACTAGATCGGCGATTGAACACAACACCGCTAGTAAAAGGGAACTAAAGCACTTATGTTTGCAGATTTGACCTTGTTTTTGACGCGAGGTATTTTTGTCAGCCGGGGAAAGAAAACGATTGCATGATGGGCAAACGGCGACGTTGATTTCGAAACTGAAAAAATACACCGAGTAAATAAGACAAGAAAATAAGGTCAAATGACCCAAAAATGCCTTCTAAAGACGAGGTTTCTCGTCGACGGACAAGCGACCACCCCACCCTCAACCTTTAGCTCCACCACTCAGACGTAAATTAACACTCTCCAAGGGTGTTCTTGTCAAACAAATCGAGTATGACACGTTACAGATCAGAGAGCCAGCAGCCAAAATACGAAACTGAAGGTCGAGGAAGAGGAGAAGAAAAATAAGAAGAAAACAGAGAAGAGACAGGTATATTCAGAGTGAACACCTTGGATCTGAAGGCGGCAAAATAAAAGCTGGCGTGGACGTTAGATTCCTCGAAGCCGTCGGCAGTTGCGGTGGCGGAAGGGGAACCGCCGCCGCCGCTCCAGGAGAGAGGCGTGGTGGGGCTACATCTCGAATCAGCTTCTTTCCTCCGCGGAACGACGTCACATCTGAAAGCAGCCGGCCTCGAACGTGGTTGCCTCAGCCCCCATCTGAGCGGTATGACCGCTCTAGGCCAAGATTTGTGAGAAGAAGACGCAGCTTGACACTGCTTGAGACGCACCAGGAGCTCGGCCACCAAGGTATCATCAGTCATCGCCGTCCTCACCCACTCTACCTTGACCATCTTCTCGCACCGTCAAGAAACGAAGAGCAGTGTTCTAGAGAGAGATTGTTTTATGCGCGTCTCTGAGAAAGAGTGGCGTTAATCGAGAGAGAGAGAAAGAGAGAGAGAGAAGGGGAGGGGAGGGCGTGGCGGAAGAGGATGAGATAAAAGTTAAAAAGGAAAGAGGGGGAGAGAGAGAGAGAGAGAGAGAGGTATGTATATATATACGAGAGAAGCGGAGTATACCATTATGTATGCGTGGTGTGGTGGCGAAGGTGGAGTAGATTCCAGTTATTCGTTTTTGTTCGTCTTCGTTGTGAGGGTGGGTGTGGGTCTCAGTCCTACTCCTTTTTTTTTTAACTTTTCTTTTTCATCTTTTTTCAAGGGCGTTTATGAGGCGTGAGCACGGGTCCACAGACAGACGTGGAACTGACAATTTTAATTTTTAGTTTCTAATTGTCAATTTTCGGTGGGTGTAATGCTTCGTCTAGCCCTTCGGAAACCGATTACCGAATATCGATTGGTAATGATAGTATAACCTTTTCCTCTCTAGCTTTGTATCTTCCACTTTGTACGTTTCCGATTCTACAGTTCCTCAACTAGCTTTGTCATGCTCGTTGCAGCGGTACACAGAATTCCATCTGAAAAAGCACAGAAACATCTCTATTCCCCCCCCCCCCCCCCCCAACCCACAACACAAAAACAAAAACCCCACACGGGCGAAATAAATGGTACCTTTTTTTTTAATAGCCAATCCTCATTGCATTTATTGATTTTAAATTTGTTAAATCTGGTAATTGAAGAAATGGTAAGTTTTTGAGTTGGCTAGTTGGTGACAAATAAATGTTTCTAAGTAACAATTGAGAATGTGATTTGTTGTATTCCAATGAGGTTGGGACAAATATTCATCCTATTCAAACAATCGATCATGTTTTCGTGGAAGCCGTCGAATAATCTGCAAAATGACGACAATTATTACCGATAGGTTTCTGATTTAGATTCAATCCTCCACAGTCGGGTCCCTAAAACAATTTCTACCATTCAAAAAAAAAAAAACGTTCAAAATAGACTTAAAAGTTGCTTTGTATTGACAAAGTGAATATTAAATGCAAATTATATATTATTACTTGTTTTAATTTTTTGGGTCTTAATAAACTTGTATTTTCTTCTTTTAGAAGTTTAAAATTAAGTAATAATTTTGTCATTATCCATAGAATAAAAAACTAAATTATCTCAATAGAAATATGCTATATTTTACCTTCATTTAGTACTTTTAAGTAAGAGTAATATTACATACAGTCGTAAAATGTAAAAGTATTGAACAATCACTTTGGAAAAAAATTTGAAATTTAATATTAAAAAATTAAAATTTTTTTTCATATGGATTCTATATTTACTAACTTTTTTAAATTAATTGTACGACGTTTGTTTACTTTACGACTACAAATATCAATTCTGAAAGATAACATCAAAAGGGATGTATGTGATCTTTGACTTTCAATCTATCAACTTCCACTGATCAAGAAAGGAACAACATGATCGATATCATTGCTTAGGGCATGGATATTTTAAAAAAAATTATATAAATATAAACTGATTCTTATTATATTTCTTAAGCCTTTAAGATTCAACGATTGATTTTCCTATTATAAATTTTAAAGAAATACTATTTATAATCTCCACATTATACATTAATATATAATTTTTCATTTTTATCATTGTATTTACACACACATATCAATATATGTTTGTTTAAATAAAATGATGGAAATAACAAATCACATGTATATGGTGTAAATAAGTATCATTTTTAAAAATTTTATAGATAATAAACAAAATAAAAGATTATATTCATCATCCTAGTACACTACACATCATATTTGTTTTCTTATCAAATGTATAGTGTATAAATGATGAATAGAATAATTCTATTAGTTTAAGAAGTATAAAACAAAAAAATTAAAAATTAAAAATAAATATAATATATAGAAAAATTATATTCATAAGCCTCATACACTATGTACCACTATTTTTATTATTTTTTTAATTTTCTTCTTTTACTAAATGTCTGGAATGTGGATGATAAGTAGAATAATTCAATTATTTTAAGAAGAATAAAATTAAAAAAATATTTTTTAAAAATTAAAGAATAAAAAAAATAATTATATATGATGTATTGAGCTTATAAACGGCATAGCTATAATATATAATGTGCGGAAACGTAGTCGGTAGGATATCGAGTAAGAACCTAAACAGAAAGTAGAGTGAACCTGAAAAACAGGGGGTCTTACGCACGTGCTTCGCATGTTTGAAGTTTTTACACGCACGAAAGGTACGGCACGCAGATGATTAAGAGCTAGCGTGAGTAGCAAGGTTGCTCTTTCGGCGAGCACACGTTCCAGACTTAACTGTTGATTGTGAAGTAGTATTCGGACTGAGTCAATTGTTTTTTTGAGGAAACCAAACCCTTACGACGTGGAAGTTTTTTATTCGAGGAGGATGAACCTTAAACATACAGAAGCGTAGCTGATCATAACTCCTTTTAGTTTTTCTACTTTTTGTTTAAGTTTTAGACTTGGAAAAATCTATTCTTAGGCCGGTTTACTTCACCAACACCACACACCGTGATGTGGCGAACCCGGTCTGAGCGCCACATCACGGTTTTACACTTAAACGACTCGAAACCACACCTCTCTTCACCTTCGTCTTCTCCTGAGCGCATAAACAAAACTCATGCCATTTATCTTCTCCTTCGTCTTCTCCTTAGTGCAGAAACTCTAAACACCACACAAAAAACCCACAAGTCTTCTCCTTCGTGCAGAAACCCTAAACACCACTCACTAAACCCACGCCATCTCTCTCTCTCTCACATCTTCGAGTCTTCTCTATTGGAATCTCCTCTCTCTCTTAAAATATCCTTCATCCTCTTGACTACCCTGTTTCCCTCTCTTACTTACGTAGCCTCTACCCATCCTTCCCTTGCGACAAAAGCTTCTGCATCGTAGCCCTGATCTGTGCCTGCATCCCCAGCCTTTGAGTGATAGTGAGTTGGACCATAAATTATTGCCCGATTTCTGCTTGCGTGCCAATCTGCATCCTCAACCTTCCTGGACATTGATGTTTTCTAGAATTCTTGTCTTGGGATGTTGAATATAATTCTATTATCCTAAGAAAATATATTTTAGTTTATTTTAATATAATGCAATTTGTTGAGTACAATTACACGTTTTACCACTTATTAAACGAGAAAGTTTCCAAGAAGAAAGTCTACAAGCCATTAAACCCAGATCGCTACCGGCCACATCTTTATTACCATTGAACAGTTGAGTTGAAGATAATCAACCGATTTGCCAAGTTTCTCCATACATACCACAATCCTTCATAATCAATCTCCTTCTAAGATGATTTTCCTCTGTCAAGGACTAAAGATTGTCGTCAGCCCTCTGAGAGTTTCCTATATTAGAAACTTCAGTCAACCTATATCAGAGTTTCCACGGCAGACGAGCGATGAAAGGGCAAAGTTGGAGGGAGAACGTCTCTCAAAAATTCAAATGGAGCACTGATTTGGGGAAAGTAATTTGGGGGAGGAAAATGCTGATTGCATTTTTACTGTAGAAAGGAAAAAAAAAAAAAGAGAAATCCACATCAGCAGTGTGTGGTGTTGGAGATATAAGGGGCTTACGTATAGACTTACTCGTTAGACTTATTATCTTTTGTTGGGATGAAAGAATAAAAGAGGATCAGTTTAGTGGGCCCCCACTAATGCTAGCGGAGCCACGGTCCACAGAGAGGGGCCGTGTGGTGCAGTATTTAAGGAATCCGTGACTCCAATCGACCACATAGGAAAGACAAATTCTCTCCAAATTGAAATTATCGAGCTAAAGCTTCTTTTAAATTCGAAAGTATTACCAAGATATGGTCATTCTCGAGATGGTTATTATGTGAGTAATTCATATTTAGACAAATGAAAACATTCAGATTAATTTGATCATTGACTATATAGGAGTAATTTCGTGCACCATTTCATAATAAACCCAAAATGTACATTTCCCACCGGCCGCCGGGCATCGGAAGCTGGGAAATGCACTCAACTTCTCCCAGTGGCATTTTGGGTAATTTTCTTCAGAAGTATATTTAATTAGCCATAAGAGCAGTACGTTGTGATGTCATGGAATTCAGTTATATCAATGTACATTATTTATTATAAACATCATTGGTTGGTGAAACCAAACTCATTACCTGAATGTGGTGCAGGTATAACAGTAAAATGGCATGGGACCAAACCCTGCACTTTGGAACCATAAGTGAGGCTACCAAGGGAATTCATGTACTCATTACGGATGGACCATCCCTCTGTAATAGCCCCACTCATATTTTTCACTATATACATTTAAAGACATTTACAGCGAGAACAATGTCAGAACTTGCCATTCATTCATCTGATAATTTTTTTAAAATGGAGCACCAAGGAAAGGAAAGGTCGAGGCTAAGCTTACGATACCCAACTGTTTCAGCTTTCGGCATTTGCCTTCGTGGCACAAAACACTAGGTTCAAAATAATACGTGTATTTGGTAAGAAGGCTCAGGTTCTAACCCCACCTGCCGATGCAATTCACTCTCTTCACCTTTACCATTCATTACTTCCGTCGCTAGGAACCAATAAATGGACAGCCACCCTCTCATAAATTACAATAAATAAGAGCACATTTTCTAACCAACATTTTCTAACGCGGAACGAATCAATCTCCATCGAAACTATCACGTGTTACTAATAGTTGGTAATGCAAATGAAAAATATAACTGACTGAAAAATTATAATTCTCGCATATGAATATCATAATTACAATCGGGAGGAGGTTATAGGCAAGACAGCGGAGATTCATAGGATGAGAGAGAGAGAGAGAGAGAGAGAGAGAGAGGTGCGAAGACCCACAAAAACCACCATCAAACCATAGCACGCAAGTAACAAGAGAAACGAACATGGACCAAAGCTCTGATAAATTTCGGGATCACAACTTTTTTCCGACGACCGATTTAGATGTGTTAGATTTCAGGATCGATGCAGAACGCACAGGGAAACATCCTTAACCTCACTTCTTCAAACTTCAAGATCTAACGCACCTGTTTTAGATAGAAAGTTTTAGGATTGTAATATGAAAGCCTCGGATCTAGAATGCATTTTCTCATATAGATTTAAACAAGTTCATACAAAACAGGGTCTGTCTAATGCGTCCACTCAATCAATTAGGCAGTCTACGTTTACACGATACATATTGAATTGAGAACTCCTGCTACTAAATTTTCAGAAACTTTTACAGGAATCTGATACAAATAACAAACAGACTACTTAACGCAAACCGGTAAATTAAACAAAGTTACAAACCCTAACTTCACACAAACCTAATAAATTAGACTGACAAGTTTTAACACAAACGTGTAAATTACACAAACCTATATTTAACAAAAACCTGTAAACTAGATGTACACAGATTATACACCAATCTATGAACTACCACCCGAAAAGAAAAAACGAAAAGACTACAGAGAAAATAGGGAAAACCCAGACATCATTCTCGCCATCGAGCTCCAAGCCCCACCAATCAATCCCAATAAAAGCTGAACCTATAAATCATTGTCTGACTAGAAACCTTTCCTGAAGAAAGGTCTTAAACTACTTAGATTCCATGACTGCTTCTGGGTCACAAACTCAACTTTCGCCTTGATAAAAAGTTAGGCAAGGTCGAGAATCAGATAAACCCAAACAACTACTCCATATCCACGGTTGATGCCCAACCATCCGACGACGACCACGTTACTCTAATCGAGCCGTAGAATCCTACGCAAGTCGCTAGCGACATCTTCGTTCTTTACGGGTACACACTTCTTCAAGAAGAAAGCCGGTAAAGGTAGCGAACTAGGTGGCGGAGATTCCGCAAACACCGACGCCCCGGCATAGAACCCAGCGACTATGTTGGAGTCGGTCCTCAGTCGGATCCGATTCGGAATAGAGACCGGATCTGGACCCAGTCGCTCCGTAGAACCCAGATCCACCTCTTTAAGGCTCTCCTTATCTGCTTGGCTCAAATTTTCGCCACGTTTAAGGATCTTGACCTGGCCCATGATGAGGTTGGTGGACGGCGCTTTCTGGGCAACGGGTCGGCTCGGAGCTGGGGAGGAGCTCGGCCCCGTAGGGCTTCTTTTCCTGCGATTAGATTGTGTACGGTTAACACGGTTAGGGTAAGCGTTTAGTGGCTTCTTCATTTGAGTTGGAGAGAAAGACTCCTGAAGACAATCTTGGGGATTCAGAACTGCCACACTACCCATTATACTGAAACCCAGAAATAAATTTAACTACCAAAAAAAAAAATACAGAAGGAATGGGTTTGAAAGGAAGGAAATTGTTGAAAGAAAAAAAAAATGATTTTAAGCCTTCAGAAAGAAGAACAGGTAAAGATTTGCAGGTCAGAGATGGAGGGGGTGAAAAAGAAGAAAAATAATATCGAATGTGCAGAGAGTGTGTGGAGGAGAAGTGGTGAGTTATAAACTTATAGGACAGCATAGCAGTGCTAGTTAATAGCGTATCTATCCGAAGCGAGTGCGAATCTTCCACAACCACTAGTGATAGCCACGGGCCCTGGCTGCAGTTCTGCTTCTACGCAATTGCCTAGCTCCCCATCTTTGACTATTAACTATTAAGCACCACAAAATAAGACTAGATCAAAGACCTATGCACAATCTACAACTCACACGCTACGAAAAATATTTATATATCCTATAAAATAAACATTTTTATATTATGAAAAGTTATAAATGTGGAATATGTGACGTGAATAGTAATTATTGGGTAAAATTTCTTCGCGTTGGGCAGTGGGCGTGCACCCCCTTCACCCGGCCCGGCCCAGCCCAGCATGGCGGGGCCGGCAATGCTGCCCGCCATCGGGACTAGTCCCGTAGCGGGGATTGGGGTTGGGGAGGGCCTAACTCAATTTCACATTTCCCTTGCCCCCCTTATATATATTATTTATATATATACAAAAACATAAATATAAGTTTATATATATAAATATATCTTCATATTTTACAAATTGTATATATAAAAATATATATTACAATTTGTTAGATTTATTTATAAAATATACATTAGCAAATTTAAAACTATATAGTTTAAAATTACTATAATACTACTTATATAAAATATGCACTAACAAATTTAAAAACTATATAATTTTTAAATTATAGTCATGTTTACAAAATTTAGATTTACAATTTAGATTTAAAAAAATATATTTTTATCACTTTTAGATCTAAAAATAATTTTTAAATATAATAAAATGTAGTTTATATTTGAAGTGAAAATGAAATGGAGTAGGGTGGGTATCCGCTTAGCACCCCGCCTAGTGCCTGCCCCCGGGATGCGGGGGCGGGGGATGGATGAGAAAACCCCACCCCTGTACCATGAGGGGTAGGGTGCAGGAGGGAGCTACCCTGCACCGTGCTGGTAGCATCCCTAAAATTTCTCCTAAATCCAATATGCTTAGGAAAAATAATAATAATAATAATGGAGGAGACTAGATCCAATATAACTGTCCTAATCCAAATAAGATTACAAGTATCATTCCCTTTTGGTTTTGTTATTCAAATCTCTAAATTCTAAATAATTAATTTAATTTTTTGATAAAATAAGTATTTTAATTTTTTATTTTAAAGTATAGATTTAAGATGTAAGAAGTGACTCCCTATATTTGGAGAGCCACTGTTTATTCTCTAAATTAGTTTATATATATTATGTAAAGAATAGGAAAAGATGTAGAAATAATTAAAAAAAAAGATTATTTTAATATAATAGATAAATTATAGGAAATGTGATGTAGGAATTTTTTTAAAAATGGGTAAAATTATAAGAAATGGAATTTATAGCTAAATTTTTTAAAAAAAAATTATAAAAGATTGGATGTAAATGCTCTAAAGTCATAAATTTAAAAGTAAAATGAAAGCAGAGACAATTTGTTCGTACCATTATGCTCATTTCCACTATTATTCCGAAGGAAATTTACATGTTGTTAGGTCATTCAATATTTCGATATAAAAATAAATAAATTATAAGAAGACTAAGAAAATAAATATTACACAGTGAAGAAAATAACATAGAGAGAAGAGAAGTGATCATTGTTGAATAAAATCTTTTCTATAATTATTAATTGGTAAGAAGAAGAGAGAGAGAGAGAGAGAGAGAAGGCTAATGATTGTAAAATAATGGCGAATAATTGTAAAAGAGAGATGAACTGTAAAAAGGGCATTCGGGGAATCCAATGGGTTGACACGCTTTAAAAAGAAAGATCATCTTTTCCTTTTAGAAAAATAAAATATTATTGAAAGGAAAACTCATGTTTTGAACGTGTTTTACACTCCCACTCCCCCGACTTGCAATCAAAGAGACGGGAAAGCTCGAAGGAGGTAGAAACGCCTTCAATGTCTGAGTCAAATGTATTGCTCGATCTTTACAGTTAAAAACAATGATTTTGTTAACTTAGTGTGCTCGCAATGATTTATCTATTTTATTTTTTAAAATATATCATTAAAATTTATTTTTTTAATTTTATATTACTTTTACAATGTATCATACATCAATTTATTTATTTATTTTTTGAATTATTTAAATATTATATTATTTAATAATTTGTTTGAGAAAAAGTACAAAGGGAGAGAAATTAGTGTGAAAAACAAAGTATAAAATATTTTTATATTTACATACAGTTCATGATACATATAGCTTAACACTGTACTAAAATGAAAAATACATTTCTAAATACATTATCCTTGAAAGTAATTTTAAACTACTTTTATTTAAATTTTACATAAAAATAAATTTTACAAAATTTTATATAAAAATAAATTTTACAAAATTTATTAAGAGTGCTCTTATATCAAGAATGATTATTAATCAGTGGATATACGTAGAGTAAGGATGAGATCCGCTAGAGCATCGTAACAACTGATCTTCTATTTGAAACCAAGTCCGTACGTTATTATTTGAACTTCCCTTGCCACTTGGATCTAATCTGAACCTTGGGAAGTTATTGGGATGCTTTAGCTGGTAGGAGTTTGAATGAGATTTTTCCGCAGGTTGCGGCGGGTGTGAATAATTACCAGTGTTTACAGGACGTTTGAGCTGTTCGGCTAGGCCCACTTCTCTGGGCTATGAAGCTCTCGGCTCGAGAGAGATTCTAAGGCCCTCTTTGTTTACATAAAATTAAAAATTTCATATCATCTTATCTCAATTCATCATTATATTTTTTTCAAATATCTGTATAACTTTTTTAAATCTTCATATAAAATATAATAAATAAATTTATTTTTTAAATTTTAATACAAAATTAATATTATAAAATTATATTATAATAATATTTTATTTATTATTATTTAAAACATCTCATCTCGTCTCAACTCATTCTCTGACCAAACGGCACCAAGTTTCTAACCCTTCCAACACGTATCCGAAAGGTGAGAGAGGATGGTTGGGGTGTACCAGTCTCAGTCAACGTAGAACCTGCAGAGTGAAGACCTAACCGAGTGCCGTACTACCACGGCCGTCGCAAACTTGGGGACACTTTCATGTCCTCGTTTCTGGTTTAACCTTTTTTATTTAATAAATTCTGGTTGGGATTTTTCCAAGTATCACGAGAAATGTCACGTTGTTTTAACAAATTAAGATTATTGTGGCCCTTGTGGGGGGTTTTAGCCCACTAGTATTGGCTTATTTATTTTTACTTTTATTTTTAAATTTAAATAATATATCTTTAAATTTATCTAGATAAATTTATACATCTCTAAATTTTTACATAATTATGAATAGTAATTTTTCAAGTTTAAAAAATCATTTTTCACTTTCCAAACATTATTTTTAATATTTTTTTCTCTCTCCTACCCATTAAAATCAATTTTTTGAAGTTTATATTAAAATTATTTTAATATATGAAATTTGTATTAAGTTGATGATACAAAGTATTTTTTATTACATATTAATATTTATTGATAAAATTAATTATTTTGATATATAAAATTAGTAATATTTAGATATATAAAATTGGTATTTTTGAACACATGGTGCTAATTGTAAAATATATAAAAAATAATAATTTTAAGAAATAATAAAATGTAAAAAATAATGATCTTTTATTATTATTTGATTCAAAAATATATAATGTAATGTGTGAGTTTTTCTTTACATACAAAATCAATTTTTAAAAGATATAATTTAAAAAATGCATATGGAGAACCGTGCTCTTAGCATATATATATATAGAGAATACCTAGGGACCGGTTGGGCTGTTAACCCTCAAATAACAGTCCTCCAGTAATTGGTTGCCACGTACGCGTCTCATGCTCTTTATGTCTAAACCGCAATTCACCCAATCTTTGCCCATTTAATCTCAAACCCATTCAGGTCCCCTTCTGGTTCGAGCAGAGACAGCTCGTATACCATCCAGGTCCCCCCATCTCGAGACGGCTTCATCCCCAAATCGCTCCGGTGGTTCGAATCGCACCGGCAACCCCATTCCGCAACCAAGTATTGTTTATTGTCGCTGCGAGAGGTTCGAATCGAGACGGCTTCAGACCCTTCTCACTGAGGTCCCCTTCTTGCTTGAGCCTTCCCTATAAGCAAACCAGAAAGTAAACATGTTTGATGAAAAATGATGTTTACAATCATAATATATTTTACAAATGTCCAACATCACATAAACCCTTTGGCCATCTCTTTCAGTCATTTTGTCAAACACCTCTGGCCACTGCAAAACCTCAACAACAAATCAGTAATATGTAATGCTCTGTTTCTTCCAAGCACACATTATAAATTTAATACATCACATAAAATTCCATTTCATAAAAATAAAAGTTGAAAGCAATGCAGATTTTATTGTTTAAACTACTACCGGTACTAAACTTTGCCCATTTAAAAATTGCAATGAACAACAACCGTGGATTGGGATGGAGAAATACCTGAGAAACACCAAGCCCACTGGAGTCAGCCATGAACGGATTGGTCAGGAATTGTGGTGGGCAACAAACCAGTGGAAGATGAGAATGGCGCTTGCGTGGGCGACTCACACGTCGGGTAAAATCATACAGAAATCGGCCTGGACCAAATCGGCCAAGGAGGACGACGGGAGGATGACGGACGGATTCTCGACGAATGTGTGGTGGTGAACTGGTCGTGGAGATCGTTCGGGATTGGCTGAGGGTCAAAGTCGTCTGGAGAAGCACGGGTTCGAATAGAATAGATTTCTCAATTTGCCGTTATTATCCCATGTGCATGAGTGTAGCGTGAGTTTAGTGTGATAGCTGAGGTGGCAGCTGCTGAGTGGAGGGCTGTTATTCATTAAAAATGGGTTCGACCGCTTAGCAGCGGAATTGATATATATAACAAGTACTTAAATGTGTATATTACTTTTGTTCAACCTGAAATATGTGGGTTCATATCAAAGTTAAAAAAACTTATTAGCAGTACCTGGGGCCCATTTCTCCTACCGCTAAAGCAGCCCATCCCCTCGATTGGGTGGTGGGCCTGCATTAACCCAGTTGACTTGATTTGTCAGTTCCGGCACTGAAACGAATAACCTATAAAAAAACAGTGCGGTTATTTTTTTCGCACTCTTTTCTTTCTTTCATTTCTTTTCTTAAAAATAAAAAATTAAAATTGGACTGAGCCGTCGCATGCGGACCCATTATCATTCCAATCTCCAATTCAACTTCCAGGTTGGGATTTTTGCATTTTTAATCAAGAACTCAGATATAGCCATTCCCAAATTCCAAACCAAACCGGCCTAAGTCCAACCACTCCACTCCATTCCAAGATCCAACTTATACGCCAAAGACTTGCTTACAAACATTTATATTTTCCTGTCTGTACACTATTTTCTGTAGAAATTAAATATTAGAATGTGAACACCTTTTATGGATGAACGGCTACGAATGGAACAATATGATGTTGATTGAACTGTCGGTGAAAATGATTTAAAAACCCTTGGGTGGTCTAACCATGATAACGCTCTAGATCATACGCTAATAGCAAGTCATAAATTTCCCAACACCCACGCACACGTTGGTTTCATCCAAATATATAATTTTTATTATATATAATGATATTTATTGAGTAAAAAAAAATTCAAAACATTTACAAATAAATATTATTATAAAATAAATTCTTTTAACTATAAATAAATTTTATAAAAATAAACTCACAAATTCATAAAATTCATATAATTCGATATGACATGTTAGATTATAAAATTATTTTTATAATAAAATAAAATTAATGTATCACATTATATCAATTCTATTATTATAATTACGATATTCTGGAACGTGTAGGCACTACAGCTTGATGATATCTCTCTCGATCATTGCAAAACGCATCAAAATAGGTGTCCTCGTGTGCATGCAAGGTTAGCTGCAGGCATATTGGCCCACTCCAATTAATTGAAGACCAACTTTAAATACGATCGATCATTGTTTAATCCCCTCTTAGCTCTCCTACACAAACCCCTCCAAGCTCTCCAAATCATTCTGCCATGTCCTACTCTAATAACCCCAAACCTGAGAACAATCCTTATCATCCAGCTAGTCTGTATTTCATTCAGCCCGACAAGAATGCCTCCTCTCCGTTGGTCCACAAGTTATTTACCATAAAAAATTACGTTACCTAGGCTCGCTCCATGCGTAGAGCGTTGAACATAAAAAATAAACTTGGATTCCTTGATGGTAAGATCTCCAAACCTTTGGATTCCGATCTTTTGTTCCTCCCATGGGAACGATGCAATGACATGATCATTGTTTAGCTCCAAAACTCTATTGGTTTAGACCTTTGATTTACAATTGCCCATGCCGAGACAGCGGCAAACGTATGGAGTGACCTCCGTGAATGCTTCTTTATATAGAACGCCCCTTGCATCTTCTAGCTCACAAAGGCCATCTCCTCTTTAATTCAAGATGCTGATTCTGTGAATATTTACTACAATAAACTTAAAGGTTATTAGGATGAACTTGATGTATATGAGCCAATGCCTCTTTGCACCTGTGGATCTGTCAAGACTCTCATGGAGTACCATCATCGTCACAAGGCAATGGAATGCGAAGCTTACTGCCTCTCTCGTTGAATTTTGTTTTGTGCAATCTAAAGATGATTACACCTTATTTACCAAGACAACATCTACTTCATTCACGGCATTATTGGTTTATGTCGATGACATCATTTTATTGAGCTTGGATGCTTCATCAATGCTACTGTGAAACAGTTTTTTGAGTCAAAATTCAAAATCAAAGACATTGGGAGTCTTAAATACTTCATTGGAATTGAAGTTGGGCGTTCAAAGAAGGGAATACAACCGTGTTAGCGCAAATACCTGCTTAATATACTGGCAGAAACATGCATGCTTGCCTTCAAACAGTTACTATTGCCCATGGAGCTGAATCTTAAACTTTGAAAAGATGAGGGTGAAGTATTCAATGATCTAGCACTGTATCGTAAGCTTGTTGGCAAGCTCCTATATCTCACGAATACCAAACCTGATCTCAACCATAGTGTGCACTTGTTAAGTCAGTTCATGGAGACATCGAGGATCCCTCACTATAATGCAATCCTCAAGGTTTTGCGATACATAAAGGGGACACCATGTCAGAGACTATTCTTCCATGTCGAGTCACAATTAAATCTCACGGTTTATTCAGACGCAAGTTTGGCAGGTTGTCCAAACACAAGGCGATCAACTACTGGGTTCTGTATATTCATAAGAAATTCCCTAGTTTCATGGAAACTTTTTTTTTTTTAAAAAAAAGAAAAAAGAAAAAGAAAAAGAAAAAGAAAAGAAAAACAAACTAACATCTCTAGATCGTCGCAAAATCTGAGTACATGTCGATGGCATGTGGTGTGCGAGTTAACTTTGATGCATTACCTTCTTGGCAATTTGCATGTTAATATTTCTAGACCTGCCACATTGTATTGTGACAATTTGGCAACCATTTATATAGCTGCAAATCCTATTTTTCATAAATGGACAAAATATATCGAACTAGATTGTCATATAGTCTAGGACAAAGTCACCGAGGGACAGGTTCAAATAGCTCATGTGCCTTTACATCTTTAAGTTGCAGACCTACTTACTAAATCTTTGCAATCTCCTACGTTCACTCGACTTCTATCCAAGATGAGAGTAATCAATGTTTACTCTCCATCTTACGGGAGGATATTGGAATTATTTCATGCAGCCTCTAAAGTTCCCCTTGATCCGAAGAACCACCACCAAATTGATGGAATCTGTTTATGTTATTTGTATCTATTATTTGTATTTTTCATTCTATTGTATTCTTCATTCTATTATTTGATTCATTTTTCGTTGTATATATATATTGCAACACATTGTACATTTTTCTACTATGGAATATAGGCTCACGTTCATATTGGATTCACAAACAACCCTTTCTGTTTCTTCTGTTTTCCCTGCATTATTTTCCTGCGCCATTTCCATTACAATATATTTAAAAAAAAAAGTGGGAGAACTAGCATGGACGGGCATGCCTGCATGCATAATGCTATATATATATATATATATATATATATATATATATAAAAGGAAAAGTATTCGCATCAGCCACTGTTTGGCATCAACAAAAACACACCTTACGTGGCTAAGCAGATTGACCATTTTATCCCTAAGCAAATTGTCTAATTTCTCCCTAATGCCGTAAGACCCTGAAGCCCCCCACTCCCAAAATGTATGCTGCGATGGAGACCAAGGAGGGGGTTGCCGTGGGTTGCCGTGACTTAGGTTCGATGGTGGGGGTTGTTGGGAGGTCGTGGAGCTCAGTCGTGGTGGCTGGGTTGGCGTACGGCGACGGCATCGTGGTGAGAAATGGGGAGACCCATTTTGGGTTGTGAGCTACGATGGAGAGGGAGGAGAGGTTTGCTGTGACTTGGGGGACGGTGGGGGTTGTTGGGAGGTCGTGGGGCTCGGTGGTGGTGGCTGGGCTGGCGTACGACGGCGGCGACATTGTGGTTACGTTCATGTGAGACCCATTTTGGGAGAGGAGAGGGGGCTGCGCGTGGGGGCTGCCGTGGACGCTCGAAGGTGACTAGAGGGTCGCCGATGTGAGGGAGAGCCGGTGAGGTGGTCGGTGGCGCTACTGGGTGGCCGACGGTGGCGGACAGAGCCTGAACGCGATGCGGATTGCTTGGCTGGGCTCGATGGTGGTGGTTGGGAGGGAGGAGTACCCGGTTAGGGGCTACCGTGGAGGCTTGAAGTTGGCCGGCGTGAGGGGGAGCTGATGGTGGTGGCCGGTGATTGCAGGTGGCGCACGGCGGAGCTGGGTGAGTTGAGAGAGGAAATCGGGTAGGGGAGAGAGGGAATCACGTCGGTCTTGTTTTTAAAAAAAAAAAAAACAAATTGACACGTAAGTTGTGCTACGGATCAGCCGTGAACAGTGGTTGATCCGTAGCAAACCTCTATATAAAATTGCATGTGATCAACATGCAGAAACTAATAAAGCTATAGGGCCCCCACCGTTACCGAATCCATCATAACCGTACGAACACCAGCTATGCATTTTCTCCTCCATTCTTTTCAATTTTATTGGCCAATCTAGGCATTAATTAATAAGCAAAAAAGCAACAACAAAAAAAAGACCTACTGCTTATTATTTAACCTTGTGTACGTTAATTGTTTATCAACTAATTCCTTCGTACGGACTGGCCTTTAAGAACATCCAAGAAGTTGAGGCCACAGGGTAAAGAAAAAAACATCATATAATCTTTAAAATGGCGACGGCTAATATATATAATTCTGAAAGAAAAAAAAGAAGAGGGTACTCTTGCCTGTCATGTTACATATATAATATAGTAACTTGTAAATACTGATTAATGATTTAGCACATGAACGTGACGTTCCTGATCACCATGCATGGCCCGACATGGTCTCGTGAATAGCTGTAAATTCATGTCTAATAAAGCTGAAAAAGTCTTAAAATTAGCATGATGGGTCGTTTGCATTTATTTCTTTAATTAATTTGTTAAATATGGTGCCTACAAATTGTGATTATATTGTATCCGTGAATTTAAAGGACTTTATTCTGTCAGTTTTTTTTAAAGTTTTTCTTAAATATATTTAATATTTTTCATATATAAATGGGGTTTTAATCTATTTTGAAAAAGTAATATATCGACTCTTAAAATGCTTTCCAACTTCATACTTAAGCAATAATTGATTCATCATTAATGTATGCGTGTGAAAAATTAACATAATTTGTAGTCTAAAAGGCTTGTTTGGAAATTTGTAAATTTCCATATCAGAAATTCTCATATCATCTTATCCTACATCCTTCACAAATATCACTCAAACACTAGGGGTGAACAGATATCAAAGCAACTAGTAGCCACCGATGGAAACTGACCGACCGCGTTAGGAACCATCTAGAATTGGTGGAGAAAACCAGTCGACGTGCTGTGGAAATTTGAAGAAACTGACGTTTAGCGATTCAATATTGGATTGAAGCTAGATCGGACCGTTGAACCAGTCGATAAAATAAAACTATTTTTTTTAATATACCCTAATCAAAACGACGTCGTTCCACTCAAGTTGGTTGGTTGGCGTTGTTTCAAGATGGGATCGTCTTCTTCCTTGATTCACTCATCTACAACTCTCTCTCTCTCTTCTCTTAGAAGAAGCTTGCCGGTAGGAGAACCGACCATTAATCAATTACGGTTGGTTGCTCATCACTATTTTTGGTCATAGGTAGCCGTTGGTGGCGGTAGCGGCACGATTTTCACTCATATCAAACAAAAAAACCTTTCAAATTAATCATTATAATTTTTCTAAATTTTTAAACAAAAAATAAAAAACAATTCAATTATTTCAAATATTCAAACAAAAATAATATAAAAAAAAAATATTCTAACAATATTTTAGTTTTATAATATTTTTTATTCAACTTTTTATCTATCCCTTACCAAAACCCCATAAAATATTAGGCTCATTTGAGAAGTGAGATAAGATGAGAATTTTATGAATAGTAGTAAAATAATTTGTGAATAATAGTGATATAATTTGAGTTAAGTATTTCTTGAGTTTTAAGAAATAAGAGAGAAAAAATTGAATAAAAAAGTTAAAATATTGTTAGAATATTGTTTTATAATATTATTTTTATTTAGGAATTTGAAAAAGTTAAATTATTTTTTATTTTAGTTTGAAAGTTTAGGAAAATTGTAATAATTAGTTTGAAAAATTTTATATTTAAATTATATTTGGAAAGAATGTGAAATGAGATAAGATGAAGATTTTGAGATGAGATCTATTTCCAAATAAGCCCATGTCACTATTATTCATACAATTATAATCTCATCTCACTCCCAAGCTTATCATAAGAATGATTAATATTTAAATCATCTGAAGACGTTCTTGTTTGATCAGAATTGTATAAATCCTAGTAACCGTCATTGAGTATGTAATGTTAATTAAGAAAATTCACAGAATAATATCCATTTCATAAGCGTGTCTACATTTTTACAATCAAATCAAAGGCCTAAAATTAGTATGGAAACGGATCCTCAAGTACCTACCTCTCTTTGGACTGATCCATCCTTGAACGTCACGCGGAAACGTGTCCGTGATTTTATATATAAATTAGCTATAACTTGGCTTCTGATGAATGTCAATTTCTGCATGCAAAGTGCAAACTCATCTTAATGCCCTGATGATGACACTCTACTGACCTTAATTTAGTTGATCTTTGACCGTAACGTTTGATATCCAAGTGGCCATCCTTGATCCTCGCTAAACTTGTACATGTTGCTACTATTGGCCACTGACATTCTGACGAGGGAGCTTAGAGAAAAGACGGCCTCGTTTATATAATTTAGATGATATAATTTATTGAAAATTCAATACAATATTATTCTAATATAATTTTTTAACAATAATTTTATTTTGAGATTTAAAAATTTTAAATTATTTATTATATTAAGTGTGTAAATTTTAAAAAAATTATAATAATTCTATAAAATAGAATGAGATAAAATAATTTAATTTTATATAAATAAACCAGCGATAAAAATAATTTATAAAACTAAAATAAAAGAAATGGAAAGAAGACGATAACGTTGACCGATAAATGCATTTATATGCATGCATGCATGTATGAATAAGGTGGGGGGTAGCTGTTGGATGGGAAGGGAACCCGTGGTGTGTTCGGGACTGCCTCAGTTTCAAACCTACGTCTCACCTAACACGTGAGATAACTTCGTTTTTCTCCGAGAAGCGGCATAAACCTATAAGGGATGGTCTAGTACTCTAGTCAATTTATTGGAGCTACATACTCATTTAATTTAATTTAATTTATTATATTCTATTCTATTCTTTTTATTTTCCTGTTTTTAATTTAAATGATGTTCGATATTTTTTTTAAAACAATTTATGTGTAATCATTTTTGAGTTTTTTGAGTACTCTGTTGTTATAATTAATTAGGTCATTTTTTATAATATAAAATAACTATATTGACCAATCACATTAAAAAAATAGATAATATATACGTAAAAGTGATTACACGTAATATAACTTAATTTCAAATTTTGAATTTGTGAGTTAAGACTTTATCCTTTTTCTTTAAAAAAAAATTTTGTTTGACCATCTAGTGTTGGTATTACCTCCAAATACTTTGACTACAATATAACAATATAACAATATATATAGAGGTGTACATATATATATATAATAGTAAAAAATGTTAAAGTGCCTGAGGCACGTATGCCTAGTTGATTGTTTAAAATACATGGATCGTAACTTAGAATATTACTGTTATAAAATAAAAAAATCATGCAGAGACTTGACACAATTAAAAGATGATCATCGATTAGATCAACGTCCAAAAATATTGTAGCCTTCAAATTGAAAAGGCAGATTGGATCAGCTGTGTGTACCAAAGGATCAAGGGCTACAAATCAAATAGTACGTACTCCTTAAACTAATTTTGTTGGACGTTCATAGTTTGTAAAAAGTGATTCAATTATTACCTTATGTTGGTACAAATCAACACCAAATGGGGAAAAGAGACAACTACTTTATATAATATTATTTATTATTTACCGACTATTTAAGCATTTTTTCAAAATAAAAGGAAAATAACATTTTTTTTAATTCTTGGTGTTGCAAGGAAAAGTAAAAGTAAAAATTAAAAAAATAAATGTAAAATAGTTAACTAAAAATTATATTAAATTCTTTGAAATTAATTAACCAACATGAACTTACTAAACTAATTAAATTAAGAAGACATTAAATTAGTTCACACGCGACGGACAAACATTAATTAAATACAATATATATTTTTTTATAAACAGGGTGGGGGATGAAAAATAAATTATATTTTATAGATGAATTATGATAATTGGTGATTTGATATTAATTAAGAAAAATAAACTAAAATTTTCATGTAAGTTCTTTATTTATTTAATTTTAAAAAAAAAAAATTACGACAGTTATACATTTTATGACTTTAAATATTATTTATCTTTTAGATTTTGTTGCTATTAATTATATTTGTTAATGTGACACATTATATTGAATCTTTTATTTTTATTATTTTAAAAGGATTATATTGAATCTTTTTCAGCCTTCAACTCGGCATTGTAGTGACGATAAGGCAAAAAACTTGACTTTACTAATTAAGTTAGAAATGCTATTTCTAATATATTAGTAAAGCAATCAACAAGATGAGATTAATGTGTCTCAAAATATCGTTTATTTTTTGGAAAATTAATTTATGAATTTGTAGATATATTTGAGCTTATAGAACCATTATTTATATATATATACTTCTTAAATAAATAATAACTTAAACACACTATATCAATAAAATAATTAAAAAAATAAATTTAAAATAAAGAAGATGAAGAAATAACAATGATGGATGAAACATCCCAAATTCCCAATCGGGTGGACCTCAACATCCAGATTCAAGATTTGCTTTAACCTTATCTCATTGACGTGTAAAATATTTCCTTAATGGGGGCCACCTGGCTAACCACTTGAGTCTCTGCTTTCGATAGCTTTAGTTTAAAAGTAAAAACAATTCAAGAATAAAAATGTAAATACACAACAAAAACAAGAAAATTATTGTTCATTAATGTTAATGTGAGATAGACATTTATTATAATAGATAGATATATATGAAAAATTCTAGATACAATCCCTGTTAGGGCCTTCTTGGGCACGAAGTGAAACAAACAAACCGTTTTATTGTATCTTATAAATGAACCTTCCCCTCCCTCTCCCTTTGAAGCATTTCTGAGGGGGATGTATTTCTTCCTCCCATAGGGAAGATGAAGTGAAGGGCATTTGTGACCCACTACCCCTTGCTAATGCTGAGCTGAGGAGCTTGAATGAGACTGCAACTAGCTAGGCGACAACTTTAGGTCTTACGGCTCGAACAATAAAAGTCGTTACTTCAGTAGTTTGTTTTGGCAAAGAAAGGGAAGAACTGGAAGAAGATTGACGAGTAGCTAAAAACCATGAACAAGGATGTGGTAGAGAAGGCAAAGAGGCCTTCTTCGTTTAGAACGAGAGGTTTTGGGCTGGGGAATGGTTGCTTGGCAGTGGAGGAGGATAATCGAACTTGGAGGAAGCCATAATCGGTTGAAAGTTGCCGTCCTTATAGGTTTGTTCAGTTAGTTGTCTGATTCATCAATTCGTTGAATTGTAGCAAAAGATACTAACTTCTTGTTTGATTTCTAATGATCCTTGTTGGTTTTAATTGTTGTTGATTACGTGGCTTTACAATTTTGTTCCTTAGGGATTGTTTTCTATTTGTTTGTTTGTTCATTTGGCATGAGGAACTAATTTGCTATATGTCATTCTATGTATCGGTTTCATATTTACTCCTATTGCTTGTTTTGTATTGGTCGACCCGCTAGATTGTTGTGTTACCGGAAGATAGATAAGAATGAAAGAGTTATGTGAATCGTCTGTAGGGAGGGAAGATGAAGTGAGGGACATTTTTTATATTTAAACAAAATTGTAGAGTAATGACATAAACACCAATTTCGTGAGCACGCAGGCCCTTAATGTGGACTGTGTGTGTGTGTGTGTGTGTGTATATATATATATGTATTATTATGATTATGAAAGGCAAATGGCATGCATGTGGATTTTTTCGAGAAAAAAAGAAGCACAAAAGGGTGTTTCGGAAAGTGGAGTACTGCTTGTAGTCCATCCACCCCCTAATTTTCTAAAGGTATTGAAGCGTACCTTTTCTACTTTATAAAACTGAAAAAAATTAAAGTAACCTGAACCAAGTAGGAAATAATGTTGCAGGCCAACTTTGTGTTCCCCCCATTTTTTTCTCCTTTTATCGGTCACTCTAACAGTCATGGGTAATTTGAGTCGTTTTAACTTTTTCATTCTTGCAAATTAGAACAACTTTTTAATATTATTTGTCTTTGACCATTTACTTACAAACACACATATATATATTGTTTTAATTTGAACATCACAAGTATAAAAAATCTACACACCAAATGAGTCTATAATATTCATTACTTCAAATTATTAGATTTTGTTCGGTTATTCAGTTCAAAATAGATATTTTGTTAAAAATTAAATAAAATTTTATTATTTATTAATATTTTAATATTATTTTTATTTTAAAATAAAAAAAATAAATTATTTATTATATTTTATATAAAAATTTTAAAAAATTATAATAATAATATAAAATAATTTGATTGTATATAATCAAACTAGCTATTAATAAAGATTTTTAGATTTATATATTTTTCGACACACTCTCCTTTAATAACTGCCCACACGATTTTTGTGCACTTGTCCCCACTGCCGATATAAATTAGCTTTCCTCTGTATTTCTTTTGTCCACTTCTGCCTTATGGGATCGGAGATGCTGAGAGAGAGGGAGAGAGACAGGCAGACAGTTACAAAAGGAAAAAAATAAAATAAAAAAAGAACAGATAATTAGAGAATTCAAAAACAAAACCATTTTAGGCTTCTCTCTCTCTTGTCCCCTCTCAAACCGCGAGACCAGGAATTCAACATTTCTGTATCATGTGTTCTTAGTCCATAGAAACAACAAACAATGAAGCTTCTTCTAATCTCTGTTTTGCTGTTTTACTGTCTTCGTAAACCCATTTGGGTTGGTGCCACACCGGACACGTTTGCTCCATCCGTTTTGGCTTCTGTTTCCTCCCCAGCTGTCTCACCCGTTTCTTCAATTTCCACATCAATGGCTGCTTTCTCGCCAGGTAGTTTAATATTTTTGCGCGCTTCATGGCCATGGGTACTTGTTTTTAAATGGGATTAAACAAATCATTTCAAATTTCAAAAACAGCGACCAATATACAGTATTTTAATGCTGTCACAATGAAAGCCCATTCTTGTTGATTTTTTTTCATTTATGGTTAAAATTAAACTCTTTTCTCCGATGTGGATTCTTCTCCATTTTTTCTTGCAATTGTAAATCTAAAACCCGGTCTCAAAAAAGTTCGAACTTTTTTAATTGACGAGATTTTGCCGTTTTGCTGAAGCTAATTTCTACAGTCTATATTCCTTATGCAATTCAGGAATTGAGGTGGGAATTGAAGACGATCATGTGGATGCACACAAGAAAATGTTGATTGCGCTCATCGTTGCTTGCACTGCTCTTGCTGCAGGCATTTTGTCTTTGTTATGCCTGTGGATATATCGCAGGAAGTTCTCACGCAAGCCCCACAGAAGAAGTGCTCGGAGCTCAGGTACATCCTTTTCAACGAAAACCCATTACTTTCTTGTACTTATTCATTAGTGGAGTTTTAGGTGAATTCGAATAAATTCTGATTACGGTCTGAGGTTCTTTGTTTTGTCCGGTCTTGTTGGTTTTTGAACTTGAAGATGCTGAGAAGGGACTTGCTTTACCTCCGTTTTTGACTAAATTTAGCTCCGTAACAATTGTTGGCAAGAAAGGATCTGTTCCATTGATTGACTATAAGCTTCTAGAAAAGGCAACGGACAATTTCCGGGATAGTAATATCTTGGGAGAGGGCGGATTTGGATGTGTTTACAAGGCTCAGTTGGATGATACCTTGAATGTTGCCGTCAAGAAGCTTAACTGTGAAAGTCAGGACGCCGAGAGGGAATTCGAGGTCATTTTTATTTCTAATTCTAAACGAGTTCGTGTTTCATGAACTTTTGGCGTTATGACCATATTGTTCTGGTTTTGAACTCTCCTTTTGGATTTGCAGAACGAGGTTGATTTGTTAAGTAAAATTCAACATCCAAATGTAATTTCCTTACTGGGTTGCTGTATTCATTGCGATGCAAGATTTATTGTCTATGAACTGATGCAAAATGGATCTTTAGAAATTCAATTGCATGGTAAAACATACTAAACTAATTCTCTACTTTACAAATCCGTGAAAGTGCAATCAATAATGCTAATGCTTTTGTCTTTCAAATTTTATTGATATGTACTACGTAGGACCCTCTCATGGTTCGGCATTAACTTGGCACATGCGGATGAAAATAGCTCTTGATACAGCAAGGTAAGCTTGTTTCCCCAGTTTTTAAAATCCTTTTACTGTTGTTCGAGACTCGAATGTTAACAATTTGAAAACTGTTGACCAGAGGATTAGAATATCTGCATGAGCACTGCAATCCGCCGGTGATCCATAGAGATCTGAAATCATCTAATATACTTTTGGACTCCAACTTCAATGCTAAGGTAAAATATTTTAGAAATTTGTTGAAGTCTTTCATTTCCTTTATAATATTGCTGAAATTGTCTTGATATATTGCTACTTAAACATTCTTACCATCTTCCATTTAACGAGCAATCTCTCTCTCTCTCTCATCAGCTTTCGGATTTTGGTCTTGCCGTAACTGATGTGGCCCAAAACAAGAACATCAAGCTTTCAGGCACTTTGGGTTACGTAGCCCCGGAATATCTTTTAGATGGTATGTAAAATTATAATAATTACTCACGGTATTCATATGTCTGACTGGTTGCTATTTCTCTAAATATGTCACTTCGCTTCCGTACCTTAAAAGAGTAATATGATTATATCCTTTTGGATCTCTGATACCGCAATAATGTTATGAGACAGTGCTGATTTTGAAATTCATTTTCACTCACCGTGTCTTCTGATTAAGACATCTTAAGCACATTCTTTAAAAAAAAAAAAGACATCTTAAGCACATGCACATGTCCTATCACTTTTGTGCCTCTGGGTCAATCATGTTAAGCTTTTTATCTAGACAACCACTGAAAACTATTTCATCTAATTCTAACTGATTAAGTGCGTTTTAAGACTGATGTAGTTTTAATTTCCAGGTAAATTGACGGATAAGAGTGATGTCTTTGCTTTTGGAGTTGTGCTTCTAGAGATTCTGTTAGGAAGAAGACCCGTGGAAAAACTGGCACCAGCTCAGTGCCAATCTATTGTCACATGGGTATGCCCAACCCTCAAATCCTCAGTTCCTTTTCTTCTTCTTCTTCTTCCATTTTTTTTTTTTTTTCTTTTTGTTTGGTGTGGATTGCAATAAAAACCTGAACTCCAGAAGTTAATGCAATAGTATTTATGGATGCAGGCCATGCCTCAGCTCACAGACAGATCTAAACTCCCAAACATTGTGGATCCTGTGATCAAAGATACAATGGATCTGAAACATTTATACCAGGTTTGTGAACTATAGAAGTGTTTGTTCCCCAGTAATACTTTATTTCCGCACTTTAAAATAGTTAACCCCTTTTTACTTTTTCATCTTAGACTGGCTATTATACTGATATTCTACTATTCTATTGGGTGGAACTTGGATACTTCAAATCAATAGCTACTAACCATAACTAACTTTTGCTTGGTCTGGTCTTACAGGTTATTATTTTTTTGTTCTTTTCCTTGCTGATTTAGTAGTAATTTGCAAATTTTTGGTTGGTGTAACGAGTGACAAACCGAGGTGAACCGTGAAATTCAGTTTGGTAGTTCACCCCTTTTGGCTTGATAAACTTAATCATTGTGGCTGGCATGTGTAGCAACTTGAGACCGAGACTGAATTATTTTTTTGAGCGTTCAATCACATTTTGAACTGATTGTACCAATAATATGAGATGCTCGTGCAGGTCGCTGCTGTAGCTGTGCTATGTGTGCAACCAGAACCAAGCTACCGGCCACTAATAACAGATGTCTTGCACTCTCTCGTTCCTCTTGTCCCCGTTGAACTTGGTGGCACACTAAGGGTTGCACAAGCAACACGACCAGCACCTCCTGCTGACTTGGCGGTGCTGCCTTCTGGTCAATGATTCAGAGCGACCGTATGTTTGTTCAAGTGTGATGCCCATGCATTTTCGCTGATGTCCTCCATTGCGTATCCACATCAATTAGGTTGCTCTGCTTACACCTGATGGTTTTCTCAAGTCAATGGTCTGATGGTGAAGGGAAGTTTGGCCTGGCTGGAGTGGAAGGATTGGATTGTTTCTCGCATTTGTAAATTGAAGCAATTTAGATTTCGTGTTTCTAAAAGTTACTTGTGCATACGAGTCTATCTAGGAGAACGATTCCATTTTTAACCCCTTTTCTCACCATTTTCTGGTGTATGGATTAGCGAATATTGCGAGAATGTAAAACTCTTCTTTTTCTTTCAATATTGCTACAAATGCAGATATAAAAGCTCCAAGTTTTTGCTCTGTTGGAAAATGCTGAAAGTCGTCTTCTCAAAGAAAACGTAGGACGCCATAATTCCCATTTGAAGATGTCCTAAATGCAATAAGTGGAGCCATCAATGTCCGGGCAACTGGTCCCAAAACACCGTTTGACTTCGACCAAGTTCGCATGAAAACGCGTGCAAAGGCATGTGTGTGCACGCAGATTTTGAATAAGATGCTGCTAATCATCCAATATGGACCAATATACACACAACCACATCATACTCGAGCATTATCCAACACCATCCCATTTAAAGACAGTTTCGCAGTATCAATATAAGCAATCTTTATAGATTATATATGTGAATTCACATATTTCTGACTGAAATTCCTCTTGCGATAACAAATCTACCAAATCGCCTCAATTTGAACTTCAAATACAAAAGATTTCTGACAGGCCAAAAGAGCACACATTATTACACGATATCTTCGATCATACTCAGTAACTAGGTCTGCATATTGTGTTCTCCAAAAACTCTAGAGCTATGCTTCTAATATGGAGGTCTGTATCCATTCACTTCAACTGACATTGTGGAATGAATCAACGATGGCATCAGCAAGGTAATCACATTTGGCCAAAGATAATCCAGCCAAGGATATCCTTCCATCTTTTGTCATGTATACATGCCACTTGCTCGTCATATTCGCACTCTGATCAGACAGGAGATATAACATTATACAACCAAGAAACAGCTATGTGCATCATTGCGTTGCAAGAGTGCAATTTCACAGTAGTCACCAATATATGGCATCGAGGTATTAGATATTGCAACTGGTTTGAGGTATGCGTGCAGACCAGTGGACCAGAGTCATAAATTCAGAAACTTGTGACAAGATGCAAAAATTGTTTGTGACAAACACGGAAGCAGGTTCTCATGAATATAAAAGAAAAGTAATTGGTGTAAAGGGAATATACACATAATGAAACGCTCCAAGGGAGGCCCAAATCACATCTGAGACTATATTTCAAATTGACTACTTAATGATATAATTGAAGCCCATTGAAACCATTATAAAGAGCAATAATTTCTCATTTCCAAGCAATGTGTGATCTCATACACCACCTACCTTATCAGTCAATATGGAGTATCACAATCTCTCTTTCTCTCCCCGCCCCTCCCCATGAATTCCCGACGTTCTCGGCCAATTCATCCTAGGTGGCACTGCTCATGTCCCACATAATATATTTATGGTTGAGATAAGCTTTGATACCATTTGTAACGCTCCAAGGGAGGCCCAATCTATATTTGGGCCTATACTCCAAAACGAATAGTCAATGATACAATTGGAGCCTCATTGAAACTATTATAAAGAGCAAGAACTTCTCCTTCCCAAACATTATGGGATCCTATACACCACCTACCCTTATTAGTCTATAAAACATTAAATTTGACTAGATGCCAGAGAATTTGCCTTCAAGTCAGCACGTACAGGGGAGAAGAATCAATGAGTGGAAATGGAGCAAATATTACTATAATTAAAAAAACAAGATCTGGGAAACAATCAATTTTAAAGGCAAAAACTTTGTATGTTTTGATGGATGTTGAAAAGAGATTACCTGATCTATGTTCAGGCCAGTGAATGAGAACATGCCAATCTGCTTAAGTATAAATGACCAATCCTTCCCACTCTTGTCTTTTGCAGAGAGGCTATCATAAAGTTTCTGTCTCACGTTCTTTATCCTCCCAGCCATCATTTCCATTTCTGCTTTCCATTCATTGAAGAGAGCTGGGTCACCAACAACATTGGCAACAATCCTTGCCCCATGAATTGGAGGATTGGAGTACATTGGTCGAGCAAGCCTTTTCAGTTGGCTTTTCACCCTGAAAACATATAAACTATACCCTTCAGGTGGTCTTCAATCAATAAATTACACTTTATTTCCACTTTAAAGTTATAAGGCTTTGGGAGCTATTCATCATTTTATTTAGGCATGATAACCCTAGAGGAGCCAGAAGTGGATGTGTTGTTGAAACAGAAAGTTTATTTAACTCAATCATTTGAAGAAACACAAGGGGGAAACCGATGATGTGAAAAACCAGTTCTTGGCATAACAACTGCCCACCTTCTATTAACTTTAGTAATGTAAAAGCAGACCACCAGGATTGGAGTAATGTGATGCATATACAAGTTTTTAACACCGATATCAAATTTCCAGAAAGAAGAGCACAGGCATGCTTGTGCAGTTTTTTGTGATACCTCATATGATAAGGATAAGGGTATGTGATGTATGAAATCCCACATTGCTTGGAAAGGAAATGTTCTTGCTCTTTATAAGATTTCAATGTGACTCCAATTGTATCATTGACTAATCCTTTTAGAGTATAAGTCATGTGGTTTGGGCCTTTCATTAGGGAGTTACAAATTGGCATCAGAGTCTATTCCAACTAGAAATGTGAGACTTGCCACCTATAATGGACAAGCCCGACAAGGATGTCGGGAATTTAAGGGGAAGAGATTGTAATACCCCATATGATAAGGATAAGTGCAGGTGATGTATGAGATCCCACATTGCTTAGGAAGGAGAAATTCTTGCTCTTTATAAGGTTCTAATGAGGCTCCAATTGTATTATTGATTAGTTCTTTTGGTATATAGGTCATGCAATTTGGGTCTTCTATTGCGGTGTTACAAAAATGATATGCTAAGTGTCATTACTTATATAGGTGACTGTGTTAGAGCGCTAATTGTGCATTTGTTCATCATATCAGGCACATATCTTGTGGGAATTCTACTTTAACTATTGACCATAAAGTGAAGAAACCATAGGATATCTGGTTCACCGGACCTTGCTGCCGCATCTGCCGATGAGCAGACAACATTGATTGCTCCAATCCTCTCTGCATACAGACCCAGATTTTTACTATATGACTGGGCAATCAGAAGCTCCATACCCCGCGCAGCAAATAATCTCACTGATGCTGCATCTGCATCAAGGCTTCCACTAGCAAAACCCTAATGCATTGATAAGTATAAATTTAAACACACAAAGCAGAAAGTTCCCAATTATAGGGGAAAAAAAGAAAGAAAAAGACCTATGCTGTGGATGAAAAAGCGTTTAATATATAATAAACCAATGAAATCTTGAAAGTTTCCTTCAGAAATAAGGTATCAAAATTCACAACTTGGCAAACCCTACAACCATACCTGGTATGCAACATCAAAAAATGGTATATGGCTCTTTGCTTGAATGACATTAGCAATTTTTTCCCACTGTTCAGGGGTTGGATCGATGCCAGTGGGGTTGTGAGCACAGCCATGAAGTAACACAAAAGACCCTTCGGGAGCAGCCTGAAAACAGAACAAAATATTATTCGTAACTGGATTAAGAGAAGTCAATTTAAGACAAATTAAGGGAACCAACTTTTAATTGAAGCATGGATGTTAAGATAAAAGATGTTAACACCTTAATTGATAAAATAAAGACTCCAAAAAACACAAACTACACCAAGATGGAACCTTTATGTCAGCAATCATCCCCTCAAAGTCCAGACCAACTGTTTTTGGATCATAGTATCGGTATTCAGACCACGGAACTCTAGAATCATTGAAAATATTCTTGTGATTCCCTGCAAGATGATTTTGTTGACCATGAAAAGTCAGTGCCATACCCTCAAGACAAATTTCACGTAAAAGTGCAAGTAAATGACTGCACACACCCCAAGTTGGAGATGATATTAGAACTTTAGCCCCAGGAAAATATCGTTCGATCAGAGCAGCAGCTAGTCGAAGAGAACCAGTTCCAGAAAGACCTTGAACAGTAGCAACCTGAAAAAAAAATATAAGGGTGGTTTAATCTATATATAAATAAGAACCAAAATAAAATATCACATTCTTTGAAAAAAATCAGGACCATTTAAATTCCCACGTACTCTTTGCTGCTTTATTACAGGGTTGTCTGCTCCAAATAATAACTCAGCAGTCACCTTATTGAATGCAGCCAAACCTTCGATTGGGAGATACTAAACATTATCATCAAACTATAGTAAGTGATCTGATGCGAGAACAATAACTGCAGGTCATCGATATACATTTGAGGAAATTGAGATACCTCTTTGTTTTCTCCCCTTTCCACCATAAGATTCTCTGCCTAGAAAAGAAAAGTTTCGATATAATTAATTTAAACTCAATTTACTTGTCAAAGAACCAGTTCCCAGTTTTGTCAGTAAGAAAAAAAATTTCAAATAGACTAAAATTGAGCACACAGAAAAAAAAACAGAGAGATTATACTTAATGAAAAATATATCGATATGTGAGGGAAAAAGTCAGACCTTCTTGACAACATCCAGAACATAAGGTTGTAGCTCTTCCGTTCTATAGGCCCCAACTCCGAGGTTGAGCTTGCTTTCGTGTGTATCTGCCCTAAAAGCTTCAGATACTCCAAGAATTGGATCAGGAGGAGCCATTGTGACACTCTCAAAACGAGAAGCATTAACCGCAGCCACCATAGATATTCGACAAAAAGACTGCATAACATAAATGAAGAACTCAGATCTAACAAATAACAACCAATCATGGAATATTGCCTATATTGGAAAGCAAATTAAGGCATGAACATTCTAGAAACTACTAACAGAACCCAACACCTACGAAAGAGAAAACCGCAGATCAACTTGATATAAGACTAGATAGGAAAATAAAAAAAGGATAAATTCAATGTGAACACCTTAAAATATGTTTTTTTTTTTTTCTTTTCATGATTAAAAGTCCATGTTAGAGAGGGTAACTGTTGATCAGAATGCGCAAAGCATAATTCAAGTTAAGAACTAACTGATCTACGATTACATTGCCAGGGCAGGCGACGGCGTTTTATACCTTAGTGTTAATAAAGGGATTGCCTTTCACCTTGTTGAAGCTCAGGCCAGCACTTCCGAGCTTTAATTTCCCCTGCTCACATTGTAACAATATGTTAATGATGTACAACATAATAATGACGCCAGAGTACCGAGAAAACATAAGAAGAGAATTAAAGAAGAGGAAATTCCTTTCCATTATTCTCAACATCGACCTTTAAGATACACCCAAACTCTGATTCATTTTATTTTTCAACCTTTTAACGGTAAGAAAGACGAAACATCCCCTTCGGATATACAAAGATTGTAATCCGTATTGAAAACAAGTAATACCTTGAGATTCTCAAGCGGCGAGAGTGACGCAGATGGGGATGCTGATGCTACAGAAAGCATTGTTGAGGCCATCCGGAAACAACAACTGTGAAAACAGAACGATCAGACAGAAAGCAACACGAGAGTCGCCAAAATGGTAAAATCAAAGCGTCCGAAGAAAACCCAAGCGAATTGGCGAAGTACAGAAATGAGAAAAATAGGATCCAAATGAGTTCAAAACACAATCTATTGCGGGAAAAAGGGTGATGAGTGGGAAGGAGAAGCCCCAGGTCCGGTAAATCGATGTCGGAGTTGGAAACAAGAGAGCCTGGATAAAGCGAGAGTGAAGAAATTAAACGTTGTATTGGGTTGTCATTTTTTCGGTATCTACAAGGCTAATATAGCCACTATGATATTTAAAAAAAAAAAAAAAAAAAAAAAAGGGGAAAAGCCGTACTTGGCATCCGTTTTCACGCCACGTGTTGGTGATGTCTGGATAAAAAGTTAGAAAATGACAGTTGCAATCCAAAAACAATCCGAAAGTAAATTCAATGTTGAGTTTTATTAAAAGAGTTCTTTTATATGCAAGCACAATGCGGACGAAAATGTGAACTATTGATGACGTGGCAAGTAAAAAAAAAAAGTGAAAAAAGAAAAGCAAGACAGTAAAAAGAGTGAAACACGAAATAGAAGATTTGTTTCATCTCTCCCGTCCGTCCGCTGTAGCCTCTACGAGCACCTCTTTCGTGACCACGTCCTCCAAGTTCACTTCACAGATCTCCTCCACCATTTTCAGTGTCGCGACCAACTCTTGTCTCACTTTCTCTATTTTCATCTCTCATTTGTCTCTGCGCGCCTGCAATAAGACTTTTTTTTTCATTTAAAAAAAAAACAAAGAGAAGAAGATTGGACGACCTTAACCATTTTCATCTGTCTCTCTACTTGAAAATACGACGCAAATCTTCTCAGCCATTTTCGTTTCCCCTCCACTGCAGATTGGCCGATCTCCTCCGCAGTTTGCCGACCAAAGTTTTTCATCTCCCCTCGTTCCTCCCTCCGCTGCAAATTGGCCGATCTCCTTTGCAACCTACCTCCTAAGCTTCAGATCCTGAAGCTCGGCTACAGTACTCTGCGGCTCCGTCACTACGTGAACTCCTCTGCATCATCTCTAGTAGGTACGCTCCATCCATGCATTTTTCTTTTGATAACCAATTTATTTTATTCCTGGAGATGCAGCATTTTATTTAGCTTTTTATCGAACAGATTTGGTTGATTGATACCCTTGTTTTCGTTTCATTTCTGTCCATTCCATCGTATATGCTCTCTCTTGCCCAAGTTTTATGCCCATTTCTTCGACTTCGTATGGGATCTGATCTATGCTCATTTAGCCCGATAGATGATCGCTCCTGAAGCTGCAATGTAGAGACCTACCTCAACCAATTTGCTTAAAATCTGTTGTAACTACCTTAGTCTGGTGTTCTTAAAAACTGGGAGTGGGATGGATTTAGGTAGAGGAGAGAACGAGAATCGATGGGAGAGGAGAAGAGAATGTAGCCTCAGGAATTAAATTTATGGCTTCTCAGCTGCACATGACAAAAAGCAAAGGAAATGCTCTATCTGAACTTGGTATTCCCTGCCATCCCTATCGCTACATGTAGCATTTTCTTTTTAATAATTAGTAAGAAAATAACATGATTTGCCTTCAACAACTTACCAAATGACTTTTTGTTGCAGTATTTCAAGTGACTAATTTGTAAACTTATTATTTTTTTTTATGAGTAATTTGTAAATTTGTAAGCAATGTTACTAGTTAATACCTCCTTGTGGCGTGCACTCTGCTGATTTTATCTTCAGTAAGAGGTAGTTCATGAAGAAGCATGGTAGCATTAACATCTTTGAGAATTTCTAGTTCTTCATACGACTCATCGCCACGTACTTATGAAGCTATTATTTTAAAAAGCCACAATGTTTTGCATGAATGGATAGAAAAGGAAGAGGTTAAACTTCTGCACTGTAAAACTATCGCATCTCTAATGAGGAAAACTTCCTAAAACCATTTTGTTTGGGTTAACAGGTAATACAAGGTGGTCAATAACCACATGTATTTTAATTTCAGAGCTCTTATTCTCCTATATGTTGTCTTCTTCTTCTTATCCTTGATGTATCTGGTCAACCAAATTGTTACGAACATATGAGAATTTGAAACCTCCAACAACCTGGTCTTGCTAAGTAAAAGATCTTATTTGACACACATGGATGGCCTCATATATCATATATGTATAGATATATATATATATATTTATATTTATATGCACATTTGTATAAAATGTAAGGAGTGAAAAAAAAGGCTGCAAAATTATTCCATTTGTGTCTGCACACTTAGGCCTAGATCTCCTAGCTAGGTGGAACCTATTGCCTGATTTTGGGTAGTGAAACCTTTTTTGCAATGTAAGGTCACATAATGCCTTTAATTTGTGATGCATGACTTCTTTTGCAATACAGGAAAATATCATTATTAGACTGCTTGCAGATTAGTGTGAAAGTGTTCTGCATCAAATAGATTAGAGTTCCTATATGTGTAAAGATTGAGTGTTAGACAACAGTCCAGCTCAACGGGGATAGTATATGTTAGAATACATTATGCATAGGAAGCGAACATGGATCCTAGAAATGTAGATAAAGTCTGAAGTTAAGTATAACAAACATTTCTAATTAAGAGAAGTACATGTTTGGAGTAGGCTGTTTGGGCATGTTGCAAAATTGTATGTGCATTTATGCGTGCAAGGTTGCATATTTGATTTTTTGTGTTTCTTGTAAGTGGTCTCATGGTGTACTTTGATTATTTCAAGAACATAAATTGATCCTTTTTTTTTCTTTTTTTAATCTATTGTTAGCCGTCCCAAAACACTACCAAATGGTTGGATTTTTGTGGAACCCAATTTAGCTTTGCAGTGATTGAGACTCAAGAAAGTATAATTGATCTTGTTTAACTTTGTCACTCTTTTTAAAGTGATTGATTTTGTTACATATGGATGAGTTTTTAACTGTTATATTATGTTCACAGATTCAACTTGGGGTGGATAGAACCCAGCCGGATAGCTTGTCCGGGACACAACTATGGCTATAAGTTAATGTACCTGGGGAAAATCTGGTTGATGAGTAGAAATAATTGTACTGGTCTTCATGCTAAATTTCAATCTCAAGGAATATTGGAAAACTCCTGGACAGATTGTATGCATATATTGGCAATGTGTCTTGCCTTTTCAGACACAATTTTTTTCTTTTTTGGATAAAAAGATGAACTTTTATTGCTCAAACAAGTTTTACAACACATCTCAAGAGATACAATTGATTGAACACAAGTTGGAATTTCTTTCAAAACTATAGAATCCTCTTGAAGAGATAATGCTTTCCAAGCAAGAATATGAGCTACCTTATTGGCTTCCCTCTTTGTATGAACAACTGCCTTATTGCCTTATTGGCTTTTCAGACACAATTAATCATTGATTATGTTGAAAATGCTGAATTCACTTCCATGCAATAGCTTTCAAAATGATTCCCGCAAGATCTATTCAGGCATTGTTAAATATTATGGAATGTCCACTATCTGTCTTGCTATATTTTATTGTGTCCTCGGACTGCATTGGTAGAAACCTGGGAATACCCTACACTGCTAGATGTGGTGGCATAATGCAACGTTTTTTTTAAGTGATCCCTGCATTGCCAGCTCTACTAAAGATAAAATTTGATGAAATCAATCAATTCATAATGCAACGTTTTTCTAACAAGGAATTGAAAATGCAACATTAACCCAACAAAGCTTACAAAAACTTCATAACCAAAAGAAAGACCGTCTTTTTCACAATTTAATAGCAGAAAGTTTTAACCTTTCTTTACACAATGTACACAATAACAGAAAGCAATAAAATGATCAAGTTAATTCCATGGGAACAATAAAATCATTCAAGAATAGGTTGATTTATATTACAAAGTTCCTGTTTAGTGGGTATTCACTGTAATTGTATCAAATACAATGAAATTAAAATAGAAATAAGCCAATAGATACGAAGAAGTGTTCGTTTATGCCGGCTGTCTGCTTGTTGCCTTTGAATATCAAGTTGGTCGTTGTGGACTCCCAACTCTCTCTTTACAATCTCTTTATCTCTTTTTCTACCTCTGTATTGTACTTTGGACACACAAATAATGATTACCCTAGATTTCTTGGCATATTTGATGTGCCAAGGAAACATTCATCCACATGGAAGCAATCTTCTTGAGAGATTCCTATTAATTTATCATAGAAATCAAGAAAAGGCCAAACAAACCAAAAGACTGCCATTACTTTCATTACTCCAAACAATACATACCTTCCCAACTATGATAGGGGAATTCCCTATTGGATCGATGTTAGTTACTGGTCCATTGTCCTCGGGAAAATACTTCCTTAGTACAGACTCATACTTCTTAGGTTCAATATAAAAGAAGGGAAACGTACTTCCGAGCTCGTCTCTTGATAAGTTTGGTATGGGATTGACGATAATATAACGTGGCTCCGCCATCAGTATGTAGCTAGATACATCATATGAATAGTATATGTAAATTAATATCTAGCTAGAACACGAGAGATCTGAAGGAAAAATCAACTCATCAAAGATAGAAGTAGGTTGTTATGAGTTTCATACTCCTCTTTAATGTCTGCTTGTTGAAGCCATTGCCCAAATGCCCATGGTCTGTTGAGGACTATATAACCCTGCAATTCGAGATGTGAGATAGGCAATAAATTATGTTTTACTAGCAACCAACAAGAGTATAGTTGAAGGGGAACAAAAAGAGGAAGCGCATAAAATAAGTCACTACCCTTCAATTTCATTTTCATATTTTACTCACATCTATGGAGAACTATTTTTCATTATCAAATCAAACAGTGAGTGAGAGAATGGCCAAAGAACTAACAAGTTGAACTGGATACTTATAGGCCTGACAATTTGAAAGTTACACATTACGGGTTAATCTCTCATATGGCAAAAAAAACGTAGTTAAGCACCTCTGATGTTTGGAGTAAGAAAAAAATTACTCACAATCCTGTTTATACAGGGATTTTAATGGTTAATCGTGCAATTATAATTACTTTCCAATTTATAGCAGACTTTTGCTCTTTGTAAACATGTCTTGTATTTCTTCTCAATGGTAATTGTGAGTAGGCATCTCATAAAAGCGATTATAGACCTCCTTATGATGCCGTGTTATGTTTGATAACTCTCAAAGATCCACTAAATATCTCAAAATGAAAATCCCACAACAAAAACCCGAACTGAATTGAAAGATCCACTAATATCTCAAAATGAAAATCCCACAACAAAAACCCGAACTGAATTGAAATTCTTAAAAATAGGCACTACCAAAAGTAAAACACACAGTACATATAAATTGATAAAAAGGAATAACGAGGGGAAGGCCGACCTGGTCCAATCCTAAAGGAAGAGGTTGGGCAACAAAGGTGGGGATCTCGTCCATATACTTGTCAAGCTTCCCAGAGTGCAAGATCCTTGTATACCCACCCATCTCGGAGTTGGGACTGTCTTTGAATTTCTTGAACCAGTAGTACATGACCCTGCACTACTATGTATTGTAGACGGAGTCCGAGGTCGTGACCACCGTGTGAAACAGATGCCCGGGACTTTTTGAACCTGCCCCACCTCATGATCTGTCCACCGGCATCTTGATGATAGGGTCGACGGATATTCTCGATGAAGAGGATTGAGAAGGCACAAGGAGTTCGAGCTTGAGAGGGGCATTGGCTGAGATGATTATGTACGTGATTAGAGCTACTAAGAAGGTTACGAGGGCAGTGAAGAACGTATTACCATAATCCATTTTTATCTCTCTGAAGAACTCACTCATTGTTAGAGCTCTCTAGTGGCCATGGATTCGTGTTATCTGTTTCATTTAGGATTTTGTTGAATCTGGCCGAAGGAAAAGAAATAAACGCGCTGTTTCAGCTATTTCTGAGATCTCGCATTTTCATTTAAATTTCGTCTCCCGCCTCTTCAACACGTACCGTTTCATTAATCCAGTTGCATTCCACGTCATCTTCGGTGCGCGGCTGGTGCGCACAACTGCCTTCACGTAGAGTTTTCCTTTATTAAAAGTGATTTTTATTAGCCTACTAAATACATTTATTAATGTAGAGACTTATCATTATCGTGAAGAACTTGTGAGGGGGGCGACTTTGACAAATTTTGTTAAACAAAGAAAGAAATGCCAAAGTGCCAACGATGAAACAAAAGGGGCCATACGGAAACTTTTATTTGTAAATCATAAATATCGAAGAATTTAAGTAAAATTTTTGAAAGAATGTGTTGGAATATAATTTAATTAAAAATAGCATTAAAAAGGCTAGTCAGCAGTATGTTCAAGTTTGAGAAGCAGGGAGTCAAATAACCTCCTTTCTGGCCAGCTGATCATGACTTGTCGGAGCTGAATCGAGTTGTTGAGCTAGCTTAACGTTGCAAGTAGCCCCCATCTTTTAGGATTTTAGTTACATTCCCCCCCATAATTCTTTCGATTATCTAATAAAAGAGAAAGTAGTGATTGAATTACACTCAACAGGAACATCTTATAAAGAACAGCAGTCCAGAGGATTGACCCTTTTTTTAATTTTTTCGTTTTTTGATCTTTCTAGGCAAGCTAATATCACCATATAAACTTTCAACGTATAGAAGATGAATAACGAAGACCAGTCGCCCATCATCACAGGTCCACTGTCTACCCTCATCTAAAATACCATTTGCATCCGTACAAAACCCTATTTCAATTGTAATGATCTCTCTCTCTCTCTCTCTCACACACACACACAGATAATAGATCATCAAGAAAATGAACCACCTTAAAGAGGTGGTTTGTGTTTAGAGCAAAGAAGATTAGTTAGCAATACAAAAACATCTTAGATATTTGAATCGATTACAAAACATCATACCGGCCGTTAAGAGAAATCGTTCCACTACATATTATACGTGTGCAAAGTTGGCAAACTCTTACAAAGATGAGTATACATTCTCTTCTGTTACCAAGTTTGAACGCTAACTCCATAAGCAGAGAACGGGGGAACTACGGAATTTGGTTTGATATAGGCATAATTCAGCCCGAGCAACTGGACTTGGATAAATGTAATAAAAACCGTGTAGTTTGGGCATCTAATGCAAATCTTTTCAAATAAAAAAGGACACCAAATAGAATCTGATTTAAGTGCAGCATAACGATAGTAAAATTTGATTAAGTACACAACCATGCTGGGAAACGACTTACAAATTTCGAGTTTCTTCGTGGACAAGATAAAAATACACAGAACTCATGCACTGGATCAAGAACTTATCATGGCTAAAGCACCACTCTCAATCCAAAAAGTCAAAAATCTTAAAGCGGTTGAGCAAACAGAAGCTCCTGAACTACCGATGTAAACAGAAAGAAAAGAATGCGGTCCATCACCCAAAACTTATGCATGCATTAATTCGAGATTATTAAAAAGGTAATAAGATCGTACCATGTAAAGAAAACAAGATCAACACTTCATTTCAAATTCCTCAAAAAGTAACCTTACAAAAAGGTTCCTTGGAAGCAAATAAAAAATGAAGCCCATCAAAACATAAAAGATCCATAAACACCGTATCAAAATTTCAATAATGAAACAAAGGCACAGAGTATCTAAAATTCTCAGAATCCGAGCTTGGTACGACGCCAGTGCCTGCGCTTCGCATTGTACCTGAAAGAAACCAGAATGTTAGGAACCATTAGGATTTAAGATAAACGGAGAAGAGATTTTAGAGAGAGAGAAATAAAAAAGAGGAATGGTGAGAGGAAATAGGAAACAAGCCTGATCGTGTTGTCCGTTCTCATCCGGATCCAGTGTGGGATGGGCCTGTTCTGGCGCATCTTCTTCGCAAGTTTTTTCTTTATCATGAAAGTTTTGTGAGACGGCTGCATGTATGCATAATCATCAAAACCCAAATCCAAATCTCCGTGTTTTTAACAAAATAGAAAGACGAGATAGAAAGAAAGAGAGAGTACCATTTTCGATGTCGGAGGTCGCGGCTGCGGGTGCTCTGAGAGAGAGGAAGCAGCAAAAACCCTAGGTTAAGAAAGAGATACACTAGGGCCAGGATTTGGAAAGATGGGCCTTTTATACGAAACGTGGAAATAATTAAGACAATGTTTTAGGTCGGTTGGGCAATATTTCGATTAGGCCCAGACCAGTCTATTTCTTCAACATCGAAGTGGGCTAACCTTTACCGTCGTAGGCCCAATTCCCCAAATATTAATTAGAGAGTAAAAAAATTAGTTTTAGTTTATTGAGCTTTTAATAGGGTAGCCTGTTTTCAATCTAACGCTTCAAAGACCATAACATTCAAACAACATAAGAAAATAAATTCATTTTATGTATTTAATTTTATTAGGGTTCTCGGAAGAAAATTGTATCGATATTATAATGCTGCTTTCTTTGATCCCCCCATTTTGGGGCTCAATTGGATCTTTGGGCCGAAAAGTTTTTGGGGAAATATACACAGCTGTTTTTTCTTTTCTTGGGTAAGATGCACGTACGACTGTGATTTCTATGTGGACTCGGCCCTAAAGCAATTCTTTTCCTTGAAAGGCCGAACCCAACAGCTATTATCAACTACTTTCACTTTCAGTGCCAGCCTGAGCTCTTTGATCTTCTGATCCAAAATGCTAAGATGTATTCTAGAGTTTCTATTTTAATTTTTCATTGGGCAGCATTAGAATACGTTTTTTTTAAAAGTCCTCTATGATAAATTATATTTATAATGGTAGAGTTTGTCAGTAATGCGCAATTCCTTAAAAAAAAAATTTGAGTAAATATGGAATTTATATAAAAAAATTAATTTTTAATAATAAATCTACTATTTCTTAAAATAATTATATAATATTTACGTATTTTATGATTGTACGTAACATTAGTCTCTTAATTATCCACCTTTTCAGCTCTAATTTGTTATAAATTTTCTTCAAATAGAATATGCGATAGAATCGATCCATTGAACAAAGCTGGCTCTGAGTTGTTTCACTTCTTTGTATAAGCTGTTAACTAGAAATCGATTACAGTCAAACACATGTTCATTAGAATACGCGATACTTTTTTTCCCCGGGTCAGATCAGAAGCAACATCTTATTCTTTGATGGTCAGTTTGTTAATTATTCTATGCACATGGCATCAAAGTATTGTTATTTTCTATTAAATCTTATATATAAATAAATATAAGAAGATGCCAAATTAAGTCACTGTCACTGCATAATTCTCCAATATTGGCCATTAATGTCCATGCTAATATACCAGCAGTACGCACTTGCATGGTTCCCAGCTTTAATTCTTCCACTAACAATTCGATCGTGAATCCCGTATTATAATATTCAAGTGTGTGTAAATATATATATATTTATATATATGTCTTTGTATAAGATAGTTTTGTGGGTAAAAGTTTCATTTCGATTTCACCTTGAAGCTGTATTTTGTTTGTAATTGGTGTTATATTTTCCTAATTTGTCTATGGAGATTCAAATTTTTAATCGTAAAATGACGTACTTTATTAATTTGAGACGTTTTAGTTGGAGAGAAAACAGGAACATGCACATGGATGATCTTGGATACATCGTTTTCATGCCAAGATGATGAGCTTGTGGTCTTGTTCAAAATTCAAAGGAACAGCCTGGGCAAGATCCCATGGACTGCGGGCAGGGACTTGGAAGACTGGCATTCATATCACATCACCTTGTTCACCTATTTCTTGCTAATTACGAAGGAAACCGCGTCAAGAATAATAAAATTTATCTGAGAATTAATGTTATCTGCTCTCATTGACTAATGCTCATCGTAAGGAAAGAAAAAAGAGTTACAAGGAAGGAAAGTTACGTATAATATATATATATTTATATGCACTTTAATAATTCTTTCTCCGAAATTTCTGGCCGGCCATATATACAAGAGTACTACTGTATCTTTGCGTATTCAAGAAAAGAAAACTGAAGAAAAATTCTTGTTTTATTTTATCATGTATTGATCTCTTCACTCAAGAATATATAAACACTTGATAGGACAATATGCCAAAATTCTAGAAAACGTGTCTACAAGTACCTACTAGTGTAAAAAGAGGTGTTTCGACGACAAACATGCACCTACATGGACGTATTCAAGTTGAGTGTGTGTATATATATATATATATATAAAAGAGTAGATAAATGTCTTCCAGTGGTAGAGATATCCCATGTTCTTACAAATTCTGAGCTCTTTATCATACGTTCGATTCAATGGATTGGGTTTGCATGTGACCGTCAGAGAGAGAGAGGACGAAACCGTGGGAGGTTTTCATGCACATTTGCACCACACAGGGAACAATTAATGCTATCATCACCCATGTTAGATTTTGGGGCCCATTTCACGCGTTTGTGTTATGTGGGTCCGAAGACATTAGACTTGTATCCTTTTTGACCTTCCTGTTGATTTCAGGCTAGCTTTCTGGTTTAGCTGTAATCCAAAAATGGGACAGTAGTGTTTCTTTTCTGTTGACATTCCAATGTTTTACCGGTAGTTACCTTTAGTAAAACAGTTCCCATTACCGGTTCTTGATTCTGTTAACAAGGAATGAGAGGAACCACCGTTGAAGATCCGAAAAAGGAGAAGATGGGTGATCACAGTCTTTGAGGGAAAGAGCCGGCACAGTCAGAAATAGGTTCTTGACAGATGACGGATGGGGGCATGTCTCTCCTAAAACTACACACCATATAACTGCGTGTGAATCAAAAATCCAACTAACTTCACATAAACTTTACTCTCTCTCTCTCCCGCAGCATGGGGGATCATTCTTGGCATGTGGGTGAACAGCAAGGGATCATGGCCATCTAAAAAAAATGTAACGTTGCTTTTGTCCTGTTCTACTACGTAGCGTATGCTTGTGTTTCCGCTTTTTAGCACCCATACCATGAGAGATAGACATGACTTTGTTCACAGCAAAAACAAAATGGAGACAAAAACCCTAGCCGCCTGGTATAAACTTACTGCTATTTTTAGATAGATGTTGCATGGAATTGAAAGATCCAAAACCGATACCACTTGAGCAGCCCACCTTTTTGTGGCATTTGTGCACAGAGATCCATTGTACCCTGTTGCATCATCACCATACTTTTCATGTTTATTAAAGCTATTCTCGCCAATAAAAAACCAACATCCAGTTTATAAGCGAAGCATCATGCAATTAAGTAGGTTGGTATCGCTCTGATTGAAAATTGATCCGATAATAGTGAACAAGATTTGAGCAAATGATTTGGATAGTCATTGTAATTATTATGGTCCAAGAATCGTTTAATCCATGCGTCCCAACACAACATTGACTCAAATCATATTTATGCCCAGTTGCATGGACCTCGCTACATGATCAACCATTATCAAATTTATAATTAATATTAATTTGTGTCGTCATTAATTTATTATGAATGTGAAACTATGACACGTTCAATCATCTTTCATTGTTCAGAACCACGGGAGTTTTTTATTTTCATTTTTTTTATTCAGTATAAGAACAACGTAATTGATTGAGTCATTGTGTAAACTCAAGTACATGATCACATGAGAAGAATCCAGGAGACTATGACCTTATATTTTCCTTGAAGAAAGAATATTGGACAAAAAAGCAAGAGAACAGAGTTCTCTGTTATTTTTGGATATGATAAGTTATTTTCTTATTCATGTGAACTGAATTTGGTCAGTTTGCAATTTCTCTCCACTTGTGTATTCCATAGTCTTCTATTGCAGCAAGCCCACCCGTAACTAGCCGATACACACAGAAAAGAAGTTACAACTTACAACCTCCCTCAAAAGCTCCAGTGGGACCCAATTCCTTAAATTGGTTGCCAGAGAAGACACAGAAAAGAGCTCTCCAGTTGCATTTGTTGTCAACAAATGCAACTACAAAAACCCCCCTTCTCCCCCTCCCCTCGTTGGCACCACTTTCCTGCCTCATTCCCTTGTTCAGGCATTTTCACAAACACCTCCTCAAACAAACGTCTCTTTTTCGTCGACATGGCCAGACCGCAACAGCGATTCAGAGGTGTTCGGCAGAGGCACTGGGGCTCTTGGGTCTCCGAAATTCGGCACCCTATATTGTACGAAACATACACGCGTTCTTCATTCACGTTTACGCAGTTCCTTGCTTGAGTACTAAACGAAACGTTTCCTTTGTGCAGGAAGACAAGAATTTGGCTAGGGACATTCGAAACGGCCGAAGACGCGGCACGAGCCTACGACGAAGCAGCAAGGCTTATGTGCGGCCCAAGGGCTAGAACCAACTTCCCTTACAACCCAAATGCGCCACATTCATCTTCCTCGAAGCTTCTCTCGGCGACTTTGACAGCTAAATTACATAAGTGCTACATGACCTCGCTCCAAATGACGAAGCCATTAGCACAAGAGCCTCTGAAGGCAGCATCACCACATGTCATAGCCACCAATGGAAAACCCATAGAAATGGCTATACCGTTGCCTGAAAAGAGACACGTGGCCGAGCTAGAACAAGAGCCGAATTTGGTTTCGAAGAAATTCAAAGTGGAAAGTAGCCAGCAGGTGCAGTTCAGGCCTCTTGAGGACGATTACATAGAGCAAATGATAGAGGAACTTCTTGACTATGGCTCTATTGAGCTTTGCTCTGTTGTACCAACTCAGGCTCTTTGATGTTAGCCACCAAATATCTTCTTTACCTCTCGGTCCTACGTATATCTTCTCTGCTAATGTCACTCATTGACCTAATTTAACCTATTCTTATCAACCTATCTCAGTGTCTTGGACCCAATAGTTCCTATCCTGTTCATAGTGTTCTGCAGGTGATCCATCTGAATGGCTTCACATTCAGAATTAAACATATATGTTTTGAACTCATGATTATGTTGTGATATATTAAGCTTTCGCTTTGGTTTTGATTGGCACTGTACTCTAGAACCTAGGTGCATGCAAGATTTACACTTTTTATTCATACATCTTTTATAGTGTGTTCTGAATTTTGTTAACGGTAAAAATTGGTCTTACCCCACTTCATGGGAAGCTGGTCATTTCCAATTCGAAAGGCTCTCCCGTCTGTTTCCACTTTTAAATATTGTTTTAAATGATGAATCCAAGACCGAAATAAACTAAGTTACCTCATCTATCTCTATATGCTAATCATTTAATTAGTACAAGCCTTAACGTTAAAGGGTTACTTAAAGATTTTTCTCCTTTTTTTTTTTTCCCCTCTTTCTGGATCGTGGGAGTACCAAGGAATGTCTCGAGCGAGTTGAGACTCTCTCCCATGCAACTCCCCTTTTGGTTTCATTTCTTGTGGTATTTGTATTAATGGTGTTGCAGGAACCCACATCACAGTGGGACATTGATACGAAACGACACCAGTTTTTGCTCAAAAATAAAGGATTATGATTGTCCCATCACGTAATAAGCGTTAATCGCGGGCGAAATAATGAAAAGATACACAAACATCAGCCCCGAGTAGCCGTATCTATGGTCAGCGCCTTATATATGTTTGATAGAAACTCCCAGCAACCATCTCTTACCACATGATCATATATGGGATCTGATCCGGATTTGTTGGTTTGTTCAAAGAAAAAAGCACAAACTACTAACTGAAAAAGAAAATAAAAACCCCTCTTGCATCTTGGGACTAGGGATATCGATGTCCGAAGAGCGACATAGCGAGGAAATGAAAAATCATCCGAGTGCTCCCTAACTTCATGTTTTCATACGCACGTGAAAATAATTTTTTTTTGTCTTTTATGCGACATTTGTATGCATGTGACTTTGGGATATGGAACTAAAATACCATACGAAATATTTGATGGAAACTGCTAAATAGAATTTATAAATATACTCAGCAAAATATTTTTAAAATGAAAGTTGAGAAAGTTACGTGGATATGTAAATTTTTTTGAAGTTTTCGTGAGTACAGTTAGCTAGCATGCCCATAGTTTATTCACTAGGGAGAGATAGATACAATATGTGGGGACTCCACAATATTAAATGCTATTAATGAATAGAGTGGACATTATTATAATTAAATATTATGAATTCTATAGGTTAATGTTTCTATATTTATCCAAATGGGTAAAAATGATTAGGGTAGATAACCCGAGAAAATTCTTATCTAGGGATATGAATCTTCGCAAAATTTCAAAAACAATCAAAGTTTAATTTTCATCATATATGAAATATAAGATCTTTCTTGATAGTTTGGGAGTTTATTACAAATTGAATAGTAATTTGATGACCAGAGTTTGTATATTTTTTGGATAATACTCAGTCCACATATAAAAGCCACCAAAGCTACTATCGATTTGATTTTTTACTTAGTGATTAAAGAAGTATTTTTAAATGATGTTGTAAAAAGAATTTAAAGATATAAAAAAAATATATGAAAAAAAAGTTAAAAAAAAAAAAAAAACTCTAGTCGGTGGCTTCCTTCGGTGTGATTTATCTGTGGACGTAGCAGCGTCCATTTTTTTTCAAAAGCATGCTAATGATGATAAGTTTTTTTTCCATGATATGATACAATATGATTGATTCAAATTGGAGATATGACTCCACTAGCGATTCTTTGTTATTCTCGAATTTTAGGCACTTTTTTTAATTAAGCAATAACAAAAACACCACTTAATTGCTATCTGATGAGTGACAGCAGCACTCTACCCTTCGGCCTTTAGAATGACAATTAATTGTCAGGTCGGGTTATATTTTGAGGCCTTTGGAGCTTCGTATGATCTAAATCAGATCAGCTATTTGATAGTGAGCGCTACACTGGGCCTGATCATCTTTTCAAGAGCACCACTTTCTATATACAGTTCTTCTATCTGGCTGTCTGGGTCCTCTTTTCTATTTTTTTTCTAAAAAATAATTATAGGACAGTCCCAAGTTACCCAACAACTATTTTTTTGGTTACTGAAAGACGTTTTATGCAATGCATATTGTACTGAGTCTGACTAGCAAGAGACAAACTCGTAATTGGATCGGCTTCTGTCTAATTCTCCGTATCATATGAAAGAATATAGGAGGTATGAACAAAGCATAGGGCTCCAAATAACTACTTCAATATACAGACATGCAGATTTGGGTGCAGAAACAAAGACAAAAGAGAGGGAGGTTCGCCGTTCTTGATCCTTGTAAACTATATTTAAGCAAATGCACACATATGATATGTATTCATACCACAATCATCGGAAGATATTGAGATAACCTCTAGTGTTTTGTTGAGATTTGCGTTGACAAAAAGGTATTATTACTCTTGTGAGTTAAGTTGTATCTAATGGTAATTAATTCAAATTTTCACTTGCAATAAGCGAAAAGATCAAAGGTAGTGATGACCCAAAAACCCTGTGGGACCCAATTGCTAATTGGTTGCCAGGAGGCCAAAACAAAAGGAGTCATGCAGTGAGCCAATGTCTTTCAAAGAATCCAACTACATAAATGCCCCCCCCATCCTTCCCCTCCATCCTTCATTTAGGACCACTCTTCGGCCTTTTCCCCCCTGATTTCTCTCATACAGGCATATCACAAGCACCTTTCCATCCAAACATTTCTCTTTTAGACTAAGCATGGCCAGGCCACAACAGCGATATCGAGGAGTTCGCCAAAGGCATTGGGGCTCTTGGGTCTCCGAGATTCGCCACCCTTTACTGTAAGTTTACCTCACTATCAACTACATAAGTTCATAAACCTACGCATATGTTACACCCCGACAAGTTTCGGTGCGTGCTGATAGAAACGTTTCCTTTGCGCAGGAAGACTAGGATTTGGCTGGGAACATTTGAGACGGCGGAAGACGCTGCACGAGCCTATGACGAAGCTGCAAGGCTAATGTGCGGTCCAAGAGCTAGGACCAACTTTCCGTATAACCCAAATGCACCTCAGTCGTCGTCCTCAAAACTTCTCTCAGCCACTTTGACAGCTAAACTGCATAGGTGCTACATGGCTTCACTCCAAATGACCAAATCATCACTACAGGAGCCACAAAAGGCAGCATTGCCGCCAGCTAACACATCCAGCTTCCCTGCTGGAAACCACTTTGAAATAGGTACCCGATCGCCCGATAAGACGCTTGTTGATGAGCAAGAAACGGAGATCAATTGGGTGATCAAGAAAGTTCAAGTGGAAAACCAAAACCCCCCGCAGTTTAAGCCTCTCGAGGATGATCACATAGAGCAGATGATTCAAGAGTTGGTCCATTATGGGTCTATCGAACTTTGCTCTGTTGTACCAGCTCAGGCTCTGTAACCTAGGCCAGGACATCTTAAATCTCCAATTTAGCCAATATCTCTTCACTGCCAACGAACCGTCTTGCTAATTTAACCCATTTTCTCCCCACTTTTAGACCCTCTTTCTATGTTTTAGATCCTTGCTAGGTCCTAGAACTAGCTGTAAGTGACCCAATTGAAGATGCTATTGCTATTTGTACAGTCAATTGTGCTATAATGTACGCATTAGTCTATGCTTGATGTCTTTCTTTTACGATCTGGCAATATTTTCGAAGTTGCAACGTGGATCTGTCGAGTCTCTAGCATGAGATGAATGAAATGGTAGCTTCAAAAGGGCTTGCATTTCCTTCAGGCCAGACCATTTAAAACTGAACAAAACCAAATGCACTATTTACTTCAGTTTCTAGTCTGTCTGAAGCTGGTAAAGGAAAGAAACCCTGAAGTGGCTTGTCACTGAAGTATTCTCAATAGATAGTTGGGATTGATAAGAGGAATAGTAGCACTTTTCTATGAAATCCAACGCTTTCAATCAATCCTCTTTGGTGATGAATATTGGGTCAATATACAGCATCAGTCGTACTGTCAAAAAGAACCTGACAGAAGGGAATGCAGTTTTTTCTTTTTTCTCCATTTGTTCGTCAATCGTCAGTAGATGAGTTAAGTTGTATGTGTGGAGCGCATTAGGTAGCAGAAGTCCACTAGATACTGGAGAAATGATCGAATCTTACAGACGAAGATTAATGCACTTGAAAAAGGCCCCCAGGCAAACAAAAAGGAAGCCTGGCTTTTTTTTTTTTTTTGAAGGCAAGGAGACGTTAGTACAGGATTGAAGCTTCCACGAAACAGAGTAATAAATTCGATATGGGGATATTAGAGTTTGAGTAATGTTTAGTATAGTCGTGGAGTCTGTAAATGTTGTGTAATTGCTTTAAAAAAGAGTGAGGTCTACGATTTAAAAAGTTATTTTTTTTTCATGTGAGTCTTATATTAATTTATTTTTTTCAAAGAGATTGCGCGGCGCTTATGTAACTACGACTGCAAATATCATTTCTCTTAGGGCATTGATATTGGATTGGCTATCCAAATTTTTAAAATTTAAAAAATATGTAACTTTTTAACTTTTAATTAATCACTCAACTTAAAATCTATATTGGATTAGTCATCACATTTTCTATAATAAATAAAATATTATTATTTTTTATTATTTATATTTCTTTAATAAATTTTTATTTTTTGATTACTTTTTTATTTTATTTTCCTAATCTTCAATAGCCTCCAATAATCATATTCATTTTCATTTTCACAATTCAAAAATCTATAATATAATAATCTCATATATACATAGATGATAAAATCTGATATGTAAATAAAAATTCCATATGTACAATCCATAAAAATCCCATATATATAATATAATAATCTCAAAATATAATAAAATAACATAAGAGAAAAAGATGAAATTAATGTAGCTCATATTTGAGATGAAAAGAGGTTGGCTAATTTAATATGAGCTAACTTTTGATAAAATGAGTTAAATTTGAAGATGACAAGTAATTTAAAGAAATTGATGTGGATGCTTAGTTTCTAAGCTTTACTATTCATTATTTTCATATACTACATATTATATATATTTTTTATTTTATTCTTTTTAAACTAATTGAATACTTCTACTTTTCATCTATACACCACACATTTGATAAGAGAAAAAAAAATATGTATGTACTCTGTGGTATATGAATATGATTAATAGAATTTTTCTTAGTTTTGATATCTAGTAAAAGCCCAAATTATAAAACTTGAATATCTACTAAATCATGTAAACAAAGAACAAATTGGTATAAAAGATAATGGCTTAGAAAAGAGAAATGCATTAATATCTCCCAAAAAAAAAAAAAAAAAGCATGGGTATGCAAAACTATTAATATATAATGGCTTTGTCAACCAGAAAAGATATGTTTCCACTTACTACTGCAAGCTGGCATGGTGTTTAGGAAATAAAGGACTCTTTTTGGAATTGTTGAATTAAAACTAGGAGAGGATTTTGGATCGATTTCAACGCAGGGAAAGACTTTTGGTTTGGGATTGCCGCTGTAAAGAAAAGGGCCGGACACTGAATGCGATTTTAATGCTTTTCTAGTGATCCATTTTTTTCTCCTCCCTCAACGGTGGAGCATTGGAGGTGTGTTGCTAATGCTTTTGACATGCTACTTTGTGTATGTTGTATGTCATGCGCTTAGTTAAAGTCTTAAAGAAAAAGGGACCAAAAAAAAAAAAGGTCTCTCCCTTATCATATGGCATGCTCTCCTTCCGATCATTACTTTTTCCCAAAGAGATTATCTTATTTGTGGGTGTATCCAACGCTAGCTTCTTTAATGATTTTGTGGGTCATGTGGGATTCATATTATAAAACAAAAATAAAAACCCACATTTATGTTACAAAGTCATTATTTACTAGAAATTTCGGAACATCATTTTTTTTTTCCAGGCATCACAATGAAAGAAAAGACTCAACAGATAATTAAAAGCAAATTGCTCATTTTCACATTATCAATGTTGCGTTGTGTAGCTTTCAGAGATGCATGCAGTTACTTTTTCCTGTAGTTACCATTTTTTTGTTGGGTGCGTAACTTGTTTGTTTCAATTTTCCTTTTTAAGGAAATCATTTAAATTGATTGAGGTTTTCAGAATAGAATTCATTTTCTCATCATTTTTTCTCATGTCATTTTCATATCCACGCCTGGATCTTATCAAGTTGAAGACAAATATTAGATGGTAGATATTAGGCAGGAGAAATGATATTTGCAGTCGTGGTTGTGCAAGCGGCGTGCAGTCGTTTTAAAAAAAATGAATTAATATAGGACTTACATGAAAAAAAAAAACTATTTTTATAACTTTTTTTTATTCATTCCATACAACCATTTACATCCTACTTGCATGTGCCGACTGCATCTAGCACTTCTGATTAGGCAGTGCGTGTGGCTCCTCTACTACATTAATTGCAGGCTTGTGTTTGGACCCATTTTGGTTTGCGGAAGCTTATACCTGCGAGAAATTTGGAGTATCAAATAAAATCACGTTTTCTTGCTTTGAAGGGCAAAATGTCTATTATAAAGGGAAATATTTTAGACTCAGAATTAATGAAAATTCCAACATTACTATTTTTGAAAAACTTATTAAAATTTCTTATAAAATGAAGCTCACCCTGTTTTATAATAACCTTAAGTGAATTCAATTGTAATATTGATGGGAATATTTTCCACACGATACATTGGAAAGGCAATATATAAATATATATATATATATAAATACAGCATGCACTCGTATATATATATATATATAAATACAGCATACATCGCCTAACGCATGTATAATGATTGACTTAACAAGGTTTCCAACAGCATTATTTTCTTAATCAAGTTCTCATTTTATGTTTGAACGTTAAAATTAATGTTCGAATGGTCATATCATTTAGGACAACTCCTTACATCATAAAAACACCGATCAAATGAAATATAAAACATTCGAATTATATTAGTTCTATTTGCATTTCCATTAAAAAAAAACCTGGTTGGCATTCGAACAGTTATATAAATCAATTGAAGGGTTAGTCGATTTTCCACTAAAATTAATAATTTTATCTCTCTATTTTTTCATTTGACCATAACTGATGTTCGTTTGAACGTTTTATTCATTTCATGGTCATATGTTTTCTGTACCGTTCGAACAAAAAAATTATTAGGAAAGACATTTTTTGTCTCTAAATAACTCATTTGAATGTAATATTTATTGCTTAAAATGACTATCATTAGTAGTTAGGGATAAAATTTGAATTTAATCTCTAAAAATAATTGTTTGCGACGATTTTTATTTCTTTAAAAAAAATTATCCCAAAAGATATATATTTTTATTGCAGTGAAACTAGTTGGAGAGCTTTGTTTTAGTTATTGCATTCCATCTCATTTCAAGCCTACCCAAATGTTTTATTTCGGACTTTAAACCTTGCAAATAATTTTTAAAAAATATGTTTATTTTTTGTATTTTTATTTTTGGTGTCCCATCTTTGCCCATGAAAGTTCATGATTGTTCACCTGTTTGGGAATTGATTTTGTTCCCCACAACCATAAAAAAACTAAAGTAGTTTAGTCTCATTATTTTGTTTTACTTTTGATTCAGCAAGGGGTGTTCAAAATCATGGCATGTTATTGAGTTTACCATCATTGATAGTTTGACCCAGTGTGACTTTGGGGACACTTGAAATTTCACCTGGCCATCCTCTTCTCTCATCTAAGCTACAGGCAAGTAGCAAGTTCACCAATTACGGCCACAGGACCAGTTACTTTGAGAGAGAGAGAGGGGGGGGACAGATTTTTCCTGAGATAGAGAAAGCTGGCTGAATGCTTTACGGAATACTCTTGTTTCCTAGGAAAACTGATGTTGATCAAGCTAGCTAGTGAGGTTACTATTAGCTAGGCATGACAAAATGCATTTCAACCCACATGGAGCGACCTTTTTTCTTAATTTGGGTGCAATATCCTGCATGCGTTTAATTTCTCTAACTAACTCCTCTATTTTATAAGAACAACTTTGAATTCTTTTGTCTTTGTAGAATAAAATTTTTATCCTTTAACCAACATGTGCTTGCTTTGCATTGTCATGAGGGTTGGATATGGATCAAAAAATGATTCGAACGGGAATTCAACCCACCCGACCTTAGGGTTTTTTTTTCTTTTTGGTGGTGCTGTTTTTGGAGGCTGGAAGTATTTACTGGTGAATGAAGTGATAACTTGATAAGATAGTGTGAATTGGACATGTTTTGGCTCTTGACTTATCATGATTGTAATTATTTTTTTCACTTTTGATTATCAAAAGGCAATACTTCTGTAGAGATGAAGTGGGGTACCCGAGATTAACAAAAATGTTCAACAAATTCAGCACTATGGTTAATTGTCACATGAATTTATTCTCCCATGATCGCTTTTTTCTTTTTTCTGTTTTTGTTTCTTGTGTTTGTTTTCCTTATCGGTTCATACATTGATTTTTTCTAATGATTCTATTTCAATTGAATTCTCAAACTGATTCCCTCAGTACCCAATAAGAAAGAGGCTAGAGCTGCCAATTCCAAGCTAGGACCATTGATTAATTAAATGAATCAAGTAAATGCACAGAAAAAAATAGATGATGATGATAATTAAGTGATAGGATAACTATGGAATCTGCAGCATCTTTTTGTGAGCTATAAAGGCTGCACTTTTTTTAAGGTGAATTTAATTTGAACAAAATTGTTGATCAAATATTGTCAACTTTAGGTGGTGAATTAGCAATTAGTTAGTGATGAACATGCTCATTTGTATCACCCATATATCTGGTTGTAATCACGGTTTTCTTCTACTACAAGTGAGAATTATCAATAAAATTAAGGTATCATCATTTTCTTTAAAAAAAATAAATAAAAGAAGCTAGTGATGATTATAGAATAGAACCTAATTTTTAATGAAATGTATGTTGTTTTGTACATGTATAATTACATAGTAAAACAACATCTCCCTTGATTTGCACTCCACAGTTAAAAACGAGAGAACCTCTAAGTCAAATGATAGATCTTCCTAAGAGAAAAAAGTGGTCAAAACCAATCATTGTGTATCCTATCGTGGTGTATGGAATCTCAAGAGAAAATGTTGTGAAAGTAAGTAAGAATCATATGGTCTCTACCTTTTTCATGAAAAATTATTTATAAATGTTGCAATATATATATTCTTCCTAGTGGTCGGGGCTTAATTTACTATTTGTTTTAGATGCCTTTTGGATCAAAGGAGTGATGCAAAATTCCAAAAGGCAAAGAGCTTTGTTTGGGAGTGTGAAAGGTAATGTTGCTGGTGGCCTACTCTCTGAAAAGCCAAAATACTTTCAACCTGATTTGAAACACCAAAATATCTTTTTTATAATAATGTTCAGTGGAAATTACATTTTTCGTGTTGGAAAATATAGACAAGACCTGAACCAGATCATTTCTACCTCATTAGGTTAGGGTACCATGCATGCTAGCTAATGTCTCCTATTTTCACTCTTCACATGCGATTATCAACATCCACATGACCTTAACCACCCCCACTTCATCTTATCAATGCTAAAGAGACAAAGCAGGGATGGGACCCACCCACATCCCCAGTCAAGGTATGTATGTGCTTTCAATTTAAGGGAACTAATTACGTCGTCTACCGAGAATTCTCACTGAATTTATAACTTTTTTATTATTTTTTTAAACTCATTAAATATTAAAAAAAATGCACTAATTAGTAATTGAAAAAACACTTCTTTTACTATCAAGTTAAAAAAAAAAAAAAAAGGTACAATCAGTACCCACTCTCGATGTTAAGGTTTAAAAGTTTAGTCCTTTAATTAAGGATGTAGGAATTAAGTACTGTTAGTTCGATCATGGGGAATTAAGGTTCCAAATTTTGTAGAGCTCGACAAGTAGAAAGAACTACATAGCCAGACGACCAGGTCATCAGCATGCACAATGTCATTCAGAAAACGACAAGAGAATGTTTAGATATATGACAGACTTCAGTCGCATGCATCAACCTTTGTTTCCATGCTTTTTGTTAGTTCTGCAATTCTAGCGGTTACTAATCACAGCACTGTTGCATCACGTGCACTGTTAAGATATGGTCGAAATTGTAAGAAACGCGAAGGACAAAAATTGTTTTAACTACAATATTGTGGGCATTGGTGCACCTGGTCATGCGGGTGTCTAGCTAGTACATGCCATCAGCCCAGAAAATTTATAAATATATATATATATATATATTAGTCAGTCATAATTAAGCACAAAACTAGGTAACAAGAATGTGGTAGTCAGAGCATTGCTAAGTACATTTCATGAACATGTGTGGACATGGTAGTCGTGGTTTTTTTGTGTGTCTCTTTATGCTCCAAAGTTGAGCATCAAAACAATAACAAAATATCTATTTACGAATCCTCTTATTGATGTATCAAATACTCCATGATTGGCTCACGGCTCGCCTCTTCTTCTTTTTTTTCCATTAATTTCATGCAACTCTATGAAAATTGTGTGGACCTTACACAATGGGAGTAACGGTCCAATTCGGTTTACTTTTAAACATATTTTATAATTGAATCGGTATATATCGATTTTGAAAATTGAAGAACCGATATCATACCAATTATATCTTTAAACCGATATTTCTTATTTTACCAGTTCCGGTCCGGTTGGATCCCATTTTTTTGATATATTATATAGTAGTATATTATAGTATATAATATTATAATGATAATACATTGTAGCATATTATAATTGTATTATAGACTATAATAATATATTATAGTATATTATAATATATAGTGATATAGGATTTTAAAATTTAATATTATATTAATTAGTCATATAATACAAAAATATTTTATATATAATTATATATTACATATAATATAAAAGATTATATAAAAAATATTTAAAAAACTAATATATATATATATATATATGAAATGGCCCAGTCCGGTATTAAAAAAAAATGAAAATCAAAATTAAACTGATTTTAACTTGTTTTGAAAAAAATAAAATCGGTTTTGAAAAAAATAAAATCGGTATGAATTGAACCAAATCTGATATCAGACCAAATGCACCGGTTAGTTCCGATTTACCCCTTTTTTTCCATTCGTATGACAGATATCACCTCTCTCTCGGATCGTTCAATCACTGTTTAAATAACGGACCCATTTATGTTCGTTTTTAGGCCACAAATTAGCTGCCGAAGTAACGATTTGATAACGCGTGGTCGAGCCGAACAACGTGGACCCATTTTCGGGTCTAATGTTTTGAACTCTGATCTTCTTTTACCGGCCCAAAACAAGGGATCCTCCTCCTCCAGCGGGCTAGTCTCCAAAAAATTCAAAAGGATGTCACTATCAGTAGCCCATTTAGCTATGGCCCAGATGTCACAGTAAGGAGAAAAGTCTTATCCGGTTAAATATCTCTCTCTCTTTTATATCACAATTAACGGTAGGTAGTAAGATTTGTAGATTTTTCTTTATTATTATTAATAAGTAGGTGGGCTTTGTTTGGTGGTGTGGTTGGCACGAAAGAATAAGACATGACCAAGATTCAGAGAAAAATGAAAAAAGACATGACCAAGATAAAATAGAACGCAATTAATTAAATTTGATAGAGTGCGGTTGCAGTTTCGGAAATATTTGCACATGGTGTGGTCCCTTTCCTTTGTTTAGTTTTTAAGTTTAGAAATAGCCCAATCGTTATAAACCCATTTTATAGACTCGTAATGCTGTATATAGTATTAGAGAATGTAATTTTCGTATTTCTTTTTAAAAAGTAAATTTATTGTTTTAAAAACTTTTTTTTTTCTAAAAATTTAAATTTATATATATATTTTTTTAAAAAATATGCGAACTTTACAAACTTTAAAATTAAAAATCTTATTTTTCTATTCATAAATTAAAAATTGATGTAACTAATTATATGAATAAAATGTATAAAGAATATATAAAAATGACTTAATATAATGTTACATATAGCGTGATCTATGCGTTTGACAAGGTCAATGATGCGGAGTTGCTTGTTACAATTGTTTTAAAACATTTTTAAATCGAGTTTCTTATTTCTCGAGAGCGTTATAAAACAACAAATTATGACACAAGTACTACAACTCTACCAATATTCACTGTTTCATGTAGGAAAAGTCTATGCCTATCAAATCAAGTTATTAACATGAAAAGTTAACTCTATTTAATCACCATCCAATCATTGTTTAATTCACGAAAAGCTTTTAAATATTAAATAAAATTAAAAACATGAGTTTATTATTTACATGACATCAACTTATTATTGGATCTATTAAGGTTACTTAAAAGAAAATTTTCCAAAACAAAAAATAAATTTTTTCACACGGCAAGTGTGTAGTGAATTTTTGTAAGAATCCTTTTTATACGCTGTGTTTGAATGCTAAGGTGCTCGGATTTGAATAATTATGTAAATATTAGTATTTTATAAATTTTATTGAAATATATTTAAATATAAAAAGGTTAAAATGTGTTTGAATGTACGCATGGAGTATGTTGAGATAGATTTAATTAATTTTTTATTAAATATGAGTCTCATCAATAATTATCTAAAATGATTGACATCACTCTAACAACTACTTTAACAACCAAACATAGTATTTTGTATCAAAGAGACTCGCGATTGTTTTAAACAAACCAGCGTCATGATACAACGGTGATGCCGCTGATCTGTCCTAGTCCTCGGTTAGAAACTTAGGTGCCCTTTGGACTACTACTGAACAAATCATCATGATTCATAACAACTTGATAGATCCCCAACAGTAGCAGTCCCACATGCCAAATTGGCAACAATCCATGATCTCTCAATTTATTTGGACCTTTATTTTATTTTATTTGGGTTGGTAACGTAAACGTTGCGTTCGAGAAATAGATTTTACAAGGCTCTCTCACCCAAACCACAATAATTTAGAGGGAAGGATAAGGAGATGATAATGCAGTGGAGTGGGGGCGAACAAAAATATAGTTGGACCGAGTCCGAGTCTCCAAGTCATACAGATAGTCAATCTATTTCTTTTATTATTAATTATTATTATTTTCTTTGTCCATTTGCATGTACTTTGACTATTTGTCTTTATGTACACAACAAAGACTTTCAAACGTTTTACCCTTATCGCGGGCAGTACTCAGTGGAAATGAAAAAGTTTTCCAAAATATACTGTATACACTATTACCTCGAGACCATGAATTTGTATACACTATTAATGTTTGGTTAACTAACTCAACCTTAAGATTTTATGCCAAATATTACAACCACTTAAGATTTTATGCCAAATATTACAACCAAAACACGACAATTGAAAAGTTATAATCTCATCCCATTTTTAAAAAAATTTGAAAGTAAAATTGCTTAAACTTATATTGCCGTCTTTAAATAAAAACTATACGTAACGTTACTTTTCTACAAATTATATAAATTACACACGCATGTATAATATTACTCGATCGGTACGGTCCATCCAAATATAATAATTCAACCAATTAACGCATCCGATACGGAAGCATGATGCATGGTTGTGGGGATTTATTATGCCAACCAACTCAGAACAACTTTAGTCTAGAACCGAAATTTCGTTTTGCCTTCCAGGAAATTTCACGAACATCATGATAGTACATGATCCATTTGGCTAGGCCAACCTAATTAGAAAACAGAGAACAGTCATGTCGTACGTACAAAAGTACATTTAATTTGCCAGCCCAAACAAGTACTAACTTGTCTGCAGTCTCGCTCTCGCACGCACCTACCAGCTCATGGATAATTAAAGTCGAAACCAAACTCTCTCAAGTGCTGTATTGTAGCAGAGAGATATATGCCAAATGAAGCAGATAGGATAGTGATAGCCTGCTAGCAATAATGTCCTTCTCGTGTATAAGCGCGGTTGATGACGAAAAAAGAAGCAACTGGGGCATCGCTGCCTGGTCCTTTATCGACCATGTTCTTCATGGCCTTCAACTGATCCTGTCATATATATATATATATATATATGGATCATCATCATATGCTTCACATTGTCATGAATCTGCGGGTAGTTTTCTGTTGTTTTCACCGTAATCATGTTTTCGAGATAACTAATGTACGTTAGTTAACTAAAGTACTGGTCTTAAAATATATTGGATTCAAATCTCTTATATATAATTTATATTTTAATTTCATTTTATTTCATTTCATCTTATCTCAATTCATCATTATAATATTTTCAAATCTCTATATAAAATATAATAAACAATTTAACTTTTTCAAATCCCAATACAAAATTAATATTAAAAAATTATATTATAACAATATTTTATTCATTACTATTCAAAGCATCACATCTTATCTAATCTCATCTGTGTAACCAAACGGGACTTAAATTAAGAGAGATAGACTCCAAATAACGATTCTTATTATATTTATTAATTATTTAATGTTATTTGAAAAAAATACAATAATATTAATATACGATATACTCTTCATTATTTATTTATATAACGATTGCGAACAAAATTTGATTAGAGAGTTGAAACAATCTTAGTCTCGATCTTAACCGTCTAGCTGCAATCTTCTAATAGTTTGCAACTTGCAGGGTGACAATTAAGTTTCTAGTACGTACGGAATATTATCAATAGTTGAAGTCTTACAATTTCACGATCAATTTAATTTCCTCGTCAAACAATTCATTAAACCCTAATTAGCGTCGGACAATTAATGCAGTGTTATTATTTTTTCTTGTAAAGAAAACGTCTATAGGGTAATATATACTTAGCATATATATATATATATATATGAACCCTAATCATGAGGGTCCTTATAAATCTGTAAAAATAATGGCACTCGTATTAATATTTCCTTTATAAGAAAATTAATTAATTAGCCTTGTTCAGACATATTAAGCCGAATCTTGTCAATAATTTAATGATTATTAAAATTATTAATAATGCTAAATACAGTTTTAGGTGTACAAGTTCCACGCATTGTATTTCAAAATAGTATCGTAATCTATTATTAAAAAAATAATTTTTTCATATAAATCTCATATCTATCTAATATTATACATATATAATATTATGACTATGACGTGGAAGGAAGTGAACGGCATCTTATAATATTAATATACATATATAATATGAACTTGCGGAGTAAGTCCAACGACGATATATAAACTTATAAAGTGAACAACGTGATAACTTGGCAGGAGAAGGAATATCCACCAAAACAAATAAATGACTGCTTCTTTATAGTTGACACGTTTTGAGACTTTGGCTTTTCCCAATATTTCTCATTCAATTTTCAAACCGGCCGAAACATGCTGTTTACAATTCAAACATTCGATGCTTAGAATTGCCCTAGCTTGACTTTCTAATTTCCAACTTTTTATTTAAGAATATTAATAATGATGCGTCTGTATCACGTTCATGTACATATACACACACGTATATATCTATAAAAGCAAATAACAAATTGATAAAGAAAACACATAGGTAATACATGAAATAGCTAGGTCTCACACAAAAATGCATGTGCGCGCGCACACATATGTATATATTTTAAAAAAGAAATGATATTTATCGTTATCACGTTAGATTTTAACATGTAATTTATCATTTTTATCTTTATATATATATATATGAGATTGGTAATTATAAGTAAAACGTCTTACTGCGCGCACGTGGGCTTCACATGTATGGGATAGATCAGTAAGAAAAAATAAATTAATTAATATACAACGTTTTAATTTAATTTTTCTTCAAATAGACCAAAATGTACTCTACAATCCCAATGTAGCAATCGACGCTTCCTATTAGAAGCTGGAAAAATAAAAACGAAAATGATACATATCTAATAATATATATAATAAATCACCGTACTCAACATTAATATTTAGAAAATTAGAATATTTTCATAATGCACAGCTAGCACTGAATGGAAGATATATAGATAGATATTAGGGTGCGTGGGATTTTTTAATAAAAGATTATAAAGGCAGCCGTGTACAGCAGATCAGCAGCTGGCCGGAGAATATGTTGGTGCAGTTCCAGTGGAATTGTGAATCCAAGAAATGAGTTGGGGGTGGTGGGGGCGTGAGAGAAGTGGGGATATCGCTGCCTCCTGATTTTTATTTTTTCGTCGGTGGATTAATGCCTCCTGGTTGATTACAATTTACTTTTGACGAGGTAGCTAGCCCCCATATTGTTTGTCGGCGCGCACGCTCCCTCCTTCCCTTCCTTTCCGATCACTCCCTCTGTGATAATTACGTAATCAATTAAGAGATTTTCTTGAATTTTCTTTTCTCTGTGCAACTATATATATACCTTAAATTTCACCACGAGACATTTGACAATTCATAATTTATTGAATGCAAACATTTTACTGCTTAATTTCCATTCATCGATCTCTGATCATCTCCCTCCTGATCTCGTGTTCCTAGCAACCTATTTAGAAAAAATATATATATCTTTTTCTCGAGAAAAAGTCTAATCTTTTCAGCTCAAGATTAATATTGCTGTTATTAATTTGCTGTCATTAGGAAAAAAGGAAAGTTCCCAGACATTTTTTTTTTTCACTTCTCTCTCCGTATATAAAAACCACCATCCTTCACGCCTCTCATATGTAGTCAGAGACAAATAAAACGAAACCCTAGCTAGAGAATCCCTGTTCCGGTCCTTACAACAAAACCCAAAACATCTACAATGTCTCGCAACTACTCCTCCTCCCCCTTCCCGTCTTGCTTCTGCCCATCCACCACCTCCGACGACCATCACTCTCCACCACAACCACCGCCATCACCGCCCAACTCCGGCAACCCCAACCTCACCACCGGCCTCTACCAAACCCACCTCGGCCTCTTCTCCCTCACCTGGTCTCGTTCCCTTCTCGGCGGCCACTCTCTCCACCTCGATCTCCTCCACCACCATCACCACCCATTTGACTCGCCTCCTTCTCTTCCTTCCCAATACTCCTTCCACCTCGACGTCAAACCGCTTATTTTCTGGAAAAAGCATGGATCTAAGAAGCTCAACTCCAACACCCAAATCTTTTGGGACCTGACCAAAGCCAAGTTCGGGTCCGGACCCGAACCCTATTCCGGGTTTTACATCGCCGTTGTTTTTGACAATAAAATGACCCTCCTCGTTGGCGATTACACCAAAGAAGCCTACTCCAAAACCAAAGCCCAAAAGCCTAAAAGTTCCCAACTTCTAGTCCTAAAAAGAGAACATGTCTTTGCCAACAAAATCTACGCCACAAGAGCAAGATTTGGAGGCAGAATGAGGGAAATACAAATAGATTGCGGCTACAACGATGACACCAGACTCTGCTTCAGCGTGGATAATAAAAAGGTCTTGCAGATAAAGCGCCTAAAGTGGAAATTCAGAGGTAATGAGAGAATTGAAGTCGATGGGGTGCCCGTACAGATCTCTTGGGACGTCTACAACTGGTTGTTCGAGAAGGACAACGACGACGGGCGTGCTGTTTTCATGTTCAGGTTTGAAGAAGAACAAGAAGAAAAAGAGGAGGCGAATGGGATGGCTTTGTCGGCGCAACAGAGCTGGGGTTACGGGTTGAGTAGGGTGGAGTGGAGGAAGATGCGGAAGAGCTTGTCGTCGTCGTCGATATCCATGTCGTCGTCGGCCGGGTCGTCTGGAGGAAGTTCTGTGATGGAGTGGGCCAGCGCGGAGGAGACTGAGTTGAGAGGCCCAACTGGTTTTTCATTGCTGGTTTATGCTTGGAGGAGGTGAAGATTGAGGAGATGAGGTATACATTACAGTTTAGTAATGCCTATTAGTTGATAATTTGTTCTCACTAACCCATTTGTTCTTGGACCTAAAACAATATAGTAGCTGAAGCCTGACCCTCAGATCATAATCTAATCTTGATTATTAATTTATACATACATAGCTAGATCTAACAACTTCACCTATACAAGCTGGGAAAATCATTTCTTTTTCCTTCTTGTGGGTACTTCATAGCTAGTTTTATAATTACAGTACTGTGCTGAATTTTTTGGTGTAATTAATGTTGTCAAACAGATTGCTTAAAGCACAATATTATATGGAAGTACTTATTATAATTTTTCCCGTTGGGGGTAGTTGTTCTCATTTCAAATTATAATTATTCGTCACTTCTGTTAATTTTAGCTCCACATATGTAAACGTTTCATGTTTACCCTTCTTGTTTGTTTCTTTCCATAATCAAATAAATAAAAAGACGTGGTAGTAAAAAAAGAAAAAATAAATAAAGAAGAAGGCTATTCTCTTTCACTCGTATTTATCAATATTGTTTCTTCTGGCGATCTGTGATGTTCGATGTCAACTGTAATAGTGGGCGTGAAAGTTTCAGACCAGAGGACAAGACGCATGTGAGGTGGGTCTTTTTTCTAGATTCCTTGGGCTCTATCTGATTGGTTAATCTCTTTTTTTTTTTTCTTTTTTTTTTCCTGCAATAATTATGTACGACCTTAAACCTACTCTAACCAATCTCAACCGCTACTTTGTTAACCACGTCTCGGATCAACAAAGTAACTCCTTTTGGACGGGAAGCGTGGGCGATCTCAAATCACAATGTGGAAAAACACAACGTACATAGGTCTAAATACCTGATAGGAAACGGCACGAAAAGAGATGGGAAATGGCCAAAATTGAATTTGGTGTGTAGTTGGAGACAGACAGAAACTTGTACATGTTCGTGGTTGACCACATGGCACTGGTTTCGTCTGACACCTTTGTCCGTGGATAGCTTGTCAGTCCCGTGAATCTCTAGAATTTACCCAAGTACCTTAGACCATGAAACAGTACTGTACTTGTGACTTCCACTTTCAATTATATATAGGCCACATATTACGCGATCGATCGATCCATAAATCTAACCATCTTGTTAATTAGTTTATTATAGAAAGTACTGGATGGAATTCAAGCTAATCTCAACTAATTCATGAATTAGGTGTAGTTTGGATATTTATAATTTAAGTGATGCGGGACAGAAATGAGACAATTTTGATGACTATTTTTAACAGGTGATCAATACAAAGAAGAGAAGAGATTTATCCAAAATTTAGAGAAAATAAATCTGAAAATTATTAATTAATAGTAAAATTCGAAATTATATAATATTAATGTATCGTCCTGATGATCATGAAAAAATTAAAATTGATTTGATCGGCTTGAAATAAAATAATATTGAGTATCTTATACTTCAAAATTAAGTTTCTTTTCCACGTGTCAAATCCAAAAAATATATATTGTATGTGAGAATTTGAAAAAAAAATCATCAAGTCAATAAAATCAACATAGTTAATTATCTTCAGAAATTGTTTTATGATCTTCAAACTTCAAAATTTCACCACTATTTTATTTTTTCAAATTTTTTATGTTTTCAATAAAAATAGTTACATCATCCACTAGGTTATCTTCATTAGGATATGTATCGTAGATTGGTATAGAGTTTCGTCCTATGAAAAAAGGTCCATCCTTAAAATCTTTTTCATCAAAGTAGTAAATCCATTCAACCCCATCTAATAAATTAATGAAACTTTCAGCTTGTGTAAAGTACAAGAAAATTATGGTAAATCAACTATTAAACCAAGGTTTCCATGAAGCTCATTCCTATCACGGCACTCCCAAAATAGAGCACAATTGTGATACGAGTTCTCAAGATTAGAATCAGAATCACGATCTTTCATTTTACGATCACCGATATCCTCCGTCTTTAGACGCTAGGTTAACTACATAACCTGTCTCTGCAAATTCTCAATCATCACATCCTAAACGCTACAATCAAGTTGTGGGAATTCCTCGTTTAGAACTTGCACACGAAGACCACGACCACGATCACCAACCATGAAAATTGATGATATATAACTTTATGAAAAATGCTTAAACTCTTATGCCAACTGACGCCGGACAGAATTGAGATAATTTTAGTGGCTAATTCCAACAGATGATCAACACAAAGAAGACAATATATTCACCCAAAACATAGAGAAAACAAATTTGAAAATGATTGGTTAATAGTAAAATTTGAAATTATTTTATGAAGTCCACAAGTTGAACTTAAATGGCTGTAAAATTTGAAATTATTAAAAAAATTTCAAAAATGTAAAAATTTGAATTATTGTTTAAGAAATAAATACATAAATAAACAAGAATCTTAAAAAAAAATTAGTCATAATAAAAATAAAAATCACTTCCAAAACTTGAAACAAAATATTTAACAAGGTACAAATGATCATAAATATGTGATTTGATAGAAAATAATTAATATTGCCCTTGTCCAAAGAAGGTATTAAGCTTTTCCTTCTATAATTGTATAGATTTATTTTTTTAAAATATTAATACTTAAATGCAATCAACTTAAAATCTAGACCTAAATATCCCATTATCAATTTGGGTTTGCCTTGAAAGGATATTGCGGCTAAATCTGGTTTGAAAAATGGGTAGACTAGACGTATAAGTACGTACAGGTGCATGCGTAAATTAATTAATAGCCATATATATCTAAATTTATTGTAAAAAAAGCTCACATGCAAGTAGCTAGCTGAGTTTGTTAAAGTACTTTAGGGTAGGTTTGCATCTGTTAGGCGTACATTATAAAATGATTACATAATAATATTATATACGTACTTTTATCATGGTGCGAAGACTCTTCATGAGATGTTGAAAGAGTAAAACTCTTGTGGGTTGACCAAGTCCCACGTACAAGTTGCTAATTACAGGCAAATCTGCTTGTCGACCAGAAATTGGCCTATAGCCAATGGAAATATCTAAACCTGTCTTAATATGTCGGTGCAACGCATTCAGCAACCTTCTTTGCTTTTGATTTGCCTCACGATCTGCTGGTCCGAGTAATTGTCTGAGTTTTAAGTAGAACGACAGGGATTTTTTTTTTTGTTTTCTCTTGATCTTTCTTTCTGGTCATACACGCACGTCGGTGCGATATTCTTCTTCTACCATTTCCAACATCCTTCATAGGTACAATAATTGTCATGCATTTTCCAAGTTATTATTGACCATCGAACAAGACTACAAGATCGCATGTATATCATGATAAATAAATACGTAGTATCACAATTTCCAATCTAAATGGCTAGTTTTGTTTGACTATGTCTTGGATCAATCGGACTTCATTAAAGGATTAGTTTAATCATTAAATATGTCTAAAACGAGAAAATAAAAATAGAAAAATCCACTTGCCTGACGGTTACGGCATTAAAAGATAATGATAAGGAAAATTGACCAAATGGGTTTTAAAACGAAGTTGCCTGAAAAAAAGGTGTTGGAAAAGGGGCTGTTCAGAATGATATAAAAAAAAATCGACCATACGACTCATATACTCATACGACCAAGTTTACGGCCACATGCCTTGTCTTTTTGTGCAGCTGTTGTTTGTAGTGGGGCTAATGTCATTTAAAAAAAAAAAAAATTAGCAAAAGAAAGTCGATCCAAAAAATGGAAATATTAATGTATATTTATAATATTGTTGGTAATAATTCCTTTATCAAATTGTAATATATGTAGGCAGGCAAGGGCTAATGTCAATACAATGATTGAAGAAAGAAATTAATTAAGAGATTTTCATCCAATCGATCAATTTAAGTTTTACATGATCAGCTTGTTATTAAAAAAAATATACATACACAACTTGTTGTCTGAGTATGTGAAGCATGCCAAAGCCAAACAAACTGGCCGATCGAGGACATAACATAAATTTATAATGATGTAAGTTTCCTTAGTACATACCAAAAAACAAAAAAAATACTTTAACAAACTGTAGTCTTTTTTGGGGAATGGCCCCGCTGATCAGCTTCTGTGAATATATACGTCTCTATAAGTTTATAACATATTAATTCAAGTTTGACAATAAAAGGATAAGCGTTCAATCACATCAACGGATGAGACGCGTATCATTGTGGGTGATAAAATCCATTTCTCTACTAAATATAAATTATTTTTCTCTAAAGCAATTTCAAAGTTTTGCTAGCTGGTGAAGGCCGAAGCTACTTTGAGAAAGAGTTCGATCCTCAAGCAATCACTGTTCCTGAGGAGCTCCAATCGATCATAAAATCGATATCACTCAATTAAGTTCCCCGATCGAGTAATGCGACATCTACTCTTTCTTATATGTTTATCTTCTTATATAATGCATGCAAGACAACTTTATGATCGATGTTGAATGAGTAAAGTAATTAACCTCGTTGAGGATCGAAGAACTGGTAAGATTCCAAGAACAGGGTTACGTGCGGATCATAATCTGTTACTTTATGCCGATATTTATGGCAACAACTCGGTAAGCCTTTTTCTTTTTCTTTACCTTTAAAGCAACTACCTGGTACTTTACATGAGAAAGTTTTTACAAAAATTAATGTTACTATAGCATAAATATATAAGAAAAACCAGTCGATCACGCATGCATGGCAGTTTATTTTAAAGCCCGGATTTTAACCTCATAATATACAGCAGCAATATAATAACTATAGGCCCCATGACTTTTAGGCCAAGGATCGTGCATGACGCCTCTAGCTTCTTAATTTGTACCAGTCTGCGCGGAATAAGAAATTGAACTAATATTTTAGGACTTAGGTCTTTATCAAATAAACAACATGATACCTATCATATCCTTTTCCTATTTTTGTGGAATTTCTCCTATATTATTTTTCAATCTCCTATACCTACTTCCACAGAAATAGCTTAAGTTTTCATTCGAATTGGGTTCGATTCAATTGCTCAAATTCAGTCAATTAAATTGTCATTAGCCCGTTAAAATAAACTATATATATATATATATGTATATATTCTGTTTTTAATCAGACTAATACTAAAAATCCATTTTTGGATAAATAATAAAATAATAGAATTAGACAAATCAGGATTCAGGCCCGCTGGGCCCTTTCAAGGACAGGGTATGCGGTATGCGGTATGAACTTCTGCTAACAAGCGTCGTACGAACTACAAATAACTCGTAAGGAAAGAGTTGGGCTGATTTGGAGGACCAACATCAAGGCCCACATAAACAAGTCATGGGATGCAAGTGATTCCAGCCCACTCCACACTGCCTCGTTCTTCAGCCCTTTTGTTCTAACATTTTTCGGTCTCAACAGATGCATTCAAAGTATTCTGTATTTCGTCTTTGGAGCTCCCTAAGCAAGGAGAATCGTAAGATGTAGTCCATAAGTGAAGAAAAAGACTAAAGATTTTTTTAAGTACATTACATATTTTCCATTAAATTAAAGCAGAGGATTTGACACAGCTGCAATATCTCTGAGAAGCCATTTCCCTAACCATAAGATAAGCTCTGTACAATTAATTTGAAAGACAGGAACTTGCCATTTTGCCCGTCTATTTTTTGTTGGATTCTACAGAACGCTAGAAGTATCAAACCAGGACTCCATCAAAGTTTTATAGTCAAGGTCAGGGTTGAAGATGAATGAATCAAAGAAGAAGATGGAGGGAGACAACGGCTTTGTCTAGCACTTTTGATTGCAGCAAGAGGTGGAGGATTTGCAGAAGATGCAAACCTACTTGAACGGCTCCTCAATTTCTTCTTCTCTCCTTCGTAAACCCTACCTCTGGAACTAAATTGCCCAACTTTCCCTTCACTGACACCGGCTGGAAGGACACAGTTGCAGAAAGAACCTGTAATTAATTAAAAAAAAAAAAGGGATCATTACAATATTATGCCACATCTGATCTTTGATCAGGCTTCCTAATCCCTGATATTTATCAGTGGAAAATAGCTGCTGATTAACTTGGGGAAACAAATTTGGTAGCAACAACTCAAATTGTGACGTCGGAGAGCAAAATATAGCATGAATATGCAACGGAAGATAAGAAGAATAACGAGAAGTTGATGGTTCCAAAAGCACTTGCTCCTTTTGTTTTCGCAAATGAGATGAGATAAAGATGAGATGAAATGATTTGAGATTAAAGTTACAACTTGAATAAAACATTGTTAAAATATATTTTTTAATATTATTTTTATTTTATAATTTGAAAAAGTAAATTGTTTATTTTATTTTATGTGAAAATTTAGAAAAATTATAATGATTAGATGAGATGAGTTGAGATAAGTTGTCAAAACAAACAATGCGGAGTTGCGTCTATGAATTTGTGGCGGCATTTGAAAGTATGTGACAAGAGATGTGTTGCGGCAACACTAATGGCAGCAGGTGCATGGTGTAGTGGGGTGAAGGTGTCAATCTCGTTGAAAAATGAGATTGAGTTTGTGATGGCAGTTGAGGATTTTGAGAGCCTCGTGACGAAAAAGGAGAACAGAGAGATTGGCACGTACTGTGGTTTCTGATCTTTAGGATACACAATGTTTTTCACTTTTTTTTTCTTTTTCATATTTTCTGTTTTACAATTCTGGTTTTCTGCCATGTTTCATGTTTGTTCCAACTTCCAAACACCAAGAGCTCACATTTTGGCATCTTTGTCAACAGGAAACCTATATTGTTAAAGGTCTTCGTTTTCTTTAATTTTAAACAAATTTCTCAACAAGCAATCTAATAAGTCAGGCATAGAAACAAAAATAGGGAAAAGACAAGAATACAACGTTATTCTTTAATTTTAAACAATTTTCTCAGCAAGACATCCAGTAAGTCAGGCATAGAAACAGAAACAGAGAAAAGACAAGAATACAACGTTATGTTCAATCTCTTACCAAGTCTAGCGAGTCTGTTAACCCAACTAGGAATGGCTTTCCCTGTCAACCTGATACAAACGTCGTGGCAGAAGTGGTTGCAGTTCTTCGTGATAAGGTGGTAAGCGTTTCCACGGTACTCTTCAGCTAATTTCTCCATGAAGGCCCGGACTTCTGTGGGACCTAAATCAGTTCTTCCGATCAATATCGATTTCCTGAATGTGAAACCAGGACAATGCTTTGCTTCAACTTCAAAAATCCCTGAAGTTGCATGCTCATGTGCTCCAAACCCGTATTCAACATCATGAACTGTATCGGATTAAACAGCAAAATAAAGTTTTATCAAACAAATCCAGAACCATCAATCAAGTAAAAATCCAGAAGTGATGAGAAATGTAACGGAGTTAACAAATAAGCAAATCTATTACAGAATCTTATACCCAATTTGCCATCTATTTGAATGACGAGAAAATTAACCTAAGAAAAGTTTAGCAAAAAATGTTCTTGTTTGCTAGAACAACAAGAAACTCGAACCGGCACAATTAAGCCACATAGATAAATTAATTTTAGTAGATCGATTTTTTTTGTTTTTTCTCACGTCCCGAACAAAGAAACATAAAAACATTCAACAACACTTCTCCTCGTAGTAAACCACTCCTTTCCCAAATCCTAAATACTATACTTTGTCCAAATAAGATAAAGGGAAATACCATTATAAAAAATCTCCACGATAAATTCACCAATTCTAAGAAACAACTTGAAAAATTCGAGACTTCTCAGCAGGCCGATTCAGCACAAAACCCGACCACAGATTTGAACTTAAACACAAAACGAGAAATGAAACAATTGGCATCTAATGACAGCCCCAAGTTCAATTAGCCGGTAAAGACCCCACTTTTATTTTCTTTCATTCATTTTCCTCCACTTCCATAGCACCCACACAGACCCCAAACCACCGAAATGGTTAAAAAGATTAATAAATGAATACAACCTCCACATTAAAAGAATATAAGTAAATAAATGGCCCATCTAATTAAAATAAAAACAAACCTTGCACGCCGGAATGGTACACCCCAAGGCCGAGCCAATACGCGTACCCATTAATCGGCGTCAGATCGTACACGTTAAGATAGACCGGCACTGCTCCGTTCTTCTTCTTCTTCGCCAGCGATACCATTCTACACAACATTGTTCACCCAGAAGCTGTAGCCACCGGAATCTCAAATAAACTGGGGACGATAAACGGAATTCCGCTGACTTCGAGGGGAGATTAGGAATTCAGAGAACCGTCGTCGTCGTCGGTAATTCTTGGTGAACTTTTTTACTAGCTTTTATTTTTGTGGGAAGAAGAATCTTCTAACTTGTGCTGTTCTGCGGCCGAAAGCGTCCATTGCCCTCGTGCTATGTGTCCCTCTTTTATATCACAAGTAAATACCTTTGTCTTTTTTACAAAAAAATTATAGTACACGAGTAAATGCCTCGAGTATTAATTTGGAACTCATTGGGGCCCCATATTTTTTGTTCAAACTTTTATTCCCTAAACATTAATTAAATTGAATGGTACGTCACAATTTCGTTATCGATTGACGTGACATCTCATATGTCGAAAAATTAAAAATTTTATTATATCGACTTTATAAAATAAATAAAAAATCTAACAAAAAATTAATTTTGCTTATACAATTACCCCTCGGTCCTGCCTAAATTAGTTGGAGGGTTGGAAGACCATTGAAAACTTTTACATGTTGGATAGTGTTAGTTGCACTATCAGTTTTCTAATATCACTTTTAATGGAACATGTGTATGCAAAAACAGAGTCCGATTTAGTTATTACGAACCAAAAATTGGCTATAATGGATTATGTAGAGTCAAAAAATTTGACTTTTAACTACAGTATTTATAAAAGTAAAGTCAAATTTGATTAAAACTGTTCAATGACCAAATGTTTAGTTTATTATTTTTTGAGTTTTGCTACATACAAGCATAGTGGCGCACTAATCTGTATACCAATACTGATTTATTCATACTTAAAATTTAAATTAACATTGTTTTCAATAAAATCTACTTTTTGACCAATCACATTACATTGATACACATATTAGTGCACAATTATGCTTGCAACTATATTTTTCCTTATTTTTGTTGGTAACACTCTCTCTCTTCCCTCTACATTTTTTCCAAAAAACTACCTGTATTTTTAGTTTTTACTGCAAAAATCAATATCAACAAAGGTTATTAGTATTATATTGAATTTTATATGAGTTTAATTAGATATTTGTAGTTATTAATATTAAATGATCATTAAAAATATAATTTTTTTAACCAATAATTTAATTAAAATATGATTACTAATTAACATATAATCAGTAAATGGTAAAATATGATAAAAATAAATATATTAAATTAATATTATTTTATTATTATATAAAGAATAAATGAATAATCCAATGTGAGGACACTATGAAATAGTTAAAAATTAAATTCATTCTATATTCATCAAAAATGTTATTTAACTTTAGCTAACCCGGTGAGAATGCTCTAAATTCATGGTCCACATTGAAGTGCAGTTTATGCAAATTTCAATGGCCGGCCTCAAGCAACGGAAGGGTTGTTTATTGTGAAAGAGTACACCCTGATGATCCATTGTTCTCTACTTTACTGATATGTTAATACGTTTTAAGACTTAATTAATTTGGTCATACAGCATTTTAGTTCACTTAATAATAATAAATGACTTTATTAAAAAACTACAAAAAGTAAAGCAATCCACTAAAGTAAGGCATGAAGTAATGGCTAAGCTTTTATTACTTAAATAACAATTAAATATTAAAATAAGTATATAATTGGTTGAGGGGTTTGATCAAATTAGTGGGATTTGTGATAGGGGAAGATTGGAACAAAAGAACTCACCTTGTTTTTATTTCTTTTAATTTTGATGTTAATATTTTAATCAGTGCAGGAAGAATAAGGAGGCCGCGCTGACAGATGCCAGATCAGTTGGATGAAGTGTAAGTTGATACAGTAAATCGAGATGAAGGTTGAAAGTGTAATAAAATATTATTTTTTAATATTATTATTATAAAAATTTAATATATTTGTATAAAAATTTAAAAAATTTAATATTATTTTTTTTAATATATTTTGTATAAAAATTTAAAAAATTTGTAATGATGAGATGAAATAAAATGAGATGAAACATTTTTTATATTCAAACAGGGCATTCTAACAAAGAGATACTTACATATAATGACTTCTCATCTCATTTTATGTCATCTTAATATATATTTAAATACTAATAACACATAATACTTTTTTTTTTATTTTAAATTTTTAACTTTTCTATCTAATCATTATTTAATTATAACTTTCAATTAAAACACAAAAAATAATTCAATCTTTTCAAATTTTAAAATAAAAATTATATTTTAACAATATTTTAATTTTATAATATTTTTATTCAATTTTTTATCTTTTTTTTTTCTCAAAACTCTATAAAATATTCTAACTTAAACAATTTCAATCTTATCTTATTTTAACTCAAATATCTTATTAGTATTTACAAATCATCTTTTAACTCACTCAAAAAACCAGGCATGATTCATCTTGAAACTGACATCTATGACTATTAGGTAATTGAATTCATCTTGTTTTGCCGTATCAAATGAGGGAAAAAAAAGGGTTCAAATACTTATAATTACTTAATTATCTCGAAAGATGAGTTAGATTTTTTTAATTAATAATGTGAATTAACGGGACCACTTTCATTACACATGCATGTACGTACATCAGTTTGGCCTTTTTAATATATATATATATATATCACACATAAATACATTCACATAAGGGGAACCATGAATTTAATGGGAAACTGGAAAGTTAAGTCTATGTTGACGTACACGAGGGGTTATGGTTGGCGTAGGTAGGTGGAATCTTACTTGCTTTATAACAATGACAAGAATGGAACCCATCATAAATTCATATATATATATATACAATGACCAACGGATATAATCAAGAGTTATGAATCCACGCACAACAACTTGTGCGGCACAAGTAGTACTACTCTAATTCAGTGATGATTATATATTTATATATATGGTTTTGATGCTGCGAATGAGTTGCATTAATATATAATTTACATATATGGTGGAACGTGCATTAATTATAAAATGCATACGCGCGTGGAATATTAGTCATCCACCGGAATTTCTTTCTTGGGTCGTCACTTCGATTAGACTTGACGTTACAACATGCCAAACAAACAAGTTGAGGTTCAGACTTCAGAGGCATGCAAAGCCAGGAATATCTATAATGTTCTATGCACATCAAGCAAGGAACATGCATGGTAGCAAGCAAGTTAAGGCATGCAGCTACCATGCATGTTCCTTGCTTTTGTTTCGTATTTCACGGTATCTGATCTCCATACGTGTCCGTCAGGTAATTAATTAATATATATAATAATTCATTAATTCCTTTAATCATCGTTCTCTAATTCCTTTTTTAATATACAATATTATATGGTTCACGTACGTACTAGTTGAGCCGTTAGCGTTTATTTGACTAGCAGCTAGCTAGCATATAAAGTGTGTTAATTAAGGTACTAGATCATATTCTGAATTAAAATGAGGCGAAAAAGTACATTTACATTAAGTCAGAACTTCACATGCATTTTGTTGCTTCCCATAGTTGTTTTTTTGTAGGCTGTTGACCATACGTACCCATAGTTGCATGTGTTTATAATATGAATATAATAATATTATACTATATTATATATATATATATATATTATAAGATATATATTCCATGGGGTTACAAATTAAGTACGAGAGTTGATAACAGAATATTATCATATAATATAGTACTCGATCAAAGATTGCGATTAAATATTATATATACTCATGATCTAACCAAGACAAGATGTAGACTCTTTTAAGATATTGTCGATCCCATCAAAAACTCATCTGCAATAATATCGACTGTGTATATCTTAATCGCTATGGTAGGTCTAATGTTGTCTTGGTTAGAATGGTTCGTACAAACTGATCCAATGATTTAATGGAACACACATCTTTTCCATGATCTTGATCCTTTGCTGCTGCTGCCCTTATTCGCTCTCCTATCTCAGCAGCTTTCTTCTTCATCTCTAGCCCTTTCCCCTTCTTCTTGTCCATGACCAACTCTATCACTCTCTTCACCTCCTTCCCTGCAACATCACACTGCACTCCCCGCGCCAACACCTCACACACGCCCATTCCCTCTACAAGCATCTTCGTGTTGTACGTCTGTTCCGCCCCCATAGGCCACCCTATAATAGGGACTCCCTGGCTCAAGCTCTCCAACACCGAGTTCCACCCGCAATGACTTAAAAAAGCTCCGGTAGATTCGTGTGCCAGAATCTCCAGCTGGGGCGCCCAGTTGTGCACTAACAAGCCTTGTTTGCTATCAGTCATTCGTTTTTCGAACCCTTCTGGAAGCCAACCCCCTCTGGATTCACCTTTCATGTCGAAACCGATAGGTGGCCTCAGGACCCAAATGAACGGTTTACCACAAACTTCCAAACCTAGCGCTAACTCCCTCATCTGGGAGGCACTGATAGTGTTCTGAGAACCAAACGAAATATAAAGAACGGAATCTGGACCGTGTATATTGAGCCACTCAAAGCATTTTTTGTGGAATATTCCTGGTTTTTTACCTGTACGTTGACACACATGAGTATTGGAGCCAAAAGGGGAGGAGTACGAGCCTTTCTTAAGCGCGGCCGATGAAAGGAGAGGACCAACTGCACAAACGGGAAGTTTGAGATATTTTCTCAGAACTTCCAATCCTAGAGGTTCGATTTCCTCGACAGTGTTACACAACCAAACTTGAGACCCTAAAGAAAGTGAAATCTGCGACTGCATAAATGTAGACCACGTATCGGCACCATCTGCAGCTTTTGCTGATTGATGCAGATGTGAGCGATGGAAGCGGTGGCTCTCAGGAAACCCCGGCAACGTGAATTCCTCGCAATCCGTATGACGGTGCGGGAGATTGAGCCAGAAAGACATGTAAGCCGCGGTGCCATAGGCACCACAAGTGGTGAAAGTAACACTCTTGCTGCCTACACTTTTAGCAACATTCACTGCCCACCCAAAGAACACGTCGGATATTATACAAAGTGGGGGCCGGCCATCTTGTTCCATGATATCATGGACTAGACTGCGGAAAGGAGCTTCGAGTGTCACCGATGCATGACAGAAGGTCAATAGATTATTGGCAGACAATTTATCGGTATTCTCAGTATCGGGTTCTAAACCGTGGTCAGTGCTACAGAAAGGGAGCTCAGCAAGGTAAATGTTGGAATGGGAGGAAATAGTGGAACGGAGATAGTGAATATTGAGAGGCGTACTGACGATGGTGATGGTAATGCCGGCAATTCTTTGGTGGATTTTCCTTGCTAGTTCTAGGAATGGTATAAGATGGCCTTGAGCCAAGAATGGCAGCATTACAATGTGCTCATGCTCGGATCCCATTTGATTTATTTTTCTGATCAATATTTTGGGGAAATTGGCCGTTGAGGTTCCGTGCGTGGTTGAACTTCTGGGTTTTGGATCAGTGCAGAAGTGAGTATGCCTAGCTACTTGTATTGTGAGGGCAGCCGAGGCTGAGTACGTCGTATTAGCTGCGTCCAAATTATCCACACCTCGAAAAATGAATTTTTTGCTCCAGGTTTTGAACAGCGTGATCGTGCTATGGTCATTCCTAGCTTTTCGCCTCAACAGCCACCAATGGCGATTTATGTCTAATTCGATATGAAAAAGGTGAGATGCATACGTGTAAATTTGTAATGCATTCTTATCGTTTCTCGCTTGTCTCTTCATTGAGCAATTACGTGATATGAAAAAGGTAAGATGCATACGTGTAAATTTGTAATGCATTCTTATCGTTTCTGGTTTGCCTTTTCATTGGGCAATTACGTAGTCCTCATTTGAAAACTGGAATACCAACATAAATAATTTTATTTTTAAAATTTTTTTAAATTATTAAAATATCTATCATTTTTTTAATAAAAAATCTTTACATACAATCTCCACTTTGAGACTACAAATAAAATTTCTCATCTTCATTTACTTATTTTAAGTGTACTTAATATATATCAATAATGTTACTATCCAGCGTTTATAGTTGATTTGTCTCTCGTGCAAATTGTATTTTTTTAAAATATTTTTTAACTATATTTAAATATATTTTTTAAAAATATATTAATATATCAAGTCATTTTATTGATTATTAACTAAATTATTTAAAAAATAAAATAAAATACATAAAAGATCAAAATGAGAGAATAAAATTACAGGGCATGTTATAATTTTCTATATCTATACTTATATATCAAGTGTGAATCGCTTATCTACAGTTTTTTCGTCTAATTTTTTTTTCCCAATTTTACCCTTTGTTTTATTTGACAATGACTTTCGTTTTAGTTTATTCTTTTTTTGCCGACAAGAGGTTTTGGTCTTTTTACATTGTTACCGCTGGACTTTTTTTCCACTATACTATTTTCGATTTTGCCCTTTCATTATATTATTTAATTCGCTATACTTACTGCCATTTTACTTAACCGCCTAAATATTATTGTCTTTTTACACTTAAAATCTTATCATTTCGTCTGCCACAAGTTTAAAACTTCAGATTTGCATTTCATTTCAATTTGTGGTATGTATTCTCACTTTCTCCAAAAATAAAAAAAATTGCCCGTCTCTTTCGAATTCCGGCACTCGTCAATCTCAACAATAGTTGTAGGTATGCTTCTTATTCTTTGTTCTTTCGGTGTTGCATGAGTGAAATATTTCAGTATATATAATTACACTATATGGGTATGCATATGCATCACAGCATAAATAAAAATAGAAACAGAATAAAAACGATGTTTGCATATTCTTTATTTGTAGTTTACAGAAAATATCCCAACAAAAATGACCAAATTAGTGTAAAAAAAAAAAAACGCCGACTAACAAGAAAAAAAAAAAGAAATCAAATGCGAAGAAAAAAATACTTTTAAACCAAAAATAGAAAAAGCATAGGAACACATATGGAAAGAAAAGAAAAATTTGTTTTTGTAGATGTAAAAAATACAAAGGTAAATATACAGAAGAACAAGAAAAAAAAATGAAAGAAATCAAACGAAAGAAAAAAAAAACCTGAATAAACTTTTTACAAACAAATCTGTAAATAAACGCAAGAAAATCAACCAAAAACAGATCTCTTCAGATCTTTGAAGATGTGTTCAGACCTGTAACAAACAAAACAAAAAATAAACATGAATCCGAACAAGAAACAAAACACAAAAGAAAAATATCGAACCACAAACCTATAACTAAATAAATCACAGCACAAATAGATGAAAGAAACAAAAATTTGCATGGCAATATATGTCGAATGAAGAAAAAAAAAATCCAATAACAAAAGAGAAGCTATATTTTCACCAAACCATAAGCCGCCTGCAATGACAAGCTATTTCACAACCGGAAAACAGAGCAACCCCAGCTCATAAGAAAACAGCCACAAACCACCATGCCCTGCCGTGTTTCCGTGACCCAGACACTTGGACAAACACCCACGCCGAGCCCAACCACCTAAGATCAAGCAACCGCACCCCGAACCAGTTGCCACCACAACCCAGAAGAGAGACCAAGAACTCAACCGAGCACTGTTGCCACGCCAGCCGCACACACAACTCCACGGACCACCAGTCACGGTGCCTCCACACAAACACAGCAACCACAGATCCTCCATGCACATCATAAACAACCCTTGCCAACCTTGAGCAACCACCAAGCCACCGTGAGCCTCACCTCAAACCACGTCTCTACACCCAAAGATCCCTACGCATGGCAGTTCCTTCGAGCGCTACCTCTCCGAAAACAACCACAAAAGGTGACTCTGTAAGCCTCCCTTCAGTCGTAAGTCCCCCGTTACAAACTCTCTCCCTTCACTCTATTATTCTCGGGTGGATACCACGGTGCCATTTTCTCTCGCAAGACTCCAAGGTTTGAAAAAGAAAATGGAGGAGGAAATAGAAAAAGGTTTAGATGAGAGAAGACATGCTGCGTAGATCCGAAGCAAAAAGAGGGAAGAACTAGAGAGAGAGAGAGAGAGAGAAGGGGGTGCGGCGAGAAGGATGAACTGGGAAGGGGAGGGTGTTTGCATTAATATATAGGTAGGGTTTTTTTATTTTATGAAACGGCGCCGTTTTGCGGTATGAATGGGATGGGTTGAGGTTTTTTTTCCTGAAAATGGCGTCGTTTCGAATTTGGGCTGGTTAGTGGGCTAGGCTTTATTGTTTAATTCGGGCTGAGAATTAGGCCGGGGGTTTTTTTTTTTCCAAATAAGAAAAAAACCTATTATTATCTATCTACTAATATATTGTTTATTTAATTTTTTTTCTTTGTATTTGAATTGTACATAAAGTTATATTAATAATTTAAAATATCAAAAAAATTAAATTTACATTATTGAGAAACTTTATTTTTTTAACTTATTCTCTAATATTAATTCCAAAATTAATAATTTTTTTTAACAATTTTGTGTTGTGTTGTAGTGAATTGAACTATTAGTTTAGTCTAATTAAAAATTTTGTTTGATACGTGAAAAATAGATAATCTTATAAATTATTTTGAACTTAATTATTAACCTATAGTGTCTTCAAATTTTTTTAAAATTAATATGACAATTGCTCATAAATTATAAATTTGTAGTGAGAAAATAAAATCTTACCTTTTTCTTCAATGTTTTGTTTTAAAATTTTAAAATACCAGATGTTTTAAAATCTTATTTCTTTTAATTTATACATTAATAATGATTACAAATTTAATAATAATGTTTATAAAAAGTTTTCATTACTTAGCTATTAGCACATAATTCATTTAATTTTTTTCATTTAATATATCAATTTTACATAAAATTGTATTAAGAATTTAAAATATAAAAAAAATGAAATTTAAAATGTTTTTTCACTTAATATTATAAATAAAATTTGTGTTTACTTTTTTACTTTTAAATTTATATAAAATTCTCACTTATAATTATATATATTTGTGGGAAGGGGTAGTTGCCTAAAACGGTGCCGTTTTGATTATTGAGTTATTAGACATGATTAATTTTAGGCTTAGATGAATTGAGGTTTTTTTTAAATAAAACAAATATATTGTTATATGTTTGTTTATTTAGCTATTAGGACATAGTTCATCCAAATTTTTTCACTTAATATTTCAATTTTACATATAATTGTATTAACAATTTAAAATATGAAAAATTAAATTCAAAATGTTGTAAAATTTTATTTGTCTTGATTTATATATTAATAATTAATTACGAATTTAATAATAATGTTTATGAAAAATTTCATTACTTATGTATTAGTATATAGTTCCTTTAAATTTTTTCACTTAATGTATGAATTCTTCATAAAATTTTATTAACAATTTAAAATGTTTTTATCTCTTAAATTTAAGTTTTAAATTTTTCAACCTAATTGTTGCCCAGATGACTAATACAAGAGGAGGGGGGGTGAATTGAGTTGTATTTAAAAAAAGATAACAATTATAAATCAAATATACAATATAAAATATAAACAAAATATGAAATAGCAATAAATATAAAGAGTAAGGGTAAGAGAGAAGCAAACTCAGTATGTTAACGAGGTTCGGCCCCACTGCCTACGTCCTCGCCTCAAGCTACCCCTTGAGATCCCCGAATTCACTATTCAATCTCCTTCAGGTGGAGATAGAAACCTATTACACCTTTGAACAACACCGCTACAAAGGATCCGTGTAGAACACCCTCTACACTTGCAATCACCTTACACGTGGTGATTCAACGATTCCCTGTGTAGAACACTTTCTACACGCACAAGGGTTGTACACACCCTTTTACTGATACAAGAATTGATAGTGGGTAGGATATCAGAAAACACTCCTCAATGAGTGAAATAAGAACAATACAAGCACAAACTATATCTCTCAAAATGAACAAGGGTTAAGGCTCAATGCTTAGAGAAGAGAGAATGAAAGTTTTGAATGAGAGTTGTATGCTCTTGGTGTTGTAAATGTGAACTCTCAAATGATCTATTTATAGGCATATGAGACTTCATATTCAAATTTAAAAAGATTCACATGTCAAAAACATCATCATTCATTTTTCAAAAATTCAAACCTAATCTTTTTACTTTTTGCATATGACAAAAGGAGCACACTTTGCTTTTCAAAAATTTCAAACCTAATTTTTTACTTTTTGCATATGACAAAAGGAGCACACTTTACTTTTCAAAATATTCAAACAAAGGCATCTTCCTTTTGCATAAGTCAAGAAAAGCATCAATCACTTTTGAAAATATTCAAATAAAACATGCACATGTGAAAGATGACAATCAATCATCTTTAATATTTTCAAAGTTCAAACCTTTAATCATGGCATGCACATGTGAAAGATGACAATCAATTATCTTTCAAAATTTTCAAATTTAATTTTCAAAATATTCATGCACATGTGGAAAATGTATTTTAATGCTTTATGATAAAATATTAATTTTTGAGCCTTAATCCTAATTTCGAATTTTAAGAGATTTACAACATTTCTCTATGACTTTAATGTGAACTTGTTTCCTTCTTCTCATGCTTGGTTCCTTGATGTGCTTGACTCCATTGTGTGGACAAATTGAGCTTGAGACTCCTTCATTCTTTGAATTCATTTGTTATCATCAAAATTCATGTGTAAATATATAATTACACAAAACTTGAAACCTTAGGTTCAACACTAATATATCAATTCTACATAAAATTATATTAAGAATTTAAAACGTTAAAAAAAATTGAAATGTTGTAAAATTTTATTTGTTTTAATTTATATATTAATAATTATTGTAAATTTAATGATAATGTTTATAAAAAATTTCATTATTTAAGTATTAGCAAATTGTTCATTTAAATTGTTTCAATTCATATATGAATTTTATATAAAATTATATTAAGAATTAAAAATATAAATAAATAAAATTTAAATTGCTGTAAATTTTTATTTGTTTTAATTTATACATTAATAATGACTCAAAATTTAATAATAATGTTTATAAAAAAATTTCATTATCTAGATATTAGCACATAGTTCGTTTAAATCTTTCTGCCTAATATATGGGTTATAAATAAAATTCTGTTGAGAATTTAAAATGTAAAAAAAAATTAAATGTTTTAAAATTCTATTTGTTTTAATTTATACAATAGTAGTTTTTGCAAATTTAATATAATATTTATAAAAAAAAATTAATTCAGTGATGTGTTATGAAAAAGTATTAAAAATACTGTGTAAGTTGGGACTTGCTGTGCAGTAGGGAAAAATAGAAAAAAGAAATTGTATATAGGCTAAATTGAAATATAAAAGAAAATAAGATTTTCTTATCTTTTTTATCTGTATCATTTTGTTATACATACTGTGCATATTGCCCTTAGCATATATAGATAGATAAATAGAAAATAAATTAAAACTATGTGAAAAAAAATTTAATTTTTAATTTTATTAAATTAATAATATAAATATTATCATCTTAGCTGGTGTTAGTTTTTGATAATGTTTAGGCACTTCTAGATGTGGTTACCCTCTTTTAGTTGTTGTTGATAAGCTTTTGAATGAGTTTGGATTTTATTTTATCTATATTATTTTTTGCATCAACTTTCAAAGTAGAGATTTTTGGACATATTATGGTTAGTTTGCTTGAGTTAATTTGTGTACATTTTGATCGCTTTGAAAATTATTGGTCTACTATTTATATAGATTAGTATAATTTATGACGTTATTTATGTTGAAATATATTTGGTTCTCAATTTCTTGATTTTCAATACTAGCTTCTTACAAGATTTCATCTATACTTTTATTTCTTTTATCGAAGATATCAGATTTGACATTTATGGTTTTTTGGTCCAACAAAAATTCTTAGATTTCTTTTTGTTAATATTTATTTTAGCAACATAGTGTCAAAGGTTATACTATTTTTTATTTTGATCATTTTGNATGTTTATAAAAAGTTTTCACTACTTAGCTATTAGCACATAATTCATTTAATTTTTTTCATTTAATATATCAATTTTACATAAAATTGTATTAAGAATTTAAAATATAAAAAAATGAAATTTAAAATGTTTTTTTCACTTTTAATAATATATATAAAATTTGGGTTTACTTTTTTACTTTTAAATTTATATAAATTTCTCACTGATAATTATATATATATATATAAATATATATTTGTGGGAAGGGGTAGTTGTCTAAAACGGTGCCGTTCTGATTATTAAGTTATTAGACATGATTAATTTTAGGCTTAGATGAATTGAGGTTTTTTTTTTAAATAAAACAAATACATTGTTATATGTTTGTTTATTTAGCTATTAGGACATAGTTCATCCAAATTTTTTCACTTAACATTTCAATTTTACATATAATTGTATTAACAATTTAAAATATGAAAAATTAAATTTAAAATGTTGTAAAATTTTATTTGTCTTGATTTATATATTAATAATTAATTACGAATTTAATAATAATGTTTATGAAAAATTTTCATTACTTATGTATTAGTATATAGTTCCTTTAAATTTTTTCACTTAATGTATGAATTCTGCATAAAATTTTATTAACAATTTAAAATGTTTTTTTTCTCTTAAATTTAAGTTTTAAAATTTTCAACCTAATATATCAATTCTACATAAAATTATATTAAGAATTTAAAACGTTAAAAAAAATTGAAATGTTGTAAAATTTTATTTGTTTTAATTTATATATTAATAATTATTGTAAATTTAATGATAATGTTTATAAAAAATTTCATTATTTAAGTATTAGCAAATTGTTCATTTAAATTGTTTCAATTCATATATGAATTTTATATAAAATTATATTAAGAATTAAAAATATAAATAAATAAAATTTAAATTGCTGTAAATTTTTATTTGTTTTAATTTATACATTAATAATGACTCAAAATTTAATAATAATGTTTATAAAAAAATTTCATTATCTAGATATTAGCACATAGTTCGTTTAAATCTTTCTGCCTAATATATGGGTTATAAATAAAATTCTGTTGAGAATTTAAAATGTAAAAAAAAATTAAATGTTTTAAAATTATATTTGTTTTAATTTATACAATAGTAGTTTTTGCAAATTTAATAGTAATATTTATAAAAAAAAAAAATTAATTCAGTGATGTGTTATGAAAAAGTATTAAAAATACTGTGTAAGTTGGGACTTGCTGTGCAGTAGGGAAAAATAGAAAAAAGAAATTGTATATAGGCTAAATTGAAATATAAAAGAAAATAAGATTTTCTTATCTTTTTTATCTGTATCATTTTGTTATACATACTGTGCATATTGCCCTTAGCATATATAGATAGATAAATAGAAAATAAATTAAAACTATGTGAAAAAAAATTTAATTTTTAATTTTATTAAATTAATAATATAAATATTATCATCTTAGCTGGTGTTAGTTTTTGATAATGTTTAGGCACTTCTAGATGTGGTTACCCTCTTTTAGTTGTTGTTGATAAGCTTTTGAATGAGTTTGGATTTTATTTTATCTATATTATTTTTTGCATCAACTTTCAAAGTAGAGATTTTTGGACATATTATGGTTAGTTTGCTTGAGTTAATTTGTGTACATTTTGATCGCTTTGAAAATTATTGGTCTACTATTTATATAGATTAGTATAATTTATGACGTTATTTATGTTGAAATATATTTGGTTCTCAATTTCTTGATTTTCAATACTAGCTTCTTACAAGATTTCATCTATACTTTTATTTCTTTTATCGAAGATATCAGATTTGACATTTATGGTTTTTTGGTCCAACAAAAATTCTTAGATTTCTTTTTGTTAATATTTATTTTAGCAACATAGTGTCAAAGGTTATACTATTTTTTATTTTGATCATTTTGTTTGATTAACAACTAAACTTACACTCCAGCATTAAGTAAACATCTCAATTTTATTTTCTCAAAGGTTATAACAACATTAAATTTTATTTTACAGTTTAAATTATATCCCTACTAGGCCAACGTCCAAAGGACGTTGCCTCTACTAGTATATACATATATATATATATATATATATATGTGGACATAATTTATATAAACTTATTTTTACATCGATAAGAGTTAAAATATCACTCCGTGCTCCAATGCTAACATATGCAAATATTCTTGTCACGTTGTAAAGGGTGCAATTGACCTAATCACACTTAGCGAGCTTGTTATCTTATCATCTCCATAGTTGCCGCTCGAGAGATGAATAATGACAAGCTCGATCGCTTGGGTTAGGTCAGTTGCAACACATGTTGGCCATGCATTATGACAAATGGGAAAGGCCTCAATAGTTAATTCCAAGCACGGCGTGTTGGGTTACGTCGGCTCTTAGGTGTGTTGGGCTAGGTCAGTTTCACACATGCTGTGCTAGCTGTGGCCTTCCAAGCACTGCGTCGACAGCTGGCCACATGGATGCAGGCCTCTGAGGGATGTGAGTGGGGTGTCATATCATGCACAAAAATTTCGGACCGTTTCATCCACGATAACTGCTATACAAAAGCCGCGTACACCTCACACCAAATTTTACTTGCCAACGTGGCTTTTATTTTTTAAAAATAAAACTTAAACCCATTATTTCTAAAGCAAACCCAACAAACCCACCGTCTACTTTTTCTATCTCTAAACCCATTGCTTTACTTATGATTTGATAGAAAGCAAACCCATCTTTTTTATTTTCAAAAAACCAGAAGAAGCTTATCTAAACTTAAGCGCTTCTTTGAGATGTTGGTTTTGATTTAGTTCACTTTCTTCGGTTAAGTATTGTGGATTACTGGATTTGGTTCTTTTTTCTTTTTCGATTTCCTTGTTTAAGGTCTAAAAGCAAATAATGAGAAGTAAATGGAGGAAAGCAAATGTTGCACTGGGTCTCAATCTCTGTATGTTTGTCTAGAGATAGGGCTACTTCATGAAGTGAGAAGTAAATGGAGTAAACGATTACACAAACTTCACAAAGAGTGAATCTGCAGGATTTTGAGTTATGGTGTTGAGGGAGGATTTTTCTCAGATCTTGAGGGATGTCGACGGCATATAGGGATTTGACAGAGGGATTTTCTTTAGGGCACGCAAAGAACCCAATTTCTACAAATTCTAACAAATGTTTCGATCATCTAGATTTTTGCAAACCGCTCCCCGTGTTCTCTCCCCTGTTTTACAAACACAACAGCACACTCTCTCTCTCTCTCTCTCTCTCTCTCTCTCTCTCTCTCTCATTTGCAAATTCTCAATGATATAAAAAAATGATAGTTTGTTTTGCTCTCTTCAGAACAAGAAAAATGGTAGATGTGTTAAAAGAGGACTTTTTTTCGCAAATGGAGGGAGAGAAGGAGGAGGGAGGGGGGAGGGCAGAGAGGGAAGTGGATTCGGAGGGAGAGCAAAGAAGTCGGGAGGGGAGAGGGCAAATAGGAAAGTGGATTTGCAAGATTAGACCGTTTTCACCTAAACCCAGTTTGCCACATTAGCTGGTGTGTGGAGTAGGAGAGGAGACAAGCTTTGGAGTAGATTTTCTCTTTCATCCACTTTTCCAATCGTACCCTTCTCTCCTTCAAACACCATCTTCCTAGACATTATTACAAGAGATTTATATATAAAGTATTTTTAAGTATTTTATTTATTTGAATAGTCAAAATAATTATTTTATATTAAAAAAAACACAACTAATCACATTAGTGGAGTGCACAAAAGTATAAAATTTTATTATTATATAAATTATAATATAAATAGAAGCAAATTTTCAAATTAATAATATTTGAGAATAAATGATTTTAATTATTTTTTTGAAATAAATATATACATTAAAATAAATCCCAACAATTTTTCAAATTACTAACTTTTCGGAATAAATTATGCCAGTAATTTCGAAATTAATATATACATAATATAAATAATAAAAATTATCGATTTAGTAATGTTTGGGAATAGATGATTTTGCTGAATTTTTAAAATTAATATATACATTAAAATATAAATACAATAATTTCTCAAATTAATTAATAATGTCATTTATAAATTATTTTTATAGAATTTTCGAAATTATTTTATACATTAAAATATAAATAAAACAAGTTTTCTAATTAATAATGTAATTTCCAAATTATTTTTCTTTATGAACCAAATTAATTTATACATTATTATATGAATCAAACATGCCTTGAATTAATAATGTAATTTCTAAATTATTTTTCTGAATTTTCGAAATTAATTATACATTAAAATATAAATTGATCATTATATAAACTTTTTCAATCATTGATAGGATCTACTACATTTTCATTCTCCAAAAAAGTTAAAACTATCTTATCTTTATATCCAAGCACATCTCATTATATATAAGGTCCACATGTTTTTTTCAAACGAATTAAAAAATCTTAACCCAAACCATTTTAACACTATTCACAAAAAGCTCATCTTATCACACTCTCCAAACAAGCCCTAGGCCCTGTTGGATTGCAACATAGTTTCGTTTCATTTCGTTTCATCTCATCTCATCTTAAAATGTAAATATTATAATCACAAACATTTTTTTATTTTACATTTTCAACTTTATCATCTAATCATTACTTAATCATCACAAATACTTTTTCAAACAAAATACAGAAAACAATTCAATATTTTTAAATTTTAAAATAAAATTTATACTATAATAAAATTTTAATTTTATAATATTTTTATTCAAATTTTTCTCTCTCATTTTTCAATATTCTATAAAATATCTTAACTTAAATTATTTCACTATTATTCATAAATTTTTTATTTTATCTCATATCATTTTCTCATCCAAACGAGACTATAGAGTCTAAAGTTCGAGAAGATTTTGGTATTGTTTCTCTTTTTTCTTGTTTCTAATGTGCGTTGCGTGTACTTATTAATAATAACGGCAATTATATTTGATCATTTTATTGCTAAGACCCAATGCACACATGGTAATGCATAAATGGAACGTACGCAGAAGGAACAGATCATAGTGATTCATTTGAGTCCCATTGCCAATTCTGGTGTTTTGAATTGTTGATATTTTGATGTGCTTGTTTATGCGTTGACAACTGTTCTTTAGTTGGGATGCAATGTTTCCGTGTTCATTTTGATGTCAATCTTAATGTTTATTACTATTTTTTGCTAATTGCTTTGAAGTTGTAATTTAAAATATTCATTGGTACTGTTTATAGTATTCATTTAATGATTTTGTTCAGAGAATTTACCAAAAGTTTTAGAAAAGTAAAATTTATCAACAAATATGTCAAATCTTACAGGTTATATTTATTGTTAACGCCTAAAAGTAGATCAACAATCTCAAAGGGAAGAAAAATCCATTTCCTCCCTCGCTAAGGTTGTTTGGCCTAGATCGATGTGGTGTGGAACTCCTGGTATTGGTCTAATGTGATTATATGATGTCCGTGCGTATGTTTATGGTGATGAACAATATTTAAATGTAGAAAAAATAAATAAATGGAGATACACAGATTTAAATGATTTGACTCTTGACTTACGTTCACAGGGTTTAAGGATGAGAGAATTTAATATAATAAACTTATTTTATAGTATCTCATGGTCTCTCATCCTTATTGTATAATAAGATCTTGAAAGTTTGCCTTCTGGTGGAGATATCATCACTATAACTCCTTTCATGAGATTGAAGAAGCTTTCATTGAGCAATTTGGCCAAAGCCCCGAAATCATATGTGTCCGTGCTTTTTATCTCCTTTCCATTTGCTTTATGTCACATTCACCTGCTTAATGTCACATCACCCATTTTGCCTCCTGACACTCTGCCCTCTGTTTGTCCACTCAATCCCTCTCTCTTTCTTCTCTCCTTATGCATGGCTGGGCCTAGGAAATATCTCGAGTCTTGTCATATTTTATTCCTTACGTTTATATTATTGTAAAAAACAAATTTAAAATTAGATGTACCAAAACAAATCATATCAATTTATAAATTTTAATTTTATAAAAATCTTTTTATGAAATTAAATTGAAAAATTGTATACACCATGTGACACCCCGTTTTTACGTGTATTTTCACTGAAGAAATATTTTAATTTAATTAATTTTATAGTGCTTGTATTTTAAATAATCGGGTTTTAATTAGTTTTTATTCGCTGTTGAATTTAAATTTGCTGTTTAATTTATTTTAGCTTGTTTTTGGTTTTAAAAATTTAATAGTTGGTTTTCGCTAATTATTTTAATTATTTTAGCTTCGCGACGTGTTTAAAATGTTTTCTCAGTTTTTATTGTTTTTAAAGTTCTTTTTTTTTGAATCATTCGTTGGACTTCCGAAGTGAGGACTGGACCTCATTTGTTTTCTTCCATCTTTTTTTCTTTTCCTTTCCTTTTTTCTTTTCTCCTTTTTCTTTTTTCTCTTTTTTCTTTCTTTCCTCTCCTCTCCCGTTCGGACCTCACTCCCGTGTCTTTCTCTTTCTCTCTCTCTCTCCTCACCCACGCAACTTCCGGCCAACACCCAGACCCACCGTTCGCCGGCGACGTGGCCGGCACTGCCCCTACCGGTCGACTCCCCTCCAGACGGTGACCACCCCCTCTGATTTCCAGCCCCAACCGGCCGGCCGTTTAGCCGGAAAACCACCTTAAAGCCACACGGTTTTTGCCTCAATCCGCCGCCGTCGCTCCACCTCCGGCCACCACCTCTTCACCACTTCATCACCGGTTCATTGCCGTCCTAACCCACCCATTTCCGGCCTCAAACGGTCACCGGAGCAGCTCCCACGAGCTCAACCGGCGTTTTCGCCGCCACCCACGGCCAAAGCTCACTTCCACTAGCTTCATAAACCTCCCTAGACCATTCCTTATCAATTTGGGGTCTTGGTTCTTCCCCGTTCAAAAGTGGGTATTTTGCGACCCACGAGAACAGTGCATTTGCACTGTTACGTTGCTTTCGCATCACCGTTTGCTTCGCGCCGAACCTTCTAAAAATCCTTTTTAGCGCTGTAAGTATTTTCCCAAGTTTCGTTTTAGATTTAATATATTATTGCCTTTACAATAATTTATTTGGTTGGTTTGCTGATTCCGGATTGAGTCCGAGGAGTTCGGAGGTCGGTTGGATGGAGGATGGAGTTGCTTGAATTGTTGTTTTATGATTGGTTGTATTTATCGAGCATTGAATTTGCATTTTCGTAGTGTGTACATGTGCATTTTATTTTAATTGGAAAAATTCCTGTTTTATTGGCGTAAATCGATTTTGGGTGCGTGTGCCTCACGAGCCCAAGTCGGGATGGGTTATTATCTTGGTGGAGCTCCTCTGGTCACTCGGGAGCGTAAAATACTGAGTGACGTCCCCTGAGTTGTCGTTGGACGACGGGAGTGGGACTAGGGGTTGCTTGGCTACGTACGCGCGAGAGGCGTGAAACCGGGCATCGCCCTACTCACCCACTCCGTGGCCCCTCTGCTGGCGGGGGCTAGAGGATGCTTGGCTACGTACGCGCGAGAGGCGCGGAACCGGGCATCGCTCGTTATGAAGCCAGGGCTTGTGGATGACCCCTAGGGGAGGTCATGGTGCATTCGATTAAGGAAAAATAAGTAAAGGAAAAGATTTGGGCCAAATGAGACTTTTGGCGTGTGTGGAAAAATATGGTTTTGGGGACATGTGCATTGGACATAATTCATGCATATTGTTTGGGTTTAATATGTTTATATCTTGCGTTGGTTGGGTTTTACTTACCTGCGGTACCATTTTTTGTGCCGTAGATTTTGATGCAGATCTTGATGATGAGGAGGTTGAGCCTGAGGAGGCGGCTCCGCCGGAAGAGTAGCTGGATGATCTTTAATTATTATATGTTTAGCGATGCTTTTATTAATATGTATTTGGTTTCGAAATGATGTCGAACTTGTAATATTTTAGTATGTATGTTTGAATCTGGTTTGTATTAACTGAGAAAAATTCTGGTACTTATTTATATGACTTGTCTAACCGCTGCGTGTTTTTAATTGTACACTTTTTGCTCGTGCACACACTTTTGGCACTTGGCGAGGGGATGTGTGACCCGTGTTGTCTTCATCCCGACACCTCGACTTCCGCGTGGCTGTATGTGGGAGTTGGGGGGCGTCACACACCACATCACAATGCCACTCTCATCATATAATATAAGATGTGACATATTTATCACTATTAAATAATTATTTATTAAATTATTCTTTATTATTTAATGATGATAAATTATTACATTTTATATGATGAGATAAAAAATAATATGAGAGTATGAACTATAGCATTAATCAATTAATTTCTCAATCTATTTCTTTCGTTTACTCAAAATTGGGCTCAGTTGATCCTAATGGTCCAAAAATGGCCCTAACGGGACTTGAAATGCTTCCGAGGGCCCAAAACCATAAGATCCAGAAGATGGACACGCAGGGCCTGATACCGCTCATCCACTTATAAAGTAACAGGAATGTGCTGGTATGAGGGATGTGCTGGCACCATCTTACCCGTTGAAATGCCTCAAATACTTGGAATCTACGGTTCAGTTCAGATCGAAGAGGAAGATGACAGGGAGGGTAACCTTATTAATTTCTGAATTTAAGGTCCGTCCTAAAACCCTCGTCTCATCTCCAAAAACCCCTAAATTCACTGTCTTGCAGCTCGCTGACGCCGAGGGGGACAACCTCAAATGGCTCGCTTTATTCGAACCGCTCAAAGAACGCTTTGCTATTCTTCTTCCTGGTCTAAAGCCACCCAAATTCACCATCTTTATCTCCGATCGCGTTATGCCATTTCTCCTTCTCTATTTCAAGCCAGACCCTACGCTTCTGAATCCGCAACCAAATCGCCCTTCGAAGCTAACATCCTCAGAATCCTCCGCACCGAGATCCAGTATCAGTCCGAGTACGCTCCTCCCCATAAGGTTCGTTCCCAGTTGACACCTCCCGCCCCCTTTTAATTTCGTATTTGTTTATTGTATTGGTCTCTGTTTGGTTCCCGAGAAAATGCACGAAAAGTGGACGGAATGTACTTTTTTCAATTGCTTGTTTTTATTAACTTTTTTACTTACGCTTACGTTGCAGTTTCCTATTCATTGCTTTGGTCCCAAAAAAAGAAAAGGAAGACGAGTGACTAATAAGGCTTTTGATATCTCTGGAACTCAATTCTAATATATCCTCTTTTTTGGTAATGTGTTTCTGCGGGAAATTATTATATAGCCTGTAACGAAATTCAATTCGTTTACGGTCGAAGATCGACCGGGTGAGCAATGGATCACAATGAGAAGGAAATTTGGAGACACCGAGAATATTAAGATCGAAGCCACTATGTTTGACGGTTGCGAACTTGTTCCTAAGCCTGAAGACCACATATACGGAGGCGATGTGCGCCTTCACCTTAGCTTGCTTGTTGATATCTCTAGGGGCGATGGTTGTAATGAATTGGAGTTTCTGTGCTCGTCTTGGCCCGACTCTTTGGAGGTTCAGAAAGTTTATATACTTAGGCGCAATCGAATGCTGGCTAGGCCTTACATGGGACCTGATTTTAGGTAGTATTAATTTGTAGTTGTCTGGATTTACCTCAAACTGGCAAGTTTGGACTGAATTTTTTTCAAAGACCAAAACACGTGTTCTTCTGAATAATTATGTGTATTTTGAGTTTGGGTTGGTGGTGACCTCTGCAGATCATTTTTTTTTTTTTACAGGAAATTGGATGCTAAGATTAGGAAGACGCTTAAGGAGTACTTAGAGGCAAGGGGAGTAAATGACGATCTCTCTGTTTTCTTGCATCAGTATATGATGAACAAGGATAGTACTGAACTTATCCGGTGGTTGGGGAGTGTCAAGACTTTTGTAGAAAAATAGGAGAATAGGCTTTTTACAGTTTGTCTGAGATTCATTGATCCAAATTTCTAATTTTGATTTTGATTGGAGAAAGAGACTGCAGTGGGTACTCAATTTCACTGCAGTAGGTACTCAATTTTCCATGCTCTGTATGCAAGAATTATAGGTGTATACATCATGTAGCCACTCGATACGGAATATGAAATCAGAAGCAGCCACTTTTTAAGTGCGGCTTTGAGAGGCTTTTGATTGCTTATATTCATCAAGGAAATTAAGATCTTGAAAAAAAATGGTGAACTTACGCTGTCTTTGTACGTGGGTAGCATCTTTCTTTGCACTCTATTGCATAGTTTTCTGGGAAAAACAAATGCATGTTGTTTTCATGTTTTTATTTGACCTGTCATGATGAAAAAATAGCTCACCTTTGGAAAATAGAGTAGGAAGTCAAACCAATTCCCACTACTCTGTCTGAACCACTCATTAGTCATTATAGGCTTTTCCTGTAGCACATGGTCTCCTATAATCAGCATGTCTCTCTGAATTCTATCTTGTTTCCAATGATTTGGCCCTGGGCGAATGTTTTTGGAGGATATGATATATAACTAATTAAAGTGACGCATATCTCCATTCTGAAAATGGCCGTATGCTTTTTATTGGTAGGAATAGAATTGCTGTTCGGTTTACTCTGTCCAATTTTGTCTCCTGTTAAAACGAGAAGATGTCCTGTGGATACCACTATATTTGCTAGATTTGACTCATGGTAAAGCTCCAATCACAGATCTTTTGTTGAGACACTCTACGCCTTCCTCAAATGATCTGATTTGTTTTGACGGAACTTTAATGAAAGAAGGGAAGATTGTTTTCAAGCTTGAATCCAGACTACATCTGTAAGTCATACTGGCAGAAGTGTTGCTTGCTTCCTGGGTCCTTGCCAAAGTTATAGTTTACTTCTGGTTGTTAGGGTCCCGGTATGCTGCTAATTATAGCTGCCTTTGCTTAAGTGGCCCTGGTAGACGATGGTTGCATTTCTTCTACTTTTGAAGTTAATGAAATTTCTATCAAACACGTTACACATTAGAGGAGCTTTGTAAATTGAGAAAATCTTAAAACATGACGAGGTGTAAAGTTAAGATTTACACTCCAATTAAAAAGTGATGTGTCAGTGGTCTCATAACTTAATCGTAGACTCAATAACACCGATTGTTGCCCCTCAATTGTCTCTCTCTCTTCACTTGCAACAATCTCTCTCTCTCTCTCTCTCAAACCGTTCCTTTGTACATCTCTCCCTCTCCTCAACAAGCACGTTCACGTTCTAATTAAAAGACATTACAGATTTTAGAAGGAAGTCATAATGGAACCTCAGTTTTTCTGTCCTCTGCTCTGTTGTCTGTTGCTTGGGTTTGATTAACAGCAGATGAATGTTAACGTAAAAAGAAGAAAAAATATAAAATATTTAACACTTCAATTAAAGAATCGAAGTTTTAATTTTTAAAAGGCATAATGGAAAAGTTTTTTTCGAAGCAAGCATGTTGTAGTGCTTTTCTATTGCTTCTTTTACATAGGCTTCTCCACTTCTAGAATGGAAAAAGGAAACATTTACCAGCCACATTTTCTTTATTTGAGAATGCTGAAGGACCCCAAGAATTTTTTAAAGCATTCCAGGTGGAAAGGAGAGAGAGAGAGTCAAAAGATGCCATAAAGCATTACGGAGCTGCGCTTGAGGAGAGTGAGGCCGATGGACTTGAGGGGAGAGAGATGGAGAGACCTTGAGCGACCGGTTTCAGATATTTTTGCACAAGTTTTTTATTTACTCTGCTGCAGTTGCTCCCATGAGAACAAAATTAAAACATTGACGTGGTTGTCTTACTAGTTGGTGTAAATTCCAGTTTTCCACCTAATACGCCTGAAGAGGCTCTCCTGTAAATATGACATGCTGTGGGGCAGCAATGCAAAACCTTCTTTGTTGGGGCGGCAGAATTTAATGCACCAGCCTCGGAAACCAACCATAATAAAAATAAAAATTATTTTTTCATTAGCTCTTAGATTTAACTACTTTTTCATAGGGGTCGGCCCACCGTTCGTCCCGCCACCGCATGGCGGGACAGGCAACCCCGCCCCGTATTTACTCCACCCTGACTCTCTAATATATATTATATATATAAATATTCATATATATACAAAAATATAAATATATTTATATATATAAATATATATTCATATTTTACAAATTGTGTATATATAAGTATGTATATTACAATTTGTTAGATTTGTTCACAAAGTATGTATTAACAAATTTAAAAAATGCATAGCTTAAAAATTACAACTTACACAAAATATGTACTAGCAAATTTAAAAATTAATAATTTTTAAAATTTTAAATTATAGTCATATTTACAAATTTAAATTTAAAATTTAAATATAAAAAAATATTTTTAATCACTTTTAGACCTATAAATAATTTTTAAATTTAGTAGAATATAATCTACATTTTAAGTGGACATGAGGTGAGACAGATTGGAAATCCTCCCAGCAACCTGCCTAGCGGGGTGGGGTGTGGGGAGGGGGCTACCCCACACCGTATGGTGCGGGTAGCACCCCTACTTTTTCAAGGGCATTATGCAAATTTATTAGGCTAAATTGTGCATTCTATATTTACACACAAGTCATGTAAAATGTGATGCAATGTTGACCAACTTTAACGATAGATAAAAATAGAACTAAATCTTTCCTAGATTTTCATGTACTAAATGAAAGTGACACAGTACACTCCCCTCTGATACAAGACAAATGTACTCTCCACTTGGTGGGAATAAAATAGTGGAGCAAGTCTTTATCTAACTTTGCATGTGTGGGCAAGAAAACATTTTATATACCTAAATTATGATCACAAGGTTATCCAACTCATCGTCTTGCTTTTTTTTTTCTACTTTTTTGTTTTATCGCTTCACATATTCCGTATAATCTTTTTGTTATTGGCCTTTCACGTTCCTCGAATGTTTTCTCAGTGTAGTGGCAACTGCATGACATGTAAATCTTTCTTATTGGTCTTCGAATCCGTTGTCTCTTGAAGCCTTTCATTATAAAGTCTTGATTCTAAAACGAAGTGATAGCGGCATGCTTTTTCTTGACCCCCACCATTTTGAGGATTCTAAAATGTTGTTGTTAATTTTCGAATCTTAACTGTATGTATTCTAATGGCCAACTCATTGGTTTCTTTTGAGATATATAGGTCCTGTGAATCCTAAATCAAATCTACAACTTTTCTGATCCCATCTTAAATGAGATTGCCAATCAAGGCCTTTTGCATTGATGTAGGCAGAGTTTGCAAGAAGGACATGGGGGTGAAAGTCTTAATAGTTAAGAGATCAACATTTGATTTGGTACATAAGCGCAAAACAGAGTCAATTCCAAGTTTGAATCATTCCAGGTAAAAAATCAGAAAAAGATAAATATCGCACGTTTTGATACGAAATCTACACTATATTGCTTCAAGTGAAAAATTGAATAAACTTTAGACTTGAAATACCAAAAGGGAAGATGAAGAAGAATAATAAAGATAATAAAGAGTTACTAATAATCTAAAGCTTGAGAGACAAGTCCAGCTTCTTCACTTCCTCTTGATTACTGTTGTAAAGCCCACTGCCCGGAAACCAAAATCCACTGTGTTCATCATCTTTTGGGGAACCATTTATCGTTCTTACCAATTCAAATCTACCAACACCGCCACGCGACTGTGATCCTGCTGCTGTATGAAAATTCTCAGCTACTAGCTTCCCAACTGCTGGTTGTTGGTTAATGAGGGGTTTTGACCAGCCGTAAGGTGCATGGAACGACCCACTACTGGAAGATGATTTGTGAGAAGGCTTTTGGATCACTGAATGTGCCTGAATTCCAAGTGATCTGTTATGAGCACCGTGAAGAGGAAGAGAAGCCATGCTTGCATAGTGGTGGTGGTGGGAGTGCCCAAACGCTGCTGCGGATGCCATTATGTGTGCCGCTATCTTTTGTCCTCTTTTCGCTAGAGTCCTCTCTCTTTTGTGGGCATTTTGGTGCCCTCCAAGTGCCTGTGAACTATAGAATTTTCTTCTGCAATAGTTGCATGAGAAAACTCGTGGCTCCGCATAACAGGCTTGGGTACTTTCTGATGGAATCTGAGATGAACCGACGTCCAAGCAATTTATGAGATTGAGCTCTGTTTCAAACCCACGATTGGAATCCTCACCTGATAGATTCAGATCTAACCGGTAATCTGGCTTTGCTTCTCTTTCCCCTTCGTCTACTTCGACAACTCCCTGCTTGTTTTCTTCTGGGTTTTGCAGTGGTGTGTTTAGACATAGAGGAACCTCTGGAGCAGAGAAGGTGCTCGGAGTCTTGGAAGGACAGGGCTCATTCTTTGTTGGTTCCATTAGAGAATACCTACGTTTTTTCCTCTGGTGGATTATGAAAATACCATAATAAAAAAAGGTGATTCATCGGATAAGAAAAATGCCCTTGTGCTATATATCCAAGTCCAACAAGGATACACCGTTCTACTGAGTTTAAGATTGTAAAAGTTGATCCGTATATTGGGAGGTCGCTGTCACACGCTTGACAATTTGATTGGATCCACCAAGGATTATACGGGCATTGAGATCGTTGTCACGCAAAGATTGAGATCTTAGATTTTTTTTTTTTAATCTCTGTAGTTTGGACAATATTTAAAGTTGCTCAGAATACACACCAAAACTAATCTTTGTTTGATTGACAAGACTCTCTTCGAACTTTACATGAAGTTCCAACGGACTAGTCCAGAAGATTTTGATCTGTCAGACCTAAAACTCTCATAAATCGACGCAGCTAGAATTGCTGAAAGTGCCATTGGGTTAGGTTTATGAGTTTTTTTGTTTAGTTTTATTGTTTAAGCCTGAACCAAAAAAAAGGTTGTTTCACCAAGCTGCCATCATGCAGAACTGCGCTTGAAGTACCTTAATAATGAGAGGGACATTGCAAACGATGCTATGTAGACCAAATCTGTAGTACCATAACCCCAGATGTTACCGCTTGTGTCCCTTTTGCACATTTCTGTGGGGGATCACTTTCTCTTGGTGTTTCTCTCTGCCTACATATTTCATCTCGTGGAACAAAAAAATAATAATCGATAGTACTCCTATGCAGAGTGGAGCTAAGATTAGCACCATCACCTATGATCTCCTCGAGTAGACCTTGTTTCTTGCTCTATCAAGAAAGAAACAAATTAGTTTTATCACATGACAACAGATTGCGAAGACTTATCAGATTTGAATCTTAATTTGATGTGCAAGTAAGTAGAATTCACTACAGTCAGTAGTTTTATATGTATATGTGAGTAATACAAAACATTTTGAACATATTGCAAGATCAAATAAAAACATTATCAATAAATATATTATCAACTTAGGGATCATATAATATATAGCACATGGATGCATATTGAAATAATATTCAAAATATTGGATATTGAAGGGAATTAACTCAAGGGAGAATGAAGAAAATATATGTAGAGAGAGAGAGAGAGAGAGAGATAGAAGGAAATCAAAGAGAATGAATAAAAACTTTTAAGGGAACTCGATAGATCGAGGGCCCGGAGAGAGAAAAAAAATGTTACACTTGTTAAAGAAAATATTAATTTGTAAGTTGAGGTGAATGTATTTCCTTTTTCTTATCTACTTACAAGATATCAAAAAAGCTCGAGGTATTATTATATAATACAAGACAGCTCTGTTCGCCATAAATCGTAATTCATACGAAACCAAAACAATGGAATTATAAACGTCATATGTCCAGCGTGAACTATTTTTTAAGGTTGTCATCTTTTAAGTTTTATTATTATTATTTGATAAATACTCATTGCATTCTAAGTTTTAGGTGTTGAGAAGTGTTAGGGTATGTTATGAATAGTAGTGAAAAAATAGGTGAAAATTAATAATAAAATATTAAATAGTAGTAAAAAGTGAATGAAAAGTAATAATAAAGTAATAAATAGTAATAAAATATGTTGAGAAATGTTGAACATCCAACTTGAATAAGCGCTGAGTCAAGACGACAGCAACATTAATAATTTGTTACTACAATGCGTGATTTATTATAAGATTTTCTTCATAATTAATTATTATTATTTTCATATTTTGGGCGGACTTTAAAACAAGCATAACTTGATGTAATTGTTTTGTTGGCCAGGAAATAATAACTTTTCGTAATTAATTTGCCATGATTAGCGGCCGGGGTGCTACAAATGGCCGACAAGTAGAATGGGAGGCAGCTGAGGATCGAGTCCCTCTTCTGCCATGCCATATATACATCATATAATTATTCTCTAAACTTAAACCTTATATATATAATCTCTAACCTTTTATTTCATCGCCTTTCTTCTCTTTCTTTCTTTTTTAAAAGCCCCCACATAATATATAAAGGCCGTTTGTAGGCGACGGAGTGGGCTTTGACATTTCACTTTAATTCGGATCGAGATTGAATCAAATCTCTTTGCAAGATCTGTCTTTCCCCATAAAGAAATACTTTAAAGAATTTCCATTTCACTGCTGAAAAAGAAAATATTCTCGAACCAAAGAAGACAAATCAATGTTCTCTCTCGCTCGCTCACCATCACAACTCAAGACATGACCTTTATATATAGAGTTAAATATATATATCTTTAACATCTAGACTTCTACTTTGTCATCGTGATCACTACTTTTCTCCTTCTCATTTCTTTCGTTCATATATTGTTTTTACACAACGTACCTCCTCATTTTTTTCCTTAATCGTACATAAAATCCAAGTTTTGTGAGTGAAAAGACACACATATATAGATCTAAAACTTGAAACTTCTTGAAACCAATGAGGGTAATAATTATTGTTCTTGCGTATAAAATTAGGATCAAGTTCTGTTTTTTTAGTAGTAGTACAATTAATATACATGTCAATACCGTAAAAAGTACATACGTACGTATTTAATCGAGAATATACAGAAATTTTAATGGGTGATCAAAATAAATTTTAAGGGGTAAGCTAGCTACTAGGAATTCCAAGATTCAATGGTCCCGAGAATTATTATGCGTTTCTTGTTCAAAATTGCATGTATGGTACGAAATACAAACAAAAAGTTGGATGAGATGATCATCAATCATATAGAGGTGTGAGTGTGTGAGTATTGTACAATTATTTTGAAAATGATAAAAATATATGATCCACATAGAAAAATATATATTAATTTTTTAATAATAATAATTTTTTTTATAAATAACTGTTAAATACTTACACAATACTGTATCTCATATTATATAATTTTTTATGAAAATATTAAGATAATTGTACGTCAAATATTTCAAAGTCTTTAGTAAAAAAGTCAACCTGATCATCTGCTCTGGCATGGCGGTGCGTCAAATATTTATAGAGAAAAGCTAGTATGCCTCTCAAACATATGATTATCAAATAATAAATAGCTTGTTAACAATATAACTTATAATTACTTATTATTTAAGTTATAAATTATAATTTTTAAATTTATAAATTATATTTTTCCACCACAATTTCAATCATTCACTTCAGACATTGATAAATTTTGATTAGGATTTAACGATAGTTATATAATTATGAAGGCGAGTCAGTTATAAGGCCGGATGCCGTGCATCTATGTTTTTTCTAGGCCCAACATGATAGCATTTCCGTCCTCCCCGCAGTTTAGATGATCTGGGCCAAGTATTTGTAAACCCAGTACTGAAGGCTGAGTACTCGGTTGGACTTGAACTGATTGTGTGGAATGATGCGGAAAAAATTTAGTATAACTCCCTATTAATATGTATATTAATATAAAGTGATTGGTTAAAAAGTATATTTTATTAAAAAAAATATTAATTTAAATTTAGAATATGAAAGAATCAATATTAATACGTAAATTAGTACACGACTTTACTTGTACATAGAAAAACTTTTTTGATTTTGCCAAAAATGAATATCTTAAAAAATTCACTCGATATGTTTTGATATATAAAAATAGATAGCTGGCATATATCCTTCGTGGGAGACAACCTGAGCTAGACTTAAAAGCATTTTTATCAGAGTTGAGGAGGCACCCGGCCGGCCTGTTTTGTTCTCCCCCCCCCCCCTTCCCCTCTTTCACCTTGAATCATGCCATTAATTAAGATCAGAAAGCCAGGTGTGAGTGTGTGTGGCCCCAAAAAGCAAGCTGGAATCTTGAGATTTCGCACCCACCGAATCTTCCAGTTATTATATCTTAATATTCCTTACAAAGTGTACTTATAATAATGTGTTGGCGTAGAGAGGTTATTTGAATTGTCAATTTGTCATGCATGCCAGTTTGAAACCCCTTGATCTTGATGTGATTGGGTATAGATCAGTTAATGATCATGCTTTTTATATATTAACAAATACAATAATTCTATGGACAGTCCATGAATAAAGTCAAGTCACCCTGCAGTCACCACGTTATCAAGCTTGTTTTTAATTGTAAAATTGTCAAAACCCATTTTTGCCCCGAAATAGAAAGAATAGAAAATAGGCAGATAAAAAAAAAAAGTCTATAGGATCCTCGTGTTCAAGTATGTATAGGTTGGACTCTAGAGTGCAAAAAGCTTCTCTCTTTCCTCTAATCACATCCATTTCTACATAGAAATGAAAGAGACAAGGAGTCCGATGAAATCGATTATTATCACGAGTATCTCTGATTTGACATTCAGTTTTAGACACCACTACTTCAAGATAAGACCCATGAAATTTGTCTGTTTTTCCATCCTACTTCTAACCTTAATTTTTAGCAGTCAAACGAGAGATTTTGTTTGTTTATGTGTTAGTAGCTAATTTTTGTTGAATTTTTTTTGCCTTCGCGAGTAGCGAAGTGAATTGCGAACTTGTTTCCACTCTGCCTATACTATTTGACTCCGATGAAGCTCTTCCTGTCCTCTTCTCCTCAGAGGGTAGTTCATCGTAAACTTTTTGTGTTCTTTAAAAAAGTTTCAAATTTCATGGCATCCTCATTCCAAGAAGTCCAAGCAATTGCTCTTTAAGTTTTGCAGCCGTTGTAAAATTACTAGTCATATTTGAGAGTGAAATGGGAGTTTTCGCGATGAGTTTTTTGCTTGATGGGTCAACAGGGCCTTTGATAAATAAAAGAGTGGGTTTGCGGATAAAACAAGTGGGGATAAAATGGGTCTGAGGAGAAAATTGAGGGAAGCATTGGGAAGGGATGGGGAGGAGGGGATTATCAAGCCAAAAGAAATAATGAAAAGGCACCGTTTCTCCAAACTCAAAAACGATCCCGTTTCCATAAAAAAAGACTGCCACATCATCAAGTCGTATGCGCCGTTTGTGCATTGTTTGTGCCTTGCAATTGCATCCAACATTTTTGTAACAAATAATAGTGAATTCATTCATTATTGAGCCCGATCTTGTAATGTGGACCATGGACTTATATGGACCTATGGTATTGTTGAATCCTCGCAATATTATCGTGTGGCAAAGTAACTTCGACAAGTAACTTCACATTAAGATCTTACCAACACTAATTTATTTTATAATTAAAGTAATTTTACAATCTGACATATTACATTAAACTATGTCAATTTAAAATTTTACTTTTTATATAATTTTGTTATCGATGAAAGAAAATAGAATAGTAGGAAATGATGAAATTAAAATAATAATAATAATTACGAGTTTGTGCACTTGAGTTGTGATTGGAAGATGAAATCACTTCAATTCTTCTAAACCAATTATTAATGAAATTCATTGCCTTTTTTAACTTCTTATAAAAAATTAAAACTTATCTCAACAAATTCAAACATTTAAATATATATATAAACTTATTTACATTCAAGCACATCTTAATATGACTTACAAAATATTATTATTCAAAAATAAACTTTATATGAGATCACCTCAACATTCACCTAAAAGTAGAGAGGTTACGGCTTGTTTGGAAAAAAAAAAATTTCATCTCAAAAATCTCATATCATCCATCTCATTCTCAAACATAATTTAAATACAAATATTTTCAAATTAATCGTTACAACTTTCCAAAACTTTTAAACAAAAAATAAAAAATAATTAAACTTTTTAAATTCTAAAATAAAAATAATATTATAAAACTATATTTTAATAATATTTTAACTTTATAATATCTTACATTCAACATTTTCTCTTTCATTTTTCAAAATCTAAACAATACTAAATTTAAACTATCTTATTATTATTTACAAACTATTATACTATAATTCACAAAATTCTCATCTCATCTCACTCCCCAAGCATTACGAAGCTCCCATACACAATCAACCATTACTAATATACTATATAGATGCAGTGTATATGCCACAAATAATTGGAAGATGAACTTTCCACACATGTATTATATATATGCATGTTTGAAAAGCAGATGCTATGGTTTTTTTAAAGACCCCTTCCGACGGCACAAATTAGTGGGGCATTCAACTATATGCTGATTCGCAACCTTTTGTCATCATCGTACTTTCACCACCTACTTTAAGAACATGGTTGGGTTTCTCTCGACCCATTGTGTACGTGCGTGACAATATATGACTAATTTACCAAGTCAGTCTTATATATCGGAAAGTCTGCCCCAAATTTTAATCTTATTTGTCGTTTATTTCGAACTTGAAAGTACTATATACGGGAAAAGAGTTTTATTTATCTGTAATTAATAGCTGTATATTATATCTGTAATTCATTTTTTTTATATTCTTAAATATTTTTTTTTAAAAAATCACAACATCACTTAAAAAAATTTATTTAATCACTAAGTAAAAAAATAAAAAAAGAATTCCACAGCTTTAGCATTTCTGTAAGAAGTAGTAAACTAGTAATAGTAGAGAGTCAGAAAATCTTGAGAGTTACCGATATTTCTTTGTGAATTAGTAAAAATATGCAGCATATGAATAAGAGAGAATACAATGCCATTGTCCCATTTCTTTATAGGGACTGGCGACTGTCGTTGGGTTTTTGTCGTTAGACCCTTAGAAAAGAAAAGGCTTTAACCATCAAAAGAAGAAGCTTAAAAAGTCCCAAAACTGAAAAGGAACCTAGTTCAGAGTTCAGACGCAGGAAAAAGTAGGCAAAGAACCATTGCTTCTTTTTGCCATATCCGTGGATAGCGAAGCACGCGTAAGCGTGCTCTCTGCAAGCCACTGGAAAAGAAAAAATTAAAACGAAGTCTCTCTTGTAGTCTCGAGTCTCGACCTCACCCGATAACCAACTTTCAAGCTTCCCTTTTTTTTTTTTTTTTTTTTGGGAATAACTGTTTTGTCCCAAATTTTGATTTTAATTTTTTTATGGAAGATCCAAATATTGTCATTTTAACTGAAAGAGCACGATCCGAAATTTCGCCTTCCATGCGCGTGCGTTGCACGCAATAGATTTTCTCGCACCGAGTCAAATATTTTTTCAGTTTGGTAACAGGCCCCTAATTCGGCTTTCACAGTTTATAAGGTGTTTTATTTGTTTTTTCACTTTCTTTTCTCCCCTCTTTCCACGATCACATTGCCGCCATTTTTACAGAAATCCTCTCTCTGTCGATGTCCCTGAATTTATATCACACCATTCCATGGTCTTTGCAAATCATTTTCTCTGCATATCTTTGTTTAGTAGATTCTGGGTTTGTTCATTACCATAGAACGTAGACTATATCCTTGAAACAGTCTTTTTCCCATTGTTACTGTTCTCTGAGATTTGTCAATCAGTCTGCTTCAAGAAAATGGCCGTTGAACCTCTAATGGATGAACCCAAAAATCAGTTCCCCATTGGAATGCGCGTGCTCGCAGTTGACGATGACCCCACTTGCCTATTTGTGTTGGATACCCTTCTTCGTCGATGCCAATATCACGGTTTGCTTCTAGTGCCGTTCCCTCTTTTCCTTTATTCCCTTGCGTCTATCTATCCATCAGTTTCTGAATATGGGTTCTTGGATTTGTGCTTTATTATTAAGAATTTACTATACAAGCCGTTCCCTTTTTAGTTGCTATTACGGTAGTATATTGAATCTCTATGAATTATTGACCTCCACCTATTGCTTGTTGTGTCTACTTTCTCATATATCGGATTGGGTTTCTTTGATATTATCTTGATTTGATATTATCTCCAAGAAGACTTCATCCTTTCAATAACATTCGTTATTTATTTCGCGATCTATCTGAGTACTGTCGTATTAATTGGACTATGGGTTGGTTTATTCATTTTGGTTCTCGGTAGCTTTTGGAAATATGAGATAGTATTCATTTTTGCTCTTTTTTTCTTTTTTTCTTTAAGAAACTTGGCATGACCTCATTAAGAGTTTTCGCCTTTGCAGTTACGGCTACTAATCAAGCAATCACAGCATTGAAGCTGCTGAGAGAAAACAGGAACAAGTTTGACCTGGTTATTAGTGATGTTCATATGCCAGACATGGATGGTTTTAAGCTGCTTGAGCTTGTGGGCCTTGAGATGGACCTTCCCGTCATAAGTAAGCAAGGAACAATAATTGATCTTCATTATATCAACTTCCTTTCTTCGAATTTTGATATTCCTCCATGAAGTTCTAATTTTTGAAGACAAGAATTTCTTGTAGTTGATTTATCAACAAAAAACGTGGTGTAGATCAAATTTTGGACTGATCTTTGTCAAATTTTATCTTCACAATCTCAAGTTTTCGACAATTTTGTCAACCTTGAAATTTTTCTGAAAACAATATGCTGCATGTTTGTCTGATATGTTCATTTTCCAAACCCAAAATCACTTGACCTTGTCGGTCCCTTTCGAAGTTTACAATGTGCTTATATTCAGTGAGCTTATCGTTGGATTAATTGTGGCACTTTTTGCACCATGTGGTTATTAATCAGGCTTAATTTTGGTTATAAAATATTTCAACATTTGTAGTGTTGTCCACCAATGGTGATCCCAAGCTTGTAATGAAGGGAATTAACCATGGAGCTTGTGATTATCTACTGAAACCTGTTCGAACTGAGGAGCTGAAGAACATCTGGCAACATGTAATCAGGAGAAAGAAGTATGATTCTAACGACTCAAATAAATCTGACAGTCAAGACAAGCATGATCTTGGCAGTTGTGGAGGATCAGGGTCAACTGGGACACTTTCTGATAAGAATGGGAACCTCAATAAAAAACGGAAGGATCAAAATGAAGATGTGGATGAGGAACGTGATCATGAAAGTGAGCATGGTGATCCATCAACTCAGAAGAAGCAGCGGGTAGTTTGGTCTGTGGATCTGCACCGCAAATTTGTCGAAGCTGTTCATCAGTTGGGCATTGATAGTAGGTTCTTCACCTATAATTAGAGTAGCAACCTCAACCTTTGTTCTTCACCCCCCTCACCCCCACAAACCACTCCTCTTTTTAACAAGCCACATTTTGAGTCTTTAGTGAATATTATTCCAAGGTTAATATTTTGTGCATTAGCCTTTTCTTATGAATTTCTTTTATTCCTTTGGATGCAGAGGCCGTACCTAAAAAAATTCTAGATATGATGAATGTTGAAAAGCTTACAAGAGAAAATGTAGCAAGCCATCTTCAGGCATGGAATCTGATCCTCCCTTTTTCAGTTCAATATGATCTGAACTTTTTTTATTCCGAGAAGCTTACTGCTCTATTCTATCGTTGCAGAAATACAGGCTTTACCTTAAAAGGCTCAACAGTATGGTAAACCAGCAAGCTAATTTGGCGGCTGCCTTCGGGGGCACAGATTCATCCCATTTGCGAGTGGGTTCTCTGAATGGACGTGATAGTTTCCACACCTTGATCGGATCTGGTCAATTTCATAACGCCGCTTTCAGATCATTACCACCTGGTGGATTACTTGGTAGATTGAACACACCTTCTGGTCTCGGTATGCATGGTCTTCCTTCTTCAAGAATGACTCAACTGAGTCATGTGAGAAACTCGAGCAACTCTACTAATGATCAGGTTAACTGCCAGCACGTCATACTCCCTGGAAACCATAATGGGAGTGTACTTCAAGGAATGCTGATGCCGTTAGAACTTGATCAAGTGCAACATGTTAAGGGTGGTACACATGCCAGAGAGCTCTCCACTTCTATTGATAACACAGCAATTTTCCCCATTTCCAGTGCCCTCCTCGATGAAAAAATAGGTATTTATAGCTCAAGCAATCCTCTTCTTGGTGTTGCGAACAACCCGTTGATATTAGAACAGAACTCTCAAGTCTGTCAAGATGGTAAAGTATATGGAAATCAGTCCTCTGTTTCAGTGGCCTCTTTAAATTCAGAATTTTCTTCCCCATTGCCAGTTCATAGTATATTGAATGAAAACTGGTCAACTTCTGCCCCGTCATCTGGGATCGAGTCAAACTATTTTCCACTAAATGAGTACTTTAAACAGCCTACTCTGCATCGTGGTAACGTGAGGGACGACATGCCTACAGTGGCCTTCCAAATGGAGAATAATCGATGTAGTGCTTCTTCTGTTGCTTCAATGTCCACTGAATTGCAGGATATAAGGACGGGAATGCAATGCCGAGCAAGCCCGATTAGCAGTAATGCTGGGCAAATAAGACATCATTCCCCACCTCAAGGGTGGGTAGACCATAATCAGGATGGTCCATACTCAAATGCTATATGTAGCTCAACAAACTCTATGATCCCTGTGCATGGTTCAGAACCAAAGAACTTTCACCCAGATATAGATTTCAATTCAATCGGACAATCAAGTTATTTTGATCCTTTAAATATGAAGCACGATGAGGTTAATAAATCTACCATGGAGATATCACTGAAGCTGAAGCAAGTGCTCGGGGACCAAAGGAGGCCACAAGGAAGTGATATTTCCGGTAATTTTGGCTCATTGGAAGACCTAGTGAAAGCAATGGTTAAACAGGTAACATAATATAATCTTTATTTTTGTAAATAGAGTGGTCTTCTTTTATATTTTCAGTGCAATATCTTGACTATACGTGATTTTCTGCATGCTGTTTTTGAAACCGCAAGGGAAATGTTGCTGTTTGGGGTTTGGGAGGGGGCGCGGGGGGTTGGTTAGTAACTTAACTTGATTGCATATTTAGAGTTTTCCCCTCTGTGTAGTGTATCGGTTTCATTGACCCTAATCAAAGAACTAAATGGAAGTAATTTCTCTGCGAGGATGTTATTTTTCTCCACCATAGTGAGGGCTACTACTAATAAAAATAATGAGGTGCTGCCTTTTTTGCTATTATTTGTGGGTGTTCTCTATGGTTGTTTGTCATCTCTCAGTTCTTAGATCACTTCAAAGATTTCGTTATACGGGATTTGGACTTGATGCAAATCTCTAGGTGTGGGCACTTATTTGAAATTATCATGTGAATGAGTTTTGCAGAAACTGTCTTGTAGGAAGTCTATACGAATTACACTATTTTACAAATATACTTCAATACTTCCAACAATCGTTAAACTCTCTAGATTCAATTAATTTTAGAAGACTCGAATCAATTCTAAACTACCGTACGTAGTTCAATATGTAACTCTAGGACGAGTTGATTCAGATTTGATATCCAAATGCATGCATGCCTTGATAGAAATCATAAGTTATGAATCTTTGGCGTCCACACGACTTTAGTGGTGAACATCATTCTGTTTTTTTGGGGGGAGCTAGGTGGGGAGCGTTTAGTGGGTTGGACTTGAGAAGTTTTTGCTCATTTTAGTGGGTTGGACCGTTGCAATGAGTAACCGTCTTATTTTTCATGAGCCAGTCTTTTCAGGTCTTTTAAGGACCGACTCTGACTGATGTAAGGCAACCGACTCTGAGGCTAACGGGTATGGATTTAATATCACCATGAACATATCACGTATATCACGTACGAACTGAAACGAAATTATTGTACTGTCATGAGCAGTAACTGCATGTGGGGCGGTCCGTTATTGTTTGCGTGCAAGACGTTTGAGAGATGGTGATTTAGGTCCCATTTAGTTTTATAGGTGGTCTCAATCTATCTTATCTTAATATTTTAAATATAAATATTTTTAAATTTTAAATTTTTAACGTTTCAATTTTTTCATCTAATCATAACAACATTTTCAAATTTCCAAACAAAATGCAAAAAATTATTCAATTTTTTTAAATTTTAAAACAAAAATAATATTAAAAACTTATATTCTAACAATATTTTAATTTTATAATTTTTTTATTCAATTTTTTTTCCAAAATTCTATAAAATATTTGAACTTAAATCATTTCACTACTATTCACATATTTTTCATCACATTTTATTTAATCTCTGTGACCAAACGAGGCATAAGGATTTTTGTTTTAATGCTCATAAGGTTTGAAGGAAACTTAAAATGGCTAAAAAGTATTTTGGATGTTAATAGTCTTTTCGTTGCAATAAATTGGTCGTAAAAGCCCGTTTTTCTTGAAGTAAAGGTACGGTAGAAAGTAGTAGCATCGGTTTCATGGTATCATCAATAGCATCATGAGCTGTGCCAAATTTACCGAAAAGAGATGAACATCACCTCGGATAATATTCCGATCTTTTGCAATCGTTTGTGAGCCTTCTGGGAGATGTCTAATTACTTCGGGTTTTGTATAACTTCGATCCTTGTGTTTGATGGAAAATATTGATGCAATTTTGAAATCAACCACTGTATTCAGTAAATAGCTAGTTGATACAGTTATTTATGAACAGGCCGAAACAGCAAACCACCTACTTTCATCCCAAACAAAGAATGGGTTTGAAGGGTGTGACGGTGGATATAAGATCCACGTGGTGCGTTTGCAATGTACCAATATAAAAAGGGCAAGAAAGATACATTGTTGTGAATTATCCCACTGACACAACAATCCCACTTTTTTTTTTCTTTTTTTTTTATAACTTTTTTGCTTTATTTCACGGCCAAGGTATATATAGGTCCTCACAGTTTCACTTCCCTTTTACTAGGATCAGATCAGGTAGCAATAAGGAATATTTCTTGAACTTGTCATTTTCATTGCTTCTTGTCATCTCGAGTCATTTTCTGAAGACATGCATGCCTGGTTCCTCGCATGCCAACCAATAATGCAGCTACACAGTCTCTTATATATACTTATATCGGAGGTCCCCTCCCTATAACCTCTCCTAGGCTGCCACTTGTATGTTCAAAGCTACTGAGTGCTACAATGAGTCTGCAAGAAAGAGATGTGCGGTAGTCAACCTCCAATTGCTGCCATTCTAATAATAGAGGGAGGGGCTGTGTCTTATATCATGTGCGATAAGAAGGCCCGCCGCCCCCGGGGGGGGGGGGGGGGGGGGGTGGGGGTCGTGTGGACTCTTCTATCATTTGTGAAAGACACTTGTCTTGTTAATTCAGAAGCCTTTTTCCTCCCTTCTGATGATAATGTTAATTTTCTTGAAGATACCTTGAATGGTGCAAGCGTTTCAGTACTCTACTTTTTCCAAATCAGGGAAGAGTTTAAAACTTGAATTGTTGGAGTCTAATGGTCAATTCCCCTGTATATCACCTTTTTTAAAGTAAAATAGTTAGAAAAAATCAATAAATGGACAGTTAGTTCTTCGACCCATATGTCTTGAGTTAGTACCTTTTGGTTAAGCCGATGAAAATATTGTTTTGGCATTGACATTAAAATGGACGTACGTTTGTTGCATTGAATATATTGTTTCCTTTTTTGTTCTTGGGAATTTAATGGCTTGATTTTGGTGATACAGGAACTAGATAAGGCGAAAGAAACTAACTAAAGAAGGATGCGACACTTTTTCTCTTGGGACATGCATGCGAAACTGCGGATCATTCAGTATTCCTAGCGACGGAAGCAATCAATATTGTCCTCAATGAGTTTTTCATCGTACAGTTTATTACACGTCTATCATGAACATATCCACTTTTGACACTGAATTCATATAGAATACTCCAATAGATCATTAAATTTTCTGCTTCTCAATTTCGGCTTGGCCAGATTTTCTTGAATTGAGCAAATTCGAATTAAATGATTTACGAATAAGGGGTTCTTTTAAAAAAAAAAAATTAAAAATGCATTGTTGTCCGTGGCTCGATACTGTACGCTTGGGATCAATTAATGATGCTGCTTGATTACAGGACCCACATTCAAAAATAAAACATTAATTCATGTTTCGACCAAGAGTTATATATTTTCAGTTCCAAATCGTGTCTTGCCAAACGACGTTTTCATCATGTATATATGAGAAATTAGTTTTTGAACAAACTCATCATTAGCCCTTTTTACAGAACACTTAATTAAACCAAACCACCAAGAGATAAGTAACGAAATGAGAGAGAGAGAGGTTTTATTGCACATTGAGGAAATACTCGGAGAAGGATTTGAGGCAGTGTGGAAGCAAACCAATCCTTAAATCAATGCCCTTATCGTCATCAGGATTCTGCATAAAGTAAGCAACCTGTGGGACTGGAGCAACCAGTGGAGATGCATAAGCTGCTTCTCCATGTAAGAAAGGAATCTTGTGAAATGGCATCCTGGTCCAATCAGAAAGCATGGTTAACTCCTTTAGAGGAGGGAGATCAGAAGGTCTTGGACCTTCGAGTTCCTCAACATATGCATACACGTACTCATTGCTTATTGAGTTTTTGGCTTCCCTTATTTTCTCAACTATCCTTTCATGGCTTTCTCCCTCCAATGCTCCTGCCGTCAATGCAACTGAGGCAAGTACATAAGCATTGCCGCTGAAACCTTTTGGCAGTGGCGGCACCATCCTGTTCCTTATGTCGACAGAAAATTGCAAGCACACCATAGTTTCCCTCCTCAGTCCCAAAGCCCTGCTCCTTGCCTGTGTTTTTCACGATTCCAGATCAACAGCTAAATTAAACCCATTATTATATGTACATTAATCTTATCAAATCTAGATCTACATTAATTAATATACATGCGTATATAAAACCCGGAATTAATTTAGAGGATCACGTTGGTCGATGGGGCATGATTATATACCAAACTTTTATGCTATTAGTCTAGTCATTAGGCATTGTTATATGATTTGCTGACTCTTTATTCGTCTGTCACTAATTGTGCACCTTCCGTACTCACAAGTTGAGGTCTGGTAATTAATATTGGCAGTATGTTAGCATAATTAATATTCGCACACACCCACCGAGAGGCCTGCAAAGACTCAAATTTGTCGTGTAGGGCGGCTAGGTTAGCTCACCTGCTCGGTCTCTGGCAAGAGAACAAGTTTCGGATATTGAAGAATATTGTGTAATATTTTTGTCTGCTTACCAGTTTGAATTAATGTCTACCTAATCTACTTAAATAATCTCAGGGCCTAATATTCTTATATATTATTCGTTCTGCTGAAATCAGAAATTTGATTAATTTATGGTTTAAAACAGTACCTACTGGAGAGGGTCGAAAATTTTAAATTCAATCGATCGAGATATTTACCTTCCACAGGTGAGCTGCAACCACCTCAAAGGATGAGAATGAAAAGCTGCCTCCTCTCTTACCCGAGACTTTCCTCTTCAAGCTTTCTATCATTGCACTGCTTAGATGAAAGGTCCTAAGAAGGTAACCATTTTGATTCATGAACCCCACATGATCAGAAAGACTTTGATCAGTAGCTGCTTGCATTATCAACTGGTACAGATGATCTATGGCTGCAGCCCTCTTCCTACTTGAGCTTGATTTTTCAGATAACTTTGTAGTCATATTTGGGGCTGGACAGTTGGTGACCACCAATAGTGTCGACCCTCTCTCATGCAGTGGTTTTTGCTGCTTAACTCTTCCTTTTCCTTCCATAATAGCAGAATTAGTAGCCCATGTGTACAAGAAATCATGGGTGGCCGGTCCATCAAATAACGAGTGGTTCACACCGATACCAATTGAATAGCCACCACAACCAAACTTGGTAACCTACATCACATGTCCAGTTCATGTTAAACAACTTAGATTTTATTGTTTTGTGCGTAAAAATTAATTTGGGAACAAGCTGTGTGTACCCTTGTGGGGAGTGGTCCAGTGAGAAGGAAGCGTGTCCCAACGCTACCCCTCATCCCCTTGATCATGAACAGTTAAAAAATTGTTCCTTTTTTTTTTCTGTTTCTATTTTTTCTTTTTTATCTGCATGAATTATATGGCTTGTTTTGGAAGCGTCTTACTTGTAGAAAACATGAAAAAAATATAAAAAAATATACATTGCAGAAGAATTCAAGAGAATCAAACTAGCTAGCGGAAACCCTAGGCTAATGAATAATTATAAGACTCGTGGCCATGCACATATAATTTCAGTGTTCATGCATATCTATGAAAATCCAACTTTTTGCGATGAACATGCTCGCTATCCCAAAAGGCCGAATTTGTTGACCTACATATGGAAAGATTTAAAGAAACATACGCTACACCAGAAAGTTAAATTATAATCCAAGCGTTAGGAAAACTAAGGTGGGGAATCTTTTAGTCTGGAAATGATTCTTGCATTTAATTAATGTAAATATAAGAACTTCTATGGCTTCAAGAAGCACTCTCACCTGAGCAACAACCAGCGGCATCTGGGAGAAGTTTCCAAAAGAATGAGGCTTGTAAACCAATTTCTCAAAGAACTTATTGTACTGAGAGAGGTCTCCAAGCTCTGAGATTTTAATCTGCGTCACTGCCTCAACTAAAAATGCACCCTTATTATTGCACCAGATATCGAGCTTTCCATCGTTTTGGTTCAGGCACAACCTACCTGCTGCCGGGTACCAAACCGAAAAGGTATCCTCCAGGCCAGATTTCAAGCTGTTAAAAACAAAATCAAGCGACAAATATTTGTAAGAAGGAGATGGTTTGTAAAAGGAAACCGTGTACATAAGGCTTGGACACTGCCTGTCCAAGTTTGAGAGTTTCAAAACTTTCTGGGGGCGCACATATTTGGGACGCACAGACACGCTCTTTGTTATGGTAACTGTTTGATCATTTTCAAGTTGGGTGCCCATGAATATTGTGTTTTTCTGATCTAATATTTCTGGATTAATGCGAGATAGACACAGATCGATCATGAAAGAAAGGGCTTTCTAAATAGAAAGAGAAAAGCTTAGATTCCTAGGAGCCAACCCTATGTCTCTCTTTGGATTTCTTTAAGTCACTACTTACATAAGAATGATTTCGTGATGTGCATCTTTTTATAAGAAAATGCTTTAAAGCTTTTTTTATTTTTTGCATGGCACTATTTTTTTTGTATGAAAAGGATCCGGCCCGTGGGTCGGCGAATGTATTATCTGGCTCGCACTGGAGGGAGTGACCGATGACAATGACCTAATACCTATCGATGGTGGATAAACTTGAGAGATCATGATCATCCTTTAGATGGGCCCGGACATATATATGTTGTCGTAGAGTACGCTAGCTAGCTAAGCTCGAGCTCCCAATATTCAATCAGCAAGTCAAGAATTCTAGTCAGGCTTTTGAATTTTGCCACTAAATTACTTGGAATATGTCGTTCCCGTGATGATGATGACGATGATATATAGGTTCATTTGTGATCGATCATGTGTTAAAACTTGGTTAGACAGAATAGGAAATAGTCCTATAAATCAGGGAAAGCATGTGAGATTGTCACATCCAACAACTGGATATAATATTACATACTTGATATTGTTTTCGCTAGTACGTACGTACGTACTCATGTCATTACTGTGGAGAGTAACAGTACTGAATTAACAAAGCATCATCAACTCAAGCAATAATTAGCTAGTTTGTCCGACATTCTTACAATTGTAAATGAACCAATCTGTTCGATAGATCGTTCGGTACTCGTTCGATTAAAATCGAATCGAACTCGACTTGTGAAAAAAAAAAAAACTTGTTCGTAAAAGCAGATACCCGCTCAATTTGTAAATGACATATACCTGACAAAACTCGACTCAACTTGACTAAAGTTCGTTTAAGCTCGCTTGTTTATGCTCGAGTCGACTCGTTAGCTCAACTCGATTAAAACTCATTCATATATTGATAAATAGATACATACACCTATATATTGATAAATATATATGTATTAGCTAATTAATAATATAAACATACCACTTTTATAATTAAATATATAATATGTATTCTAATTACTTATGTCTATATAGTGAATATATTTTATATGTATATTTTATAATTTGTATAATAATTAGTCGATAAAATTTAATAATTTCATATACTAGTATGTGGGAACCATATATGAAATAGATATCTGCTATCATATTAAGTGTATGTATTAATAATATATATAGGCATATAATATATTGTTATTTTGGATAAATATTAACTAGTTAGATATTAATTATTTATAAAAATTTTAAAATTTTATAATTTAATAGATGTTCTACTTGTTAGTTGTATAAATTCAATATTAGTTCTTTTTTTATTTATTTAATTTATTAATTATTAAATCTTATTTTTTAAAAAACAATTCGAGCTCAAGCTCGAGCTCGTTCCACGAGCTCGACTCGTTTGTGGAACGAGTTCGAGCTCGAGTTCGAGTTGAGATTTTAACTTATCGAGTCGAGCTCAAGCAAAGATTTAACAAAAATCTCGAACTCGAGTATTTTGAGTCGAGCCGAGCTCGGCAAGTCAAAAATCGGCTCGGCTCGGCTCGATTACAACCCTAGACATTCCAGAACAAATTAATATGACGGAAAACTGAAAAGCCTAGCTAGCTTATATATATATATTAGGTCAAGTTGGTGATCAGAACGTATCGAGAGCTGGCTCAAAACTGATTATATATTAATGTGGTAAATATATGCAGCTGCTTAATTTGCCAATATTTCCAACGAGCTAGCTAGGCAGAAGTAAGAGCTAGCTTTTGTTTGTTGGTTACAAATTTTTAATTAGTAATTATATGTTCGACAATTAACTAGTTTCTTCATATTAACCTATGAACTCTTTACTACAACTTGAGCGAATAACCACAACAAACACAACAGATTAGAAAACTTCATTTAAAAGAGAAAAAAAGTAAAGCTAGCGCGCGGTAATTGATTTGTGGCAAACAAACAGATCAGGTGGGGCTGAAGCCTGCTGGAAAGACAGGTTGGCATGCTGCATATATACATACATATATTATATATTATATATATGTATGATCTCACTGAGAGAACGAGATCAGGCCGGGAGCCGGGTTAATGGGGGAGAGGATGGAAAATTAAGTTGCTGTTTGTGTCAAAGCTAGCATATATGCGTGCATTTGAAGCCCTGACTACTTGTCTCTTCTTGTCTCTTACTTTCCCAGCATTTTGCCTTATTTCCAGGCGCGCGATCACTCTCTTTTTCCCTTCACCTTCTCTCATGCATCCTCCTTTTTCCCCTGACCTCACATTGTTTACTACGCCATACAAAATCAGTACTCTCTCCTTTAGGCAGCGTCTGTACGTAGTTTCTCTACGATATCTACTAGTATTATATTGCTATTCATTAATTATTTGTATCTCAAAAGGAATTTGTTCTTCGATCTCCACCGCTTCTAAAGTGCCCGAAGCTTTCTATTCGGCGTGTATATTATAAAAATAAAGGATAAAGCTTGTGTGCCGCCTGTGAGGTATTGATCAAGTACTGTACCGCTCGGAATTATTTTTTATTATTTTATTTAATTATTAAAAAATTAATTTTAAGTGTATTGGTGTTTTTTTTTAATTTTTTAAAAATATTTAAGTACGTTAAAAAATGTGAAAATAAATTTATTTTTTTAAAAAAGAGAGCGTAAGAGTTGGTCGGCCCAATAGTTTGACTCTAAAAAGAAGATAAGTGCTGCCAGTAAATTCACTAAATTCACCATAATTTTATTAGATATATTTTAAAATAAAATAATTTTATAATTTGATTTATCACATTAAATCATGTCAATTTTTAATTTTATATGCCTAAAATATTTCCCATATTTAAATTGGTAGGCTAATAAATATGAATGTATTTTGTGTTTGAAATAAAATCAAATAAAGATAAAACTGATCTGGTTATTAATTATTTTGTTAGTGTTTATAATTATTCAGGAGTGGAATCTGACTATCACTTGCATTATTGCTTTAGATATAACTCCACGCTGGGTCTTTGCACGGTAAATGTAAGATCTCACCACCACCAGATCATCGGATTCCGCATCATCAGATTTTTCAGATCTAATCCTTTTAGTTGAAAAAAACAAGCGTCTTGCCTTCAAGCAGTGTCACAGATTTTAAAAATTATTAAAGTTTATTCAAATTGTAATTTATCACTTTTCACGTCTATCTTACTATTTTCCTTCCTATTAATTAAAATAAAAGAAGAGTTATTCTTTCATACTTTTATATGTATGGATTAAATCATTTTATTTTATGAAAAATGAGGTTGAGTCACTATTTAGGTAGAAAGTGTTATCTCTTAAATATTTTTTTGTAGAGAATATCAATAGTAATGAAGATCAAACCAGTCACAAAAGGAAATAGTATACTGGCGGAGTTCCAAATGTATTATTTTAGTTTATAATATTGTGTTTGATATGGAGACATCTTAAAATGTATCTAATTATGAATGTAAATTTTTTATTAATGAATTATGATAATTTCTTTAAATTATAAAAAAAAAAAGAAGTGGATGGAAGGAAGTTAAAAAAAAAAAAAAATCTCACTCTCAGTACGGTCAAACCACTTCAACACCATGCCTTCCTTTCTTATTCATGACAAATTATAGGAGGTTATATTGAAGTAAAATCTTATTCATGACAAGTTTCAAGCTTTAGCTTAAGCCTAAACGTACATCCTCTAATGTGTCATTACTTTCAGCCCATTAACTGTCTCCTCCGATCGAAGGACAGGGAACGATGCTCCAACTCAGATTTTGATATTTTCTTCTTAGGACGTCAGCCCACCAATCACCAAGGGCCTCAACGACATGCACCTAAGTGTCATGTGGTGATCATTGGGTTTTTTATGGGCCGATTCCTGCTACCCGGCCTAATAATTCCCAGTTTCTAATTTGGGCTCTAACTTTAAGGCTTCCCCGTTTCTAATTTGGGCTTTGACTTTAAGGCTTGACGAAGAGACTGTACTAGCCTTAAAACATCACCCACTTAAAAACAAAATCAAAAATCAAAATAAAAATAAAAATATATTTACAACCGTAAATTATATAACCGTTGCTTAATCATTTTGAAAAAAACAAATAAAACATAGACCAACATAAAAAAATTATTTTTTTAATAATAGATAACACTCTTTTAAAGCAATTACGTGATATTTATACAATTCACAATTGTACGTAAAATTACTCCTCAAAAAATTCTATACTTCGCAGAAAAGTCGCAGGCAAAATAAGAACAAAAATAAAAAATAAAAAAAACCGGAAAGATGGACTAATGCCGGCGAATGGAAATAGATATATATATATATATATGCATTATGTTGCAACAGAAAGCATAACAATACCCAAATATTCATGAGCCACTGAGATATCTTACCTGATAAACTGCGTTTCAATTCCCAATTAGAATTGCAGTTTCATTGGTTAGCATCGCATGATATACATAAAAAATAACTAACTTCCGATTTGGCAAAACAAATTACATCCCATTAAACTAAACAAGCAGAAACTGAACTAATTCCCACATTAAACAAACTTGACCCACCTCCCTTTTAATGAGAAAGAGAGAGATGTTGATATAACCTTCCCCTGTGCTAAAAAAAAAAATAACCTTCCACTGTGCTAAAGTCGTATGAGTATACAAAATATAAATTGTAGGGATATTGCTCTTTAGGATGAATCCTCGAAATCTAATATAGCAACTACTGACCATCCTCGGCCCGGGTGGGATTTGTGTAAGCCCTTTCCTCACGTTGCAAAGACCTTTCATGCAGATGAAAAGGCCCGCTATGCATGTGTAGGAGAGGGGAACAGTACCAAAACTGGTGAAGAGTAGTGACTTTATACCAACGAATAATTGTTAAACATATCTATCTGCCTAAAGGTTCTAACTGAACTTCCATTCTTCCAGACTGTTGTGACTCCTTTTCTGAGAGAGTCCCGGTTGGGCTCAAAAGATCAAGAGAGTCATCTTCCTCGTGGTTACCCAGTACCCAATTGCTTCTTCCAAAAATTCTGTCTCTCCTTCTGCGTTTTTCACGGAATTCCAGATACAGAGCTATCAATGCACCCATCAAGAACCAAACCATCAGGGCCCAGATAAGTCCATGTACGTTTTCACCACCATATCTGTCGCCTAAATGCTTCATTCCAGTGAAGAGTGCTGCAATACCTGCGATAATGGCAGATCTGCCCACAATGCCATGAACATACTCCCAAAGAACCCTTTTGGACGAAACCTCCTCCCCATTGGAAAGTTTTTTAGGCCTCATGAATGCATTGACTGGCTGTAAACAAGCCAAAATAATTGCGGTAATACCAAATTTTACATGCAATGAGGTGACATAGAAACCCCGAAGCTCAGCCACAGCAAAAAGAAGGGCAAGTAGGACAATCGCCAAACCCGAGTACTGCAGGTAAACATGAATCTGGTACCATCCATCACCTTTAATATGTTTTAAGTATCTAGCTGCCAATATTCCACCAGGAAGCAATATGCCCCAAGCAAGAAACATCATGAACCCATGTACAGCCAATACCGGGCGTAAATCCTCTTCCGCCTCAGCAGAACCACGCATAAGCAGCACCCGAACAAGCCTGCTACTTTTAGCAGAATGCATGTTTCTCTCGCTTAGATGTTCATTTGTCCATCTAGCACCCATTGCCCAAATAACTTTCAGAGGAGTTGTTGGATCAATGATGTTATTACACTCCTGTCTTCCACTTTCACCACGATTACATGATGGTCTCAGTGGACGCGTAAACTCCAACGTGATCATGCCGTTTTCTGATTTGCATCCCACATATGTTAAGTTCTCTCTTGTTGGGTGCACGCTCAAGGCATCCTTTCCATCAATCCAATAAGTGTCTACTCTCCCTACACCCCTATCGTCAACCCAACCAACATAAGCATAGCTATTTATCATTCCACTACCAAATCCTATTGCAAGATAGCCACTTTTTTTCTCACCACGAGCTGCAATAGATATTGAATCCTCTGACAATGTCCAAAAGAATGTAACTTGCTGATCATCCAAAATAACACTGTTATTATACATATCCGACAGACCCCCATTAACCACCTGCACTCTCCAACCCATTTTCTGTTCAAACAATGACTGGTAGTAAACTTGCTCTGGAGTATTCCTATCAGGGAACCATACCAATTCCATCGGACTAGCTTGAACCCCTTCAGCTTCCGGCCCTCCTGCATAAATAGTCTCAGTCATATTCCTCAAAGTCGCATTCCCACCAATTGGGTCTGAGGTAACGTAGAGAGCAACATCATGCCCTGCTTGTATTGAAAACTTCACTGGTACCCCTCTTTCCACTCTCAGTACTGGGGCCTCTTTCTTGTTAATGTAAAGAACTTTCAAAGGATTCGGGGGGTTTGGGTAATGCAATGCTGGACCAGTCGTAACCACAAGCGGAACATTGGCATCAGCAATTATAAGATCCTGATCCTCCTTGTCTTCTGCATCCAAAGGACCCAAACAATCATCTACATGTTCAGAAATATTAAGCATCAAATTCCCATAAACCTCGAGCCGTGGCCCCCCATGATTTTGGGGAAGATAGTAAGGCCTCAGAGCATCGGGCGGCCTTATCAACCCCAAGGCCCAAATGACCGTCATGTTCTCCATGGGGTTCACCTGCAAATCATACTTCTTGTCGAATGGCTTCAGCGGCCTCTGGTACCGAATAAACGATACTCCGTCCTTCCTATGCCCATAAACTAACTTCGTGTTGTTCACCAGACCAACTGGGTCTGACCCTTCGTAAATAGTATCGGGACAAACCCCTTGCACCAAACCATCCTTGTTTGTCATACACTCACTGTACTTTGTGATGTAAAAGTCATCCACAAATGGCGATCCTTCCTCCTTGAACCCCGCCACGGCCACATCTGCGTGGAGCATGAATTGGGAAGTGGAATTCGGGTCTGCCCACCCGAAAGCCATGTAATTCATGGTCCCAGTCGCCGCCTCCAACCCGATATCGATGGAATTCTCATCCACGTCCAACGTCCACCGAACCCTATAGTTTTTGGACAGCATCTTACAATTCTCCAACATAGTGGGCTCAGTATGAACCCAGAGGGCCTTCTCGGTACCGTCATTCGATGGAGACGGAGCTAAATCAGCCGACCCATTTACCGAATCGGCGAGCACGACGTGCCCGAATTCCGACGCAGTGGGGCGGTCCCACACGGCGAGGACATGGATCTGATCCCAGGTCACGTTTTCCCTCAAATGCACAACGAAGCTTGCGTTCTTGTAGGTTTCGTTCAGGTTGTGGTCGGAGATCACGAACCCAGAGGTGAGATTATCTAAATCGGGCGCGATGGCACCCCACCAGTGGACGTCGGACCCGGGTAGCATGTCGAACTGGGAAACCCGGAAAGAGCAACCGTCGATTATGGTGAAGACGCCCCGGAGTTGGTGCTGGGACATTGTGAACTCGGATCGGAGGTGGGCTAGTGGGTTAGTTTTGGGGCAATCAGGAAGCGGATCCGCATGGCAAATGACGAGGAGGATGAGAAGAAGGCTCAGGAGAAACCCAAGGGAGACGGGTTTTAGAGGCATGAGGAGGGAAGAAGAGTGAGAGATCCGGATCTGGTCGGATCGTAAGAGCGTGCGTTTGGGTCCGAATTCGAGGCTAGGTTGAGGTTATGCGTGAGAAAAATTGACCAAGTTTGAAAGAGAGAAGGAACGATAAGATTACCTGGAGCAAAATTGATCGGAGAGAAGTGCGGTCGCCGTCGAGCAAAGAAAGGGAGTGCGGAGAATCAGGGGGAGAAGGGTATAAATTAGTGATGGGGAAGTAGTTCTCACCACGTACTGCTCTGGGTTTCTTGCGGCTGGCACTTCAGTAAATTCATTTGGAGGGGGAGGAGACGCAGAGGAAGCTGCCCAAAGATTGAGCCTTTATTCATTTTTAATATTATATTTTCCCCTCCTCCTCGGGAGTAAGAAGTAACAAACAGTTGGCCCGCACAGCAAAGCTGTTGCGTAAGTCCTAGATTAGACCTAGCTTGGATTGAAAAAATCTCTCCCTCGTCTCATTATTATAAATTTTTATATAAAATATAATAAATAATTTAAACTTTTAAATCTCAATTCAATTTTTTGTAATTGAAAATTAAAATAATAATATTTAATTTAATATTTATCTTTCATTTAAAATCATCTCATCTTATTTCTAAATCTAAAATTATTTATATACAATATTTTTTATAACATATTTCACAATAATATATTAAATAAATAATATTTTTATAAAATACCTTATGATATAAATATTATTTTACAAAAATACCCCTATTTTATAACATTATTGTGAAAATATATTGTGTGTATTATTACTCATGATGCTTTATATACATGAGTTTTTCTATTCATTTCTTACACATTACGCTTCACTTTTTAAAAAACTTTTTTATTATTCTTAAACTAATTAAATTTTTATACTCATTATATATATACAGTAAAAAAAATAAAAAAAATGTAATTTATAATATTTAAAAATGATGAATATAATTATATATATATATATCGTTTTCTTTAACTATTGGTTGAAGTTAACGATTTATTAAGGATATACCATCTACTTCAAAAATGAATATAATATATATATATACCATTATTTATTAGTGATTTTCACCTCAATCCAAATGATCTTACATGCCAGTTATTTATATAATAATTACTTAAAATACGTCGCACACTAGGGTGTGTTTTGATTGTTGAATTCAATTCAACTCAACTAACTCATCTTTAACTCATCTAAAATTAATTATTGATGAGATTTATTATTTTTTCAACTTCTCATTAAAAAAAAAGAAGAAGTTAAACCCATCTCAACTTATTTTACATATTTCAACCTAAAAAATTAAGGAGAATAACTTCAAACAAGTGTATCTATTATTCTCTAAACAACAAAAACTAACGGTAGCATGCCACATAGGATACACACCTTCTCAATGGTGGGGTGCATTGCAGAGAAAAGAAAAAACTCCAAGTTCAAAATGTCTCTGCAAACAAAACTCCAAGGTAGGGTGTACAAAAAATCGACCATCCAATCGTGACCAACACAGGCCGACTGCTAGAAGCTGGAACAAGCTGGAATCGCCAGGAAACCGGTCCACGGGTGGCAGCATTTTAACAAAACCGATAGACGTCGGTTAGGTCACAGTTTGAGGCTAACTCAAACTGCTGAACCAACCGACCTCATATACTTTTATTTTTTTACATCCTGAAGTTATGTTTTAAACACAACTAAACGAAACCGTTTGGTATTAGTTATTTTATCCGTGAGGTACAAAAAAATATAAGTTGAACGACTCCATTGGATTTAAAACCAAACGGTGTCGTGTAATTATTACATCGTCTTCTTCATTGAGTTCTTCTTACCCTTGTTTCCATTCTCTCTCTCTCTCTCTCTGAAGGATCTATCTTATACACGAACCGAATGCCAACTGAGAACTGCCGTGGTTGAGATTACCAAATTTCCTCCCCATCGGTTGTCCCTCCATTTTTTCATAATTCAGTCGGCGTCGGTTTTGCCCAAAAATCGCACCGAAAATGTTGATTTTCACCCTTACTCTAGGGGTCGTGATCTCGAATTTTTTCTCAAATCCTATTGATTACGTGCTTGCTGAGGTATGTTGGAGGTCACTAGGTTGTTTTACTCCATGCTTGCGTTCTATTTTAAATTTTGTATGTCATTTAAATTTTTGTTACTTAGAAGTTTGGTTTGGTAGTATTCATGGAACAAAGTAAGATATGAATTTTACCCTTGCAGGAGGAGGCATTTTGAATTGGCAATCTGTAACAGAGCAAACTGATTACTGATCAATCTATAGTCACGCCAGTCTAATACTTTAAATCCCTAGAGAAATTGTACCAGGTAGCAGTTGAACACTAGAATTATTTTGTGTTCACATTATTTTTTTGCTTGTTTTAGTTACTTGGATTTTGTTTGCATTTCAGTAATCTCTGACTTTTGTGGGTTCGCCAGTTTGAATTCGTAGTTGGGTTGCTCCTCCATTGGTATGGCGTGCAGCTGGTTCTTTTATAAATCAAGTTGCTAGATATTTGCATTTATAAGGAGGGATGAAATCGTGTACGCACAGCTGAGTATTTCTGTAAAGGGGATACCGTTTCTATGGTGTGGCCAGGTTTAGTCTAAAACCATGTATTCAGCTGATGTGTCATTTTATTATAGTCTTTGATAGACTCCCCTTATAGGATTTACCGGTTCAAAGAGGAACTGAAAATTAAGTTCATCTTAACCTAAAAAAAGTTAAATCCATCTCAATAAGATCTATAAAATATTATATTCGCAACTCAACTTATCTCAATATCTAAATGCAACCTAAATGTAATTAAATTTAATATGAAAAACATTATTTCATTTTCGCAAAACACAGTTCTCAGCAAATAACAGAAATGGTATTCGTTTTGAAAACAGTCTCATCTGCCTTTTATTACTGTGGGAATTGGTGTTGGCACCACTTGACTTCAAACAAAATAGGGGATCAACATTTTGTTTCCAATCTTCACTAATCTATGAATGCGATCAAAGAGAGCGTCTTTGTAAATAAGATTTGGGTAAATATATCATTATAATTTAAATAAAAAAAAACCGTTTTACCATCTAGTTATATTTTTCTTTTACTATTTGAATTTGGATTAAAAAGTCTCAAAATATAATCTTCATGTATAATTTTAAAAAAATAAATTTAATCAACTAATGCAATCATATAATTTAATTAAAAACAAATTTAATTTTATAAAAATTAATATTCTTTTACTTTTTGAATTTTAAAAACATTGTTAAGAAGAAAGAAACCCATTTATTACGTTAATTAATTAAATTTATTTTATTCTAAATTATACAAAAAAGTCACATACTAAAATTTTTAATTTAAAATTTAAAATCAAAAGAAAAAAATAATTAAATAAAAAATTTAAAAAATATATATAAAGATATCATTACAATTAAATCTCCCAGCGACATTACATTCACCGAAAAATGTAGCCTGAATACTCTTTGAGTGAAGCTTTTAAAAATTTTTTTTTTTTTTCATTCTTCTTTTTATATTCTTAAATATTTTTTTAAAAATAAAAAAAAAATCACAATTTCACTTAAAAAACATGATTCGGTCTGACAGAATGGTGATTGGTGACATGAAATGAAAAGGGCGATTTTACAAGACATGAGTTGGCGACGATGACATAAATTAAAATATAATCAGCGACACCAGGACTGTCAAGAGGAATAAAAAAGGGTCATGACTCATGAGTCCCATACCATATGATCCCAATGATTCCTCAATACGACACCTCAACATCAATATACTCCATTCTATATTCAGTTAGATTTGAAGGATTTCTCAAATTATCTATAAATAATAATAAAATAATTTATAATATATAAATAATATGAAAACCAACGGTCTCCTCAAACATAATCTTATCACCCATTATTTTCACGAAGAACCATTGTTACGAACGGCCGAGAAGGGCTTCATGTAAAAGATCTCGCATCTGAGAAGCACCTGCGATAATGGAAACTCCAAGGTCCATTGGTCTGGATTTTTTAAATTTGTGATGATGCGGCAGCTACCCTCGAATGCTCTGTAATCGAGGCCAAGAAGCAATGCAATTACAAAAATTAAATAAAATATTATTAAAATATAATTTTTTTAATATAATTTTTATTTTAAAATTTAAAAAACTGAATTATTTTTTATATTTTATTTAAAAATTTTAAAAAAATTATAACGATTAAACGAGATTACGGAGAAAACAAACCTTCAATAATTGTGGCTGCATCAGGTAGTGAGTCTTTTTAACTACAAAAGTGATAATTGATTCCGCCAACCTCTCAGAAGCAAAGCACATTTCTCCACTAAGCTTCTGGTAGCATCGGGTGGTGAATCTTTCACAACACTAGCAGCAATGGATTGAACCAGGGAATCCAAGTGACAACTTTTCTTCCCACTGCATGTCAAACAAAATGCTTCCGCTTCATTGGAAAGAAGGAAGCTTGGGAATATACAGAGAGAAGCTACTGCAAGCTTCCCACCGCCATGTTCTTAACCAAGAACCAATCACTATTCAGTCTATCCATTGATCAAGCTCTAATAAAACTAATTCCTTCAACATGATCAAGATAACCTTGCCTTAAAAGGAGAATTATAATAGGAGTATGATTAATTGAAATGCAACCCCAGCTTCCCAACCCATAACTAGCATTCACCTGGATTACTCTATAAAATGTAATAAACATCAGTCAAGACAAAAGGGCTTCCATCTGCAAGACATAATTAGCATATAAATTACAACTGTAAGTTGTAAGGCAGAAGCCAAAACTCAGGATGAAAGTGTCTCAACATTCTCAAAATTTTTTATAACTTCATTCCCAACATCACTCAAACATAAAACACTTTTCAATTTCAAATTTTCAACTTTTTTATTTAATCATTAGTCAGACACAAAAATCAATACAACTTTTACAAATTTCAAAATAAAAATTATATTCAAAAATTATATTCAAACAATTTTTTATCTTTATCTATTGTTCATTGTCACAAACTCCAATAAAATATTTTTACTCAAACCATCTCACTATTATTCACAAAATTCTGAAATACTTTAAGCATCCAAACTTATCTTAAATGGTAGGAGCTACAGGTACACTGCTGCCTCGAAATAGAGAGGATACAACACAAATGATGTTCACTTTCACAAAACTTTTTATCTCATCTAATCATTATAACTTTTTCAAATTTTCATATAAAATAAAATAAACAATTCAACTTTTTCAAATCTCAAAATAAAAATAATATTAAAAAAATATAATGTAACAATATTTTATTCAACTTTCAATTTTTATCTCAACTAAGAGCATTAGTAGTGGCCTCAATAAACTTTAGCTAAAATTTGGCTAGAAAATTCACTTTTACAAATTTTAGCTGACTACTTTTTACAGCATCAAATAATAGACTCAACAAATCTTTCACTATTCTATTAAAATATTGATTTTTAACTTTTCATTATTTTAATTCTAAAAATTCTTTTTCACATAAATTATGGGAAGGAACTGAATCCTTTTCACATGACAATAGATTGCAACACGAAAACTTGAAAATCATTTAAAAATGGTTGCATACTTCACCAACAGAAGTATAAGAATTATCAATGACCCTGCAGACATCAGAATCCAATAAAAACAAATTTATAAATTGTACAAGAAACTAATATGGAAGAGATGTTTTCGGCAGCAATGAGATTTTGTGGCCAGAAGACAGAAAATAGATCCTAAAGGAGCACCACATGAAAGAACTCAGCGGGAATATCATTTTTTAGTCCAAAAATAATCTGGCCAGCCCCTTCAGCTCAACAAATTTGGCCAGCCATATGATCTGAAGTTAAAAACATTGTTCATTTGTTGAGCCCACTACTGCACTTTATTTGAAATTTTCGTTATTCTTTGGCTAAAATTTAACTTTAGCTAGCCCACTACTAGTGCTCTAATCTCATATATCTACCAAAACAAATGAGGCAGAAACACCAGAAATTAAAGATTCTCCACAAAATAGAAGAGATTGCAGAATAACAGCCTGGTTTATGACAATGAAAGAAATAAAAACAGAAATACAAGCCAAATGATTTGCAATGATAGAAACATAAGACGGTGAGGATATCACAAATTCACAATTGCATACCTTGAAAATAAATTGAGAAATGAACCGCCCGGTTGATGAAAATTTAGTTTCGGTCCTTTCAGAATAAGATTAAAAAGAGTATCCGTGCACACGCGCATGATCAGGATGATTTTGAGAACAGCACCCACGTCTCTGGTAGCATATATTGTCCTATTTCCCTCTTTGCACACCTCCAATCCACAGGCTTTCTCCAACTTTCAGATAGGACCAAAAAAGCTTTCTGGCTGTGCTCACACACATATACATACGCACAAAGAGAACACAGAGTTAGCTGTCTTCTACAAGCAGGGTAAATTCCAAAAACAAACCTTCACTGCTTTCACAATAAATTGATTGACAATATATACATGTTTGTGTCATGAACTAAACAAAACAAAACAGTAACAGTATAGAGGCAACCAGTGGATGTTGTCAAAGAGAAAAAATAAAAAAATAAACTCCGCACAAGCATAGGAACATCTTAAATTTTTATTCAAAGACTAACTGCAACATGTACACGCAAATCAGGCTACAAACCAGTTAAGGTTTCAGTTACAAAGCCAGCACAGAAAATAAGTTACGACTAAATCAACAACTTTTTTCCAGTTTACAAAGAGAACTGAAAGTCTCACACTTAAGTAGTCTACAAATATTCTTCAATATTTTCCCAATTATTTCCTTTCAATTGGTACTCTGTCCATTCTCGACACCAAGACCATATAAAACACCAGCGTATTTCTCTGTTGAGCCATTGAAGAAGGTGTCCCTCAACTTTCTAAAGGTACAAGCCGTCAGCAAACTATCAGAACCCGCCTGATGACACACACCAACTCTCTCCACTTCCAACAACTCTGCAAGCTTGTTCAACCCACCGTGAAGGCTATTGCAAAATTTCATCAGATGCTTGATATCATACACCATCGGAAAATACATGTTGATCAGATCAAAGAATCCCGCTTGTGTATCAGGCAAACTCCGGCAGGTCAACAATTTAAGCAAGTAACCGAAATCATACCCGCTATGAAAGGTAACCCAATGCACGCCATCGTTCAACACAATCCCCGACGACATCAAAAGCTCACCGAACCGATTCACATCAATGCCCTTCTCATTATTCTTCTTGAAATCAATCCCGGACTGGTGCAACAACTCAATGGAATCGCTTGCGAAAATATCCTCGCTTATATTGAACTCTCGGAAGTTGAATTGCCAGATGCAAAACATATCGGTGCCGCAAGTGGGAAGATTCCCATGCTCGTCGGAGAAAGTGAGACCCAATTGGATTAATTTCAACATATCAACATTGTCTTTCAGTGTTTGGTAGTTATAGTCATTGATATTCTTGAAAGTACCCACGGGCCGAAGAACCACGCCTGGGAACTCGGTATCCATAGCAATATAATTATAATTGTCAACAATTTCACGGATCAAAGCAAATTCTTCCTCCAGATTATCATTCCATACGTCACGGATTTGAATCGAATCGCCTTTCGGTAAAATCGACATTTCCAATACTTGAATTCAGGCAACAGAAGGAGGAATACAATCAAACCCAGATCTGAAAACAGACTTAACCGTTCTGTGTAACTGTAACTTAAGTTCTCGCAAAAAAGACGACGTATTCTGCTTCGAGTAGATCTGGAACAGACAGAAGATAAAAAAACAGAAACGAAAACAATCGACGAATCATTCAGAACCCTCTCCAGAAACGTGAACCAAACTAGGTTACCGCGAATTAGAGTCCACACGACCGCGTCTTGATCGTTCCACTAGATCTGAGGCAAACCCAATTAAAAACATAACGTAAATTAACCAAGGAAAAAGGGTATCGATATATAATCTAATAAGAACCTACAAAGCAAATAGATTCAATGAAAAATAAAAACTTGCGAGTGCACAAGATATCTGACCTTGGATTGGTGAAACGAGGGTTGTAATTAAACAGATCTCGAGGTTGGAATCAGTGATTTACGCTTCGTCGAAGCGAACTCTCTAGGTCAACGAACCAGAGACAGAGAGAAAGGAACGTGGTTCTGAGACCTTTACTTGAGGATGGGGGGTCTTCTTAACGAGTGAGAGGACGGGCCGAAAAGAGGAAAGTGATGTTGCCAAAGAGCGGGTCCAACGATGTCGTTTTTATACCAATTAGGAATTTCATCTTTTTGTGAAGTTATTAGAGTTTTTTAATTATATTTTAAAAGAAGTAATTAATATTTAACGTTCTTTAATATTTTGAACATTTTATCATTCACTTGTCTTCTTATTTTTTATGTGATTAGTTGAATAGTTATTATATTCCTAAATTGATTCGTAGAATATAACATTTATATCATAAATTTTATGATTTAATTTGTAAATTTTAAATTTTAAAATATATTGTCTATGTAAATATTTTACTAAATTTGCTCTGCACATAGATTTAAAAATAAAAATTTCCTTAGATATTATTTGGATAATGAATTAAAATGAGATGAGTTGAGATAAAAATTGAATAAAATATTATTAGAATGCTATTTTTTAATATTATTATTATTTTAAAACTTAAAAAAATTAAATTCTTTATTATATTTTGTGTGATAATTTTAATAAAATATAATAATAAAATAAAATCAGATAAAACGCTTCTCGTATTTAAGCAGAACTTAATTGAATGTTGATACAAGGAGTTGTGAGCATATTAATTTACTAGCAATTTAAAATTTTCTTAGTCGAAGACATGTGAGCATATTAATTTCCTAGTAATGTAAATTTTTTTTCTAAAAAAACGAGTGTTTAATGATAATGGTCATTATAACATGACAGGTCCGAGCTCCATTCGGCATCACCAGAGGCCCATGAGAATATTTATATATAATAATAAGAAAATTGGACATCATGGAGTCAATAAGAACTTATTTAACCACTAGATGAAAGTAACATGCAATGCACGTTTTGTTAGTTTATAAATTTTTTTTTTGTTAAGGACTAATTTTTTTTATTAAATCTATTTTGTTTTACAAAATAGATTTTTCTCAACCAACAATAGTTGTTATACCAATGTGTCATTAGTTTTCAATGATAAACCAGTTCCTTCAAGCCCAATTGCACTAAGAAAATTCTCCAAAAGCATGCTACTATAGTAAAAACAAACTTTCTTATTGATGAGATTAAAAAGAAGGTTTAGTATGTTTGATGCATATTGACACCATGAACATACAGCTCTAAATTATCATGCATAAAAATACATGTAGAAGTCAAAAGAAATATATTCAGCCAAAAGGGTAAAATGTGGCACATCCAAAAAATTTGGCCCACATAGAAGTCAGTTCAATAGTATCATCAAAATGCTGATTTATTGATGTAGTAATATAATTTCTATATAAATAATTTGCTCTTTTTAAGAAGAGGTCCAATCCAATCCAAGTACACTGGGTGCATACAAGAGAAAGCAACTTATTGGAGAGAGGGAAAAGAGCCAAAGATACTCTAAGCCAAATTTCTATTTGATATTTGGAATGTAATAGAATTGTTTAGCATTGCATAAATGATGTTACTGTATCAATTTTGATTTCAAAGTTCAATATCTTGAGGCCACTTTAATACTAAAGGAAAGTCAAATGCTCCCAACTTCCTTTGAAACTGGCATAAGTAGTTGAACTGTAAGATGTATAGAATGCTAATTAGACATTCTTCTTCATCATGTCAAATCGAGTAGCCTGAACCAAGCCCAACCACCCATAGTCAAAGAAATATGGAAAATAAATTACTAAATAAAATATGTGAAAATATATGTTTGAAATGCCAATTTGGAAATAACTACAATGTCGTCATAGCATAGTGTTGCAAGCATGGCTTTGGAAAGTGAGGTGAAGACTCAACAATCAACACTTAATCCTTATCCTTTGGAAAAGGGTAAAAGCTACAAACTTTCTATTCACGTGTACTTGAAATTGTGGTATTCCAGAAACATGAATTTGTATCTTCATAATTAATAAACAAATGGTCACTAAAGGAGAATCCAGAAATAAGTTCTACCCAATTTAACATCAACATAGAATCAAGTTAAATGAGATTTTCTGTCATGCTTATGCTATTATAAATAGTCAGCATGTCTTTGACAAATAAATTAACTACCGTCAAATAGTAAAAGGCTATCCAAATTTGACATATAGCTTAGCACCATTTCACAACTGTCAACGAGATATATGTATTAGAATGCATTTCTAAGGTCAAATAAGCCTAACAAGGTGCCATAAAAAATTCTGTTAATAGAAACAACGAACAATAAAGAATTTACCAGGCACATGAGGGAACTTGTGAGGCAACAAAGGCCACATAATGCCTTTATGAATTTTCCAATCAATTGGATTTAGATTAATTGCTTCCAGTTTTAGCAAGAGCTCATCCTTTTTTGGAGTCGGAGCCAGAACTTCAACATGCTGCAGCATAAATGAAAATTATCACAGTAATCTTTACAAGCAATTACAAATGTATTGGTATAGTATCAATGGCATTATAAATCTACAAAGCAAGCAGCAAATGCAAGTAAAATATTCACAGATATTCAAACTAGCAGGTCTTCCACCATAGCCAGGGTATTGAACCGCATGCATAAACACAAATGCACGAAACAGAGGTCTAGCAGAAACTGTGAAAATCCAAACCCAAAACATGATATTCAACCACAAATAGTTTTACCATTTAATTCTTCTGCAACAAGAAGGTGCAGTTTGGGAGAATAGGGGGAAACCTACGGATTGTGTGTTCGTTTACAAATACCACAGTTTCAGTATTTAAAATACTAAAATAGTCATGTTCAATTCTGGCAATAAAAAAGAATATATACCATTAATGCTCCTTGAATTATTTTTCAGGAAAAACAAAAGATGGCATTACAGCCTGAAATAGATACAGGTTTCATTTCCAATTCTACATCAAAGACATATTAAACACTGATCAACATATTAACCCACAAATAGGTTAAAGCAGAGGTACATTCAAACACCCAAAAAAGGACTCNAGAAGGTGCAGTTTGGGAGAATAGGGGGAAACCTACGGATTGTGTGTTCGTTTACAAATACCATAGTTTCAGTATTTAAAATACTAAAATAGCCATGTTCAATTCTGGCAATAAAAAATAATATATACCATTAATGCTCCTTGAATTATTTTTCAGGAAAAACAAAAGATGGCATTGCAGCCTGAAATAGATACAGGTTTCATTTCCAATTCTACATCAAAGACATATTAAACACTGATCAACATATTAACCCACAAATAGGTTAAAGCAGAGGTACATTCAAACACCCAAAAAAGGACTCCTCTTAGAAATTCACTCCATAATATGGACACTTAGATTTCATCATTATTTTTTTATCAAAAGATATTTATTCCCTTCTATGAATTTATTGACTATCTCAGTCTCAAATAAGAGAAATCAATCCTAGCGCCCTCAATAATCGAAAAAAATAACAAATTTAACAGGCCAACAGGGTTTGGAACGAAAAATGAAATGGAATAAATACAAGAACAACCTTCAAACCAGCAAGTCCTCCACCATAGCCAGAGTACTGAACCACATGCACAAACCCAAATGCACAAAACAGAGGTCCAGTAGAAACTGTGAAAATCCAAGCCCAAAACACAATCAAATTCAAAACACGAGATGCCAATAAAGGCCAACACAAAATCTAGTTAGCAAAGATTCTGTCGAGCTAGCTGCCGTCATCGTGGAGAGGTGGTTTTTATCGAACCTTAGGAATACATTCGGAAGCCTCGCATTCTCTCTCTCTCTCTCTGGGCTTTGGCTTTTGTTGGAGAAAGAAATGTTGAGCTGCAGTGGGTCCAAATCCGCAACATCTAAGGCGCGGTGGAGGAGATTGGGAGGCGAAGACTAAGAGAAGAGATCAGAAGAATTAAAGAAGAGAGAAGACGGAGAGACAGAGAAGGAAATAGATGCAGTAGTTAATGAAGTTTAATTCAAATACGATAGTCGATTTGTTACCTTCACAGTACACAACACAAATGGCTACAAACGGTGGCTTAACTGCTACTTAACGGAAACAATAAAATTAACGGTAAAACAAGATTTTATGTTAAAAGAACAAAATTCTGTTTCATAGGTACTTTTTATATATAGAAGATATCGCCATCAGATTCATTCATTTTGGTATTTTTGTGTCAACTAAATTGCCTTTTGGTAGAGGCTAAAGTCTCATTTGAATTCATAATCGATCTTTAACTCATTTTATTATATTTAATTAAAGAAATTATATCTACGTGTGTAGGCTCTTTATTAAACAAGAAAAAACATTATTTTAGAAAGAATATTTTTATAATTTTAAAAAGTTTTAAAAATAAAATTGCCTAGTCGTATATTGCAGTCCTTAAATGGAAACTGTACGTAACATTACTTATTTAATTATTACAATTTTTCAAATTTATACATAAAATATAATAAATAATTCGATATTTTTAAAATTTTAAATAATAATAATATTAAAAATTAATATTTTAATAATATTTTATTCAACTTTCAATTTTTATCGTAACTCATCTCATCTCAACTCAATATCCAAACAGCATCTAAATGTTGCTTCATACAAAAATTATACTTGAAGATCTTCACAATTACCATGTGTTTTTTTTTTTTTTCGAACATGGTAATGTGCATGAGAGTTTCTTCAATCATTTATTGGGGCTAGCTACTACGTACCTCTTGACACCATTTGTTAAAGATATCCATTTGTTTTGAAAATTTAAGTTAAAAAAACAAGAAGATAATTTTTAAAGGAACCTTATGATAATCAAAGGGGACAAACAATATAAATACAAAAGTAATACCTGGAGAATTAAGTTTAGCCTAAAGGTTTGGCTTTTCAAGGAGTAGGGGTGTGCATGTGACCCGAGCACCCGCTGAACTTGATTAGGCCGACCCGTATTTTATCGAATATTACTTAAGCGGGTCTCCGACTCGACTAAATAACGGGTTTATTAATTGGTATCAACCCGTCCGAAATTCTTCAAACCCTAGCCAGTAGCCAGCTCCACGTCCTTCTGGCCAATATGGATGCCAACGACAATGGCACCGTCGAGTTCAACAAACTCGTCCAGGCCATTTTGCCTGATATGAACACCAAATTCGCTATTTGGCTAATAACTGGCGCGCGACATCAACAAGCATGAACAAAAAGAATAAATTCACAACAGGGAAAACACAATGAAATAGAAAGTGGTGAACAAAAAATTTTGGGTTTGCTATGTAGAGAAGAGAAGAGAAGAGGAAAACGCATAAATGGAAAATAGCCTATATATACTCCATGCAGAGAGTTCTTTCATTAACTTTGGCCATCACCTCTTCCTACCAAAAACATCTTGCAACAACCACCATAAATTAAATTCCTTAGCAGTTGTCCACCATTAGTATAGCCACCCTCCTTTCCAAAATCAAAGCCGGATCTGAGCCCCCAAGCTGAGAGAGAAGCCAAAAAGCAGAGCTTATTTAAGTGTGCTATGCAAAGAAGAGAAGAGAAGAGGCTAGACGTAGCCATTAAACGCCTCCATTTACAGATCTGCTTCTATGTCTTTAGTGTAGCGTTGCTCGAGCTAGATGCCACCGTTTACAGATCTTCTGCCGCCGTCGCTGCTGCTGGTGCTGGGCAGGTCAAGAGTTGGGGAATAAGGCTGGGCATCAGGATCAAACTCCCAGTGGACCCTACCTTTGGGACTATATCGTCTGTAAGGACGTTCAGGATGCATCTTCAGTACAACACGGGTTGATCTGATCCGTGAAGACGCATTCAATTAAGGTACCACTTCTCTCTCTTCCTATCCCATGGTCTGTAAATCTTTGAAGGACTTGAATCAATTTATGTTTCTGGGAGCATGGATAACGACCGTGGTTTTAAAGTTGGGTCATACGGGTTCGACCCGATTTGCTTTTGTTTGGGTCGAGTCCGTTCGTGTTGGCTCCTTGGATGAGATCCTTCGGATCTGGTCGGGTTCAAAACTGGCTTTGTAATGCTGGGTTGCAGGCCTACCAAGGAGCACATGTTCAAAACCTATAGAAAAATTGGAGCTAAGACTGCAAAAGAAGAGTCATCCCATGCCTCCACTATTTTCACATTAAAGATAACAAAGTATCTAGTTTTACTAATGTTATGGCAAACCATCGTTAGAAAATGCTTTCATAGCTCAGTTGGTTAGAGCACCCGTTTAGTAAGCGGGAGGTCTTGAGTTCGACTCTCAATGAAAGCAAGCTTAGTTTTTATTTAGTTATTTACTTTTTTGACTCTGATTTCTCCCACAATTTTGGCCACGTGTCTCGCTATCATTCATCCACATCCTTAGGGCACACCGCAGCCCCACCTTCTCGCTCATAGGTTCAATCGGATTCAGTTCGTTATATCTTCTGGTCTCCCAAAAATATCTTCGACCACAAAACACTGTCGTCAATGCATGTACGAACGTTCAATGACATCCAAATCTTATATACAAGCACTTGTTTCCCTCGCTCTTTACTACTCCATTTGTTTCCCATGAAAAGGAAGGAAAATTATTGTATAAAAAATAATAATAATAATAAAAGAATAAAATCACACGTTCTCTTGCCTTACATACCAGTGCTGTAGTAAGTGATAGTGGTAGCTTTGTTGTTATTACCACCATTATAGTCATCTCTTTCAACAGCATAGCTCCTCATTGTGTTTTGCTTTTGTTTAAACAAGTTAAGTAGCGATATTGCGATCAATATTTTTGTTTTCAGATTTCAATTTACTGTCCATATCTGCTAAATCATCAAATCATGACCGTTGTAGGTTCAGGCTCTGCACAAGCTATCCGATATCCAAAAATAGTCATGCAAGACACAACAGGAATTCACTCTTACGACCAAATTCTGGCTTGTTATCCTAAAAGTTTTGTACTTGCTGATGATAAATACATTGGTTCTGTTTTGGCATAGAAACATCTGAGGCCACTCAGGCCTGCATATGCAAGTGGTCAAGCTTATAAGTATGAGTCACTTAACCTTACCTTGCACCATTTTTCCGTGGTTGATTATAAAGGATGTGATTCATTATGGACTGAGACGAGAGGGGTGGAACCTCTCCAAACTGCTCAAAGAAAAACAATTAGAGATTTTGATCTCAAGAGAGTACCATGAGAGTATCTGAATGTATCTGAGATAAGACTGAACTAAACAGTTCCAAAATGTCAAATAAAAACTTAATTTTGTTAAAAACAGCCACAAATGCCAGTAGAGATTGCGTAGCAAATTTACCTGTTGTTCAGGTGAACTCTCCAAATTTGCAGCATATATTTCAAAAAACAAACTTAAGAATACTTTCAATAAACGGTCAAAAGATCTACCAAATGGTGATGGAGTCACAGAAGGCTAAGCTTTTACAATTGATTTCAAGAAAATTGCAAATTCTTTTTATCCCAAATAACTCCAATGAAAATAAAACGTCACTAGATTTTCCAAAAAAATGATTATCTGCAGTTGGCGAGTCCGATACATACCAAGATTCAAGGTATATATGGAAAGCAAATGTTGTTTCACGAGGTTATCTCTTCATCGTGCATATCATTCTTTGTCATATCAAACTACTTGAGTTATGCTGCATTGATCATGTTGCGATAATTACATCATTCAAGGATGAAATCTATAGAAAAATGAAAGGTTAAGCATCTAAGTTAGAGATGGAGAAGCACTCATTGAAAAATGACACCGATAGAGCATCTAAGGAAAGGTGTAGCAAGCTAGAAAATGATATGACACCAATGGTCGTATTATTGAGGTCGAGGGTAATTTCCTAAAGAGCTCAGTCATCAGCTCGCATATGTATAGTGTGATTCTACATACAGTAAAGGATTATTCGGTCGAAGGTCTTCTTCCTTGAGAACAAATCCTGTTCCAAGAAAGCAAGACCCGAATTCATTTCCTATGACCTCTCAAACAAGTGTAGATCGTAACGAAGTGGGAAACCCAAATGGCTCGGCTAAGGGAAGCCACAACATTCGGTTCCAATATACGAAGAGCTACGAGGACAAAAATGGTTGTCGCAAAGAGATTCCCACAAGCCCTGGTGGAGAAGAAACCGCTCAGTCTGAATGTGAAGAAGTGGCCCAGGCCATCAAAGATGGAATAAACCCTTTGCTCGCCTACACCCTTTTTGACTCTGAAGGTGAACTTGTGAAAGCGAAATCAATTGTGCGCCTGGCAACCAACAGAGAACAAGTCGATTTCCAAATACATGGCACCCAATTAAAGACTGAGATGGGCAATTTCAGTAAAGGCAATATGATTTCTAATAAGAAGGGGAGTCAATGTCGTGGAACACATGCTAACCATTGCCAAGGTGGTGCTGCAAGTGAATCCATAACATGGGCAAGGACTCTTTATAGGAGGGGGACCAAGAGAAGATCTCGGTAACTAGTTCTTTCATATGGGTTAGCAACTCAATGCGATTATGAAGTTTTTCGGTCATGCTTGTATAGAAATTGCTCTTTTTTTATTCTAATAGTCCCATGATATCTGAAGATGAGTGCCAGAAATCTAGCGAAAGACCCTATTTATTACCGAATATGACCAGTCCACTAGTCCAGGAAAATAAATATTTAAGGAAATAGCCTAAGAATTTACGCCTAGTTTAGATATAGATGCTTTTGTCTCATCACATCTTATTTCAATATTTAAACACATACATATCCATTCTTCAGTTCTTTCTTATCTTTTAGAGCACTAGTATTGGTTTCTCTATATGCATATTCAAAATCACAATTTTTAAAGATTAATTTTGCATATAAAAATAAACTTTCACATTGGATTATACATTTTTTAACCAAATAATAAAAAATTATTATTATTTTTCTTAAAAGTATTATTTTTATATATTTTACAATTAGTACAATGTGCTCAAAAATACAAATTTCATATATCTAAATATTACCAATTTTATATATCAAAATGACCACTTTTATCAATAAATATTAATATATACTAAAAAAACACTTTGTATCATTAACTTAATATAAATTTAATATATCAAAATCATCTTAATACAAATTTCACAAAATTGATTTTAATGGGTATGAGAGAGAAAAAATAGTAAAATAATGTTTGAAAAGTAAATAGTGTTTCTTCAATAACACTATTTATAGTTATGCAAAATTTTGAAAATGCACAATCCAATATAGATTAATTTAGAGAGATATTATGTAAATATGAAGATGAATAAACCATTGTCAATGCTCTTAGAAGCTACATAATATAAACGCCTCCCCCATCCCAGAGAGAGAGCGTCTTCTTTCTCTCTAAAACTCTCCCTAATACAAAACCAGCTAGAGTGGGGTGGGAGTTTCGGCTCCTCCCCCTTCCCTCTCTCCCTCCACTTCTGTCCCATCTATTATTTTCTGTGTTTTGTTTTGTTTTTTTATTTTTTCAGGTCAAATAATGGAGAAACGTCGATTTAGGATCTTCCGACGACCAAAAGCTTACACACGCCACACCATGGGGTTCCCCAGCTGCCGATCTTCTAGACTACCAAATGCAGCGCCAAAAGGAGCGGCACGTAGAACGCACGCACGAGTTGAAAGTGAGCACATGGCATGCATGCGCCACCGCACAAAGACTTCTGCCAACACCACGTGCGGCTTCTTTGGGGCCTTAGACGCCGGGATTTTCAAGATCTACAGGTTGGGTTTCTCCTATAGTGTTTTTTCATTCCAAGGTTTCCTTTTTATTTGTAGATCCGATTTTTCAGTATTTTCTTTGTATTTGTTGTCTCTATTGTTTTGCTTTAGGTAAAAAAATAAAAAGAAATAGGTTATTAAATTTAGTGTCCATAACAACAGAGTCCCACCTCTCCTTTGAAGGATGGTGGGTGATAGCACTCCTCCTCCTTGTGAGGATGAATGGTGATGGTATCTCTCTTCCTTAGGAATAAAGGTCGGTTAGTTTTATTTTTATAGAGCTCTCTTCTATTAGACAAACTGAAAGGTTTGTTAGGAGAGAGTTTATAGAAGTTAAGACAATGTCCGTCACAAAAAAGTTTGTATGCGAGGGACCCTCAAAGCAGATGCATAGTTTGGCTTGTTTAGATTTTTTCCTGTATTGATAAGTCAAGTTGTAACTTCAGTTTGATTAAATGAAATGAAATATATTTAAAAAAATATATATCTAAACACGTACACAAATATTTTTTAATTTTCAATTTTTTCATCTAGTCATTGTCTAATTATTATAAATTTTTCAAAATTATTAAAAAACACAAAAAATAATTTAATTTTTTCAAATCCTAAAATAAAAATTATATTTTAACAATATTTTAACTTCATAATTTTTTTATTTAACTTTTTTCTCTCTCATTTCCTAAAATTTCATAAAATATTTTAACTCAAATCATTTCACTATTATTCACAAACAACTAATCTCATCTCAACTCACTTTCAAACCAGCCCTTAGGATATAATTTTATATAACTTATGTTTATCAGAGATTGTAAATTTTCTTTTATGAATAGAAAAAATTATTTATCATCATTTTTATTATTATTCTCTTAACATCTATTGATGTGACATTAAGTGATAAGTTTTGCTACTGATCATTCCACACACTACACATTACATTTATTTTTATTTATTTTTTAATTTTTTTATTCTTCTTAAAATAATTGAGTTATTCTACTCATCACCCATACATCACATATTTGGTAAGAAAAAATTTACATTATCATTTAAAAATATTTTTTAATTACTAAATAAAAAAATTGCATCGGTAGCCTTTCTCCGTAAATAAAACATTGTCTTTTTTTAAATTGTACACTATTTTTTAAATATAAAATTTGTAAACTATGTTCTGATTAGATAATAGATATTTTATTATTCAATATTCACCGAAACAACATGTCAACGTCTCGATAAAAGCTGAATTTATACTTTATAATAATAATTAGAATTTTAGAAAATATTCTTTTATCTTAAAATAATAATCGATCTAACGAAACTAACGGAATAAGGCTTCGAGGTGTTTTTAGAAATAAAATTAAAATCATCTCATTTTATTTTAATTCAATAATTTTATTATTATTTATAAACTATCTCAACTTATTTTATTATCTAAATGAGTCATTGTCAAAATTATTTGTTTTTTATTATTCATATAAAATATTTATTATTATTTATTAAAATTTTTACTCAAATAATCTGAAATATATATTTATTTTTTAAAAAAGTTTTTGAGAAAAAAAAAAAGTGAAAAGAGAAAAGCTATAGAAATGTATAGAAACTACGAAACCATTCTACAACCCTCCTCTTGCCTCTCCCCCAAGTTTTCAAAACCCCTTGCCTCTCTCTCTCTCTCTCTCTCTCTGTGTGTGTGTGTGTGTGTCAGAACAGCTAAAAAATTTGCAGTTAGTCGCCATTGTTCTTCTCCGACATGGAAAGCCGAAGAGCTTCGAAGCTCGCTATTTCCCTTTTAGCGGTCGCCTCTAAACCCGCAAGACTCCCACCCTCACTGCCTCGTGCCTACGCTCTCTCTACTTCCAATTGTAGTTTTTGGTATAATTCCGCCACTGCTTTGTCTCGCCCTTCGATATTCCGCAGATTATCGGAGAGCGATGTCTCTTCGGCTAAGTTTCTGGGCGACACTTTCATGCGGCGCCAGTTCCACTCTTCGACTCCCTCCTCCTACTCGGCCACCAGCTCGTCTCAGGTTTGAAGATGATATACACAAAAATACTTGTAAAAGCACACTCTTTAATACAATTCGTACATGAAGAATGAGGCTTTTTGACAGGGGCGCTTGAATTGAAATTATAAAACACAGTTATGCGATTTTTTTTTTCTGAACTTTTGTGGCATATCTATTGGTTTGTTGAGATTTGTTTTTTGGTCGTGTCAAGTTGTTAATTTATACATTATTTTTAATTCTGGCAGTTGAAGAAATTTTACTCAATTCTTTGTTGTTGAGCCGTGTTATGTGTTTTCTGGGTTACGAAAGAAATAAGGAAGAGAAAGAAATAAGATCAGATTCAAGATCCCTCAAGAATGATTTTATTTCGAGGAAAACGCATACAGTTCTAAGAATCCAGTTTTCACCAGACTTTCTTGTTCTTGTTTCAAGAATCCCTCAAGAATGATTTTATTTCGATGAAAAATCATACAACTCTTAAGAATCCAGTTTTCACAAGACTTTCCAGATATCTATTTCTATCTTCCCGCTAGCTTTTATACAGATACATGAAACGAACCATTTATAATACAAACATTCACAAGTTTATTCACAATTACCACTAGTTTAAAACGCATCACTTCACTAATCTTCCAAGCACCATTTTGTTTACTTTTCTTCTGTACTTCTCCTTCTCGACATCAGTTCTCCTCTGATCTTCCACATCACTTCTGATCTTCTCCTGCACTTCATTTCCCTTCCTAAAATTCCGTCACTTTATGTTCTTCTTGTCCAGTACAGGTTGATGTCGTAGCATGGCTTGCTACCAATGATAGACTTTTCCATTTTTTATGTATCTTTTGGTTTTTCATCAGGCTAATCAGTCAGAGTTCACTGAGATGGCATGGGAGGGAATTATTGATGCTGTTGATGCAGCACGGCTTAACAAACAACAGGTGGTGGAATCGGAGCATTTGATGAAAGCTCTCCTGGAGCAAAAGGATGGCCTAGCCAGGAGAATATTCACAAAGGCAGGACTTGACAACACGTCAGTTCTGCAGGCTACGGATGATTTTATATCTAAACAACCAAAAGTAGGCACCTTCGTTATTTTGTATTATTTGTTTGTGCAGATTTGATTTTGTTTGGAAATGTGGCATATTTGTCTTTGCGGCAGGTGATAGGTGACACTAGCGGCCCTATAATTGGTGCACATCTCAGTAACCTCCTGGATGAAGCTCGAAAGCATAAGAAAGAAATGAGAGATGATTTTGTGTCAGTAGAGCATCTTGTATTGGCATTCCATTCTGACAAGAGGTTTGGGAAGCAATTATTTATCAATCTCCAACTCAGTGAGAAGGATTTGAAGGATGCCGTTAGTGCTGTTCGCGGAAGTCAGAGAGTAACTGATCAGAGTATTAATTAATATCTTGTCTTTTTTTTATAAAAAAAAAAAGAACTATCTCATGACAAAAATAATATGGTGATTGCATGGTAAACTAACAAGTTATGAATTAAAAAAAATCTTGGAAGCCGTAAAGAATAGTCTTAAATTTATTACTATATCATGTAAGAACATGAGGTTTAGGACAATGGCTATAGCTAATAACCTAGAGGAAAAGAAATTGCAATGATTTGACGAAATAAACAGGGTGTTGTGAGCTGTAAGACTGAGGCAGTGAGGCTTTTACGATGTGAAAGGTGCCACCTCAAGTTGGCATTTACTAACATTGCAATCCAATATTCTTGGAATACTTTTGTTGTTACCTATTGTCTTTATCTCACTCCTTTTCGTTGTTTTATGTAGATCCTGAAGGGAAATATCAGGCATTGGAGAAATATGGGAATGACTTGACTGAACTTGCTCGGCGAGGCAAACTTGATCCTGTTATAGGTCGAGATGATGAAATTCGGCGCTGTATCCAGATATTATGTAGGAGAACAAAAAACAATCCTGTTATTATTGGTGAACCTGGTGTGGGGAAGACTGCAATTGCTGAAGGGTATGCTTTGGGAACCATTTTGTGTGTTTCACTTATGGAGACTCTACATGATCATGGTTCTTGTGTGAGTGCATGAAAATTGTGCCTTCCGTGATGATCTAAATTTAAGTATAATTTTACTCATGAAAGAATTGAATTAATTTTTTCAGTTGGTCCAAACTTTCTTATATATGATTAATGCAAGAAAAACTCATTTGTTAACTTTTATTTGTGGCTTCACAGGAAATACATGTCAAGTTCAGTGTTACCTTCTTTTTGGTGATTTTGTGTTCTTGCTGCAAGCACAAACTTCAGAAATGACTCTCAAGTTGATGACATATTCATCTACTAACTAGTTTTCTGTATGACCAGCTTTTTTTATCAGAATCAAATATTTAGGGTATGGGAATTTGACTTTCAAAGTCTATATGGTGAGACCAAATATGTAGGTTATGATAATTTGACTTTTGAAGTCTCTGTGGGGAGAATTTTAGTCCAATCCTAGCAGGAAAATGAGGGAAATGTGAAGCGTTGTATACATGAAACCAATACGTAAATATCTGTTTTTCCAAGGATTGTGTACTTGAAAAGCAATATGTTTGATGCAAAATAGCTTATATTATGCCTTACTGACAACAAGTTTTGGCTTTGGTTTTTTTATCTGGCTTTTTACTAGATAAATAAGATAAGTGAATGTCATTCTTTAATTATAAAGAGAAATCCAGATTTCCTATAATGAATCAACACCGGTTGGGCTGCACCTTTGAATTGTCGTTTTGAGTTCACATATTCACTATTTTCTCCTCATGAACATGTGGTTTTGAAATATTTTTTCTTGACAACTGGGTTATGGAAACGTGTTATGAATGTCCTGCATATCTCTTTGTTCTGGTTTTGCAGTAATAATTCTAACCTCAATTTTCAGATTGGCTCAACGGATTGTGCGAGGGGATGTTCCAGAACCACTGTTGAACCGGAAGGTAGTAAAGTTTTTTTTTTCTTAATCCTTATTTGTTTTCACATTTTACATATTAAAAAACACATTTATTTTTTATTAAGTATAGTCCTCTCTTTTTGTTGGGATTTTAACATAGTTCTAAGGCGTCTCTCTCTTCCCCATATATATTTACACACAACCATGTATAAGATCACTCTGCTTTGTTGATGGATACAATAGCTGCCCAACTATCTTCTCTCAAGTGACAGTTAGTTGATTGGAAAGTTGGTTTTTAGCATTTGGGTTCGTTCGTCATCATAGATTATGCAAGATCTAGGATAGTGAGATTTTATCAAATCCAATAAATAAAAGTTTAACAACATTCATGTGAGAATAGGATTTGTTTTTCCATCAGAATGTATATTTGCCACCGGACTTTCCTTGGGTATGTTAGACTTTTCTCAAATCTTTGACCAAATGTTTAAATGCAATAGGAATAGATATACAGTGTCTTTTATGAGATTTTAGATCCAATTATGCATGGAACAGATTTAAATTAAGCTTTTTGTGTGTGATTGGATATAACTATGGATGTTGTTAGATTCCCTATGATCAGCGGCATTGTTTACTGTACTTGAAGTTTAGATTGCTTTGTTGCTTTCGATGTGGTCAAATTTGGATTAAATTATGTGTTTTCATGTCCTGCAGCTAATCTCCCTAGATATGGGTTCATTAGTTGCTGGTGCCAAGTTTCGTGGAGACTTCGAGGAAAGGTTGAAAGCTGTTTTGAAGGAGGTCACTACTTCAAATGGGCAGATTGTTTTATTCATTGATGAGATCCATACTGTTGTTGGTGCAGGTTTGTGCCCTTATTATATATTTTTGTTTTGGGACTACAATCTTGCATACGAGCTGCCTTTGTTTGTTTTGTTCTGTTTTTTTAATTTATAGTGTATGGTTCACTCCCTAGAGCACGAGCGATTTACAATATAAAAACCCTCTTTATAAAATTGTCATTTATATATCCAAGTGCATCTCTTCCCATGTGCATGGATCTATACATGTTAGTATGGCAATAGGCTCAAGTTTACAGTATAATGCATTATGCATCCTCCCATCATATGTATATGGTAGCCTTGTTGATGATTTGTGTAGGTGCTACAAGTGGTGCAATGGATGCTGGGAACTTGTTGAAACCAATGCTTGGGCGAGGTGAGCTTCGGTGTATCGGAGCAACTACATTGACTGAGTACCGAAAATACATTGAGAAGGATCCCGCACTTGAGCGTAGATTTCAACAAGTCTTCTGTGATCAACCATCTGTTGAAGACACAATATCCATTCTACGTGGGTTGCGTGAGCGTTATGAGCTGCACCATGGTGTTAAAATATCAGACAGTGCTCTTGTTGCAGCAGCAGTTCTTGCTGATCGATACATCACAGACCGTTTTTTGCCTGACAAAGGTAAATAGTAACTTAAATGCATCGACTTTAATGTCAGTTGGAAAAATAGTTTGCATTTAGCATCTTTTAAATCTATTCACATACCAATTAAATTATTCATTCTCATTTAGAGCTCAAAACTTTCGTACTGAGATAGATCATATCACAAATATCATCGTTCCACATATGGATGGGGAGATGGTTTTGTTTAGAAAAACCTATAGTCCTTTCCCCTTTATTCTTTCTTTTCTATTTAGCGAGAAAAGAAGAAATCTTTTATGGTTTTATTAGTAATCCCTGCTGCAACATAGATTGTAACAATTCCCTTTATGGGTGGATTTGAAAAGGCAGTGACATTTTCATGGCAAGTAACGTGTTTGCTTTATTATTAAGCTACAAAAAAAAGTGACAGTCTAACAAAGGAGCAAATTCCTATTTTTTGTTTTGCATCATAATACTCTTCGTTCTTGATATTCCACTGGGAGATATAATTATGTTTAAAAGCTTGTTCCCCCATATATATTTACACCACCCCCTCCCCCCCCCCAACACACACACACACACACAATATATATATATATATAAATGTATCATTAAGTTTTCCATGGCCTATTATATTATAAATGTATCATTAAGTATACCATCTTGTGTACTTGGGCTATGCCTATTATATTAATACTATCGTTTACTTATAAAAAAAAAAAAGTTTTCCATGGCCACTATTTGTGCTGAACATTTTAGTTTTGATTTTTTCTTTTAGCCATTGATCTTGTTGACGAGGCTGCTGCAAAGCTGAAAATGGAAATCACTTCTAAGCCTACAGAGCTGGATGAGATAGACAGAACTGTTATAAAGTTGGAGATGGAGAAGCTTTCATTGAAAAATGACACTGATAAAGCATCTAAAGAAAGGTTAAGCAAGCTAGAAAATGATTTGGCTTTGCTTAAACAAAAACAGAAAGAACTAACTGAACTGTGGGAACACGAAAAGGTTCTCATGACACGAATAAGATCAATTAAAGAAGAGGTACTTATGTACTTGGTACAGAATTCTTTGGTGATAACACCTTCATATCCCCCCTTTTAAATTGTCTATTTTAAAATGTCTGCAGATTGATAGAGTTAACCAAGAGGTGGAATCTGCTGAGCGCGAATATAACCTAAATCGTGCAGCTGAACTCAAGTATGGAACTCTAATGACCCTTCAACGCCAATTAGATGAGGCAGAGAAGAACCTTGCTGAATTCCGGAAGTCTGGACATTCTTTGCTTCGAGAAGAGGTCACTGATCTTGATATTGCTGAGATTGTTAGCAAATGGACCGGTATACCAGTATCAAATCTCCAACAATCAGAGAGAGACAAGCTAGTCAAACTGGAAGAGGTTCTTCACAAGAGGGTGGTTGGTCAAGACATGGCAGTTAAAGCAGTTGCAGATGCCATCCGACGCTCAAGAGCAGGACTGTCTGACCCAAATAGACCCATAGCAAGTTTCATGTTCATGGGCCCTACTGGTGTGGGGAAAACAGAGCTTGCAAAAGCCTTAGCCGGTTATCTCTTTAACACAGAAAATGCTCTTGTCAGAATAGATATGAGTGAGTACATGGAGAAGCATGCAGTTTCACGACTTGTTGGGGCTCCACCTGGTTATGTTGGTTATGAAGAAGGTGGGCAGCTAACTGAAGTGGTTCGTCGAAGGCCATATTCTGTAGTCCTCTTTGATGAAATAGAAAAAGCACATCACGATGTCTTCAACATTTTGTTACAATTATTGGATGATGGAAGAATAACCGATTCTCAAGGAAGAACAGTTAGTTTCACGAATTCTGTTGTGATAATGACTTCAAACATTGGCTCCAATTATATACTTGAGACTCTTAGCACAAAGGATAGCAAGGAAGCAGTTTATGAGATAATGAAAAAGCAAGTTATTGAATTGGCTAGACAAACCTTTCGCCCAGAATTTTTGAATCGAATTGATGAGTACATTGTGTTCCAGCCTCTGGACTCCAATGAAATAAATAAGATTGTCGAGATACAGGTGATTAATCTTTTCCATATATTACTCATTTACGTAAGCATTCATGATATTTTCTTAGTGCTTATGCTTAATGCTGACTGTCTGTAAATGTCTTGAGTAAGCTACTGATGTATTAGTGCTTAGGGTTTCCCTTTTTGCCAGTAGAACTTGCACCAAATTCTAGGGAGAGGGTCCCAAGATTTGGCCGTGGTCTTATTATGAAATAGTAGGAACTGATTTTTTTACTATCTAGAGGAAGCATGAGACCATATATGGCTACATTTAGGAATGTTTTCCACCTGTAATCTCATGCTCATTCCCTTGTAGGTTTTGCAAAAAGGAGGGGAGGTGTTCAGACTCGATCTAACTTGCCTTTTATCACATTATTGAATGTATATAATTTAAGCTATGCTTGTTTGACTATATATGTTAACTTTTGCTTTTAATAGTTAACGCAGCATATGAAATACATTGTGTCATCATTCTTGTCTTAAAAATTTAAATTGTTAAAAACACTGTCATTGCTATTTGCAGCTGAATCGGTTGAAGGAGAGGCTGAAGCAGAAGAAAATAGATCTTCATTACACGAAGGAAGCTCTTGAGCTTCTTGGGAAATTAGGCTTTGACCCAAACTTTGGAGCGAGGCCGGTAAAGAGGGTGATACAGAGGTTGGTGGAGAATGAAATAGCAATGGGCATCTTGAGAGGAGAGTTCAATGAAGACGACTCGGTGGTTGTTGATGCCGATCCATCAGACAAAGACATTCCTCCCCATAAAAGATTGCTCATAAAGAAATTGGACAGAGACTCTGTAATGGATGCCATGGTTGCTAATGACTGAGTTTGCATTTAGGAGTTCGTAAATTTTAGGGGCCAATTTTCATGTACAGGCAGAGGAAATGGGAGGTTTTGTTTGCCAGAGTGACTGTGATTAGCGATCTTATTATTGGTAAACATTTTTCATTCCAAAATTCTCATCTCAACTCAAAATTCTCATTTCATTATTACAATTTTTTTAAATTTTCACACAAAATATAATATACAATTTCTCTTTTTTAAATTCTAATACAATTTTTTCAAATTTCAAAATAATAATAATATTTAAAAATAATATTTTAAATTTTTATCTCAATTCAAAATTCTTATCTCTCCACCAAAACCTTCCTAAATAGCTGAAACCAAGGTCTAAGACCCATTATTAATTTTGTGTTAGGTGGTGGTGTTGTTGTACGTGCCACTTGATTTTGCTCACGTGCTGTTCCTACCTAGCCAATGGTCTCTAGTTATAAAGTATTTGTGACGTAAGTTGTAAGATAAAACAGCAGTACACTGAAAGAAACCTTGTTTGCAGTTCTATTGAATATTTGCATAAATTCTCGACCTCACGCCTTCAGCAGACGATGATATGATTGGGCACAACAAAATTGAAAATGGACCACAACGGTCATTTTAAAACTGCGATATCCCTATATTTCAAAAAAAAAAAAACTGCGATATCCCTCAGATTTCTTGGGCGTAACGTAACTCTCTTTAGACTTTTGAATATTGATATCTTTTTTTATTATTATTATTTTAACGAAATTGCGATAATCTCAATATTAGTCTATCTCATAAAATAAAAGGATCCCGATCTACTCAAAAAAATAGTGAGTAAGATTTTCATTGCCACATGAAATTTACAACAAAACCAGAAAAAAAATATTGAGTGCACGGAAAAAATAATAATTGTTGCAAAATGACAATACCCACACAAGGAAAGGACAAAAGTACTGTACATATATTTATATCATACACCTCCTGCTGCTGCTGCTGGTGGGGGACGAAATGTCTCCCATTTTTTATCTGCACTGAACAGCTGACCACCTTCAAGATAAAAATAGAAAATGGCTCATGAAACGAGACCGAAGCATTGACAACACATATTCCAGTTTTTTTTTTTTTTCTTAAAGAAAAAATTGCTAAATTATCGGAAAGAAACACGATGTTTCTGAAAAATTATATATTAAGTTAGAGATTCCTGAGGGGGGTTGGTAACTTCAGACCCAGAATTCAAAACTAACAAGGGAAAGATTCCCACATGAGAGATAGAACCATAGTTATCAAAATGAGAGATAGAACCATAGTGCGATGCAGCCTGAACAATGTGATACATTGTATTTTTAAAAATAAAAATCACATGATAGGTCGTCAAATTATCTTACATATGCTTATCTTTGTCGAAAATATTCTCAAATTAGAAGTACCTTTCGTTTCAATAATATATCAAAGTGCTTTGAAATACCACAATTTTCTGAAGTTTCAATAATATATGAATAGACCCAAAATGTCTCCATCAATAATGCTCCCGTCAATTGCCTCTATATGTATGCATAAGAAAACGACCGGCACCTTCCACCCAACATGTTTGTGTATCAGTGATTCAGTAATACCCAAATAAATATATTATATATTATTTCTATAAAGAGAAAAAGGCCAAAAATTGTACTATGGTTTGGAAGTGACCCCTTCATTATAGGGGAAACTCAAGACGTTACCCAGTGACAGGAACGACCCTCGAACTTTCCATATTTGCCTGCCTTGCCACTACAAGGACTTCAGCAACCATCTCTAGAATATAACATCATCGTTCACAAGGTAACTACTAACTGTCTTCCATGACTGCAACTTTGGCAGGTTTCATATTGAGTCATATTTGTTTTTAAATTTTTCGTTGAAATTTTTGAGACGCAGTATTAATAAATTATTGTATCTTGAAACTAGTATATGAAAAGTTATTTACTTTTTAATGAAGAAAAATTCTGCTTGAAGCCGGTGTCCCCGCCCGGAGCCCCATTATTTTTATTAGTTTCTCCCTCAATCCCAGCTTTTGTTCACTCCTCAAGTCAAAATTCTTCGCTCAAATCAGTTCTTGAAACCCAAATGAACATCCTGCTACTACAATTATATTTTAAGATAGTTTCATGTAAATTTTGATAAGAACTAACATTTGATACGCTAACAAAGCTAACAAAGGACCAGAAGCGAATGAGATTGTGAAAAGAGTACTAACTTAATCTATGAATCTTCTTCCTCAAAAGGGCAAGCTCTTCGAAGTCGAACTTGTTGTGAGAGACTTGAAATGATCTGAGGGAACAAAATCTTGTGGCAAATTTGCTCTTTTCACAATTCTCCTCATGTTGTTCTGCAAACTCTGTTGGACTAGCTGCTTCACTGCTTTCTTCTCCTCACTCATGTTATCTTCTGCCTCCTCCAAACACTCCTTTGAACCCCCGGCAATTGGGTTTGTAGAAGACGATGAAGACCCACCACCACAGATAGGAGCTGACATTGCTGCACCACCGAAACTCCCACCAAAACTCTCTGTAACTTGCTTCCCTTTATCCACTCTAAAACACTCCAGGATCCTTGAAGCCCTCTTCTGCGCCAATGTGCTACCCAAAAGGGTTAATTCTAGCAAGGATGATACAATGCCAGCCTCGATCATTGCTTGCCTATCACCATAGCCTTTGTGTGCCATGACCATCAAAATGTAGGATGCCTTCTCTTGGCAACCCGGTGAATCGGTCCAATTCAAAACATCAACCAATATTGGGAAAGCATCTGAAACCACACTTATCGCCTTTCGACCTTCTGGGGTAGATACCACATTGCTAAGGATTGCAAGGATTCTTTCGCTTACTACCATATCACCCAGCGATTTCAATAAAAAAGGGACCAAGTTGGTTTCCAAAACAAACGAAATGTTCAGCGAGAAGATTGAGAGATTGTAGAGAGCTCGGATTGCATCTTGCTTGGATTGGGGGCTACTACTTCCATGGTCTGAATTCTGAAGGGTTTTCACCAAGAATGGGATTGCACCGGATGATCCAATCACGGGCTTGTTTGAATCCAATGCGCTCAAGCCAAGGAAATTCGCCACTACAGCTTCGGAGACTGAAGAGTTTGGAGCATTTGGAGATTCGATCAGCTTTAGCATCTTGTGAACGCCACCGGCTTTGACAATGGCCGCTTTGTTCCTGCAAAGGTTCGATAAAACAAATTGGATTTAAACAGAAAAAAGAAGACGTACATTGAGAATAAAACGAGATTAATGTAGCAATTAAAGTGGATGCTAAAAAACTAAGTTCCAAACAATAGCAAACGAAATTAATAGACATATAAATAGGTAATTTATATTATATTAGCTATCCTATTAAGTACATTACTGTTTCGATAAAATAATGCAAAAGAAGATGGAAAGTGACCAAAAACTAAACAGTTCGTCAAACGAATGGTTGCTGAAAGGCACCAAATAGAAATAGACAAGTCTGGAAGGAAATCATGCAGCTGATAGAGGAAAGGAAAAAACTCATTCAGCATAAAGAAGCGAATATGGGAAGAACACACAAATTAATAATAAAAATTAAAAACACGAAACACCGATACTGACTTGTCCTTACAAATTGAACAGTCGCACGGAGATTAACACGCTACCGAAGCTAGAAAAATGATGGAGATTAGAGCGTTAATGCTCGAAAAAACGGTAGAAAGGAACTCTCAGAAGCAAAACGTGTAATAGCAATGAAACAAATCAAAGCGAGAAGGTGACAGAAAACAGAATATGATTCCGACTAAAAACGGAAACCGAAAAACTCACGCATCGTTTCCGATCCCGATATTGAGGAGCGCATAGAGCGAAGCGATCTGAGATTCGAGGTCTTCCGAATCCAGCATTCCTACCAAAGGAGGGATCGCTCCGAGCATCGCCAGAGTGACTCTAGCCTCCGAGTCTTCCTTGGAGCGCAGCCTCACTGTGCTCGCTGCAGCCTTTCTCTTCTCCGAGTCCTCGGCCTGGAGTTCCTTCGCCACGAGCTTCAGCTCCTCCAGTGCCTCCTCCTTCTTCTTCGTCTCGAAGTCGGTTACGGTCTCCGGAGAGTCCGCCATGCTTAGAAGATCCGAGAGCTTCTCGGACTTGACTCCTCGAGGTTTTTCCGGTGCCTTGGGCTTCGGATTCTCGGAAGCCGATCTGGCGCTTGTGGTGAAATCGTAGTCGTTGTGGCGGTGACGATATCTGGAGCTGCCACCGCAGCTGAAGGCGTCGAATAATTTGCGGCGGAGTGAAGAGCCGGAGAAGGAGTTCCATAAGCGAAAGTGACCGCCGGAGCTGGTGGAAGGGCGGTCGAGGATTACAGATGCAAGGTCGTTTCGCTGACACTTGGCCATTCCCTGAATGACGTGTTAGGCGAACTGCATTGCGGAGAAAAACAGTACACAACTGAGAGAGAGAGAGAGAGTTAAAGAAGAGAAGGCTCAGAATTTGTTTGTATTTTAATCAGCTTTACTTCTTCTTTAGTATTTAATAGCGTTCAGTCCCGAAGCTCCATAATCTTTCGAGTCCTGTACGTTTTACCACTAGGAGAGATCCACGTGATTATTATATTCCTTTTTTTTTTTTCCCTAAGCGATTATTATATTTCATTACATTAAATGTTGGGAGCTGCGTAAATCTCATCATTAAATTATAAAAATTTCTAATCTCTGAAAATATTGAGATGGGGCCTGCATTCATTCTTGTGGGAAATTAATGTGTTTCGTTTTTTCTTAAAGACAAATGAAAATGCCCAAAGCTCAATATAATGACTATGATTCATTATATTCTTATAAGCTACAGTTGATTCTTTGTTTTTCTTTAAAGCAGCCAGCTTGTAATGAGCAAATATAAACATTTATTATTATTAGATAATTTTTTATCATCAAATAGCTATAAATGTATCACATAATGATGAAAGTAGAATGAGAGTGATATATAACATTTTCCTTTTAAAAATTATTAGATGTAACGAGTGACTGATTGCACATCTTGGCTTCTAATTCTTTATAGTAATCTTATGACTTATTTGGACATTTTGAATATTTTAAATTTTTGTGAATAGTAATAAAATAATTTGGCTTAAAATGTTTTATTAAATTTTGAAAAAAATAAAGATAAAAACTTAAATAAAAATATTATAAACTTAGAAATATGATTGAATATAATTTTTATGAATAATAATAGCATTACCACCATTTTACAACTCCTTTACTACTCTTCTTATTTTTTTAAATTTTTCTAAAATATTTGTTTTACTTAATAGTTAAGAAAGTGATTATTAGTGAAATTGTATATTTTTAAAATTTGTTCTTAATGATTAAAGTTGTTGAAAAAATACTTAAAAATTTGATATTTAAAGTCATAGAGTGCATGAGAATCATGCAGTCTTTTTAAAAAAGTGAGTAAATATAAGATTTATATAAAAAATCATATTTTATATTTAAGTAATATTTAAAAATAAAATAATTAGAAATTTTGAGAATTCTATATCTCATATATGTCTCCAAACAAGCCCTTGCTCTTCTCAAGTGAATTCTTTTATATTCTTTTTTATCTCAAGTTTTATGTTCTCCAATTACAACAACTATGATATACTTTTGATAGCTTTATAAATCAAGAATGGAAGTAAAAATACAATAAGTTAATTGTTGTGATTATAAATAAATAATAATTATTATTATATTTTCCAACTTAAAATTGAAATATTTTTCTTTATCATCGAGTCCTCAGTTAAATCTGTCTTTTCATTTTAGTCAAAATTTAATTTAATTTTTTTATTAAGAATAAGGGTAGCGTGGAATAGGCTTGTGGAATAAGCTTTGGGAGAGTGAGAGAAAGGGAAGGGGAGGGGGCTTGCAAGAGAAGCCATGTGTTGGGAGGCTTTTTCATGGGCACTGGGAAAGTGTGTCAGTAGTAGTACTAGAGTGTATTCTACTGACACCATCACTATTTGTCCTTTTCTCTATTCTCTGCCATCCAGCTCATGTTGTTCGTCAAAGAAGCTTCCCGCGGGTCCCTTTTATTTCTTCGGTGGGGTCCGCTTCATCTGATTGGTTAGCGCATGATAATACCATAGACGACGGGGTACTAGAGTGTACATGCCGGTGATCCAAGTGTCAAATGTGTACGCGATGCTCTCTGACTTTAATAAACATGGGTCATGGGTGGGGTGCCCGAGGTGAACTGCCTAGCAATAATACCCTCCGCATTCTCAGAAACTACAGGTGTGCCACTGTCACATAGTCACTTCCATTTTTTTAATTTGTATTTCTTCTTGGCGAGATTTTAACAGAAAATAGCAGTGTTTGGATATAAATGAAGATTGAAATCATTAATCATTCTGGTTTCGCATATTTTGGTTGCGAGTGATTGTTCGTATGTGACGGAGAAAGTTTTCAAAATTTTGACGTCACTCTCTTAAGGAGAGGTTAGAACTAAATAGTAATATTTAATTTATAAGATTTAAATTTTAAAATATATATTTTAAATTAAATATATAAATACCGATTTAAAAGTAAAACTTTTATTTAGTAAACTATGATGGCAAGAATCCAAGCCTGTTAGTCTCATTCAAGATGCATAGACTTCCTCTGGCCAAATGATATGTTTATTTGTTTTGGTAGACAGGATGAACCTAGGCCATGTTTCTTGGTCTCACTTTTCATAATATTAATTTGATTCGGGTTTTAAATGCATGTCCACTTGGTGCTGGATAAAGAGGAATAAAATAAAATGTTGTAAAAAGTTTAGTTTAGGCTACATTGACTTTTCGGATAGGTTCTGAAACTTGGATTAGCTCCGGAATCTAAGCAGCCACGAAATCAGATTAGCTCATACAGAAATTGACAGGTGCACGCAGAACAGATGCTTGTGGCGTGTGAGACTATTTTAGAAAACATAGGTCAATGCCCGGAAAGTGTTGCAGCTAGTTGAGGAAGGATGGATGGTAGCATTGATAGGGTTGTAGTACACAGAGCAAAGCAAAGCAAAGCAAGGCATGGACTTTACGATCGAGTTTCAACCACCCAACAAAGTAAAATGTATATGGTTCCAATCATTCACTGCAAAACGCGTCCCCTCTGCTAAGATTATTACTGACATACACATGATTGGATCACTGTATCTCTTTTTCAAAAGCTTTTAGGCCTGTGTTTCTTTTATTTGTTTTTTTAAATAGCCTTTTATGTGTGGGTTAAATAGGTTCGTGAAACGAAACTGAACCTCGACCCGACAGTTGTTGATGTCGTCGCAACATGTCAAAACCTAGAGGACAATAATTATTTGTATAAGGACAGTGTACTTTACCTTTCCAAAGGTACCAATAGCACTGTAGCAGAGATATACGCAGTCAATAACTACGGCTTACAATAAAATTTCCGACTCCAAGTGTAAAAGTTCCATTTCCGATCTTAGAGTATCCCCATCCGGTTTTGTTTCTCCATTCTTATAATTTAACTTAAAATCACTTTTCTTTAAAATTTTTTCTAAATTTTATTCATTTTTCAAAAACCTCCTACATCTCATTCCCCATACCCATCTCTATTCTATTAAAATAATATTTTTCTATTCTTTCTTTATTATTTTTTTCTTTCATTTCTATTTACAAATTTAACTACTCAATATTTTTTCTTATTTCTTGAATTATTACTCTAGTGAATATTTTAAACAAAAATTTAAATTATTATTTGTGGGTATAATAATATTTTTATAATTAATTTTTTTATATTTTCGTAATTATTTAAATTATTATTTAAAAATATAATAAATATAAGTATGATAGAAAGTGTAAATGATTAGAAGTAGATAAATATAATAGAAAGTGTAAATAATTATAATAAAATATTAATAAAAAATAATATGGGGATGTACAGTAGTTCCCCATATTTGGGAAACTACTGTACATTTCACAAATCCTATCCCCAAAATAGAGATCCGGATGGAGACATCATTTTAAGTAAATCCCTATAATTTTCTATCAAATTATGGGGAAAACACAGTTTGCGGGGCCGGATGGAGATGCTCTTAAGATGCTAGCTATTACTGCCTAGCTTTACGAGAAGCAGCCAAGTGTAAAGTAATGATAACAGGAAATAAATCCACAACACGTTAAAAAGTAGATACATAGGGTAACATTATATCAAAGATAAATGATATATAAAATTAAGTTTTAAATATCAAAACTGTTAGATACAGTCGCAATATATAAGCAACGTGTAAACGATTGTATGAAAAGAATAAAAAAATAAAAAAAATAAAAATAGAATTGCTATGCCCACCGTTCATTCATCCCGCTTGACCATCTGCTTGACATGTTCATCCCGATGAAATGCATAATAATAGACTCAAAGGTTCTGTTTTGGGTTCGATATCCCGTGCTCGTTGGCTTACTCAGATCTTCATCTTCGACAATAAGTTTGAGGGCGAGATCCCGACGGAGATTTGCGAGATTCATGAACTCATCGCGATCAATGTGAGCAAAAACCGATTTTCCGCCGCATTGGGTGGCAAATCCAACCGCCGATGGAAGATAATCTCCTTTCAAAGGACCGTGTTTAGTGAGGAAGACGTAATTCCATGTTTGAAAGAAGAAAACGTGATTGGAATGGGTGGTTCTAGTCGGGTCTACAAGGTGAAGCTCAAGCCGGGTATTATTGTGGCAGTTAAGAGACTCTGGGCAGGTACCTCCCTAAACCCGGAGTCAGAAGCGGTATTCAGATCGGAGATCAAGACGTTGGGTCGGATCTGTCATGGCAATATTTTGAAGCTGTTGTTTGGTTGTAGTGGTGAGTCGTTTAGGATATTGGTGTATGAGTACATGGAGAAACCCATTCCCGAGCTTCGTGTCCTCAACCTTCCTCAACCTTCTTAGAAAAATACTGCAAAGGCACGCATGATTTTCAATACATCAAGCTTTAAATTCTCCGACGTTTTCTCAAAAGTTAAGCATATGCACGCATTAAACTGGCCGTATAAGTTCAATTTGTTCTATTTTACAAAGGAAATGCCACATAAAAGTTGCTCAGCTGATGAGAGAGAGAGAGAGAGAGAGAGAGAGAGAGAGAGAGAGAGAGAGAGAGGAAGGAACAGGAACAGGAACAGGAATAGGGTTCAATTCTGAAGAGGAAAGTGGGGGAGGGGAGGGGGGAAGTTGGGCGGGTGAGATAATGAAAGAGAGGAGAGAGAATTAAAAAAAATTATTTAATAAGCCGATTGCATGCCGTTTGTATCCGGCGCTTGCAAAAGGCATTTCCCTTTAAATATATATTCATAAGTTGTATAACATTACTGTTGAGGCATGTTTTGTTCTCCCCATTGGAAAAGTGAGTCTTTGCCTGTTACCTGCAAGAGCCTCGTAAAATGTGTGTGGGCCTGGCCCCAACATGTACAAAATTCCCCTACCAATTACTATATACCATAACCCTTTTCTCTATTGAGTCATATGGAACCTAGTCTCCCTTCCATCTCATCACATGTCACATTTCATTGGACTACCATCATATTCAATACGCTAGGATAGACCAACATACAACAATTAAGGTTTCGTTTAGTGCTGTTCATCCGGGCCGGACGAAATTCGGTTTCGATTTTCAGTCCGGGTCAAATCCGGGCCAAAACCAAGATGTGAAAATTCGGATTAATCCGGTTCAGGTACCAGATTTTAAATCCGGGACCCGGGTTTTACAAACTGTAAAAAACTCTAATCTAGCCGTCGCCCTCCCACCCCGAACCCAATTCAGATTTCTCTCTCTTATCTGCTCTGAGAGTTTTCTCTCTCTTCTCTCTTCTCTCATCCCTTCAACCCGACGTGCGGCTCACCGATCATCTCTGTCCTTGTCACGTTACCTCCTTCAGTGTCTCATCCCAAGGGTGATCGTGTGGTGGAAATGGGATAGAGGGAATTATTCCGGCCCCTTGAAGTGCCGACATTTTTATTCTTTATTGTGAGATACTTGACAGTCCTCAATTCCTAATCTCTCCGGTGCCTTTCTCGTCTGTCTAATTTTTTTTTTCACTGCCGTGTCTGTCTCGATCGCCGGTGACCTTTCGGTAAGTTTCTCTCCCGATCTGTGAACAATAAATGTAAATGTGGTAGATCTAGTGATTTTCCGAATGAGATTTTTTGGTGAACTTCAAAATTTGTAGGAGGGGAAAAGATGGAAAAACCCATAAGGGAGAATCTACATTTTGCATATATTTTTATATAAATTGGACTCTTTAATACGGATAGGGAAAGGCCAAAGCAGTAAGAGGGTTTTTTTGTTTTTTGTTACGTAGTAAGAGGGCTTAGGTTCAAAGATTTAGAACATTTTAACTTAGTTATGTTGGTTAACCAATGTTGGAGATTGGTACAAAATCCACACTCATTACCTCTGTTCAAGTACTTTCTCACAAGTTTGAGTGCATGTCTGTCAAACACACCAAGAGAAATACTAATGAATTAGGTGGCTCATTGCCTTGCCAAGAATGCACTAGATATAACTGACGTACTCATTGAATTAGAGGATATTCCTCTTTGTACTAATGCTTTTCTTTTATAGAGTTTCATAGCAATAAAATTATTTGATTCCTCTAAAAAAAAAAAATGGTTAAATGGTGGCCAACACAATTTCTTAGTTACTAGCTAAAGAACATTAAAAAATGGAGGCGCCATTGTGAGGTTATTGGAAAGGAGCTTCTCATCTTTCCCTTTGAATGATCGTGAATCTAATTCTATGATGGCAGGCAAGAAGCATTCTTAATTTGAGAGGAGTTTTGTTTGTGTTTGAATTTTCCTGTTACATGTTTCCTCTATTTTTGCAGGGAAAAAGCTTGGAAATAATGCTGCAAGCAATGTTGGTTCTGTTGAAGAATTATGGCAAGCCTTTTTTGCTAATCCAGTGGATTGGTGGGATAATAGGAAGAACAAGGTACTAAATTTAAATCCATTTAAATTTTCTCTATTAGGAGATTGGATCTTTTATACATGTTTAATAACTAGAAAAATACGTGGTAACTTGGTGCCTAATATTACATGGACTGCTTTTGACATTGGAATCACCTCTTGCTTTCATACATGCGAGATAGATGCTCTATGTTGCCACTGATTTATTGATACATGTTGCTTGTTTTGCTGCAGAAATACATGGAGGATTCTGCCTTCCAAGGTAAATGTTTTTTGCCATCTTCTTCTGTGTGTTCCTTAGATTTGATCTTTTCTATTGACCTTTTCTTTTCTTTTCTTTAAACATTGGCCTTTAAGTTATTGATGTGACCACTTATTTTACTTCCATCAGCAGTTTTTTGTGTTTGGAAGGAAAGTTAGCAAATATAGCTGGGAAATAACTAAAGGCCAAAAATAACTAAATTATTATTGTCATATAGTCAAACAAGGTATTTTTTTTTCAATTATTCAAAAAAGAGAGAAAATGTGTTTTTCCAACCAGTAGAGGAAAAGTCATGATTGGTAACTTTTCTGGGTGGGGACACTTCATCAACTCGTATCTAAGAAATTAGTATTTTCTGCAAAACCGGTTTGTGCAATGTGAATCTATCATGAGATATTTTGTTTGGAGATTTAGAATCTCATATTCTGTTGTAGATATTTTGTTGAGACACCATTTTCTAATTGCATCTCATATACTGCTCGATTGGGTTTGATTTCTTTCTTAAAACATGTACTTTTACAAGTTACAACCCCTCTTTTTCTAGGTTTCTGAGGCATTGTAGTTTTCCTTGTTAGTAAAAGTTTCATATTAATATAGAATCCCCTTTTTACATGTCTTAGTTGCAATGTTTTTTTGGTTCTTCGTTTCTAGGTTGAACCTCAAGTAAAAGTATTTTATGACAGTTGTGCTTGCACTTGCAGATTTCTTATTTGGAAAGAAATCTTTTTTTTTTTCTTCTCCATTGTTTAAGTTATCATTTTTCTTGTCCATTGTTTCAGTTATAAGACCAACTCATGGGGGAGGAATGCTATTCAAATCAGTTCAAGTTATTCAAATCGTTGCTGGAATTATTTTGTAATTCAAATCTTGTAGTTTTGTATTGTAATGTAATGTGTAAATAACAAAAATAATGAAATATGTAATGGATTGCATGCATTTTAGTTTTTCATATTTATATATTTTTAACATTTTGGAAATGGTAGTATTATGCTTTTTAATGAATTAGAAAAACCTTTTATATAATATAGTCTTTTATACAAAAGTATGATTTTCCACACTTTTTAAAAATTTTCAAATAAATATAGAAGAATTATGTTTTTCAACATTTTTTCATATAAATATGCTTCTAAAAAAAAAACCGCGTAAAACCCGGTAGTCGGATTTTCGGGTTACTAAAACCCGGGCTAAGCCGGGTTTCAGCCCGGATTCATAACCGGGTATATTTGGGCCGAAACCCAGCCCAGATTTTAAATTCAGATTCCAGACTTGGTACCCGGTTGATCACCCCTAGTTTTGTTTAAATATTAGTATCTCAAATGATTTATAAATATTAATGAAAATAATAATGAAATAATATTGAATAATTTATAAATAATAGTAAAATAGAGTAACAATATCTTATAACAATTGTGTTTCTAAATAGGCTACAAATCATTTAAATTAGATCTAGTAATTTCTCCCTATGTTCAAAATAATAATAATTTATCCTCCCACTACATTGTCCGGACTTACGATTTACTCTACTATGGCCTAGAGATCTGTAGACCTTCAATGATTTGGATCACAATCGGGGGGGTCTTTTCCAAATACCTAGCTAGTTTACAACCCAAGCTAGGTATTGGAACATATGAAAATTAATTTATATATTGATGATGATAAGGTGGGTCAACAGTTAATACTAAAAAACAATAGGTCCCCCATTGCCGTGCCATTAAGTTTTGATCACGCGCACAGGAAGGAATTGCGGCAGGTTCTTGTAGGTTGTGGCCTACCGAACTCAGTGACTTCAATCACGAACAAGCTTTATGACATGGTTGGGAACGAGACACTCTTGAAATGTATATTTTGGACTTTAGAACCCATGTTTCCATGTTAGTTTCTCGCGTTAAGTCGCTTTCTTGCGCTTTAGTAAAGGGAACCAATGAGACGTACCATGCAGTAATCTCAACACAAGGTTAAAATGTGTGAGAGAGAGAGGAAAACCTTGGCTTTTTGGGTTGAATGGGGGGGGGGGGGGGGGGTTATTCAACACCAAGTCCAATGTCTTCGATTAAGTAACACATTACTTTCGAAAATGTGGATAAGATGTTCAGTACTATAAGCCCCATTCAAACGCATCTCCCGTTTAGTCCCAATCGTTTTGCTGACTATGACTAGTTTCTGTTGCAATCAAAGGTATATCGAAAGGTGAATTGATATCGTGACTCGCAGGTAAGGGAGCGGTATCCAACGCGAGGTAAGGGAATGAGGTCTTTGGTAATAGGGTGTGTGGGAGCAGAGAACCAAACAAAATAAGGCCCAAGGTGACCCAAGGATGTATGAAGGGCTGCCATCCATGGCCTGCACTGCGTTTTCACCGAAAGAGAAAGTTTAACGCATTGGGCCTGGACCTGTCAAGGACCAACTCAAGCCCTCAATAAAGGAGAGGAAAAAGTCGGAAAAGAAAGCAAAACACGCAGTACTTGGCGGATTACCTTTGGCAGGTTAAAAGCATCGCACAAAATGTGCAAAGCAATTTTATCGTTTCAATGTATGCCAATTGATAAGGAATGATTTTGAAAATGAAGTTAATCATTGATTTTTAATCGCATCAACGTCAATTTTTAAAATCAAACATTGTGTTAAAATCGTTAGAATTTTAAAATTAAACCAGTTCCAGTTATTATGTATTTATAATAGAAGAGACATTTACACACAAGTTAGATTTTATAATATTTATGGAATACTTAATATTATTCAAAAAATATTAGTAAATTTTGTAGAATTCATGTAATTTGAATGAAAATTCAAAGAATGATTATCATAATTTCATACAATAAAGATTTGATTTATTTTTGAGAAATATTCTAACGATAAAGTGATTATACAAAAATAATCTCACACACTGATGTGGTTTTGATGTAATTTATCAAATTGTAAAATTATTTTTATTAGAAAGTAGATTTGACGGATCACAAGAAGGTACATTAGTTTGTAAGATTACTTTTATATAATCTTTTTGTGTATTTAACAGTCATCTTTATTTTTAATAAAAAAATGAGGAGATAATGAAGGAATATGCGATAGAGTAGTAATTAAAGAATAAATAAGGTGACATAGCAGCACATCCATGTCTACAATGGGTTTATTCAGCAATAACGGCTGTCAAATACTCAAATGCCAATCTTACCAAACCAAACAGGCTCTTAAGAAGTCAACGATGCCCCATGGCCTTGACTTAATGACTATATGCATTTGTCGGTATAGAAAATTTAATGAAATATTATTTGCACGTTTATACAATAAAAAATACAGTATGCCCTTTCAGACAGAATTCCCCCAAACGGTACGATTAATGGAGAAATCCAGATGGCACGTTTTCAACCATCAAGCAAAATGTCCTGTTTTTAGAATCGGAACTCCAAGAAGCTGCGTTTAAGCTAACCAACCCGCTCTTTCTCGGTGCCTTACGCGTTCTCCATTTCTTTCTTAAGAGCCTCTTCTCAAGATCAAGAGTGGTACAAAAATGGCAGGGAGTGGATTGTTTGAAGAGATCATAGAGGGTGATGTTTACAAGTACTACTCTGATGGTGAGTGGAAGAAGTCAACTTCCGGAAAATCTGTGCCAATCATCAACCCCACCACCCGCAAGACCCAGTTCAAAGTCCAAGGTAACTCCATAATCCCCCCTTCAGCAAGCTACAACCCACTTCCTATTTCACCTTGAATTCCAGGAATTCTTGTTCTTTTATTTATATCTCGTTTCTATTTGGATATTGTTGTGTGTTTTTATCTTAGTTATTGATTTAATTACTAGTTTATTCAAATAACACATGGTGTGAAGTCAAGGAGGTTACTATTTTCAGAATCGTTCTTTGTATATCTTTTTTCTCTTTTTTGTTTGTTACTGTGCAATAAAATGTATGCTTTTCCAATTATAAAATTATTCTCCGAGTTAATTTGATTATGAGTAACTCATGTGTTTCACTGTGTCTGTTAGCATTAATCTAGAAACTAAAAGAAATTAGCTTTTTTTTTCTTTCTCATAGAGTTAATTGCATAAAAAATCAAGATAAGCCCAACCTTGGAGCAAACAAGATAAAACCAGATTATAGAGCAAGATTTGACAAGTGACAGTCAACAAATTTGAGTTTATTTAAGTATCAACAGTTTTTTTTTTTTTTTTTCCATCCATTTGAACTCACCTGGATACTTCTTTTAGGCTGTTTGATAGGTGCAATTTCCGTGGCCTGCCACTAATAAATCTTTCAAACTGGAATCCAAATGAAGCCTTAAGATCAATGAGTTTGAAGTTTCATGTATGCATTAATTGTGGAGTAATCAATTCTGATCAATATATTACAAGCAGATTCTGTACTTATATAAATTGATGGCTTACTAAAAATGCTACTGAGTTGAAAATTTGATCAGATACGTTTTTCTTGAATTAAATCCAAACAGCTTGCACTCAAGAGGAGGTGAACAAAGTCATAGACGTTGCAAAATCAGCACAAAAATCATGGGTAAAGACCCCGCTATGGAAAAGGGCAGAATTACTTCACAAAGCAGCGGCAATTTTAAAAGAGCACAAAGTGCCTATAGCAGAGTGTCTCGTCAAAGAGATTGCTAAACCGGCTAAGGATGCAGTCACTGAAGTATGTGGGATGAAAAGTCTTCCTTTCATTGAATAATATGTGGGAAATTCAGTTCCTTATCTCTTGACTAAGTAATTCAATTTGAAGATTTGGAAGTAATTTTCTTGCCTTTAAAAGAGTTTATGGCATTATGGTTTTAATATGTTTTTGTACTTTGAGAAGGTCAAATGCTAACCAAATATTGCCCCAGATTTTATTGTTTTCTAGTGCTGGATAGGTACTTTGTGGATATCCTTACAAAACATGATTGCATTATAATTGGGTTTTGATTTTTTTTTCCTTGGCATGATGAAGGTTGTTAGGTCTGGGGATTTGGTGTCATACTGTGCTGAAGAAGGGGTGAGGATTCTGGGAGAAGGGAAGTTCCTGGTTTCCGATAGTTTTCCTGGCAATGAGAGGACCAAATATTGCCTCACTTCAAAGGTAATTTAACTTAATTTTTTTAAGGTGCTCATGTTTTGTGTAGGTGCCTTGCAACTGCACCTTGTTGATTTTATTATGTTAGTGATTAGCATATTACTTGTTTTGGCCAGTGGTTTTGTTCATAGGGCCCCTTCAGGGACATTTTTTTTTTTTGTCCTGACATGATATAGCTTTATTCTTAGGGGAACTTTAAAATATGTAAGGTATATCTGGAGAATCATTGACCAGTGATGGCATTATGTATGTTGCAAACCCTTCAAACAACACAATATAATTATAATATCAAATTCTTTTGTTTTTATTGCCAAAAAATATTAATTAAGTGGTAGCAAAACGCCATAGGGATGCTTCTCTAAAATAATAGTCAAAATGGACCGATTTAGTTAAGAATTCAAAGAATATTCTTTGGCTGACAGAAATTGAAAAATTAAGGCTATCTTACATATTTATGTATGTACCTATCCATAATGCATGGGTGCATGGATGCTTGATAGAGAGCTTAATTTAAAGGAAAAAGAATAAAAAAAACCAAGATTTTACAATGAATGAAATATCACATAATGGGTGAGGAAGATGGAGAGTTTACAATCTAAAGCCAAGTAAATTATGGCGATGAGTTTATGTCTCAAGGTGGTGAGTAATTGTTGGCTATCTAGAATAGATGAAGCAATGTATGGCCATATATACAACCAAGTAGTTCTTGCATGGATTTATTTATCTTCCATTTAGTTGCTCTTTTATGCAATTCACTGTGTGCCAAAGTTACTTGTATCTTCTACAAGCCACCTGTTCCTAATTCAAGGCTCATGACTAGCAAAATCAAGATTTACTTTGAGAAGTCAACTCTTTTATGAGATCATACTGTAAAATCCAGCCTCACGAAAAACATTTCTGGTTGACCATTCAGTTGATTTTTGCTTTAATAACCTTAAAAGTGATGGTTGTTTGGGGTGAAAACTATATGTGAATTTAGAATTGGAGATTGAGTCTAACATTAGATGAGTACCATAACAGAAATGAAGCATCAAGACAGATTAGGCCAAACAACGTACGACAATCTTCCTCTGCCACTTCTTATGTGATGAATAAAGAAGGATGTGGTCAAATATTTTGGATTTCTTCAATTGTGCATGAGTTCCTATGTGTTATGACAGTGATTCACTAAAATTAGTGAAAATTTGTTCTCTCACTTATTTATGCTGTTTGTATTAGATGAGTAACTTGGACTTGCAACTATATGCAGGTTCCACTTGGGGTGGTTTTAGCCATCCCACCCTTCAACTATCCTGTCAATCTGGCCGTTTCCAAAATTGCTCCTGCTCTTATTGCCGGAAACTCTCTTGTACTGAAGCCCCCAACCCAGGTATGGAATTAATGTTTGATGCCCATTTTCTTCCACCACCTTCAATCATACATAAAGTTTCCAGTGTGGCTGAAACTTTGATATTCCAATAATATCACCACACAAATGGACTTTTATTTTGTTTAAATAGCTTTACAAACCAAGTTGTTCTGATAAGCTTATGTTATTGCTTGTAGGGTGCTGTAGCCGCACTCCACATGGTGCATTGCTTTCATTTGGCTGGCTTTCCCAAAGGCCTTATTAGCTGTGTTACGGGGAAAGGTTCTGAAATTGGTGACTTCCTTACAATGCATCCTGGGGTCAACTGTATAAGGTTATTTTTTGGTCATCATAAGATATTTGCGTTCCATCAGTATCTTGTTTCTTATCCTTCCTGATTGTAAACCTTTTTCCTCCTTTCTAGTCTTATAGCATCAAAACTTGGAGATATGCATCTTTAGATCAAGTAGGAGGCAGAATCATTATAAGTAAGCTATTAGAAAATTTGTATTTTGACTTTTTGGTCAATGGCTTATGCATCCCTCCATTACCAATCAGGCAACTTGTCCAATTGGGGATTTAAACTAACTCTGAACTTGAAAATCAAATAGGATGTAGAATCATATATTTGCATGTCGAGTAAGTTCTACCTAACAAGCATCCTCCTCAGCTTCACAGGTGGAGACACTGGAATAGCAATTTCAAAGAAAGCAGGCATGATTCCTCTTCAGATGGAACTAGGTGGTAAAGATGCATGCATCATTCTTGAAGATGCGGATTTGGATTTGGCAGCAACTAATATCATAAAGGGAGGCTTCTCTTACAGGTGAAGGAAATATATGGAACTGCTAACCGGACTCACTTCAACCTAATTGTCCATATCATCAAGTCTTGAATTGGCATTAGATTTGCTTTAAGAATATTTAATCAGAAATTCATATGCATCCTCATATAATTGTCCATGTCATGAATTGGAAAAACGAGTTTAGAGCAGATGCAGAAACTCCCTTTGAACGAAAATCCCCAACTGCCAGTTCTCTCTATTATGTTTCTTAACTAAAGATAGAATGACATTGCATCCAAAAGGAATGGCTTTCTGGCACATCATTCACCCTTGCACTGTCGGCAAGGATGCAATGGCTTTCTTCCCTGCAGTCTATGCAAATAATTTCCTGTTAATTCTTGGTATCTCTCATGGAAAATAATTTATAAATCACAACCCCATCACTATGAGTGCTTTTGGTTTTACATGGCTCTATCTGCAGTTCACACTTATGTCTCATAATTTGTGTGCTGTTATCTAAATCAGTGGTCAAAGATGCACGGCTGTAAAGGTTGTCCTGGTCATGGAATCTGTTGCTGATATTCTTGTCGAGAAAGTTAAATCTAAAGTGGCAAAATTAACTGTTGGGCCACCTGAGGATGACTGTGATATTACTCCGGTGGTTACGGAGTCCTCTGCTAACTTTATCGAAGGCTTAGTAATGGATGCAAAGCAAAAAGGAGCTACATTCTGCCAGGATTACAAAAGAGAGGGAAACCTCATATGGCCGTTGTTGTTAGATAATGTTCGACCTGATATGAGGATTGCATGGGAGGAGCCATTTGGTCCAGTTTTGCCTGTCATCCGTATAAACTCTGTTGAAGAAGGAATCCATCACTGCAATGCTAGCAATTTCGGTCTTCAGGTATTTTCTAAAAACTTCTCATTCCAGCTTGTCCAACTTTTCATCACAAGTCATGTAGCTGTTTTCGGGTCTCTGTGAATAGAAATTATTGACAGTGCCCATCTGGATTTTAATTCTCATAGGAGTTTCAGTTTATTTAGTTTTTCTTTTATTAGTGGCTATTCGAAACTTTTAACAGCTTTAGTTTCTAAAACCTCTGCACCAAGTTTTCTGTTTGCCCGATTCCAGAATTCCTTATAAGCCCATATACAATTGCAGGGTTGTGTTTTTACAAGAGACATAAACAAAGCAATTTTGATCAGCGATGCAATGGAGACAGGAACTGTTCAGATCAATTCGGCACCAGCTCGTGGACCAGATCATTTTCCTTTTCAGGTGCATTATCTTTCCATGTTACGGAGTTCCCTGATATATGTGAATATTTCTTACTATATTCACATCCCTATGAGTTAGTAAGCAGATGGGGAAGCATCCAGCATGGTTGCCAATATGTGCTTTCACCATTTATTGGCATTACGCTGGGCTTCATATGATAAGGATATTTACTTCCTTTCCTCCTAATGCAAATCTTATCTGTATTTTATATTTTGCATGGCTGGGATTAGTCTCCATGATTACGAGTAAATCCCTTTTGAATCCCACGAGAGCATCATTATCTTAAAAAGATTTGACTGACATTGCTTTCTTACTACAGGGTCTGAAGGACAGTGGAATTGGTTCGCAAGGAATCACCAACAGTATAAATATGATGACAAAGGTCAAGACCACCGTAATCAACTTGCCCTCGCCTTCTTATGCTATGGGTTAATTTGCCCTGTTAGGATATAAATAATAATAAATTACATGTAAACATGAGAAGCAGCTTTTATGCTTTAGGTTTTTGGAGAAAAACAGTGGACCAAACTTGGCTTGTAAAAGAGACTATTTTATTGTGGACTGGTGGGTCTCTTCTCTTCTCTCGAGTAGCAAAAGCTGCCATATATAGATATCAATAAATAAATCTATGTCTCTGCTTGTAAAATAGAAAAAAAAAAAAAAAGGAGTTGGCACAAAATTAACAACAATCCTTTTTTCAGCTTCATATGCCTCCTTTAATATTATGCTTGAATGAGTTATGTAATATATATATTATTTTTATGTATTTTTTATATATTTTATTGATGTGATTAATTAAAATAATTATTTTATATTAAAAAATAATAATATAATTAATAAAATGTGTAAATAATACATAAAATTGGCATATTTGGTCTTATCTTTTTTTATTTTTTGAAGAAAAAATGTCTCTATGGAGTGTTTCTTTATTAATTATTAGAAAATTTCCTTGATAAGGAAAGGAAAGGCTAGAAAAAAGTAGGCATTAAAAAAATCCAACGGTCAGAGGACCCCCACACCGAGTCGTGCCAAAATCCAAAGGCGGATCTCAAACTCGGAATTTAACTCGAGTTCACGAAACCCGTAGAATCCGAGCCCAATCTTCGCCAGATCCCCTTGGCTTCTTTTAAGATCGCACCAAAATAAATATTTTTGGTCGCGCACCTTCGAAACACGAACACATATCAAAAGTTGCAACCAATTACAAGAGGGGAAAAAAAAAACCAGAAAATTTTCTTATTTTCTATAAATGTTTTACATCGGATATTTTTTAAAAAAGTAATACATATATTTCTGCGTTTTTTTTCCTGAAACTCTAGTCCTCTTCTTCTTTCTGAAAATAATAAAAAAACCCTAAAACTTTTTCTGGGAAAATCGTAGCACCTTCTTTCTAGGCACTCTCTGAAATCCTCGGTATCTCCTTTTGTTCGTGCGCTCCGTAGAGTTTCCATGGTGTGAAATCGACGCAACGATTGTGAGATTTGAAGGGATCTAGGGTTATAACTCGAGCGACAATGGCGTCTTCGGATACAGAGCTCGAAGAACAGCTTCTGCAAACCGGGAATAAGCTCGTCGACCCTCCCTCCTCCGTGGATGAGCTCCTGTCTCTTCTCGACGTAAAGCTTCGATCTTTGTTCCCATTCGTTTTTTTAATTATTTATTATTATTTTAAATTTTGTACTGGAGTTCGTACGTGGATTTATTTATTTTGTGGATATGACTATTGGTCCTATTTAATGAAATGGTTCTTGATATCTTATACCTTTGAAGCTTGTGATGTGGGGGATTTTCGTAATCTGTGTATCCGCCTTCTGTCTTTTATTCTTCTGTTGCATGTTTTCTTGCTGGTTGAGTTAGTTTATACGATTTCTCTGAAGTAATATAATGAGCTTACTTCATGGGACTTTTACATAAGGTACACGGATTGGTTTGAGTTAGGAGTTCTGCATGCCGCGTAACTAATCGTTTGTGCTAGGCTGTCTGCAACACTCGTCCTTGACAATCATTTAAGAAGAGGATTTATATGAAATCCTTAGCTTAGTAGATTTTTATATTTATTTTAACGCTATAGTGATTTGATAGGGCAGATTATACCCGTTCCTTTTTCCTTAGCTATGGGGCCAATTAATTGGATTCTGCAGTAAACAAAATGCCTTGTTGGTAGGAGGTTTGGGAAATTATGGGGAATGAGATACATTAAGACCGGTAGTTTTTCATTATTGCTATTTTATCCCCTGCGGGGCGCGGGGGTAGAGGGCAAGAGAGACATTTCGATTTTGATTCGATTTTGTACATGTTTTATGCAGAAATCTTGGAAAGAAAATAATGGAAAGGGGGAGGTCGATTTTGAATTATGAATTTTCCAAAGCAGAAAGAGGCGGGATAGGCACAAAACCATAATAGCTGATGTTTCTGTTTCTTTCCATTCTTACCTGTATTTTTGTGGAATCGCGTTTTTGTACACGAGTCAATGAATTGCTCTTTTTGGATGTCTGATTATTTTGCTCTCTAACCATGAACCAGAGAGAGCTGTGTTGCTTATTTAATTTTAATTTAGTCACTATTTTTTTTTTTGGAGGGGGGTGGGGGGACTGATACAATTCTCCATTTCCAACCAGGAATCAAAGTATAAGAAAGGCCTTTGGAGAGTGTAATAATATTTTTACGTGTCTCTAAAACTACGACTAATTTCCTCCCTTTCTGAAAGTGGCAAAGCCCCATTTTAGGTCTTTGCATGAGGTACGGCGAATAAAAGGCTTTCATCAGAGCCTGCTTTGTGCAAATGCGTGAAACTTGCGAAGCTGGATCTTGTTTGAAGTGGGCTCAACCATTTATTTCTAATGTATTGTTGCACGAACTCGACACAAGTTATGTTTCCAACATTTGGAGCATTTTCCATTTTTTGTCATCTTGCAAAAACATTGTCATCTCCTTTCCAACGGTGTGATGAGCTATGCAGATTTCAAGAATTTTCGCGTTTACATCTGTTGCATGTAGTTGAGTATCCAATGTTTAAAACTATATTGGGAATGAAAATTTATTTGGATGATTTATTTTTTGGAAGTTTTGACAATGAATTTGTCAGGGGGCTGGTTATAGGTTACAAGGAGTGTGGTATGTAGATAATACAAGAATCATATGTTAGTGAACTAGTGCATCGGGAGATTTTGACCTGTTAGGAGTACAGCAGCCGCTTGTAAAGTTGATCTTACAAATTACACGCCTCTTGATTTTTGACCTGTTAATATTATGGCAGCTGCTTGTAGAGAATGCTAGATTGTAAGTTAGTGACCTAGTTTGTTGGGAGAAAGGCGATATTTGACCTGTTAGTAATACGACAGCCACTTGTAAAGATGATCTTACAAATTACAAGCCTCTTGATTTTCTCTTGGTATTTTTATATTTTTGCTTGAGCTATGTAATATTTTAGTTAGATCTAAGTTTTAGAAATCAGTCTCTCCCTCTCTCTAAACCTTTATCATTTCCCATTGTCTGATATTCTCTTGTGATCGAAATACCACACAATTGTTTTTTTATTTACATATTTTTTTTTTGTTTTCTGTTTACTGCTAGTCGCATTTGTAAATTTTTGTTTTACATGAGGTATCTTCACCTTTTGTTAGTGGATCAAATTTGGAAAGAGAACATGCAGTATCTGGCTCATTGATTGGTATCTTCTATCTAAATAGACTAACACTATCCCGCATCAAGTTCCCTTTCATTAATACCGATGGACCTTATTTGGAAAACTTTGCCAAAGAGAGTGTTCAACTGTGGAGCTGTGAAAATCTTGAGTATCAGATTTCTTTGATGTCCACTTTCACATGTTTATTAGGTGTTAGTGAATGGTTAGATTGCTATTATTTTAATTATTGTAATGATGAGAGGTTGATTGTTGTGTTCATGGGCTATGCTTTCTGTGTTCTCTAATAAGAAAATCTTCTAGTACTTTTCACAAAAAAGATGAGAGGCTTATTGTGGTAAAGTTTATTACTTTCTACTCGTTCATAGTTCTTATACTTGCATAATCATGTTTTTCTCTCTGGTGATATTAGCATGTAGAAAATTGTTTGTTGAGAGTGGAACAGTCGCCTACCAAATCAATGCACAATGCACTTTCTCCATCACTCAAAGCACTGGTTGGTGATCAACTTTTTAGACATTCAGATGTCGATGTGAAAGTTGCAGTTGCCTCTTGCATCAGTGAGATAACAAGGATAACTGCACCTGATGCTCCTTATGATGATGACCAAATGAAGGTATCTGAACTTATTGGTTGGGATATTGTTAGAAAGGTTAAAATATTAACTGTCTGTCTCTGAAATTTTCTTTTCTGTTTTATTTTGTGCAGGAGATCTTTCAGTTGATTGTTTCTTCATTTGAGAATTTATCTGACAATTCCAGCCGGTCATATACAAAGAGGACCTCAATTCTTGAAACTGTTGCAAAGGTCAGGTCATGTGTGGTAATGTTGGATCTTGAATGTGATGCACTGATCCTTGAGATGTTCCAGAATTTCCTGAAGGCAATAAGGTCTGAACTATTATTTTCTAGTTGATGGTCACCCCTTGAGGATGTTTTGTCATTGACAGATATCTGCTTCAGTATCTCTCACCTATACTATAAAAAAGATATCTGCTGTAGTATGTCTTATCGATGTGGAGTCTGATGTTTTCTCTAACCAACAGTTCCTTAGACTAATGTTTTCTTCTACCAATATGGACTGTTGCATGAGTGGTGCTACCCAGAACAGGATCAGGCGCACATATATGTTGACTTATTTGAAATTGTTGGCAGTATCGAGAAAGAGTATTATTCGTAAATTTAATGTAAGGTTTATGGTGTTTATATCGTAAAAAGTGTATCCTTAAATCTGTTGGATACTAAAAGACAAGTTTATGCCTTTTTCCCTGGTTTGACTTCTGAAATTACACTTATGTTGTCTTGAAAGATCATTTAGGTTTTTATGACAAGTAAATATGGTACAAGCTTGCGGTGAGAAAAAATGGGTTCTTTCCTCATGCACGATTCCTGATGCATTCATTGACTAGTCTTTTAAACTTTGTTGGGTGAAATGGAGAAACAGGAAATTTATACCGTGGAAAAGCATTCAGCACAACATAATTTTTTTACATAACCTGAGGTTGACTTTACTTTGATAAGTTTATGCACTTATTTTGGGTGTTTTATTTTATTTATTTATTTTATATAGAGCTATGCAGCATCAGTGTTATATGCTTTTCCTTTTACTTTGTTGATCTGTATTCGATTCCCCAATCATCAATTTATTGTTTTCCAGTAGGAATTTCCTGTTTTGAATATCTGGAGCTGTTATATCTGATAAATTATACCTATAAAGAAAATCTGATAAGTTGTAGTAACTTAACTATCCCTAGAAGCCTTGTTTGGATATAATTGCTTGAAATTGTTATTTATATATTGCTATTGCTGATGGTTTTTCATGTTCAACTTTCAGGGAACATCACCCAGACAACGTCGTTTCATCTATGGAGACGATTATGACCCTTGTTTTAGAAGAAAGTGAAGACATTGCTCTAGAGTTACTCACTCCGATCTTAGCTAGTGTGAAAAAGGACAATGAGGTTAGTTAAAGTGAAACTGACAATATGCTTCCCCACTCTCAATTTTATCAATTTTCTGACACCCTCCATTTCCAGGAAGTTTTGCCTGTTGCTCAGAAGTTGGCAGAGAGAGTGCTTGAAAGCTGTGCTACAAAGGTTAAGCCTTACCTGATTCAAGCAGTGAAAACTTTGGGAATATCTTTTGATGACTATAGTGAAGTTGTTGCTTCAATATGTCAAGAGACATCTGGAACCGTTGAGCAGAATGAAGTCCATGCTATTAGCAAGGATATGGTAATCTTGTCATTAAACTCGATAGAAAATTTTACATCTGTTGCTGCTTCTTGACTGTAAAAGAACCCTTGATTTGGTTCTTCTTCTATAGCCCTCAGTATCTGTTCTGTACTTTATTATTTGCTTTTATGACTGTAAATGAAAACTTGATTTGGCGTCCCTCCATAACCATCTATAGATCTGTTCTGTCCCTGCATCATAGTGTCTGACTAGTATTCACCAAGATCTAGTTACTATCCTTTCACGTCACTGTCTGTATAATTTCTACCATTTTATTCTGCTTAACTCTATGTTCCTTTATAACTCAAACGAAAATTTCAATTCACTCTTGAAATCTTGCTATATAAGCAGTGGCTTGAGCCAATGTGGTTTCTGATGCTCTTGTTTGCATCTAATTTTGGTAGCATTAATATTGAGATCTTCTGTCTATTTTCTAGAAGTTCTATCTGATAATTTTCTTGGTGTGGACCCTGGCCAAGATCAGGTTCATTCATGGAGATTCACAAATGTATTTTCATGTTGGCTTAAAGCCCATATGATGATTTTATTGGGCACCTTTTTTTTTTTGTTGGGGGGGTTGGGTGGCGCTTCCTTCTATTTAGGAGCTGTCCCGTGTGATGTCATTTATTGGTGGTTGACGACAATTGTTTACTGGTGCTAATCATTATACATGGCTTATGTGGGTTGTTTTTATTCAAAATCATTTTTTGATTGGCCTGTGTGGTTATATTTTTTGCAAGGCTGATGAGAGCAAGTCAGGGAAGGCATCGGTGGATGAGAGAGGCCCAGTATGTTATTCTTGCACTTTTTTAAAAAAAAATGCTTTGATTTTTAATTTGTCGCTTGTTTTTATTGCTTCCTTGTATGCATAAATCTCTGAGCCTAAGGTGTCTTTTACTCCATTGTTCAATTGGTCAGGAGGATAAAGAGAAATCAACAGCAGTAGTTTCTTCTGAACAAGTTGATCTTGCTATTCAGCAATCTCCCAAATCAGTAATGAGCAATGGTGTCACACAAACTGGGGAAGATGACTCTCTGCAGCTTTTGAACTCTGAAAACAAGGAAGAGTATGGTCATCTTTCTGATCAATCCAAAAATATTAGTACATCAAGCAATGCCAGACCTAATAATTTGGAAACTGAGAAACTGTCAGAGCCTAAAAGTAACAGCAAGGATGCGTCTAGTTCACCTCCTGTGGACCCATCTGTTGAGTCTGCTGGGTCTTTAAAAAATGAAAAAGTGGCTGGTATTAAGATATCCTCACCGAAGGCTTTGGATAATGAATCTGGAAATGTTGCTGCCCTATCCCCAAGAGGTAGCCTTCCTGATGAAAGTCATTCCAAAAAGGCTGGTGGACGACCAAAAAAAAGAGAGAGCTCGATTAAGGAGGCTATGCCATCCTCACATGATATTTTGAAGAAGGTATCTGAAGGAATAGGTGATTTGGAGCCAAAATCAAATAGACGCTCAGGGAAAAAGGTGCCCAGTGAGATTTCTAATGAGAATAAAACACCAACTGTGGTAGATGCATCCAGCAAGGAAATTAGTGATCCAGAGGCAAAACCATTGAGGCAGCCAGCCAAGAAGGTAGATGGAAGCATTAAAATCGATGGATCCTCTTCAAAGCAGCCAGAAGACAAGAAAAAGCGGGGACGGGGAAAAGCTATTTCTGATAAGGATGAAACCAAATCTTCTACCAAGGCTGATGAAAAAGTATTTTCTTATTGTCTTTGGAATCATGAGCTTGCTGCTGTATCAGTTTATTGCAAATGAATTGTCTTGAATCCTATAACTAAGAGAAAGTTGTCCCTGTGATTTATGTAGGAAATGGTGTCTTCACCGAAGTCAGTCACAAAGTCAACTAAAGTCGATAGTGTCTTGGAGGAAACCCCTAAGACAAATCCCAAGAGGAAGCGTACTCCAGGAAAAGAAAAAGTACATATTCTTGATTTCATAGGGCTTTGTATTTTTTCGTTCTATTTTCAGTTTCAAAATGGAATTTCTAAATTGTGTGAGATATTGTGCCTGACATTTTAATCTGTGGAATATCCTCCTTGAAGCTAAGAGTATTGCATGATAGCATCCTTTTTCTTGTTGTAGTATTGATATGTCTCTCTTATTCGAATTGGTTACAGTCCTCTTGATACCGGAATGATATCATTGATTCTTGTAGGCATAAAGTTTCTGTAGTTTGAGTTTTTCCATTGTGGTTACTTTTCATTTTTGCTAATTAGACCAAGTGATACATTCACTCATTTCATCGGATTTATGTAGTTATGCTTGCAAAGCATTATTTTGGCATCTGTCGGATGTTATTATATTCTTGTGCGATTTTGTTCTGCATTTAGCTGCAGTATTACGATGTACAGATATCTAGATTGTTGTGTTATATATATACACTTTTTGTCAAAGATCAAATTTATAAAAAATAGTGGTATAGATGGTTCATGTTGAATAAAACGATTGTATGAAATCAGCATTTCATGTCTAATAGTGAAAAAAAGAATAAATTGATTGTGTTATGAGCTAGAAGCTAGCCCTGTATATCTTAATTAGCGGTTCTAATTACTATTGGCATTGTTTTCTTTTTCTTTTTCTTTTTTCAATCTTAATTAGTTTTTTGAGTTCCAGTTTTGGCAAATTGTTATGCTTGCTTATTTTATAAGAATCCTTTGTGCTTTTGAAATCACTTTCTTATTGAGTGATTGCTGTCTCAGGAATCAGATTATGGTGAGAACTTGGTTGGCTCAAAGATTAAGGTTTGGTGGCCAGATGACCAGGCGTAAGTACCGTTCTCATCTTCTATATGTTTTCAAAGCTGTTGCTGGGTCTTTATTAATTTATCCTTTTGAATGATGATTTTGTCAATCAAAATTTTGAATGCTGGTGTGTGCATGTGTGGGTATGTTCCTTGACTATAGTTACTTTAAGTGGTTTTGATCAAGTACCGATAAAAAGTGGTGTTGATCAAGTGTTTTTGCATTATATTATATAATCATTTCAAGGTCTGCATAAAAAGCCGTTTTAGACTCAGTCCTCTTTGCAACTTTCCCAGCTGTATCCTTGATATATGTTGATGTGGGATATGGAAATCCTAAAGCTTGTTTTTCCTTAATGTTAATTTTTTAACTTTGTAGGTTTTATGAAGGTGTTGTTGATTCTTTTGATCCTAAGGAAAAGAAGCATAAGGTGAGATGCCAAATATTGAAGCCAGATACAATTATTTTCTTTTTATTATCATCTCTTGTTTTTTCTTTTTTAAAATTGTGTATTGGCTTTTGGGTTCCTCCCCCTTTATTTATGTAATTTAGGTATTATTTCATGCAATTAATATGTTTTTTCCCTCTCGGATGTTGTATTTGATGTTGACCTTCGTTGTTACTTATATTGAATGTGTTGTTCTCATTCTTTGTAGGTCTTATATACAGATGGCGATGAAGAAGTATTATATCTTAAGAAGGAAAAGTGGGAATTTATTGGAGGCGACTCTGTGTCGGATGGGGTGGGTGGCTCCATGATTTAAGTCTTGATAGCTTATACTTTCTTCCTATGTTCTATATTGATGTTGATATAATGTATTAACAGGATCAAGCAGCTGATCAGCGAAGTCCTGATGCTTCCTCTGAAATGTATGTACTCGTTTTTACAAATAAGAAGAAAACTATCATTAATAGTGCAAAACACTCGAATACATTTATTCCAGACTTTGGTATTGACTTTTCAATCAGATATTGTGCATTGAGCTTTTCTCCTGAGATGTTCTAGATTTAATTTGTTAGTATCATCTGTACCGTACAACTTTCCATAGTCCAAAATCAATCCTAAGTGGTTGGCCTGGATGGAAAGTGGCTCATTATGTTGGGTTCCTGTGGTTTTTGCTTTGTTTTCTTTGCAATCGTTCCTGCTTGGTCTTTATAACGTCTACCTTACCGTGTTTTGTTCATTACAATCAGGCCCCTGAAGAAGAAAGCAAAAATAATTTCGGATGAGCGAACTAAGCAAGGAAAGATTGATGCTTTACCCAAAAAGTAATTCCCTTTTTATTGATAAATTTTTTGGTTTTATTCTTCTGTTGGCTTCTAAGAGTTCTAGTTCATTCTAGGGGTGGAGGTGCTTCCTCCAGCAAATCCAAAGGTACATCTTCAAAATCTGGTCGTAAATCCCGTGAAGGCGGTAAAGTTGATGGCAAGTCCAAAGATGCCTTCACCAAGACTGCGAGCAAATCAGAGGATGTCAATAGTGGTGAATTTAAGGATCATATGCCTAGAGCTGGCAGTAGTAAATCAGTTGATGCTGCTCCTAAATCAGGTGGAAAGTCCAAGAAAAATGATTCTGTCACACCCAAGACTGGAAAATTCAAGGATGATAATACCAGCACACCCAGAACTTCCACCAAGTCCAAGCAAGGCACGGCAAAGACTGGAAAGTCCAAGCAGGACATGCTCAAGAGTGCTTCTGTTTCCAAGGGCAAGAACCCCAAAAGTAGTGGCAAGTCTAGTGCCAATGGTTCTGGCAAGGTGAAATCTGGCGGTTCATCAAATATGAAAGAGAGAGAGAATGTGAAGGATAACTCAACCGATTCTGCAAAGGTGCTTGGAAGTACAAAGGGGAAGTCGCCAACATCACCAAAAGCACAGGGAAGTGACTCCAAGACTGGGAAGAAGCGGCGGAGGGGAACTGCAAGTTAATAGTTTACTCACCAATTGCTCTCAAGCTGTTTCTTCTCATCTCCTCAGAGAATACTTCAAATCTTCCCTACCTCCATCTGCTGTAGCAACTTCGATATCTGGGCGCTGCAGTTGACGGTAAACTATCAATTAGGTATTCTTCATCATCTTTGACACAATTCCGAGATTGTGACTAGCTTGTAATCCACAGTTACCGTAGTTTGTAGTTGTTTTAGGGTTTAGTTAGTTTTGCTCTACATTCTTGTTTTAGATGGAATTTGTGTTTATTTGAGAGAGCAGTAGAAAATATTGATTAGCCCTGTTTAAGAATGCTCTTTATAAGGCAGTGTTATCGGTTCAAAACAGCGTCACAACGACTTTTCTCCTCTTGACCGTACCAGCCTTCTCGTTGCATAGTTATGCCAACCTGGGGTCCACGTGGATACTCCAACTGACCTACGTGGAGATTTTTTTCTTTGGGAATAATTATTTCGTACTTGAAGTTCTATAATCAATGCAGCGCATGGCTTTGATCACAAATCTCGTGTTTATCAGCTGAAACAATATGTTGGTCCCAACAAATCAGTGATTTTTGTCCTAGTACCGCCGCCCTCCCCCGGTTTTTAGTCAAAACAATATGACCATTGGTCCTTCGACGCATATCAATTGCATGGTTTGCATGTCATGTAATCGCCAAAAAAGAATCTTTTAAGAGCAAAGGAAAAGAATACCGATCCCCGTTCTTTGATATTGTTGTATGTGTTATTTCTTGTTAATAGAAAGAAAAGAGTAGAATATCCTTATTTCAAACTGGGAGAACAATTTCTGACTTTCGAGAGAGAAATCTCTCTCTCTCTCTCTATTTGTATTTGTCCAAGTTTCCATCTGACATGACGTGACTCACTCCGCCCAAAGGAGTGACGAACTGATTGAATGCCACCGAGTCACCGGCAAAGAATTTCATTATAACGTAAAGAAGACTGATCGAGAATTCGAGTGATAAACTTAAAGCGTTGCGTGCTAAATTCTATGGTTTTATTTTGGTCATTCATGAACTGGGCTTGAGCTCCAGTTAAAAATCCTCTTCAATTGAAACGAGGCCCAATGTATTAGTATTTACAGAAGATTTAGGCCTGTGGTTCGTTCGAGACGCTTCCATTTCCGTAGGCACAAGCACACAAAAAGAAAAAGGAAAAGGAACCTAGCGCATGTACAGGATAGCGGATTAATCGCTTTAAATTGGACCAAGAATAGATGATGAAATGGGAGATTGGTCTTCTGCTCTTTCTACCATGCACGCACCAGTATATTATATATATATGCCGGTTTGTTTCCAAGCGATCACTATGTCAAATATATATAAATTTAAGTCCACTTCATGATAAACACTTGGAAATAATCCATTTTGGGATATCATCTAACCACATTTTTTGTAGGAAGCAGAATCTAACTGCACAATATGAAGAGCCCGACAGACCCGTTGTCTGCCCAGCCCAGATACAGTATAAATTGGAATAAAAATACAAACAAAAGGACAAATTAACCGTCTGTTTCGAAGACGTCAACACTATTACCAGAGCGTGTGTTTACCATATATATATATATATATGTATGCATGCGTTTATCATCGATGGACGAGTACTACTGATCAATATATATCACATCAAACTGAAATTCTGCTGATGAATTCTTGTTTAATTCTACAACTTACGTTAAGGGTATTAATTATTATTATATGGATCAGGAAATTCAAATTTGCGTATCTTTTTCTTTACCATTTACATTTTATTGGGAAGACGTAGGAGTCATGATCATATGATTCATACCATATAATCTGCATGCATAAACCTGCTTGTATTAGTTAGTGCGAACACTGAAGTATTCATTTTGATAAATTAAATGAAAGCTCCAACTTATAATGTGATTATTGCTGCAATCCCAGGAACACTTGGATCAGATACTGTGCTCTTTTCTAATCTGGAAGTCGAGTCGGAGATAATGTTAATCATGCATCTGAGTCATCTCCACCGACTGTTATGGAACAAAATATTACTTCTGGATGATGATGCGAAACCCACTAAAATTAAGATGGTTCGATTCTATCTTTCATCAAGTGGTATAAGTTAGTGTAAAAAACACCTAGCTAGGTAGCTTTGACCTAATATTCAACTGAATGAGTTTTTTCATTTATTCGGTTTACATCTCGTACGTGCAGGCCGTATATATATACAAAGTACCTAATTTGTATTCTCGTTTTAAANTTATAATGTGATTATTGCTGCAATCCCCACACCTCTATTTTGCCCCCCACTAGGGTAGTTTCACAAAGTTAGTGGACTGCCCTTTTTATGTTGGGGGTTGTTGAACCCCAAATTCCAAGTCTTTTTGAATGAATCCTCCATTATTAATCTTAATTTCTGTGTTTTTTTTTTATATTTATGGATCTTTTCATATACTTTATATTTAGTCAAATGTTGCAGCAATTAAAGCATGAAACAGCTTGATCATGACGCGCATTTTTTTTATTAAACTTGATGATATGGTTCGTGAAGCTAGCAAAAGTGACTTTCCTTTACCGTTAATTGTTGCTTTATTTTCTTTTATATTAACCTTCTTTAATTAGTTAATTCCATTCTTCTTTCGGTTTCATTATGGTATAATATATCAAACCAGACCATGATACATCTATCCATCTTATATAATTGTTTGCAAACCTGTACATTGATGAATTCCAGGAAAGTACTGTTCATATTTTCCCATTTATTTAACATTTTCACGTAAATCTCATATTTATGAACTTTTTTTTTTTTTAAGAAAAGTGTGCGACACTTACAGTATTGATTACAAATATCATTTTTTTTTGTAATAGGTACTTAATTTTCTCTCTCTGATCTCTCTCTCTCTCTCTAGGATCTGATGTATCCCAATTTGTATAACAAACTCATCTCATCTAATTATTACAATTTTTTCAAATTTCGACATAATATATAATAAATAATTTAATTTTTTCAAATTTCAAAATAATAATAATATTAAAAAATAATATTATAACAATATTTTATTCAACTTTCAAATTTTATCTCAACTTTACTCACTATCCAAACGCAGTGTCTCCACTTGGCTGCATATTGATGATGGCTTATATTATTGTTTATGTTAAAAACATAGCTAGCGCAATTAAGCATGGTACGTACTGATTAATTGATAACCTATTGACTATTTAATACGGAGAGGAGATAACTTATGCTTGTTGAGAAATATATTTCACTAGTATTTAACTAGCGTGCTGCATATAATATTGCAAGCCTAGGCCTGTAATTAAGCTGGATGGTTTTTTACCTAGCTAGCACGAGATCAATCGCTAATATTCTACCAGAATAATTCTTTTCACTACAAGAGAATTGATTTTTTGAGACATAAAATTGTCTCAAAAAAATCCAAATTTCGTCCCTAAAAATTTTTGGAGATGAAAATTTTTTGTTTCGGAAACTTTTCGGAGACAAAAATTGATTTTCGTCTCTAAAAAGTATTTTTAGGGATGAAATTGGGCGAAACCAGTCGAAACCATTTAAACGAGAATTTTTTTTAAGACAAAAAAATGTCCTCTCAGAATCAAGTTCGAATGACAAAATTTCTGTTCGAACAACATGAAATGTTAATTCGAACTAATAACCATATCTGACCAAGGCCATTTCAACCAACGCATTTAAGTGACTTTTGTTCGAAGAAAAATATTAACTGTTCGAACAGGCAATCTATTTACGGAAATATTCTGTTCGAACGGAGTTTTGAAAAATAACGTTATTCGAATGAGTATTTAATTGTTCGAACGAACACACGGATTATATTTCCCGATACGTTCGAATGGGTCCTTTTTTGTTCGAATGGATATGCTTTTGTTCGAATGTATGCATAAATGGTAATTTACCATTCGGACGGGTTATTTAAAGTTCGAACGGTATTGATCAAACAAAATGAAATTTAATTAAAAAGAACATACTAATACAAATTGTAATCTATATACATCAATTGTTCAAATGTTTACAAACATCATAAATAAAGGCAATTAAAAACACTAAATGAATTATGATTGTGGTGGTAGTGGTGGCATAGGGTTTTTGGGACATCATTGAATGGAATTGTTCAAAGATTTTTTGGTTATTTAATTGTAGCCTCTCTTCTAATCTTGTCTCTAAATCTGCTGCTTGATCTAATCGTGTCAGCAATTCTTTTTCCTTTGACCTCAATCATTTTATTTCAAGTGCAGCTTCCTCTAATTTCTTACTCTTGTCGTCATTCGATCTGGCTTTAGAAGAGGATGACAATGTTGAGAATGGCTTCACACAGCCCGTCAAATATTCAGAACGTGATCCAAGAACTTGAGAAAAGACTTGAGCATCGTTGACAGATGATTCATCATATGGATCCGCAGCAGTGTCTTTAAGAGATATCATCTTATTCTACAAAAAGAAAAATATTAAAATTAGTATAGGTAACAAAAATATATTTAGACAATGAAATTAAATAAACTTAAACTTATATAATTTGCCACTGTCTCAGGATTGCTCTAAACATCATCACGATTTTTATGTACTTTAACATACAAGTGGGTCAAATCATAATAAGCATAACTTTCTTCTTACTGCAAAATGAAAATTAATATCAGAATTTAAACCAGAAAAGTGTATATATTAATATTTAATGGAGACTAAAATAACTAACAATTTTTTTTAACAAGCGATGAAAAGATCGAGAACCCGCATGATGGTGTATCGTTAAATTTGATCGATTTGTTTTGTTCACTATACACCGTTGCTAAAAAAAAGTATTATAATTTAATGTTTAATACATCTACCATATATTATTAAAAAAATATAGCAGTAAAATTATCTGATAAGTAGAATCTTCAAACAGATCACAAACTTTCTCCCATTCGTTTAGTGGCATTGCTTGGAATGGATTTTGACGCGTCTCTGTCGTAGTACTGAACTTCTGATAGTGTGCATGACATCGACCTTTGTACCTCTGCATTCAACATCAGTTCCTCAATCGTTAGTCGATTCTCTCGCCGGTCAAAATTTAGTTCAAACTCGTCCTTCAAAGAATTATAAGCAATTAGTATAATTTCAAACATTATTTAAATAAAAATATTATACAAAGTAACTTATTATCATACAACAACTTTTGATGTGGTCTTTCACATCTTGGGGAATTTTAGCCCAGGAGGATGTAGCCATTGGTGCATACGTGCGAGTAAGTGTACCAACATAAGAAGCAAGCCAAGCTGCTGAATCCCCAGAGCCACCAGTGTGATCATCATGTATATCAACTTTAAGTTTACCCACTTTCCTTACTTTCTCTATGCAGACACCCCTCGTAATGCCTCTAACTCGGCGCTGGTTTACAACAGTTATATATACAAAAATTAAAGCATATATTTTAACTAAATTATTTTATTTGAAAAATATACATTGATAAAATATCTTGTTCTGGTTCTGGTGATGTTGGCCCATCATTGTTAGCAGGTGAATCACACGAGGAGTTAGTAAGTGGTGGAGATGGCTCATGTGTTCTTTTATGTTTAGGAGACATATCTGTTTGAAATTATAATAAATTATTGTTCAAACAAGATACATTTCATATTTGAAAGATATACAGTGATAAATATTTATGACTTAATATGAAGCAGTCTGATAGTGAATGACAACTTGCTATGATGGGTGCACCCTTCGTACAATTCTCGTTGTGCATCCTCTCACAGTGATCCAAAGTCTTCATTTCCCTCAAATTATTGTGTAGATGTTCATTCTCCATCCCTGACACCAAATATGTCTACGCCAAGATCCCCTAATATTTCAGTCATATCTTTTCCATTATCATAACTATCATTAGAAGCATCAACATTTATGTCCTCTGTGTCGATCTCGTTACACTCATCCATCTGATTGAGATGACTGCCAAATCTAAGTCCTTGGGAAAATGGTTCTCCATGTAAAGCCTAATGTGAATATTTAGAATCAATTCCATTTACGAATAAATGATCCTCCATAGCCATCATATTATATGAATTAAGGTTTTTGCACTTCTTGCATGGGCATCTTATAAATCCTTGACTGTCAACACTTCCACAAGCAAATTCTAAGAAAGACTTCACCCCTTGTGCATATTGCTTATAGTCTTGACCAAGTCTATCTCCCAACAACATCCAACTCTTATCCATTTATAAAAAACCCAATTCATGGGAGAAACGTTATCAATAAATTATTACAATACACGTGTTTAATTACCATTTATTTTTAAGGTAGATGTTCATATTCCATTCGAGAGACTATCATCTTTATCGCATATATACTCAGTCCAAAATTCGTATGTTAATAAAAATTTCGGTAGCATTTCCCTACAATTCTCCAAGCATGCTAGTCACGATAAATCGTCGACCCTATTCATGGGCCGAGAAACTTATGAACTACATACTCGAAGAATGTAAGAAAATGCTAAACCAAAATTTTAATTAACTAACACAAGAGTTTTAATTGAATATATATGCCATATAGATGATAAAATTCCAAACTGTCCACTTTGGACAATTCAAGAGTTGTACCCAAACATTCTTTAATTAAGAGAATATTTGGCCACAACTCTCGAACCGGTTTAAGGTTTAATTGCATGTAAAATAACTAGAAAATTCAAGCGCTTAGTAGTAAACATTACAAGTATACATCACAAATACATGGGAAGATTACATTACAAGTATACATGATGGACCCTTAAAGATTTTGAAGTAGACCCTATAATTATTTACTTAAATATTTTTAATGTATAAAATGAAGTATTAATCTATTTAGTTAGAGTACTTAAATATTTTTAATTATACATTATAATTCTTTAATTAAATATTGTATAAGTATATTTTAAGTGTTAATCAACTTAATTAGAGTACTTAAATATTTTCAAATATTTAATTATAATTTTTTAATTAAATATTTTTTAATTATATTTTAAGTGTTAATCATCTTAATTAGAGTACTTAAATATTTTCAAATATTCAATTATAATTTTTTAATTAAATATTCTATAAGTATATTTTAAGTGTTAATCATCTTAATTAGAGTACTTAAATATTTTCAAATATTTAATTATAATTTTTTAATTAAATATTTTATAATTATATTTTAAGTGTTAATCATCTTAATTAGAGTACTTAAATATTTTCAAATATTCAATTATAATTTTTTAATTAAATATTGTATAAGTATATTTTAAGTGTTAATCATCTTAATTAGAGTACTTAAATATTTTCAAATATTTAATTATAATTTTTTAATTAAATATTTTTAATTATATTTTAAGTATTAATCTATTTAATTAGAGTACTTAAATATAATTAATTATACATTATAATTCTTTAATTAAATATTGTATAAGTATATTTTAAGTCTTAATCATCTTAATTAGAGTATTTAAATATTTTCAAATATTTAATTGTAATTTTTTAATTAAATATTTTATAATTATATTTTAAGTAATTAATAAATTTAATTAGAGTACTTAAATATTTTCAATAATTCATTATAATTAGTTAGTTAAATATTTTATAAGAATATTTAGAGTATTAATCTATTTAATTAGAGTACTTAAATATTTTCACTAATACATTATAATTCTTTAATTAAATATGTCATATTTATATTTTAAGTATTAATCTATTTAATTACAGTACTTAAATATTTATAATTATACATTATAATTACATTATAAATATCTATTTTAATTGATACTGTTCGAACAAACACTCAAAATGTTCGAACGGAATTTTGGTCTAGTTAGATTCCGTTCAAACAGAGTAAATTCAATTCAAACGGTATTCAGAGTATTCGAATAGGACCAAGCCAGAAACCAGTCATAAAACAGAGTAAAAAACTGATATACAAAATACAATTTTCACATACATGATGGCATATTTAAATACAATACATTGAAAACTATATGATTATCCCTAAATATGATTATTAAATAACTTAAAAAACTATAAAAACTTACCTCTAATTTTTACAATCCAATAAAAATATCAATCAACAATACCTATAAATGCACCAAACACATTAAACCGTTGTTCTATCCCAACAAATAAATGCAACAAATATCAAGATACTTGTAAATGAAAATCGGAATGAAAAATAACAAAAAAAACATATTACCTCTTGTCATTGTCCTTTCTCTCTCAAGAATCTCTTCTCTCTCACTGTTTTCAAGCTTTCTCTCTCCACAACACTCTCTCAAAGCCTCTGCCACGCTCTCTTTCCCTCTCTCAAACTTCAATTCAAGTGAAAATGAAGTAAAATGATCCGGTTTAATAATATGTGAATTTACATTCGAACGACTTTTTTAGAAGTTTGAACATGAAAATAAAAAAATCGAGAATTTTTTTCACAATATTTTCCCTTTCGAACTAATAATATAAGAGTTCGAACAAAAAAAAGGAATATTCTTCAGCATATACCGATAATTTGGCGCGAATTTTCCCTTCAAACAAAAAAAATTCGTTCGAACATATTTTATCTCTATTTGAACTATTTTATATTTGTTCGAACAGATAATTATTGAAATATATAAATATACACATAATACACCCAATATTATTATTAGTATATGTTAAAATTATATACACTATATAATACTAAGTATCACTAATAGCATAATACTAAGTTTCTTATCAATCTATAATATTAAGTATTACTAATAGTATAATATTTTATTTAGTATCACTAATAGTGTTATACTTATAATTAGTATCACTATAAGTATAATACTAAGTATCACTAATAGTATAATAATAAGTAATATTATAGTATAGATAGCATAAAAATATGAAAACTAATAGTACTATAATACTTTATAATATAGTCTAAGTACTTGGTTTATGACTAATATACAAACTAAATATATTAGATATATGTATTTTATACTTATATTTAATGCAATGTTTTATATATTAATTTATAATGCAATGCTTTATACAATACTATTTTATACTCATCTAATGCATAATATATATACTGTTATATATATATATATACTAGTTACTTACAATATATATAAGTAACTAATTAAATACTCTATACTATATATATAGTTATCTAATATATATTATATATATACCAGTCCAGAAATTTTTTATTAGTACTAATATTAGTATTATATACTAGTATTAGTAATATAAAACATATTGTTTTACCTCTTATACTTATATATATATTTTTTATGAATTATTATATAATTTATTCGAACTTATACCCTTTACGTTCGAACTTATACCCTTTCCGTTCGAACGAAATCACGTTATATAAGCCGTGATACAGTTTCTTATCCGTTCATTTCGTGCATCCTCTTATTCGAACTGTCCGATCGAATCCTCTGCCGTTCGCAGCCACAACGCTGCAACCAACTCCGACCAAATCCTAAAATATACTAGAACAAGAGGTATGAGTTAAATGAGTTTTATTTTTAATGGTTTTATTGTTGGTTTTGGGGGGGTCGGATTTTGAATCAATCGGACACCATTTTGTTGTTTTGGGGCCAAATGACATAAAAGTAATCGGTAAAAATGAAAGGGCTTTACTCCTAAATCATTTCTACTGATTAAAATCTTGGATTATGGTGAAAAACTTGTTTGTAGATTCGGGACTGAGTCGACTCATCCATATCTGTTTGGCTCTGTTCCGTTCGAATGAACCTAAATTCCATTTGAATGAAATTCAAGGCCATTCGAATGGAATTTATTGTCATTCGAATGTAATTTATTGTCATTCGAATGGAATATAAGTTCATTCGAATGGAATTTAGGCTCATTCAAAAATTCCATTCGAATGGAGTTATATGAGGTTATTCGAATGAATTTTATGCTCATTCGAATGAACTTTAACTTCATTCGAAAGGAATTTTAGGCCATTCGAACTAAAGATGATATTTGGCAGCCTTTATTCGAACGGATTAAAATCCATTTGAATAAGCAGTTGCCAAATACTGCAGCACAACATCATCATTCCTCTAATTCACTTTAATTAGATTACATAACTATTTTATAGATTAACAGCATACTAATGGCAAGCAGCAGCGGAAGAAAACGTTCCGGACCCTAGACAGGCCAAAGTAGCGAAGTAGCTCCTTCTTAGCCGACCGTGAGGCCTATACTAGTTGAGCGGTAGATCATTTTGGATGACTTCCGTGATCTCACTTGGGAGGGACGAAGCATACATATATGACATCATCACCGATCAAGAATGGACCCAGATCTATCGAGCATATCCTGATATGGTCGGTGAGTTTTACCGTGCTATGGGAGAGCAGTCTGGTGATGCTCTATGCTACAACTTAATAGTTCGGGGAGTGAGTATTATGTTCTCTCCCCGCGTTATTGCTGAGTTTATTGATTTGCGGCGGTAGCCCGGATTATATCCTGCAGCAGCAACGAGAGCAACAACTGCACCATTTGGAGAGGACACACCAGTCGCATCCTCATCGCCAGAGCTGGATATACAGACCACAGAGCTGGATGCTGGCTCGAATGATAGTGAGAGAGGTGATGATGTACCTGATGATGGTCTCACAGACGATCAGGTTCATGACCTAGTGCGAGACCCTTCAGCTCCTCCATATGATGGCAATAAAGTGATCCAACAGGCCGACTGTATGGCATTTTTCAGAATGCTTAATCTAATTGTCGGGTATAACATTGATCCGAAAATATACAAGACTGATTTCGGGTTTGAGTGGCCCAGATTTTTGTTATGGTTAGCACAGGGGGAGCCGATTGATCTGGTATTATATTTCTTCCTCCGCATTTAAACAGATTCACGCTATTCGGGTGGAGGTAGTCTACCATTTTGCACTGCTGATATCTAACCTCTTACTCCAATCAGGGGTTACAGTGACTTCGACTGAGCGGAGGTCACCACAAATGGGACCCATTAACAAGATCACATTCAGCAAGAGTAAGGGTCACTTACCGAAAACTCATGCAGTACAGGATCAACCTCCGCCTACTGATCTAGCTTCTACTGCTGCTGCCCCTGTTGAGAGACAGTCTGCTGAGGCTACTTCGGATGAGGTACGAGCTATATTGGCAGAGCACCGTGAAATTATATTGAGGGACATTCAGCCCATCATGGAGAAGTTTAAGCATCTGAAAGGACGCTTACATACCTTACAGGAAGATTTTGATTTACTTAATAAATAGATATTATTAGTTATTATTTTACTTTTTTTATGTTGTATAAAACGTCTAACTCCTTTTGGGATGTAATTAATGTATAGTTTTTATTTTTAATGTTTGCTAGCCTCTTTATTGTTAATTATATTTTCTTTTCATTATACTTAATGTTCACAATAATTGAAAAAATAACACTATCTTTAAAGTAATATTTATTTAACTAAAATATTTTAAAATTAATTACATAAAATTAATTTGTGAATTCGTAAATATTTTATTTCATTATAAATCATAATATATAATATATATAAATTTTTATTTACTTTGAAAATGATAAAAAATTAATAGAAAAAATAGGAATTATTACAATTTTAACTATATATCTTTTCAATTAAATAATACCGTTCAAACAAGTTAATACTTATTTGAACAAATTATATTACATTCGAATAGATTAATTATCTGTTCGAATTAAATTTTATTAGTTCGAATGGTTTAGCTTTTTGGAGACGATCTAATTCGTCTCAGAATCTCCGGTTCGAACAGATTTATAAGGTTCTCCATGTTTTGAGACGAAAAGTATTTTTAGGGACGAACTTTATTTCATCCCTAACAAATTTCGTCCCTAAAAATTAAATTTCTTGTAGTGTTTAGTACTTTTAAAATATATTGACAATACTTATATATATATTATACTCTCATTCTATCAACATATGATCGATTCAATATCAATGAAAATTTGTAATTTATATCATTAATTGTAATAATATGACATTCTATATACAATAAGGTAAAATATAGCATCATCCGTCTCATCTCGTTTATATTTGCAAATTCAAGTAATTTTATTTAGTTTATAATTCTATTATTCTTTTATATATATGTGTATATATAATACTCCTTTGATTTTCTTGTAAGGATAGGATAAGTTCTAATAAGTTTCTTATAATTTGAAATATAATACACAAGTAAATATATGAACTTGAAATTAATTAAAAAAAAACAAATATTATTACTTACGTCTATGTGCAAACATACCTACACTCACTCGTATGGATTCGGAGAGTGTTTCATCATATCTCATTATTACAACTTTTTAAAATTTTTACACAAAATATAATAAACAATTTAACTTTTTCAAATTTTAAAATAATAATAATATTAAAAAATAATATTTTATTTAATTTTCAACTTTCATTTAAAACTATTTCACCTCATTTTTAAATCCAAACGAATCCTATAAACACCACGAAAATCCATATGGGAATTCCCGTCATAGGTTCGTCGAAATTCAAAAAATTTCGGAGTACAAGAAAACTAGCTAGCTTGACCATTAATAATCGACGGGTCAAGTGGTAATTATTTGATGCTTCATTATATCAATTATATGGCTATATATATATATATATATATAATAAAGAGATGGATGATGAACAATATATATATATATATATATATAGTCAATCATACCCCACTTTACATGCAAATTGCAGACGACTGATGAGAGTTGTCACATGCATGGGGTTGCAATTGTCCACTTGTCGAGATTCCTTGACAAAATGATATATGTATATTTACGTATATACACACACAGGTGCGCCATGGATGGAGAAGTACTGTGGGCGTAGGGATATAACTTATAAAGAATACATTATCACTGATCATCGTCGGAAGCTAGCTATCATAAAGTAACACGCGCCATATTTTCAAAATATATTAATAGATCTAGCGAATAAAATATGGTTAGTTTAAAGAGTATGTACAAATATTTCTTCATAGTTTATGAATGAAAAGTCTTATTTACTTATCATTTAATAATTAACATATATAAATATTGAACTCATCATCATGATGTTCTTCACCCAAATACTAATTAAATGATGATCAGTTAGAAATTTTGAGGCGATCCAATCAATAGATCAATCGAATCATAATATAAGGTGGTCAATACCCATATCTCAGATCATATATATATATTTTATTGGTCATTGTACGTCTCTTAAGAATATATAAAGATTATATATATATCGATAAATAAAATATCGAAATATATATCTTATAATTAATACTCGATCTTATTATATATAAATAGATAGTTTCATTGAAATGTAAATTATTATATATACTTATCTGACAATTAAAAAATTACTAAATATTAATTAATACACTTATTCTAAAGATTACCTTTATTTGTTATGTCTGATCTGCCTTAACTTGTTATGTTAATTCTCACCATTTTTTAGCCGTTAATAAATATATGTTTCTATGACTAGCTAGGTACGTACCTACTTAATTGTAAGTTGTAATGTGATCATACCTTAATTTTATTTTATACGAAAGAAAAATCTGATCTTACAATTTAATACAATATAATAAATCACAACAATTTATAATTTTATTTCTATGAAATTTTGTTGTCATCCAAATATTTATATTTTATTAATTAATTAGCCTTTTAGGCATAGATTTGTCAGCCTCATGAGCGACTAAACGACCAGGTGGTCCACGAAAGCGACCCAGCTAATTAAAGTAAAGGTCCTAATTATTTAAATGAAATAAATGATATTTTAATTTTAGGGTGAGTAAGTTTTATGTATTCTTTTAAAAAAAAGTGTGTAAATTTATTTGGTTTACAAACTTAATTATATATATATAATAATAATAATAATAATTAATAACATGTCGGGTGCTAGTGACCGTGTTATAATAAAAGAAAAAAAGTAAGGAATGTACTCTGTTTTTACAGTACCATAACTTTAAGGTTTTTAACCTTTTAACCTTGATGAGAAAGCGCATGTAGTACGCGCCGCGAGCCAGACATGATCTTCTACCTGTTGGCCCTGATCATGAACTAGTTGTGATATGCATCTATCAACCTAGCTATTAATTTCCAGATCAGACACTAAAATTAAGAAAGGAAAAAAAGAGGTTTCAGAAAAGAGCACAGCAATGACAGGCAAATTGTACAATAAATAGCAAAATAATAGAATAAGGTACAATCGGTCCCCGCTCAATATGCCAAGGCAATAATATTGCACCTAACGTACAGAAATCCTAAGGGTGACCCTTCATTCCCTTCTTTCCGGGCCAGATTCCGTGCCTTTTCCATGCATTTATAGCCTTATCTAAAAGATCAAAGTACATGTTTCTTTTTCCCGACTATATCTTTTCTTTTTTCGCTTTATTATTATGTTAAAAAAAATATTCTATATTAAAACTATAATTAGTAACGAAATTTAATTGGGTTTGGGCCCTTAGTTCTTTCCTTGTAACCCTTAAATTTTACCATATTTAAGGTATTGTCAGAGATGTTAATTAATAAAATTAAAATAGTACTAATCTTTAAAAGAAAAACAAAATAGTAACAAAACTTAGGTCATTAATTACAAGCCAATTTGTCAGTACTTCAAGATCACGAAGCAATCAATTTGGCCAAACGATCGAAAACTTCGTGACGGTATGATCATGAGATTCACACGACGATTGAGCGGTAATAATATTCTGGCCTTTAATAAAATTAAAGTAGCTAGCTAGGTGCGTGGTTATATAAAAGATCACCACATGACATTAATTAATTAATAGGAACGTAAGTCTGGCCTTTAGAAAACAATCCGCCCTAAATTATTATTGGTCAGCTTTCGAAAAATTAATATATGGCCATAACAAGATCAGATCAAGATCACATGCAAATTAGTCCATGCATGCAATTTGACATCGTCAACATTCATGACACTGATTAATATAATATGTATTATCCAACGTCCTCATTTATTACAGAAATTGAAAGGTAACACTAGAAGTTAAACATTATTCAACTCGTGTCCAAATTAGTCAAGCCCAAGTACGGCCAACTGTTGTTAATCTCGAATCAAATCCTCGATCGGCCTTTTTACCAGCTAAAGATATCATTGTACAGTAAATATATACATAAAGTTCAACACACACTATATCTATATATATATAGCATAGTATTGTCAAATGAGTCACATCCCATCCCATCTTGTGTGTGGTCCGTACCCATCTTATCCTTTTCATCAACTACTTATCTCTTTTGATTTCTTTCTTAATCAACTCATTTAATTTGCTTAGCCTTTGAGACGGAGATCGATGATCACGAGAAGAAAGAAAAACATTATAACCACACGATCGAATTCTGCAAAAGTTTATTATATCCACACGCCATGAATTCTGCATTTATTTTCCCCGTCCATGGTAAAGAAAAAAAGAAAACGTAGGATTATTAATAAATCATCAAAGCTGTAACGACTGGAGTACGGAGCTGGTAGGGTTAACTCTTAGACCTGGTTCATGACTTGCTCAAACTTCATCTTTGGACTGCAGTAGTACTGTACCGGTAAGCAGTCATTGCTTGCTTGCCACGTCATTGTACGTTAATATTGGTTTTATTTATTTAATCGGTTAGTGATTGGTGCCAGCTTGGCCGTTGCAATTGTCATAATTGAGAAGATAATAATATTATATTATTGCAGAGGGAATTCATTAAAATTTGGAAATTGGGAGTGTGTCTCCCGCAACGACGCGGTCTCATCGGACCCGTTTCGCAGACGCCATTAATTAAGGCAGCGGTAGCAGCGACCCCACATCATTGTCATCGGAGGGTGGGGAATAGTCTGGATTAGAGTAAAATCAACGGCTGCGAGAGCCCGTTCATCAAGGAGTCTGACGACCCCTGAAAGCAACACATACATGGCCTCGAAAGATCTGAGCCAAAACCAATCACATCCGTATTCAAACCCAGACTCGCCTTTTTTTTCTTTTTCTTTTCCTCCTCGAAAATGTTTCGTCTTCCCTTTTGTCTTCCCCAATGACACGAACTGGTCCCTTCCACACACGCGCACGCAGGTACACACACGTACCGAGCTGCCAGCCGGGAATCCTGATGGGAAAGCTGGACCAAAAGCGATTACAAAACAAAAACAGGGCGAAGTTGAATAGTTCCAGTCAGTCGAGCGAGTGGCTCTTTCTGTCAAACAATAAAAGCCTCTCTCTCTATCTCTCTCTCTCTAGCCTCTACCTTCCCTCTCACTTTCCTTTTTTTTTTCAGCTTTCCTTTCCGTATTTGGCCCTTTGGTGCAATTTTCTGTGGTCGCCGTCGGTACTGTTTGATTGTTCTGAAAGAAGTCAGGCTTTGACGACGTGTCACCGACATCTGTATATCATGCACGAGAGGGGGAAGAGGATCGACACAAGGGAGGCTGTGGTGAATGGAGAGAGAGAGAGAGAGAGAGAGAGAGGGCTTTCATTTCTATGGCGTGGGTACTGTGGTTTTCTCTTGGTCTTAGAAAACCCTAAATCGTTATTTTTCCCGGTTTTACACGAAAAGAAAATGAGATCACGGATTGCTAGTCACTTTTGGTTTATTTCCTTAAACGTGTCTCACTGCGTCTCAGATCTGACTCACTTCTTTGGTTTTTGTATATATTCTGAATCTTTTAATTTTTTTTGTTTCCACATTTGGGAAGTTTTTTTTTTTTTTATCTCTACTCATTTCGCTTTTGCTTCCTCTCTCTCTAATTTCTGTTTCTCTGGGACATAGAAATTGACAGAAGAGAGTGAGCACACAGAGGCACTTGGTATAAGTCTATACTATTGCTTTTGCGTGCTCACTTCTCTTTCTGTCAGATTCCAGTGCCGGAGGAGGCCAATTAAAGTATTATCATCCCCTCCGTCCTGTCTTTTGTTCCGGAATCTCTCTCTCTCTCTCTCTAATATTATCTCTGCTCTTCTTCTTGGTTTTGTGGGACTTCCAACTTCAAGAGCAGCTCATCAGGAAAATAGGGGCCGGATTGAATGGGTGATGAAAAACAGTATCTCGTCGTCTTTTTTCTTATTTTGAAATTCCACCAATAATTTTATGTGCAATTACATATATTATAGTTTTAATTGTTGTAAGCGTGACTTTTGATGGTGTTTTTCCAAGAAGGTACAGCTGTTTACCGTGCGGATTGGGCGGTAAACCTTGTTATAGCACGGGACCATTCACGTTATGTAGGAGTAGTATGGTCCTCACAAACCCTCTTTTATCCTTCACCCTTTCCAGCTTCTTGGTTAGAACTATCATCATCCTTGTAGCGCCGTTCCCCTATTTAATTCCTGCGCATGCGTTTTTCACCCGATCGAGATTTGATTCTTATGGGGTTTTTTTCTCACCTGAACCAAGCCAGAGTTTGGTTGCTCGGTATCTCCTTTCAGATATATATTATTGTTCATATGGGGTTTGAAACCCTATTGTTTCGGCACGATTACAGAAGGGTTTTCTAGGTCTAAGTGATCTAGCTTAATCTTGTAACTTAAATGCCTTACTAATGGGTCTTTGGAGAAAATAACTAATCTCGATATGATCTTTGAAACAAGTTTTAGCATTTTTCATCATATGTTGTGATTTGATGGGACGTGTTATGCGTAGAACAGATGATGTAAAACCTTTGGATTAGGTCATGGTAATGAGAATTTTACAGAAGAAGCCGTGTTGTTTCTTTGAGGTTTTACAGGCCGGGGAGGATATTTTAAGGATCCGTCAACTCAAATGTCATCAGGAACGAAATCTTTCTCCGAAGAAAACTCGTCAAACAGGTTCTGTCCCGGTATGTTCCAAGAACCCTATTTTTGTTTCGCTTCATGCAGCATCATTTTCTTGTATTTTCAACTGCCTTCTAATGGATCGTGTTTGGTTTGCGTCTTTTAAACAATGATTATTACTTCTTTATAATCTCTAGACTCGCAACGTCTCGCAAGTCCACATAGAAATAGATGGCTTATTCTTGAACAAATCTTTATTTTCTGTACTCGTCTGTGAAATCGTTTCGATGTTACTTCTTTATAATCTCTAGACTCGCAACGTCTCGCAAGTCCACATAGAAATAGATGGTTTATTCTTGAACAAATCTTTATTTTCTGTACTCGTCTGTGAAATCGTTTCGATGTGTAGTTCAATTACTATATATTGCATGCTAAATGGAATAAAAAATTCCCACCAGAAATTAAGTGTAATAATCATTTCTCTTTGGGGTTTGTGTTTTTAAGATGCATCTGGATAATTTTCATCTGAGACATTAAAGCATTGAAACAAGCTGATTTGTCTTAGCCTTGATGGGAGTACATCTGATAAGAACTGTCTTTATTGTATTCGACAATATTCTTATCTGCGGTGTCTTTGGTAGGAGTATCTGAACTTATAAACTGCTATACTACTGTGCATACAGTTTTTGTTTTTAGTGTTTTAATTCTTTAAATTTTAGAAATTGAGTTTTAATTAGATTAATTAGATAGATATGATTTTTCTCTTTAATGTCGAACTGATAGCGATTCGTTAATATATATATATATATATATATATATATATATATGGGTCGTCATCCGTTGCATGGAATTCTCCTCAAATGATTAAAAAAAATGTGCACATTAGTCATCATTTTTATTTTTTTGCTTTTGGGGTTCTACCTAGAGTTTAATATACTGCTATGCTATATATGTTGAACGTGTAATTAGCGTCTTATATTAGAAAGTTAATACTGAATGAACTGTTTCATAATTGAGTTAATTATTCCATTTTTTCAAGAATTTCAGCTGATGTACTTTTAAGTCTAGAGCACTACATGCATGCACAATATGCGTGAATCCTTTAAAGTTTAGAGTAAACATAAGTATGTTTTCTAATTGATCATTAGTCTATTGAAGCCATTACATTCCCATCAAGACAGTTTTCTAACAGAATTAATGCTAGTGGTAATCTGTACATCTATAATACATTTAGCGTACTGGTATTGTAATTATGTTGATCATGCCTCTTCTATCTAAATCGATGAGTAGTCAAATCCTAATTAAGTTCAGATTTGGAAAGTTTTCTTACCAGGAGGGGTGACATTTCCGATTGAGGGGTACGAAGCAAGGCTTGCTTTCAGTATTTAGATACAATCGATCTATTTTTCTTTTTAAAATTTCCAACTGATCGAGAATGTTTTTTTTTTTTTTTTTTACAAGTAAATAATTCATTCAAGAAAGAGTCCGTTGAGAGTCTCACACAAACACTGCATATCAGAACACATGATCACCACGCTAGTTATAAATTAGCAGACATTAAGTACAATCCAGTTCATGGCAAGGCAAATCTACAAAATCAGGCAGAAAAGTCTTAATGAGACATGCTAGCTAGAATCTGTTATCTAGAAAATTAGTACCATCTATGCAAAGTTATACATAGTATGCACAAATGAAGGAAGTGCCAACCATGAACACGAACAGCACCAACCTCCATTTACAAACGAACGGTGCACAACAACACAGTAGACACATTCACCAAATATTGCAGGAAGCGCAATGGCGCACAATGAAAGCAACAGTGAGGCACAAGACCCGGCCAATGCCGCCCATACGAGGCACACATGATAGCAACTAGCCAGCATCAGACAACGTCCATTCAAGTAGAAGAGTACAGTCTCTACAAGAAAAACGGCATTTTGTGACCAATTTATTGCGGCGAAAATAGCATTCGCAATCAATTTTGATTGCGAATGCTATTTTCGCCGCAATAAATTGGTCACAAAAGGCCGTTTTTCTTGTAGCTAGTAGCTTGAAAGTACCAAGTGACAAGCATAACACTACTTGGAACAACATGTTCCACTACCAAGACAGTAGAACACAAACCAAATTTTAGGCAAACAATACGAAAGTAGCAACATCATGGTAAATTAGCACAAATAATAGGTAGTTTAGGGAAAATAAAATTATAAGCCCGAGCAAATTTGCAAGCTAATGACAAGATATGTTAAAAGGTTCTCTCGGGAAGACCCCCTTATCCCCCCATGCCATTTGTCTGACAAAGAAGATCAAAATCTTTTGGAAGGTAGTTAACTTGGATGTAATATTGGAGAAACAAATATCAGTCAACTTGCATGGTAGGTGCTTTTTCATCCAGAGAATCTATCGTTCTTATATATTTTTTCAAAATATTGGAGACTGGCGGCTATTGTTGGTTTGCTGTTGATCATACGTAGGAGGCCCTTTTGCTTTGAGACTAGTGAAAGATTGTGCCATTGCTTCCAGAAGAAGGGTATTAGAAGAAAAACGGTGGTTATTAATTTATTCAGATGCATTGAACGTGCGAGATGTAGTTTCTGCTTGGATAGTACAAGAAGGGACAGCTTACTGCTGTTTGAACACAACGGGTTGTGCAAAAGTTATAGATTGTTCTCGGGTTAATTTGCAAGCTTTCCCAATAGATTAGTCCTTATAGAAAAGGTTTATAAGGGGAATCCAGGAAAAACAGTCTATCATCAATGTTGGGAATTTAGACCTCTCAAATTCACTCTCTTAGGATCTATCATTTATAGAAATAACAAGAAAAATAGAGAAATAATAACAATACAACATATTTACATGGAAACTCCTAAACAGAATAGAAAACTATTAGACCTAGAGAAGAAAATTTACTATGTAAAAAATTATTACAATCACATAATTTTTCCTCTCACCCCAAATACACCCACAAAACTTCCCCACTAACAAAATTTTAACTTTCCACCTCTTCCCTTTTTACAAAAAAAGCCAATAGAGCAATTTAACTAAAGTAAAAAATTACTAAATAAGCTGTCAACTGGGGTGTTTAAACCAAGGAAGCTTAACCTCCTTATATAGGCATTGTAGCCTTGCTCATTTTCATTTTCCACCCATGTGGGACTAATTAAAGGAGCAAAAAATCCAACAATTTTGACCTTGCGACTTTGGCTGGTCTCATAACCATACTCCACAGCAATGAAGATTTTCATAATTTCTGCTATCATGCTTCACCATAAAAGTATACCCACTCAGAATAAATCAATTCCAAGCATTTCACTTTGACCCATGTCGAAAACAACCTTACTAAAAATTATGGTGTAATTTTCATGTTTGGCTTTCCTAGAAATTCATCAGTCATTAACATAAATTTTTACCACACACCCTACATCAATGCCAAACCAATGCCTGTGTGCAAACTCGTGGACCCGCTAACATTAACACATCCTCTATCGTGACAATTTTTGGGAATTAACGGCATGCCATGAGGACGTACATGTCCATTTTTAAATATCAAAGTCTTCAATGGAGAGAGATACAACGTTAGCATCATTTCCAGTATCTCCATTTACTGACATAGAGCTACCTGCCGAACTTGATCCAGCTCTTGAACAATTTTTCTGGACGTGCCCAGATTGTCCCCACACCCAGCAAACTACTTTCTTCTTTATGGAGTTCTTCATTTTCCAATTTCCAGTTGCTACCATTACTAAGATCTCGAGTGGAACATTATTTCCACTACCTAGTCTTCTCTCTTCAGAAAATATTTTACTGGTAATTTCTGAAAAAATTATTTTCTCCTTCCCACGTATCAAAATAAGCTTCATGTGCTCATAAGAAGGTGGAAGAGACCAAATGAGTCTCAAGGCTTGATCCTCATCATCAATTTTAACTCTAATAGATTCTAACTCAGCTATTGAGAATGCTTAAATGATCTGAAATAGTCGTATTTTCACTCATCCACAGTGTATGAAACTACTAATTCAGGTACACACGATTTGAGACGCCCTTCGTCTGATACAATTCTTCAAGTTTTTCCCAGAGTTGATTTGCCATAGATATTCCATGCAAATTTTCAAGAACATTTTTGGAGGGTCACAATGGACGTCTTTAAAATTTTCAATCTCTTAGACAGAACCTCCTTAGACTGTACGTATCCACACTACCACACCAAAATTTCACTCCACAAAAAGATCCTAGTGGCTCTGATACCAATTATTGAAAATTTGGACCTCCCAAATTCACTCCCCTAAGATCTACCATTTGCAGGAATAACAAGAAAATTAGAGAAATAATAACAATACAAGATATTTACGTGGAAACTCCTAAATAGAAGAAAAAATCACCAGACCCAGAGAAAAAAATCCACTATGTAAAAAATTATTACAGTCATACAATTTTTTTCTCACTCCAAATACACCCACAAAGCTTTCTCACTGACAAAACTTTAACTTCTCACCTCTTCCCTTTTTACAAAAAAGGCCAACAAAATAATGTAACTAAAGTCAAAAGTTACTGGATAAATTTTCAACTGGGGTGTTTAAACCAAGGAAGCTTAACCCCCTTATATAGGCATTGGGGCCTTGCTCCTTTTCATTTTCCACCCGTGTAGGACTAACCAAAAGAGCAAAAAACCCAACAATCAATATTAGTGATCGATGTTAGACCTTGTTTGATTGTTTCGTTGCAAAATCTCAAAAATAGGACTTGGTATGGGAGAGATCAATTGATTAATGTCAACGTACAATCTAGAATCCAATGTTATCCGAGATAGTCTTTGTTAGTATCTCTATCAAAAGCACCTATAAGAGGGCACAATCGGTTCCAATATTAATGGTCACACCATTGGAATTTATAGTGCTTTTCAGCAACAATAAACTTCATTTTCTTATGAAAAAAACCCAGTTGTAGGGTTGTCCTCCATGCCCATGAAAAATTTAGGAGTCTTACTGATTAAAATAAAACGTCTTATTTTCCTAGAAATTATTAATTTTACTAAGGTTGCTTCTCACCCAATGAACCAAATTTAGTGGCTTTTACTACTACTCACTTGCCATAGTTATTTTAATAACATTGTTATTAATTAGGTTCCAATCTTTTGAGTTTCTCTGAATCACGGCCGGCCCATTTCTCCTTAGGTACCACTTTCATGGTGATAAAAGGATGGAGGACCAAATGGTTGGGATGGCAAAGAGAATACCTATTTAGCTGATTTCTACCTACCAATGACGTAAGTTCGTGAGCTGAGCTCTTTGCCATTGCTGTAAGTTTCTTGTGTTATAATTTTCTCTACAGGCACAATGTAGTCTAATTCTCAAAGACGAGAAGAGATCAAAGTTATGCCTAAATATATTATCGAAAGCTTATCTTCTTTAAGCTCTAGTTAGGGTATTGATCATGATTTGGTCCTTCTCACTTAACTGATAGAAAATACAACATTTACCACATTAGGAGGAAAAAAAAAAAAGAAATTTAGTTCTTAATTGTGGAGTGTAACACTCCCCCCAAGTATTTGATAAAAATACAATGAGGATAGCTCACTTTGAGGGGAATACCTCCAACAAATAAAAAGAAAAATGAAGAAAACAAAAATGTTAATTCAGTGCATTTTTTATAGATCCCATATGAACATGGAAATGCTCTTTACATACTGTGGTCTCGTACTGTGCCTAGCTAAGAGTATTCACATCTAGTTTCTATAATTTTTTCTAAAAGTTAGCTAGAAATCACAATTCTTATAATTTTCTCTTAAATTTTACTCATCTTTAAAAAAACCTCGTACATCTCGTTCTCTATCATTTCTCTATTATATTAAAATAATATTTTTTTATTCTTTTTGTATTATTATTTGTACTACTTTATTTCAACATATTTAACTATTTCCTATAAAATATATATAAAAACTTATTTATGGGGTGAATAGTGACTCCCCAAATATTGGGAGTTACTGTTCACATCCTAAACTTATACCTTAAAATAGGGAAATGGATGAAGTGCTTATTTTGTCAAAAAGTTGAGTTGATTATCTAAAATTTAGAGATTTATGAAGTATAGGGGACCCGATGGGAATGCTCTAAACAACAAGAAAATAAATGCAAAGATTCAAATGTTATGGGCTGAGCCCAATATTTGTTACAACCCAAGGTAAACACTTATAACATAACCGAAAAATAAATGTTGCCCATGGCCCTTGGCCTTCTCAACCCAGCTTAACTTTTTTTTTGGGTTGTGACAAACCTTTCCTCTTCAAAGGACCTTGCCCAAAAGGTGCGTGTATGCTTTTAAAGTAGACCTCAAGAGGCTGTTGAACCTTTGGAATCCTAGTGCTTCCACCACCCAAGTCAAAGATGAGGATGTTCCTTGCACTAATTTTGTCATATTTCTGTTTCTTAGTCCCAACATCAATATTGTACACTTGATTTGCATGCCTTTCCAAGCCCATTAGAAAGTTGTTAGGCTTGATATCTCAATGTAGAAATGATTCAGGATGAACAAATTCAAGATGATTAACATTTGATCTACAAGCATAAGAATCTTCTTTGAAGGAAGCTTCCTACTGCATAAGTCAAAAAGATCTTCACAATTGTTAGCCTGAATCTAGCTTAGTACATGTAATGCACAAAAGAATTTCACTTGGGAACATCCAACCTTTGCTTTGAGTTTTCCTTAAAATTTGATACATGTACCGTGGAGAAAATGCTCGATGGACACGAAGATTCCTCTCCAACAAATCATTCTTTTTCTCCCCAACCAACTATTGCATATGCAGAGTAGCACTTTTCCTCTTGATATCCTAAAGTTCCCTTTTGGTTGAAAATATAAAAGACTGCAAATGAAGATATATTGTTGAGCTTCAGGGAAGATTTCACCACTTCCAATATATACGTGGATCCACCTTCCTTGATCCAATTCCACTAGATTTGCCTAGGCTGAGGTTGCAAGGACACTTCTCTGGATAAACTCATTGGATTTAGAACTTGTTTGCGACATCTTGTGGAAGGGATCCAAGGCCTCATAAGATAAATTGGTAGTTTTTCTTCGTAGGCAGTGTTCATGGAAGCCTCCACTCCCTTAGCACCTGTAAAGTTGTAAACCTCGATCTCTTTCTTCTCTTTTTTTGAAAAATAATATCCGTTCAGGTAAAGTTTATTAGCACCCTATAGGCAAGGGTAGAACATTTGATTTGCAATCAACTTAACCAACTCATGATCAATATTCCAGTCAAAATTTCCACCTATAGTCCCTTCAGAGTTCTTGTACTCAAGCATCCACTCACCAAGATCTAAATCATCAATTTGAGTGAGCTAATCGTTGTAACATGGTTTAGTTTACAAATGGATTCCTCCACCATTTTACCAAAAAATACTCAGGGTCACCCTAAGGCAACTATTCTGTACATGTGCACACAAACCAACAATCGGACAGCCCACAACATAGCCTGCTAGCAAAACACAAAGAAACAAATCCTCCTTAGGTTGGCCCGATTGAGCATAACTAGTTAACAACAAAGTCTAGCAACAAACCACACTCTTATTTGGCACTTCATCAAACACCTTTTGAGCCCTCAAGTTTTTATCACCTTTTGTATCAACTGTTCCGAGTCTCTCATCAAACCCACTCTCTAGATTGATTTCACTCACAGACTCCAAAAGGCCCAACTCCACCAACACTTCAAAATTGTTGTTGTCAAGACCCACATAACCTAAATTTCTCAATTGCACACCCATTTTTATTTTAAGCTCCTTGAGAGGATTGGGAGAGGAGAAGGCTTGTGGTAAATCACAAGAAGATGCAAGAAAAAGATCATCCACACCTACTCCTTTGGCGTTAAGGCCACTGTCAGTACCACGATAACATACCCAATGAGTAATATTAGATACTACCTAAAAATCTTTGACTTCTCAAAAAATGAGCATCGTGCGGTCTTGGTGTTCTACTCTGATCTTGGAAATCAAAAGGGTACCCATTCTAGATCTAGTTCCTCTTCCTAGAGGGTGGCACACCTGAAATCCTTGAAAACAATCATCGTTCTCAGCCACTATAGGGACCACCACAAGCGCAGAATCAATAAGCTCTGCACCCTCAATGAGATGTCCTTTTGCCAAGTTGTTCCCTGCCCCAGATTTACTAGAAACAAATTGTCCAGCTAGAAGATCTGACTGTAGGGATTGGTCTTGACATTGTCCATGTCATTAATCTCTTCTCGCTGAAGACCCAACTCGCTCTGGTATCTCTTTGTTGGGTCTATCTATGTCGTGCACTAGATAACGCTCGATGTAGTCTCAATAATGCCCACACCCGGATCAAACTCCCACCTAGTGCTCAGGAAATCAAGGATGATAGGCTTTTTTTGGTTGTGAGTGTCACCAAATGTGGGTTGTTGTGACTGTGGTGTGATGGGTTGTGAATGAGATAGATCCACAATGAAAGTCCAATGGTGGTGATGAATATGATAATCCATTTCCTTTGCCCAATTATTTGCAATGGTGTACCCAATAACAACACCACAGGGGTCAAACTCCCATCTGGGGTGTTGGGAGTACGTGTTGGGGTTTAGAGGGTAGTGCTGGCTTGGATGGATGTTAGGGTATTTGAGAGGTATAGTTTCTCTGCCCAGAGAGAGAGAGAGAGAGAGAGAGAGAGAGGTTTTACCAAGTATTTGGTCTTCCTCTTCCTTGTGAAGTCTTCGGCGTGGCCCTTCTTGCCAGCACCTTTTTCAGCCCTTGCATCTGGAGCTTTCCTCTCTTCTTTTAAGTCTATAGAGTCCAAATCTTCACTCATGGTTATTATCAAGAAATAGATATCCATCTTCAAATGCCATTGTTTCTGGCAATATAACATCATCTTCCAAGAGAAATTCGCGATACATCAAGTTTTGTTGCTCCAGTGGATATATATGTCTTCCATATACATATTCAATGTTCAGCTTCACGTGGTAAATGGTGTAGGAAGGTTCATCAAAGATCTTTAAATTTTCACCATATAAAGACTTGACTATAAGAACCCTTTCTCCAAGATCTCTACATATTTCATCATGGAGTGCACGATGATAATTCTGAAAACAGAGTTGAAGTTCTATATTACTCAATTCATCCATATTAGGATCAACTCTCTGATATCAATTTGTAACACTCCCCAAGTATTTGATAAAAATACAATAAGGATCTCTCACTTTGAGGGGAGCACCTCCAGCATAGACGAAGAATGAAGAAAACATAAATATTCAGTGCATTTTCGATAGATCCCTTTTAAGTATGGAAATGCTCTTTAGTCTTTACATAGTGATGTCCCATACTGGGCCTAGCTAAACAGCAGGAAAATAAAATGTAAAGATCCAAATGTTACGGGCCGAGCCCAATATCTGTTACAACCCAAGGTAAATAAAAACACTAATAACATAACAGGAAAATAAATGCTGGCCCATGGCCTTCTCAATCGAGTTCAACTTCTTCTTTGGGCTGTGACATGGAGATTGTCTGTTGATTACCCTACTCAAAATTGAAAATGTCATTTGCAAAATAGAGATGAGAAATTCGCTCTCTTATGACATCTTCATTGGAAATAGAAAGATCCTTTTGCTGCCATGTTGTTGAGTCAAGAAAAACAGGCTTCAATGACTAGGACATATAAGTATGGCAATAGTGGAATGCTTTGTCTTACGCCTCTGTATTTAAGTAAAAACGATCGAGTTTACCATTGATCTAGATGATTTTAGAGGTACACGTCTTAACCCATAATTATACCTTTATAAGGAAATTGATTGTTCCCAATATCGCTAGCAAGAAGGCTCCCACCTAATTGTATTGTAAGCTAAATACATACCTAGAGGATTCCTTGTTTCAATTGTAGTTTCTCGATAGTTCTTGGGCAAGTAAGATATTGGCCTCCATCCATCTTCTTGAGATAAAAGTCGTCTATTGTTTCGTCCCAAGGCCAGGAAGTAACAATTTGATCTATATAATATTTACAGGGGTGGGGATTATTGATCTTGGGAATTAACATCACACCATGAAATTTACTGAAGATTCTTCCTATTGAAAACCTTTGAAAAAGCAGGTTGTTTGGCTAATATAAGGATCTTATTATATAATTGTAATAGATTCGACAAATATTTTGTTTTACTCCAGCTTAAGTAGTTGAATTCTTTAGTAAGTTGAATTAGAAAATTACAAATTATGACTCCATCTACACAAATCAACTTAGGGACATGATCCTGATTAAGTATTGAAAATGAGGCCTTAAAGCTCTAAGCAAATTTAAATTGAATCTCTACAAATATTGTGCTGATAGTGCTAAACCAGTCAACAACCACTAACCATATTGTGATTTGAAAACAAGCAATAGTAGGCCAGATTACTTAGCATCTCCTTAGACAACCCATCCTCTAATACTTTTATGTCAAGCATCATCAAGAGGTGTAATATATATGATGATATCATATATAGATGAAGCTTTTTTTTATTTATACTTTAGTTCCAATGGTTAGGATCACTAGCCAACTCTACGTCTTGTAGAATCTGCTAGGGATAACACGTACGACTTAGTAGAAAACTGACCGACACAAAGAGCCTCTGACATGAAGCCTGACAGGCCAGAACATTTTCTTTGAAAAGCATCTTTAGGCCTTTTCAATGCGCCATTCTAGTACTCATGTAAGATTCCTAGCCCCCATGAATATAAGATTATGTAGGAATTGGAAGGATTGATAGCAAACCTTGTGCAAAACAGGAAAAACCAATGATTACAAGACAATTTCTTTTTATGTAGCTGGAATCAAGAGGTTGTAGATAAGAGAATAGTATTTTGTGTATTTCTTTTAATAGGCACCCATGAATATGAGAATTGTTAATACTTGAATCAGTAAGATCATGAAATGGCACATACGGAGAAATTAGTTGTGGGAGGAGTGATCAACCTCTTTAGACGGATCTGATTCTAATTTGTGAGGCGTTTGTCTTCAAAACTCTAGCTTGCAAGTGAAAATTTTAGGAAGCTCATTACTTTAGACCTCGTTTGAATAGTGAGATAAGATGAGATAATCTCTAAATGGTAGTGAAATGGTATGAGTTAATATGTTTTATGGAGTTTTGGGAAAGGAGAGGAAAAGTTAAATAAAAATATTATAAAGTTAAATATTTTTTTAATATTATTTTTGTTTTGGGATTTGAATTTTTTTTTTTTAATTTTGTTTTGAAGTCCAGGAAAGTTGTAGTGATTAGATAAATAATTTGTAGATTTGAAATTAAAAATTGTTTGTATTTATGATATTTTGATATTGAGATGAGTTTGGATGAGTTAAGATGACTTTGCTATCCAAACCAGACTTTCAATCATTCATTCACACTTTCTAGATTGAATCTAAGACTGCCTATTTATGATGTTGAATTCATGATATTCTAAAACAGATCAGACCGTGCATAGAATTTAGTACTTGATGGATCTCGTACCATTTTAGATCGACCCATAGGGGTTTACAATAGGAATGGCATGCATCCCAATGTAGTGCATGCCATGACAAGAATAGAAAAAAGAAGAATGTGTCCATTTGCTTATTGTGCCTATTCACAAACACAAAAGTTCCTGAATTTAAATATTGTTGCAAGTTGTGTGTGCGCATGTGTGTGGTCTAGCTCTCATTATATTATGAAATGATCTTGATATTCGATACAGCGTGTTTGAAATGCTCATGAGCTAATTTTTTAGATGATAATTTGTGTTTTCACTTTTTTTGTTTGTGTATACATGTGCATGTGTGAACTGATCTGTTCAAGCAAATGTGGAGTCTTGTAAATGAAGAGATCTCTTGCTGAAATTAGTGTATACATTTATAAAGGAAGAAATTAACTTGGAAGTGAAATGGATATAGATCACAAAACTTAGGAATTTTTATATAACTTGTGCATAGAAAATAGTCCATACAAGGAGGTGTACTTCGAGTAATTTAATTAAAAATTGGCCCCTTAATGTACGGTTGTGTTGTTAATCGTGCCGTACTTTTGTTTATTTTAATTTGATTTTCTTCTTTTGGCAATAATATTAGCACATTTTGATGTTTTTATGAAGAATGTAGGATTCTGATCTGATAAGATAAACAACATATAGTGCAAAGGATATCAAGAATAATGTTATGACATTTGAACTATAAATTCTGGGTTCTATATATATATTCCATGGAAACGTACATATGCATGCAAGAAAAAGATCTCAACAAATTAAGTTTTAATCAATGTCGTCAACACTTTCTCCTAGATCCAAAAATTTCATCTACTAATTGGTTTTTGTAATTTCCAAACCAGAAATTCTAGTAGTACTATTCTTATGTGCCTAATTTATGGTTAAGGTCGACACGTACGTCGTGGTTTTTGCTTCAATTTAAGTACTCATATGAACGAAACTAGAAGTAATACCTATCATACATGATTCTATTTGGCATTGCTAATTATGCATGTTCTCGATCGATTCATAACAATTTTATGTTTTCCCCTCTTTTCAATTGTAATTATCACAGGTTTTGAGAAACAAAATAATAATAAAGCATGGGTGCAATGGCATGCATATATGCACTGAGCGACAAATACCTGGATGAGGGTAGCATGTGTGCGGAGGTGTTTAGAGGTAATTAAGAGTTCTGATTCAGGAATATTAATATAAAGGGGAGATTATATTTTTTGCTACATGTGTATATATGCTATATATATAATATATATTGTTTTCATGGATTTTATATAAAAATGTCGATCCAGTCTGCTCAGTTTCCACATATATGCATGGGTCCTAACCGGGGCAACTCATCCTCGTTCAGGTAACGAGAGAAAGCACAATAAGGGTTTGGAAGACAATGGAGTTTCTTTTCTAAGCGCAAGAAGATATTTTTGCGCGCTTGGGATTGCATTTAATTTATTGCAAGAAGATCATATTGTTTGTCTCGCTTCCACTAATTAAAGATGTGGATTGCCTTATAGGAAGAAACAAGCGGCATGGTGAATGCATGGTTAATGTCTTTCTGATTATGAAAAAGTGGCTGGCAGGAAAATGTGAAAATTGTTGTAAATGCATACATGCATAAACTCGGTACTGGGTAATCAGCAAAATGTGAAGATTGTTGTAAATGCATATATACATAAATTTTGTACGTAGTTAATCATTTTTGATTCCATCTCTTAGAATTCTAGCTCATTCAAATATCAATGTTTAGAATTTTTAAATTCGTCAATGTATTTTTTAATTCATTTATTATCCTTTCATGTTGTTTATTCTCATGTGCCTATAAAAGTGTTATGGTTAGAAAAGGTTGTCTTGAGTACTACCATTTGCAACAACCAAGAAATTAGAGGTAAATGATGTTGAGATTTCTAAAAGCTAGTTTTATATATCACAATCTTTCAATTTTCTTCATGCTTCTTTTTAATTTTACAACAGGATTTCAGCAATGAACTTTAGCTAAATATTGTTGTGTTCTTTTTATATTTGACTAGGTATTTGTGTAACATTTGTCGACTTTGGTAAGTTAGTCTATGTGATATTATATGGGTTTGAATTTTATCATATAAATGCAATGGATATTCTTGTTTTCTGAAGGTTAGTTTGATTTTTAATACTTTTTTTTTTCATTAAGTGCTTATTATACTTGTAGTAAATCATATTAAATTATACAAAACTTCAATTTGTTGTCCTCGATGATTCTGGTAATAATTATTTATTATAAATTCTTGATGATCATGACATTCATCTTGATTCAATGAATCTCGAAAATACTGTTAGGCAAGAAATGAAGCAATCATTCAGGATCGTAATAAAGCAATGTTTTTTCTTTGAAAATTGATTACCTCACAATAAGTTATATATTAATTGTATGGGATAGTTTAAGGTAGACGTGTCAGCATCATATCACAAGATCATTCTGATTAGATAAACTTAACTTTGTATTAATTAATAAAGTCATGAATATGTTTTTTATAAGGAGATATGATCGACTTTATTAGTAATGCATTGTCAACTCTAAACAATTGGTGAAGAGACGTGTCTGGAAGATAGTTGTACAATTACACACAATTTATTCTTAAGCAATACAATATCTTGATTAATATTTAACATAAGTTTGTATTTGACAGTGCAGTGTATTCTGCAAAACCTATAAAGTATTTATGTAGTTTCAAAAATATCTGTCGTAATAGTTGAAACCACCTGAGTGATAGTTGTGAGGAATATATTTACTTTATCAGCAAGTTTAGCCAAAAGTTCATATTAGGAAAACTTATTTAGCTCTCTCTTTTGAATTATATTATATATATAACAATGAGAAAAATCAAATCACATGCTGTAGTGCACGTGCTGTAATGCAAAGATCTTTATGATTTTGACATGATCATCTTGGACATACGGAATCAATCATTTTTACAACATAATCCTTGAGTATATATACCGTGTGGGTTAAGAAGTACAGTACCCAACTTGATATATCAGTATATACGTTCTCGGTGATTATAGTTTTATTGTCATTGTGTCCATTCGGCCTTGCATAATGATGGGTGATGGTGTCAACAGAGAGATAAAAAGTAGACATAGGAAATTCTTTCTAATCATATACTCACATTCGAGTTCGCGATATCCTTTAAACATTAGTCCACTCTTATGGAGTCAAAAAGATTGGCTGTATAAGATAAAGATAATTTATTCTTTCCTATGGGAAAAAGGGACTATAATGTGGTAACTGCTGCACTTTAAGATCATTTAGCAAACTAGCAAAAATGAATACAAAAAATAATAATATATATTTCCAATATTCTACGAAGAAATCAAGTACGTGAATCTTATGATAAACATCGCAGCTTCCACTAAATAAGAAAGAGAACATTAGGCGGGATGGAAGGGAGAAGTTGGCCGCATAATCTTTGTCGGGGTAGACTTTGAAAATCTTCCGAACTACAAAGATGATTTTTACACAAAACTATCAACAAAAGAAGATTCTGCTACAATATTATAAAATAAATTTCCTTCTGCTAAATCAAAACAAGCTAAACTCCTCACAGATAAATTTGCTGGATCATCCTTAGTGGAGAGAGTAATCTACGCTTCTTGATAGGGCCCCAGCTGCGAATAGGAGATTCCTTCGAGAAAACTGCTTCCAAAACAATAACATCGTATGATTATTAGAATGAGTAGCAACAGCAACCTTTGAGAGGCAAAAAATTGAAAAAAAAAAAAATGTGAACTACTAGTCAATTTACCCTCAATGAGTAGACAGGGGTAGACTTAGTCGGAAGAGTTTTCAAGGATCTTAGCCTGTTGGTACTTCCACCTTTGCTGATGAAAAGTGTCAACATAGATGTCACTCTCTACCCAAAATTAATTCTAAGGATGCAATAACATTTTACGGTATTCATCAATAGTCTGTTTGGATTCTTACTTTTCTTCAGTCCTTGGCACCTTTGTACTTGTATTCACGTCCCACAATTTCACAGTGCAATCAGCAGACCCAGATGCCAGCAGTGAACCTTCACAACTGACACATACAAGATCGTTGTATAAGTGAAAAAATTAAAAAAACAACTCAAAAGTATTCTGCATATGTAGGTGCTAGGAAAGGGCATCCACCTGAAAGCCAGGGTCCACACACATGAGGTGTGACCCATCAAAGGAGTAACACAGCGACCACTCGAGAGGTCCCACATCATGATTGCGCCATCTTCATCACCAGAAGCCATATACCGACCATCAGGTGACATTGCCAACGACAAAACCATACTTCTGTGACCAATGAAAATGCGGACACACTCCCCACTTTGTACATCCCACAGTCGGACTGTTTTATCGCTAGAACCAGTCACAACATAGTTGCAATTGGCATGCCATTGCACACACTGAAATAAAATGTTTAACCCATCAGATAGAGTACATCTAACAAAGATTGAGATCCAGTGGACAACATTTAGTCAACAGGTTGTGTGTGTGTGTGTGTGTGAGAGAGAGAGAGAGAGAGATCTACTCACGTCAACATCAGATAAGTGTCCTGCCATTATTCTTAAAGGCTGTATTCTGTCCATAGACCAAATCCTTGCAGTTCGATCATGTGAAGCACTTGCAAAATAATGGCCAACAGGGCTAAACTGAACCAAGAAATAAAGAAAAAGATAGATATTAAGTGCATGGACAAGGGAAAGGCTCTCAGTTCAACTCAAGGGGGTGAATATGAGAAGTGAGAGTCAACCCCACGACATATGATTTTTTTAATTATTATCCATGACAAAATCAGTGAATCATAGTAACCAAGTCGTTTAAGTGTGAATCTATAAGTGGTTCCCTGAAAAATTAGAAATTCATTTAAAAATTCATAAATACTGAGGATTTCAAATCAGCTTTACATGGAGCGAAACTACGTCAAGAAGCAAACTGCTTGTTTATTGAAGTGGTCATGGAGGTAACATCAGGATTGCGATTCATTGTGGAGAGCTGTGGAGCTGTGATTGGTTCAAAATATGGGAGTCCCCGGGGCCGGCCAGGGGGGGGGGACTTCTGATGAGGTAAAAGGTACTTATGGTGGAGGGGTGTGGAAAACTATTAGAGTGCTTGAAATGTTTTTGTAAAACATGTCATCTTTGTGGTTGGGGATGGCTCCAGAATTCGTTCTTGGCATGATCCTCAGTGTGGTGGTAGGGCTCTTTAGTATTTGTCAGAATCTCTTGAGTATTTCTCAGAATTCGGATGCATCTGTGCTGACATTTTGGATTTTTTCTAGTGGCTCATCCCATTGGAATGTTCCATTTTCTAGAGCTGTGAATGATTGGGAAATGGGAGCAGTTTCTGAATTGTTTGGTTTATTGTATGCCGCTCAGCTTGGGCAGGATTTGAGGGATAAGATGGTCTGGATGCACACTGGTAACAAGAAGTTTTCAGTTCGTTCCTGGTATAAGACGCTGTCTAGGCCGAATGGGGTTCACTCTTTTCCTTGGAAGAGTAGGATGCCTTCAAAGGTTGTGTTCTTTGGCAGCTCTGCTTCTATAGGGAGGATTCTGACGTTGGATAGTCTCAGGAAGTGTGGATTAATAGTTTTGGATTGGTGTTTCTTATGCAAGAAATCTGGCCCAGGAGGGTGGTGAATCTTTTTGCTTGCTGGAGAGGTTAAAGGGGTAATGTGCAAATTGCTGCTGTTTGGAATATGATCTCTTTATGCCTTGTGCGGTGTATTTGGGTTGAGAGGAATGGTCGATGCTTTAAAGATAGGAAATGCTCAGTGGATGAACTTAAACGTTTTTTCTTTAATACCCTATTTCAGTGGGCTTTGGCTATTGTGTTTAATGGACCTAGTGTCCATGATTTTCTTAATTCTTTTTCTAGTTCCTGACTTGTAATTTGGTTCAGTTTTTGTATACTTCCTGTGTACTTGGCTTTGCCTTGGTACTTGTCTAAATAAAATTTCCTTATTCATCAAAAAAAATATATATCTGAAACAAACCTTAAACGGGACCAATTTAGTAATTAACCCAAAAAATAACCAAGGGAATAAATAATTGAGAATGCCTTCTTAGAGATTTGACCATATTTGATAAAAGGTTATTTGGACATTGACAACTATACAATTCACCCTTATGGCTATAAATTTATGCATTAACACAACTGCAATACAGAATTGAGACTTCCTAGTGAATTGCTAGCGTCCATGTGAGGAATTGAGATTTTTGTGTCCTGTCAGAAGACATTAAAATATAAGAAAATCATGTTTACATGACAAAATTTACCTGAACATCCCATACAGGGTAATTATGGCCCTTGTAGCAGACAAGATTTGCATTTAGTTTTGTGCTCCATAACCGAACTGCAGGAAGTCATCATATATTTGTACAGTTACAAATTAGTTCAAGCAAAGACTACATTATTATGATTCACACAAAAGAAGTTTTGAATAAAGAGAGGTTGAAGTAGTTCAAAATAGTCTAAGAGAACATACTTGTTGAGTCTGCGGAAGAAGAAAGTAAATAATCACCAAGAGGACTGAAAGTGGCAGAATAAACTGGCCCTGAATGACCCTGAAATAATGTATAAGGCCGTTTCCCACCATTCGACCCTAAAAACTGTTCACTTGAAGTGGTACCGTTTTCAACCTGCAAAACAGCTGACACCAACACCATTTAACAGACATTTCTGTTAGCAGTAAATGAATGTACGGTAACATATAGATAGGGGTGTAACGGGTCCCGTTTGATCCAATTTTGGACAAAATTTGGAACTGAACTGGTATGCACCGGTTTTGCATTTTCAAAAACCAATTACGTACCGGTTACCCACCTAAACCGGTACCTCCGGTTTTACTAGTTCCAATCCAGTTCGGTCCAGTTTTAATAGTATTAGTATATATATATTAGTATTAGTTATAGTGATTAGAATAACTATATATTAGTATTTGTTATAGTGATTTTAATTTATTATAATTATATCATTGATAGTATTAGTATTACTATATCATTATTTCATATATAATTATTTAGTATAGTAATTTATATATAGACAAAAAATATATTACTAATAGTAATATAGTATTATACTATTAGTATAGGCCATAAAATGTAAATTGTAATTAATATACATTATATACTAATGTACATTAGTATTACTAATTTACTAATGTACTTATCAAAAAAAATATATTGAGAATTTATTAGGCCATAAAATGTTATTACCATATATATTTTATGATTAAAGCATATGATCAAATAAATTTTCATGTCTAAGATTAAAATTTTATGTTATAAATTATAATAACATTATCTTATACATAATTATAATTTATATTATTATATATAAATTATATATAATATAAAAACTACTACATATAATATTATAAAAATTAATTTAAAATATATAATATAGCAAACCAGTCCAGTCCAGTCCTAAAATGCATAGAACTGAAACCGGACCGGTACCGGCCGGTTTTGGAACTAAGGGAACAGGTCCCGGACCAGTTTCACCGTTTCGGGCTGGTCCGGACAAGTCCGGTTTTTCAGTTTCCCGGTTAATTTTTACACCCCTACATATAGACAAATTACAATCACGCCTAAAGAGATGTCTAAGTATGTTTGGTTAAGAAAAAATTTGAGAATGTTTCTTGTTTTGAAAAATCTTTAGATGTGTTTTTTATTTTGTGAAAGTATATAGGAAAATCTGAATAAAAGTTCTCTTGAAATATGTTTTGTATAGAGTTTGTGAAAGTGGGTAGATAAAGCTGAAAAGTAGTTTGAATATGATTTTTTTATAATATATCTTTTCATTTTTTTCCTTTTTTTCTGACTAAGAATTTCAAAATTGACCCATGGGAAGCAAGTATTAAAAAAGGAAAATAAAATCGTTTCCAACTTTTAATAAACGACCTGCTAAGACTTATCAGAAAAGTTATTTTATTATCAAGGACTTACAACCAACAGCTTCTTGCCCAAGCTTTGCCATGTCCCAAATCTGTCATGGAACAGTTGAAAAATTAGCAAACATTAAAACAAGAAGAATGCTGTTTATGACACCCAATCAGATATAACCTTCAATGAAGAATCTGAAAATCCACCAGCAACTAAAGATCCATCATGGGATATTGATGAACAGTTTAACCTGAAGAAAATTTGTAAAAATATACAAGTATTTGAGCAAAACGAAAAGCAACTAAAGAAACAAAAACTAATATTAGACCACAAAAGTTATGGAGATTACCCATTATGCGTGTTGATAAATGTATAAAAGCTTATGGATGGCAATGAGACACTACTCAACTGTACACGGTTTCTCAAGTCTTCAAGAATAGACTTTTCTACCTCTGTTGAACTGAAGCAATCACGATAGATTAAAGGCACGCAGCAGATTGACATCAACAAAAGGTGTTCTCATGCCAATAACTCAAATTCATTAAAAAAGTCTTCTTTGACAATACATAGCATAAGAACTTATTTTTTAATAACTAAACATAGCATAATAAATTATTAACATTGCAATGACATGAAACTAGGTTTTCTTCTAAGGGATATTGTGAAACAAAAAGAAAATGCAATGGGTAGCATTAATCAATGCAAGTACTCAGGTAACTCAACTAAAACCAAACATCTAACTGGCTCACAGAATCTTAAGATGTGTTGCTTTATTTACATGGAATCTTAAGATGTCTGATCTAGCTGCAGCAGTATAGCTTAATAAATTAATATGAGAATTTCAAAACTGACCCTAAAAAAGGAAAATAAAAAGAAAATAGAATCATTTCCAATTTTTAAGAAATGACCTTACTAATGGAATGTAAGCCACATGACCATCCTCTCATTATGTTCAGTTGCTGGGAAATAGTAACGCATCAATTTAGCAAGAAAGGGAATTTGTATTTTTGTTGTTGGGGTATCAGTGCTGAAGAGAGGGGTATAAATCCCAATAGTTTATTTCCTTTGCTACAAATTTTATCTTCTTTTCAATAGGTAAACAGATATTTTATTATAAAAATATAAAAAAAAAAAAACACAAAAGGCAAATCCCAATTACATAAGTAGCATACAAGAGCAACACTTGTCAAGATTTTTTAATTTTTCTGGCACAAGGTAAACAATTTAATAACTTGTAGTTCTCAATCACCCACACTGCCCAAGGCATTTTTTTCTGATCGTAACCTTAGTTTAATGAAGAATAAAAAAGAAAACAGGGAATTCCAGAAAATACATTACTGGCAAGGTAAGCTCTGGTTTGACCCGTGGTGCCATAGATACAGTGTTAGCCTCAGGACGCCCAGTTTTTGCTGTTGCATTGACAGCCTTGTCCTTCTTTAACTTTTTCATTGGCATCCCTTGCTTTGTTCCTTCGATTGATCTTTTCTGAACAACAAACAGGCAACACAAGTGTCAAGAAAAATGAATCCAGAACTTGGGACAATCGATCAGAAAGGAAACGACATATATGACAGAAAAAGCCCATGCATTGTTCCAGTCCAGTATAAATCCACAGAGATGGGAAAACAGTTGTTACAGTTTTTTGCTGATAAAAGTTGTTATAGTTACTTGAAGAACAGTTGTTATAGTTTTTTGCTAATAAAAGTTGTTATAGTTACTTTAAGAACATTTTACCTTATTGTCATCCAATTCCCCCTCTTTGATTTCTCCGTCTGCCTTCTCAGAATCTGAAAGTAAAACCCCTCCTCCCTTTTCCCAGCGCTCTTCTAAAGAATCTTCGAGCAGCTATCACAGATATAAGATTAAAGATTAGAATTAAATAACCAGCCAAAAAACAAGGCTTTAAGGTATTCCGTCAAAATTAACAGAGATATTCATAAAAAATAAAAAAAGCAGAGATAAGAGTTTTACAAAATTTTAATAGCTTTCTCAAAACTTTGAGGATATGATTAGGTTCTCCTACCGGGGTGTGATTGCTAAGGAAACTTCATTGTTACAGTCTAGTTGTTTCTCTCTTTTATTCCCCTCTTTCCATTCACTGTTTAGCACTAAGCATCCACCAGGTTCCTTCAAGATTCAATATTTTATACGACCTAACCATCCCTAAGTCCTTATAAACCAAACTCCATCCAAGAAACCTTCCAAGAACTTCAGAAGAAACAAAATCTATTAACGAATTTTCCAAAGATCCTTCATCAACTAGTCAATAGCAAGAAAAATTGCACATCATTTCCAAGTGACAACCTATGGTACACATCGAGCAATAAAAGGCACACCCATTCGTAAGAACTAAAAATGTACTATATGCGATGTGATTGGTTATCCCCTTTTCACATCCCTATGTCACCACATTTTTCAACTGTGAACCCAATATATTTTAGACCATTACATGGGCTCTTGCCTACTCTTCTGATCAATATAATGTTGTTTTCTGATAAAAATATATATATATATATAGATTAGACCACATATTAACCTCTTACTTTGGCAAATCAGAAAAAGCCCCCCCACAAGCGTCATGAAGAAATATTGTGGTTAAAACTCTAATGCAAGAACATCTAGTCATCCACGTCACTTTGGAAGTATTTGTTCATTGCAAGCCAAATCTTCCTTAGTTAGACTAACTTCGATTCAAGTGTACAACTAAATTGAATTTAAGTAGACGTTAAGAGTAAAACATTATATTGTAGGATTGAAAAAAATAAAAATAAAAAATGGGCAGTGCTGAAAAACTTTGTATGTGCTGAAAAAATAAGACAGGTAATAGCAGGAAGTCTGTAAAAATACCTATTAAAAAGTCTGTCAAAATCAATGACATTTACCTAAATAGTTCAAATCACAGAAAAATAGAGAGAATAAGGAATCCCTTATTTGAGTTTTTAAACAAGGATGCAAGTCCAGCGTATATTTCCTTGCCACTTCGCAAATAAAAAAAATTGCCAATGATATGCAATTAAAAGACTACCATCCTTTGAATTTTAAAATATTTTCTCGCTTTCAGTAAATAAAACGAAAGGAACTTGGCATCTTTATTGACTCACCCCCCAATGTATTTCCTTCTGATTTATCAGAGTGGCCTCATCCTGGCTGCTTCCAATAAGTGTTACTACTTCAGCATCATCAGAAATTGAGCTGGGCTGTCCCGGAGAAACTGCAAAACTGCTTTCATCATTACCCAACATAGAAATTATTATCAACATGCAAATTCAAGCCAAAAGGATGTACCTTGAAAGTTAATATGCTCATTCACAATCCCAAGCATTGTGGTCAATTTTGTCTTATGTAAAAACTGCAGCAGCAGCTCATAGGAGTACTGGCAAGAAAGTTAATGATAGGCTTTTCAGTGGTCAGCAGTGATACATTCTCAACCTATCTAACAGTAACCACCAGGAAATTCTATCCATATAGCTAATAATGTAAACAAGGCCAACAATAACCAATGGCAGTAAAAGAAAACCATGCTGGGATAAAAAAAATAACAATTTATAACGATATTAGGTAAACATAATTTCCAATTTAGTTGTCAACTTATCTTGCATGTGGAAGCCCAACAAAGGATGAAGTTGGTAAAAATACTTAACATAGCACCATAATTATTTCAATTCAAATATAGCACACATCCAATTAAAAAATCAGATTCAATATCTAGAAACTACCACAAGCAGAGATAGAAGTCTACCCTCCACTCCACATATCATGATAAGGAAAAGAACACAGCAATGGCAACCAAAACGGGCCAGCAGACATGGCCATCTCCCAATATTTTCATATAAAGACAAGGATATTCTCCTGCATTTGTAAGTTCACTATACTCACCATGGGGATTCAGCAGAAAACACAGTAAATTAGAGTATTAACAAGTGCACTAATCATATATTTTATCCATAAGAGAAGTAAGCCCAACATTCACAGGAGTTTCCAGCTAGCATGACAACTTTATCGATAGGAAGCAAAAAGAAAAAACAAATAAATAAATGAAATGGAGTTGGCCAAGTCACAGGATTTTTTTAAGGTGACCAAGTAGCTGACTTTAATGCACGACAATTGATCACATATACGGAGGTGAAGTAATGCAAGTAAATGTGATGATCCTGTGTGTATGTTTTTTTTTTATGATTAATTCATTTTATTAAGAGCACAGACAAGCGCAACTCAAATACACAGAAAGTGTACAAAACAAAACACTCAACTAACAAGAAGATGAGAAAGAGAAAAAGTATTGAAGTCTAGAAAACTAGGAGATGGAAACCGGAACGCCTAGCGGATAAGAGATGATTTTTACAATCACCACAGAAGTTTAATCATACTTATAAACCTAAGGCATCAATGATCAAATTGTTTCACAGAAACAATGCCGAAAACATAGAGAAAAGACAGCTTCCAGGGACCTTAAGACTTTTACAGGTCAAGTGCCATGACTTAAGAGAGATAAGTGGGATAACATGCAAATAAATTGACTTTAATAACAGCACGTTAACCAAGAAGAACATGATTCTACCTGACAGATCTTTATTTTGACTTTGCTCTGCCTAAGAGAATGAGCAAATTCCATCTCCTGAGCAATAACATGATGATTAGATCATATTATTTTGGATTTTGATTTGGCCATGTCGTGAATGTGGAATGTCATATGAAGGTTCTAAAATAATAATTACCTCCAGATGTGAGGGAGAAAGGACTCCTTCCAACTTCTGAAGGTCTCGCGCGTGCATCATTTCATGGTCTTCACGGAAGCTATTGAAAAAGGTTCTTGCTGAAGATAACAACCACAATTAAACATAAACTACTTACCAAAAATCATGTAAACATATACATGTTACAGGCACACCAATGCGCACTTCTGGCGAGTTTGCAGTACAAAATACAAGAAATTAACTAATGGACCACTTCAGTAGGTTGGCAATATGAGATACAAAACATTAAGAAATAAGTTCAAAACACACCTTCTTGAATATGCCCCTTTTCCACCAGATCCATGAAACAATGGATAAATACAGGATAAAGCACGCGAAGCAACTCATGCTGTATGTAGGGTGTAAGGATTTAGTCATATCATCAATATCAGGATTATGAAATGAGTTCCCAACTAAATCAATGAAAAATAACAGAAACCTTGTACAGATCTAATGAACTATAAGTCCATGACCTTAACTTGCTATACCCATCCTGGTATTGGGCCGGACCATTCTCCAATCTGGGGGAAAAAAAAAATATGTTGAATGAAAAATAAATATTGTGACGATAAGGGCATGAAAAGCCAAAAAAGCTTGTATTATAAAAGTTATATTTTGATTCTGTTAAAAATACTCCTGCATCAGCAATTGACAGAAGCTCCAGTTTCAGAACTCATTTCTTTATGTTTTCAATGTTAGACGTTAAAAAAATGTGCAACAATGTTACTCTCACACAAAGCCCACACTGATTGAATTTTCCTTTAATTTGAAAGACAATGTCCTGTTCTTATTGTTCTGAAGGAATCATGGTTCACAATTCATCGCCATTCTTTTTTCCTTGCAAATCTCCCATAACAACCCAAGAAAAGCGCTAGCCACATTTGTGCTATAACCCCAAAAAGACTGACCAATTTGAAGTTTCCTCATAATCACTTGCAAGTTTCATCTAATAAGAAGCCAATGTGGAACTTGGCACCCATGACTACCTTTATGACCTACCCATTCTTTGCTGGGTTGTTCATATTCCCACTGTGGGACGGGGGTGTTATGTCCCTACATCTCAATTTTGTACAATAGATGTCATAAAAGTCCCCTCCACAATAGATGTCATAAAAGTCCCCTCCCGCAAAAGTCACAACAATGTATGTGCCTAAAAGTCAAGAACATCAGTGAACACCAGTCCATATCAATGTACTAATAGACCAAAACAAATCCAATCCCTAGGTAGCAAGAGATGATTGCCTTGATTAGTGTATTACATAGGTGAGTTTACTAATAGAGACTAAGTTTAGTCTTCTTATTTGGCAATTGCAATTGCTAACTGTAGCAAATATTACGATGACAACACAAAATTACTAGCCATTTTAGAATCCAGATCACCTCTCATGTTATTCCAACTTCCAAACTGTGGCTCAACCTATAGACTTCCAAACTGAGGATATGAAAAATTTTGGGAAAATAACTGGTCCAGGCAAGTCCATAATGAAACCAGCCTGATCAATATCCAGATACCATACATACTCGTAATATATAGAATAAAATACCTAATAATAAACACGGAAAGAAATACTTGAGTAAACGACAAAAACATACAAATACATACAGTCAAACCATTTCGTTGAATTGAGCCTGTCGTTGAGGTCATTTACAATGCAATCGGGGACGCATCATACCCATTTCAAATAGTACCAAAAAGAACAAAAGTACATAAATGAACCACGTACATTTTACCGCTTTCGATTAGAAGATTTCAAAATTTTGGAGCAATGAACCTTTGTCAAAACTCAACGAACAAGGAGGCGCTTGCTCTAGTTGATAGATGATGGAAGGAAGTATATTAATTAGAAAATTATTTTAGAGGAATTTTTGGGGTCTCATTTATGTAGTACTATTCACCGTATGAGTAAAGATGTAGATAATTTACTCCAACAGTTTGAGAGAGAGAGAGAGAGTACCCGGAGACGGTAAGGAGGTGCTTGGCGATGTCAGAGTCAGTGAGGGAATTGGTGGAGATGGAAGATGACGAATTGTTCTTGCTCGGTTGTTGTTGTTGCTGCTGTAGTTCTTCTTGGAATGCATGCTCGGCCTGTTTGAAACCCTTTTTCTTCAGGTACGCTGCCACGAATTTCTCTATCTGATCTTCCTCCATAACCCCTCTCTCTCTCTCTCTCTCTCTCAAGCAGTGAGACCGAGAGCCGGTGATTTAGGGCTAGCAGTATCAGAATTTTGCCAACGGGATTTTCGGTCAGAAAATATGGGCCTTATAGAGGATTTTTTGCTCAAGAATTTTGGGCTCTAGCCAAAATCCGATACACTTCTGGGTCTAGAAACAAAGCCCTACAACTCAAAAAGCCACGAGCTCGCACGTACCCGAAACAAATGGGCTTAAAAATTCCACAATTTTTATAAATATAATTTTTATTAAAAGGAATTCTTCTACACACATAATTCACATTGTTAATTACATGAAAACATGTCATTTATAAGATATTTAATTTTTAAATTATTATTGCAAATCAAATCATACCAAGTCAATTATATAAATTAGGATGTATCTTTCACGGACGAATCTTCTTTATTTATGAGGGGAGGAAAAAAAAAACTGACTATTTTCTTTTTCCCATGAATGAACATTAGAATTAATGATTGTACAATCAAAAGGATATACAAGATTTGCACGGGACGGTGCATGTATATCAGTTTTCATGAATATTTGAATGGAATTCAATATGATCGATCTTATCGTTTTAATAATCCTTTTTTACCCTTAATGGGAAATAAGGGCTTGCACGTTCTTCGTGTCATAGCGGCATCCAAAATCGACAGTTTATGTGAGCAAGAGACGATATGACAATTAATGAAGGAATGGAGCCTCACCTTCTTGAACCCATTCCTTAGATAAGTTCAACGTTCTTTCTTATATAATACTGTATAAACTGATTGATTCTCTAGTTTTTCAATTCTAATTACTATAAGAAAAATGACATTTTGTGATTAATTTATTGCGGCGAAAATAACATTCGAAACCAATTTATTCATACATGCATGCGTAATGAATTGTGAACGTATTAGGAATACTGTTGATCGATGTAACAATATATAATGCTCCACTCGGTTGGTGTCGTAAGTACTAAGTACACAGCGGTGCTAATTCTTCGATCATTAAATTATAGTCCAAGTGGCCCTTCTGGATTATTGGATATTCGGCCTCCAAACCTTATTCCTTCTTTCAATTAATTGCTCAAAATAATCGTACCACGTACGCGACTCGTTCTACCTACGTCATGACAAAATGGGTATTGTTTAGTCTCTGTTCAGTATTAATGGGGTTTTATTCTATATATACAATGCATGCAGTCCATTAATGAATATTGCGTGTGAAGTACAGACAGTAATCATCGTTTAATTTTTGTCCAATTTGCACTCATAATCTTCAAGAGTGATTTTAAATTTCCCGAAGTTCATGCGCGCCCTTTGTGGTGTCTTTGTCCCTAATTAAAGGTGGAGAAGCTCGGCTGTAATTCCCTATGCAACTCTTAATTTGGACGTAAGAGTACTGCAAATCTCTCGAGCTTGCTTAATTAATTTGGAGACTCGAGCATGATATTATTATTATTATAAAATATACCAAAACAGATACATTTTATTAAAGAAATCTCAAAACAAACACATTATCTAGCTGGAAAAAATAAATGTTTCGTCGGACTCATGAATGGTCCATAAAGTTAAATTAAAAGAGTGCAAGATGTCCATTACCAGTTACTAATACTTTGTCAATTAACTTTGTTTGTGCATAAATTTAGTGAAGTTAATTGATAAGGTCATGTACGGATCAATATCTAATAAACTCTTATCTTTAATTACATGCGTAGTATTTACTACAAAGAATGATGGTTGAGTTTTTCATCTCCTCCTCCCGTATCAATAATATTTTATCAATCCAGTGTTTCGTTTTTTTTTAAAAACAAAAAACAAAAATGTAGTGAGAAAAGTCAAAGTCAAAATTTAAACGTAATAATGCAAAAAGGCTATTACATTTAGCGCCTGCCTGCTGTTATGTGTTTGACTATTTGATGTTCGTTGTTGTTTTCCGATTGAAGACACTATCAGACTATTAGTGCGCGCGCGGGCGGCTTTGTCGTCATGACTCACACGAAGCGGATTTGACAAGTTACAGTACTCTTTTGCTGGCTGGCAACGCGTATTTCACGCAGAGTGAGTGTAGACAAAAATCAGGAGGTTAACCGATTCTCAAATTAAAAAAGTGTAATCGGTAAAAAGTAATTGCAAACACTCTCTCTAAAGAAAACAGAAATAACTAAAAAGTGTAATCATGATTCAAGATGAAAAAAGAGACGCCACGTATAAAAGCGCATCATCGATTGTGACTCGATAGCCTATCAATTAGGGACGACTAAAAGCATTATGAAATCTTGTGTAAAAAGGCAGGCAGCTGGATAGTCCACTAATTACTACTCAACACCAAAACGCATATAAAACAAGGCCACTAAACGAAGCAAGGCACCCAACCCAACCCCAAAATAGGGCCAGAAATATACCACCAAACTTGTTAAAAATTAAATTAGTTTATAAATCAAAGAAGATTAAACGTTATATTAAAGTTTAATTATTGAGTTTGTGGCCCCACAGGAACGTGTCCTCTTCTCTCTCTCTCTCTCTCATTTAAAAAATTTGGCGATATTTATCACTCTGTGCACCCAAGAAAATACCAGGTGCTCCAAACGCTACGAGCCAACCTGGAAACCCTCCTCCTCGCCCACCATTTCTCTATTCTTCCCTCTCAACGCCGAACCCCGAAGGTATTTCTTACTTCTTAACAAAGTCTCATTCACCACCCTATTTTCCTTTTTTTTTTTTCCTTAAAAACCCTTTGATGGAATCCTTCCAAATATGCATATCTTCTGTTCTTTCTTGGATTCCTTTTCAGTGTACTCCTCCAATCTTGTGAACAAAATCCAAAAATTTCTCTCACGTTTCTAAAGCAAATTAGTCAAATTTATACACTTCCACTAATATAGCATCACCGTCTGAACCACAATCGATACGTAAATCGATGCTAGATTGAAATCTTTCTGCAAGGATATTGGAGTTTTGGGTGGCTCTGATCTGAATAATATATGGAGGAGAAGAGAAATATATTGTTTGGGAAATATGAGATGGGAAGGCTGTTGGGCAAAGGGACTTTCGCCAAGGTCTACTACGGCAAAGAAATGGTGTCCGGCGAGAGCGTTGCGATCAAAGTCATAAACAAGGACCAGGTGGTGAAAAAAGAGGGCATGATGGAGCAGATAAAGCGCGAGATCTCGGTCATGCGCCTGGTCCGACACCCCAACGTGGTGGAGCTCAAGGAAGTCATGGCCACCAAGACCAAGATCTTTTTCATCATGGAGTACGTCCGCGGAGGCGAGCTCTTTGCCAAGGTTGCCAGGGGCAAGCTCAAGGAGGACTCGGCCCGCAACTACTTCCAGCAGCTGATCAGCGCAGTCGATTTCTGCCATAGCAGAGGCGTCTCCCACCGAGATCTCAAACCTGAAAACCTCTTACTCGATGAGAACGAGAACCTCAAGATTTCCGACTTCGGCCTGTCCGCCTTGCCCGAACAGCTGCGCAACGACGGGCTCCTCCACACGCAGTGTGGCACTCCGGCGTACGTGGCCCCGGAGGTCTTGAAGCGGAAAGGATACGACGGGTCCAAGGCCGATATTTGGTCCTGCGGAGTGATCCTATACGTACTGCTAGCTGGGTTTCTTCCGTTTCAGGACGAGAATCTGATGAAAATGTATAGCAAAATCTTCAAATCCCAGTTCGAGTTCCCCCTTTGGTTTTCGTGCGAGTCGAAGCGATTGATCTCCAAGCTCCTCGTCCCCGACCCAGATAGACGCATCACGATCCCGGCCATAATGCGCGTCCCTTGGTTCCGCAAAGTGATAACGAGGCCGGTTCGACCGGTCGCTGCCATTGATATTATCAAAGAAACGACGCAATCAGAGGCCGTGGGGGATAATCACGATCGTGCGCCTCCGAAGACTCCAAGTTTCTTCAACGCGTTCCAGCTCATAGCTTCCATGTCGTCCGGGTTCGACTTGTCGAGCCTGTTCGAGGAGAAGCGGAAGGTAGGGTCGATGTTCACGTCGAGATGCGCGGTCGCGTCGATTGTGGCGAAAATTGAGTCGGTGGCTAAGGGGCTGAGCTTCCGGGTGGCGAAAGCAAAGGACTTTAAGGTGAGATTAGAAGCCCCCATAGACGGGCGCAAGGGAAGGCTGGCCGTCACGGCCGAGGTGTTCGAGGTGGCCCCCGAGGTTGCCATCGTGCAGTTCTCCAAGTCCGCGGGTGACACTTTGGAGTACGTCAAGTTTTTCGAAGACAGTGTTAGGCCTGCTTTGAAAGACATCGTCTGGACATGGCAAAATGACAGTATGTGTAATGCCTTGGATGGATGATAGCAGGGCAGAATGTGAGATGACAATGGTATGACATGCATCAATATCATTGTTTCATAACAACCAAGAAGACTGGGAGATACGTAGGAAAGCAAAAGCAAGAATTTCTTTTTTTAATGGAAAAACATTAATATCATCATGTATATAGTTTGTGATTGTTAAATTCAAGTTTTGAATATCAGTGATGGATCATGGAATGAAAGATGACAAGGTTTTATACAATATGTTGTTTTTAGTTACCAATTTCCCCTTGCATTGTTTTTTTTTTTTTTTTTCATGCTTTTCGTTTATGGTGATTAGTTGTTTTTCTTTGTCTTTCCTAACCGCTAGAGAAAGCGGAGCGGAGCCCCAAATGTTTAAAATTTATTTCTGAGGATGCTGTTTGGTGGAAGGGAATGTATTTGGAAAGAAAGTGGGTTCAAGAAATTGTTTGATTATGTAGATGGGACGTTTATTCGAGCCGCCCATTGCTATTTGCTGGCATCGACGTAAAGAAACTGAGTGTGTTTCTATTGACCCGAAGCAGGGGAGCTAACCCCAAATTATTATCAACCAGTGACGAATCCTCGGGGCCCCAAGCTTTTGAAGAAAATGTTTTAAAAAAATATTGCTTTTTTTTTTAAACACACACACACACATATATATATATATATATATATATATATATATATATAAAAATTAAATACATAAAATATAAGCGGGAAATAATAAGAAAATAAATATTTTTTTGTTATTGTGTGTTTTCGATTTTATGCACTCGTTAATTAAAATAACATTTGACGTAAAATTTATAAAACCTCTTTCTTATTTGAGATTGCTTTTATTCTACATATATATATAATATGGAGGTTGATGTATTTTCTTACATATTGACAGGAATAAAGATTTTCTTGAGGATCCATAATTCCATATCCATCCACTTTAGCTTTATTCTTAAACAAGGATTATAGTGTGATCAATTGGACCCCACCTGAGCTGTACCTTTAATTTGATTAGAACTCGGGAAAACCTAGTTTTCCTGACACATGGTCAGGTGGGATCAAAAGAATTGAAAACTGAACACATTTGAGTAAATTCGTGGCACCGTATAAAGTCGACACACCGGCTTTCATTTGCTGGTAGTTGTGCTTTCAAACGTCTTTCTATAATTCCATCCATCTTTCTTGGTGGATCTTGCCACGCGTCTCTCTCTTACCCCAATTATTAACCAATATAAGGACAGAGAAGGCTCTAGGAGCGAATGACATTTGTCTACTTTACAAAGGATAAATTACTATGGTACAAGTGTACCGTTCCATTTTATCTCTTTAAATTAATTTTTTTTATATATTTAATGATCAAGAAAATAAATTTTAACATGTATTTTTTATTTTTAAAAAATATTTTAATATATTAACAAATATTTTGAAAAACAAAAGAAGAAAAAAACACATTTGGGCAGCCTAGCACAACTCGTTTACAAAAGCATTAGTACAAGAGCACAATTCGCTTGGGTAATTTTCATAGTATCATGCTAATTTATGCCCTTCGCGGAAAATGATGCAAAATGTTACCCACTTTAGATCCTCCTGAAACAACACTACTTGTTTCAGAACAAACAACCATACATATATAAATATATATATATATATATATACACACACATATATATATTATTTAGGACCGTTAGATAGTGAAACTATTTTATTCTATTTCATCTTATCATTATAATTTTTTAAAATTTTCACATAAAATATAATAAACTATTTAACCTTTTTAAATCTCAAAACAACAATAATATGAAAAAATAATATTCTAATAATATTTAATTCAATTTTTAACTTTAATCTAAAATTATTTCATCTCATCTCATTATCCAAACCGTCTCTAGTGAGAGTTAAAAATGTGATCATCGACATAGAAATTGACGATATTCCTACACATACCGTACAATTGCATCTTATATATACGACTTAGGTTAGGTTTTGATGTTGGGTTGAATTAAGTTAGGTTGAATTAAATATTATTATAATATTAATTTTAAGTATTATGAGTGTGTTAGATTTGAAACAGTTGAATTTTTTATTATATTTTATATAAAAATTTGAAAAAGTGTATGGAGATTTAAAAAATATGTAATAATAAGATGAAGTGAGTTTATAAGAGTTTGATAACCAAACTGAGCCTTAATATAATATGGAAACCTAATCAATGCTTTTAATATATAGTACTCGTCGATCGAAGTGATTAGTGGCGTATAATGTGGACCACATTATAAAAGTCACGATATTACTCTCCATGTTCATATATATATTCTATATATAAAAAGTGTATATGAAACGGAAAATCTTGTTTTAACGGTTTTTCTTATTTTTCCGTTAAAGTTAACACCGTTTGTTTAAATACGTGTGAATGTAATCGGCATATAGAATGAAGACATAAATGTTGAGAGAGATAGTATTCAATGTTGTTATATGATTTATTAATCGCAATAATTACAATACTTACTAGTTTATATAATAATAAGTAATTAAATATTAGTTATTATATTTTTCTTTCTCCTTAACATATATACATGTATTAGGTGTATAAGACGTGAATCCCTAAGTATAATACACGTGTATTAGATGTTTCATTAACTCAGATTATTGAGTATTCCAAATTTAAAAATCTCATATAATATATAATACAAGTGTGTTTAATCAAAGTGTTTTTTTTTTCCATGGTAATAGGATGTAGCTTCCGCTAAGTCATATTCCATACGTGGGCTTGCTATGATAGGCACGTGACAAAGGCCGTGATCCTTGAGCTAATCAAGATAGAGTAAATTCGGCCAACAACTTCAAAATATATTTTAATATTTATATATATTCTATATATAGAAAATATTATACCACAAATTTTATAAAAAAATTATGTTTTAACTTTATGTTGATCCTGATCGACTCAACCAACAGCAAAATAAGAATTTCAATGTTGTCTCTATTGATCGTCTACATGATGACATAAATTGATGAATTATAATACAAATATCAAACGACACATATTTTGAACTACCATTTGTGTTGGACTTTTATTAAATTTTTCGTATGCATCTTTGCTAAAATTATGGATGTTATAAACATGTATTGGATTATATAATATTTTGAACTAATTTTTTTTATCTTCTCCAATATGCCTTAAATTATTAAGTGATATCAATAATTTGTATAAAATATATATTATTTTTTATAAATAACCATTTCATAAAATTAGACACCCACCTAGTATATATATATATATATATATATATATATGCTCAAGTTGAGAACTTTGTCTGCTTAATTTGGGAGATAGCAGCTTCAGCCTGAATAGTCAAAGCTGGGAAAATTAATTTTGTTCATTTAGTGATTGAGTTTAGGCCACATGCTCCATTAAATGACCATCCATCATACATGGACGATACATCTATCTTGTTTCCCTTTCAAATATAGGTGGGTGGTTTGATAATATTGGTGGGTCGATGCCTGTTTATTCAGATCTCAACAAACATTTCTGTTAATGAGCTATTACTCTTTCGAGTATTTTTGAAAAAAAATTCTACTCATCGCCTTTAAATTATATCATACATAATTTTTTATTTTTTTCTTACTAAATATGTGGTATATAAATGATGAGTAGAAAAATCTAATTAGTTGAAAAATAAAAAATATATATAAGTGTGATGTGCGAGGATGATGAGTAGTAAAACTCTCATTTATGAACGATAGAGAAATGATGTTTAAAACTTTAAGGTATGCAAATCCTGTATTTCTTTTTAAAAAATAGATAAATTTAAAATTGACATAAAAAATTATTATTTTTTAATAATAGATCTTATTTATTTTTCGAAAAAATTACAAAAAATTTACCCACCTCAAAACTATACATGGCATTAATCTTTACCAAAACAGAGCTTCAACCTCCCTGACACTTTAGAACGAAGTAAGCAATGAACTCCAGCTCCATTGCAAAATGCCAAGAACCTTGTGTTTTCTGGCATGTTTGGAATTGCTCTTGGGATTTGGAATCAGCAGTTGGTGGACTGTTCTGAATCTCTGATATAGGCTCTTCTTTCACTATTTGGGCTATGAAGGAAAGCAAAGCCCAGTAAAGGTTTGGACTTGGCGTCCCTTTTGTCAGAGAATGAGGTAGACCAGGACAAAATAGTCCAGAAAAACAGGGCTAAGACATGGCCCAAACTCATAAAATATAGCCCACGTGAATGAATTAGGCCCTTTCGACTTGAAGCTTCCTAGTTTCATTACCCCCGAAAAATAGATAAGAGCCAACAGCTGAATCATAACTCATGAATATTTAAGGATATCGTCCGTATGCTAACCTTCTCAGTTCACCCCAATAAAATATAATATATATTATATAGAGAACTATTAAAGATATAAAAAAATTACATAAAATAAATCTATAAATTAATGTGACTTCATAAAATTTGTTAGATTCACTTTATAATAAAAGTAACTTTACAAAAAGTCACATCAATTTATAAGTTTATTTTTATATAATTTTTTGTGGTTAAAGTATTTTCCTATTATATATTATGTGGAACTTTAACAACCAACCCCATGAAAAGAGGTCATGAGTTGTCCGACCTGGAGGGGTTCGATATCCTTTAGAGGCCTATTGATTCAGGCCAGTAACCCTTGGTCTCCTGAGAGCTCGTCTTATCTCTAGGGTGCAATCTATTCTAACCATCGAGAAGGTAACTGTACGAGAGTCTATCGGAAAATAGAAGCTATTATGTGAGTATAGATAAACCCTTCATCACAAGATTTGAATCTTAAATAGCAGATATCTGCTATCACATAATAACAAATAACTCGTGGGTTCTTTATATACAAAGAACTCAAGTATTTGTAGATTATTTGATTTATTGGTATTCAAAAAGGTTTTTTTGTTATAATTATTGACTTAGGCATCGAAAGAGTTCCCACGAACCTTTAAGCCATTCAACTCTTTGGTTGCAGGTGGTCATATATGAGTGGTGGTAAAATACCTTCATAACACGGCCAAAGAAACAATTTTGAAGAATTTATCTTAAATGGCAATTCTTGTGATTTTCCAGTAACATGACTCAGCAAGGAATAAAAGGAAATAAAATTATGATGAGTTTTTGGAGATCAGGGGATCGAAGATAAGGCAAGAAGACACGAAATCTCTACCTGTACGACTATTCCAATTTCCAACTATATATAGAGTATCATCATTCCACGGAACAGATTTCTGTTCCCTTGGCAACTGAATTTCCACGGAACAGATTCTACTTTTAGTCTTTGCGATGTTTTCTGGCCGGTATTTAGCCTTTTGCCAAATTAAAGTGTGCATTGGACCTTTGCCATGAGTAGTAATATGGGCAATTGCCTATCGCGGAATTCCAAAAGCAAAATGTATCTAGCCGATCGAGAAAAAGTAGGAGAAGATGCGAAACACATCAGCATCTATCATCAAAGACCAGTTTTTTTCCATGGTGATAATCCCAAACGACCGAATAGATGACAGCATCAGCATGCGTATAATGTGGATGCCACGCAATTAAGCTGGTGCTATCTATACCACGCATGATATCATAGGTGATGTCAGATCTAGGGTTAATTAATTAGCTAGTGCTTTTTGAAATGAATAAACTTCAATGACAATCTTCAGGCATATTTTTTTTTTTTTTTTTTGAAAGGACGATCTTCAAGCATTTACTAATTCGTAATTCCCACGAGAATGGAATCCTAGGAGGCGGAGGCCAGAAGGGACTCGATCAAATAATGCCAGGGCAGGCGTGCATCATCAACGTGACGTGTGGCTGCTGATCAATCTGGCGCGTTAATATGGGAAGTTCTTATACATAAAGCAAATAAAAAACAATGTTGGGCTTGACTTCAAAAAAGAAAAAGTGAAGTCCTCCATCTAAGACGTACGCGGTAGTACTCGAGGATCAGCCTCTGTGATTTTCTTTCCATCAATTTGAAACGTAAAATTAATATATTAAAAAAAAAAAAAAAGGACGACGCTAAAGATCACCGTGGATCCCAACCGAATCTGATCAGAAATAATTATGTTTTTCTCTGTTAGGAAGTCGCTATCCTAAACTTAAAAAGACCTCCTTTTTTTAAATTTTATTTTTTGTAGAGACGTGTTGATCATTTGAACCACAGTTTTTTTTTTTTTTAAATCCTAAATGTATTTAAAAAAAATTTGATAAAATAAATATTATAAATAAACTTATAAGTCCCACATATTTCTTTTATAAAATATGGAGTTAATTATTTTGAAAAATAATTTTTTTATTTGTATTCCAAATTTATATTTTTTTTCTATATAATATTAACAAAAATACATTAAAAAAAAAAAAAAAACTGGCCATGTACCATTGTCTGGTCTGATGACTCGATCGCCATCTCGACCTCAATCTTCCAATTCCACTTGACTTCGGTTCGAAGAAAAATCTCGATCTAAGTAATAAGTTGGAATGACTACTGGGCTAATCATGAATAGAGTGAATATAATAGAAATCCAAAATTTATGAAATGATCTTACCTAATCTATGTTTGGACATTAGCAGAGTCAGATGATCATCTTCTTCAATTATTTCAAGTAAAATTAACGTTCATTTAAACCATATATAGTTTATGGTTTTATATATTATTTATATTTAAAGGAAGATTCGATCAGTACTCGAAATAAATGAATATATATAGAATGACTAAGCAATTATGTACGTTTTTAATAATAATAAGTTTTGTGATCATAAGTTTATGATTTTATATATAAATTAAGAAAGACTCGCGCTAAAGGAATCAATACTATTGAATGAGTAAGCAATAATGCTTTTAATGATGATAATTAAATTAAGAGTACAATTATATATATATATATATATTATAAGATTCCCTAATAATTAATTATTGATATGGATGAATAATTAGGTATAGGAATACGCTAAAATGCAAACTTTTATGATCAATGATCTTATAATTATATATATATATATATATATAACACGTACCTAGCTATATAGCTAACTTACGTGTGGAAATTGGCGGAGCCCACGATTTTAATTTTAGATGGTCTAAACTCTATAGTGAGGTATCAAATATCAATGGCATCCACATTTTTCATGTGGTTCTGATCAATTACTTTATAGTTGCACGTAGATGCTGACAAAAAAATAGAAACATTACTTTAGATCGATATTCATGATCAACTTGAATGAGAATCACGAGATCCTCGAGGCTATGCATCATGTGACAGTCGGGCTACCTACTTATTAAATCAAGCTAGCGGTGATGGATAAGGGCAAGGCCATTAACTGGGATGGATGATCGACGTCGAAATGTTGTTCATTCATCATCCATGCAAACGTCGATGCCTCCAAGGCTCTGACATCACATGAGCAAATTAATAACTCATTGACTCGGGGAAGACTTATATAGACAAATATAACTTTAATTATTTTATATATAGAAATAAATTTACAAATAATTGATGTGATTTAATATAATTCATTAAATTAGAAAATAACTTTTGTTTTAAAAAATATATATATACCTAACATATCATATAAATTTATATTAATTTATGTATTTATTTTTATAAAATCTTTTTATAGTTGTATGTAACACTTCTCAATTATATATATGATATTGAGATATAAAAGTCCATAAATTAAGTGAACCGTACGAAACCTCTTGGATGGATGTGATTGTATAACCTAAAGTTGTCTCTTGAATGCTGTAGAAATTACTTTTTTAAGGCGCATGCATGAAGCCGAACTCATCCGTGAATGCTACGAAATTATAATATTAATTAAGTTTAAAATATAGCTAGCCTTGATCCGGACTCCGACTAATCTTCAGTAGTACTGATCATGTACGTACGTAGTGGCCGGCTGTTGTCGCTTTATATATGTTCTCGGAAAGTCCCTCGTGGACTAGAAATCGACTTTATAATAGTCATGCATGGTGCTTGATATGAATTTCAATTCCTTGTATTTGATCCACGTGGCATATGTATAATCTGCACAAAATAATTAAAATACCGTATTTAATTACAAATGAAGTAGTAATAGTACTCCTAGAAAACATTAATGATCGATAATCACGCGATTTAATTAATTAAAGAGAAATGATATTTGTAGTCGTGGTTGTGTAAGCGTCGCGCAGTCTTTTTGAAAAAAGTGAATTAATACGGACCTATATGAAAAAAAAAACTAACTTTTTAATCGTGGACCCTACTTTTTTTCAAAGCGATTATGCGGTATTTGCACACTCCACAACTGTATGTAACATTACTCTTAATTAAATTTAGTATTTTGTTTTATAATAACAATCAATCAATATATAATGAGTATGAAGTACGTACGGCCTGCACGCCTTATCTTCTATATATAAAAAGTGTGTATGAAACGAAAAATCTTATTTTAACGGTTTTTCTTATTTTTCCGTTAAAGTTAACACCGTTTGTTTAAATACGTGTGAATGTAATCGGCATATTAAATGAAGACATAAATGTTGAGAGAGATAGCATTCAATGTTGTTATATGATTTATTAATCACAATAATTATAATACTTAATAGTTTATATAATAATAAGTAATTAAATATTATTTATTATATTTTTCTCTTTCTCCTTAACATACACACGTATATTAGGTGCATAAGAAGTGTATCCCTAAGTATAATGGATGTGTATTATACGTTTTATTAACTCAGATTATTGAGTATTCCAAATTTAAAAATCTCATATAATATATAATACAAGTGTGTTTAATCAAAATGTTTTTTTCATGGTAGTAGGACGTAGCTTCCGTTAAGTCATATTCCACACGTGGGCTTGCTATGATGGGCACGTGACAAAAGCCGTGATGCTTGAGTTAATCAAGAAATAGTAAATTCGGCCAACAATTTTAAAATATATTTTAGGATTTATATATATGCTATATATAGAAAATATTATACCACAAATTTTATAAAAAGATTATGTTTTAACTTTATGTTGTCCCTGATCGACTCAACCAACAGCAAAATAAGAATTTCAATGTTGTCTCTATTGATCGTCTACAGGATGACGTAAATTGATGAATTATAATACAAACATTAAACGACACATATTTTGAACTACATTTTGTGTTAGATTTTTATTAAATTTTTCATATACATTTTTGTTAAAATTATGGATGTTATAAACATGAATTGGATTATATGATATTTTGAACTAATTTTTTTATTTTCTCCAAATGCCTTAAATTATTAAGTGACATCAATAATTTTTATAAAAATATATATTATTTTTTACAAATAATCATTTCATAAAATTAAACAAACGTGCTTTGCACGTTACTCCCACCTAGTATATAATTAAAAACATGAGTTGAAGCAAATTAACTTAATTGATCATCACCACCTAATTATTGTCTAGAAACAGCTTATAAATTTGGACAAAATCATGTGAAATGGCTGGCAATAATAATTCGTTTGATCGGAGCTGTGAACATGCATGTCGTCCGGCGCCCCATATGATTAATTACTAATGTTGGTGAAAGAAAAACAGTACTATATTGCTGCAAGACTTTAGGATGTCGGCACGATCGATCTCTTTCTGATCACATGATCATGTCTTCTTTGAAAATGGATAGTAGTTTTCAGTGTATGGAAAATGCATGCAGCAGTATATATTGACTAGTACTTGATAGGAGGGGCGTATATATATATATAACATATATCATATGAGTGTGAACTAACATGCATATTGGAATATTAATATATATACTGTATCACCTAAAATGATTCAGGTTTCAATTTTCTGTATGTTTTCCTTGAAAGAATTGTCGACTTGGACTCTGGATGGATGCAGCCAATTAATTACACGGAAATTTGTACGTAATGTATAAAGTAATTAACGAGGATATATATGAACTGCATGGGAAAATTCCCATGAATTATTGGTTTCATATTAATTACCCAGCTCTGAAGTCATACGTACTGATCATGATCATATGGGTCTAATTTGGGGTGGGTACGTAGTTTGACCCGTGCATGCCAAATATTGGCACAGATAAATTATTATTGGAAAAGGCTAAAGTTACCGAGATAATATTCCGATGAATTCTCCCACTCTTCTATTTTTTAGTTTTTTTATTTAGTGGTTAAATAAAGAAATATTTTATAATAATATTGTGAATTTTTTTAATGTTTAAATATATAAAAAAAATTTAAAAAAGACCAAGTGACCTTATCAAGATTCAAGACCATCCTCGGGCGGCAAGTCTAGCACGACTCTGTGTTCATAACTGTTCACATTTCAGTTCTATCCAGTAAGCACGTGATGATATCTGATCATGTTCCACATGACTCGTACCGAATTCAATACAGAGTTGTTTTACTGTCACACCTGTTGAAAGAAAAGAAACAAATGTGCGGTGAGTGGTTAATGTACTCCGAATTAAGCTTCAAATCACCGCCCAACGAGTCGGCAAAAATAGAACGAACGTCGTGGCTAGCTCAAAAAAAAAGAAAAAAAAGTCGTAGGTTAGTTGAAAAATTGGATAACGCGAAGTTTCAAAACCGCGTTAATGGCGTGCAACCATCTGCCGGCTATGGCTTTTGGGAAGGAGCCGGAAGGTAATATACCTGGAAATAAGTGAAGCTTTTAATTTATTATTATTATATTATTGTTGCTGTTATTAATTAATAATATTTCTATTATTACTACTATTGTTATTTCCATTATTTAATTATAAGGTAGGCTGTAGTTGAGTACTCAACTATGAAATTAATTATTTATAAGTTGATGAAATTAATGTACTCTAAGATTAGTTCGAGGCTGGCTGTACATAATTCTAGAATTTAAATTTTTTAAGAAAAATAATACTTATAGTCATGAGTGTGCAAGCGTTGTATAATTATTTTTAAAAAAGTGAAATAAATACGAGATTTATATTAAAAGAAAATTAGTTTTTTTAATAATAAATCACACTATTTTTCAAAATAATTGTATATTACTTGCACATTTTATGACTGTATGTATCATTATTCTTTCTTTAAAAAGGTATAGTAAAGTTAGTTGTTATATTTATATGCACATTAAACTTGATGTCTCTAATGTTTGTGTACGTTGAGCTGTGTATCTTTAAATTTTTATTAATTAATATAAACAATTGAAAAAAAAGAAAGAAATTAAGAAAAAGCCATGAATGCGCCGGAGCTAGAAGTCCACGACGACTAATTATTACATTAATCTTTAGTCAATACCGATGTGCATATGCTATGTAATTTAATTAATTCCAGTCATTGACCTTGACATTTTCAAGACTTTCTGCACAAGCCGACATGACATGTCATATGTCCATTTCGTTGCAACTTTCCGACCAAACAAATTAATCCGTGGACCTCACTCTTTTCCTTTTCCTCCTTTCTCATCCTATAAATTCCTCATTTCTTGGGGATTTTCTCTCATCGATCACTTTACGACCTTTGAGGCACAAACTTTAATTGTACCCAGAGCATGCATATAGATGTATAATTACCTCTTTCTTTCCAAACAATCAACTCCAAATTGAAGCAGCCGGCCTCTCCATACACGCAATCATGGAATCATCCAGCTTGCAGCATACTTCTCTCGACCTCAGCCTTAATCCCTTCCGGCCCATGAAAGAAGAAGTTCCGGTCATGACCACAACTTAATTAGTTTGATATATATATATATATATATATAAGATCTATCTATATGTTTTATTAATTCTTAGTTTGTCGGTTGATCTTGTTAGAATTTTTAAACTGATAAATCTTCATCTCATTGGGACCAGAAGAAAGAGCTTGCAGGAGTTTTGGCTCGGGCTGATGATCCTCAGAAAGAATCGATTAAAGAAGAGGTGAATTCCCTGCGCGCTGACTTGACGTTCATCATGTTCATGTTGATCAACTTTTAATTTTATTCTCAATCAAATATGAGTAGTTGATGATGATCAACTTTTGATCTCCTCTAGTTTAATTACAACGTTTTTTTTTTTTCCCGGTCAAATTAATTAATAAAGCATATGGCAAGAAGGATCAGATTTAATTACTTTGTTCTAGCGACATGATCCGATTTTCTTTTTGTCTAGTTTGTTATATCCAGCTCGACCGTTATTGATGATCTGTTCGATATCAACAACTAATTAATCGGAAAGCTGTTCTCATGATAAACAGGCTGGCTTTTTGGCCGAGGAGTTCGATCGGATAAGCTCCGAGAACAAGAAGCTGACCGAAATGCTAGCTCACATGCGTGAAAATTACAATGCTTTGCAAAGCCATTTGATGGATCTCGAGAGCAACAACTCCAATAAAGAATATTTCGTTATACCCAGGAAGAGAAAGGCTGAGAGAACTGACAACTATGGGAATATTGAGTGCAGTTGTAGTGATGATCAAGAGTCATGTAAAAGGCCAAAGGAGATCAGTTACTCTAATGCAAAGGTTTCAAGGGTTTGTGTACGGACTGATGCATCCAATACGAACCTAGTAAGTTCTAATATATAAGCAAGCAACTCTAGTATGCATTATATTGGGTTACATTTATCTTGGACACTGAAAAAGATGAGGGGTACCTTAGAAATTGAAATTTGGCTTCAAACTTAGAAAGTTATAGCGCTAGCTATTACTCTGTGTCATATACATACAGAAGTTACCCAGCTTCTATCTATTAAGAAACCCTATGCATTGCAGGCTGTAAAGGATGGATATCAGTGGAGAAAATATGGTCAAAAGGTCACTAGAGATAACCCATCTCCAAGAGCTTATTTTAGGTGCTCCTTTGCACCGAACTGTCCAGTCAAGAAGAAGGTAAACATGATATGCTAGCTAGTCTGATCTCTCTCTCCATCTCTCTCTCTCTAGATCTATTTCTTAATTACAAACGATTATAAAAGAGAAGTCTCAATCATTTTAATCTCTTTTGGTATCTTTTTTTTTTCATTTAATTTCTTATTTTTATCTTGTTTTTCATATTTAGGTGCAAAGAAGTGTTGAAGATCCATCCCTTTTGGTAGCTACTTATGAAGGAGAACACAACCACATGCACCCCGAGCCTCGAGCCGAATTATCATTAGGCTCGAGTCAATGTGCAAACCTTGGTTCTGTTAGCTCAGTATCATCCATGAGATCTTCACGTCCTACAGTAACCCTTGATTTGATCCAAACTGGGTTGTCTGAGAGTAACAAAAAACCCATCGAAGGAGTAGAAGGATCAACTTTCCAACAGTTTTTGCTCCAACACATGGCTTCTTCCTTGACAAGGGATCCCAAATTCACAGCAGCACTTGCCACCGCCATTTCGGGAAGAATGTTGGACTTCACTCGAAATTGAAAACTCGTAAAAGGAGTACTTAGATAGTTTATGCTGTTTTCTTGGCTCCATCGGGGAAGTAATGGAGGGATCGATCGATGTAAATAGATCGAATTGGAAACTAGTAATCATGGATTTCTCCTTTTTAATTAATTGTATTGCCATTTTGGGGTTTTGTTATGTGGAAAATATTGGTATATATATATATATTAAAGAAGATCAAGTGCTAGTAATCACAATAAGAGCAGCAGATCGAACATGATAATTAGTTAATTAATGCATATATAAGAGTATCACTGTTAAAGGGAGAAACCGATATATTAACGATAGCTAGAGGAAAGAAATGTACATGATGCGATATAGGATCGAGTATCCCGTGTTTCTTTTATTCAGCCAAATAGGATGCCTTAAGGGCAATTTTTAAAATTGAGTGATGGATTAATGTTGAGTGTGGTGCGCGCGCGCTCTAATTTCTAAGTAATTCTTGCTGAACTTCTTTTCCATTCCGTGCTGTAATTTGTTGAAGTATTGGGCTCTTTGTGAACAAAAGGGGGAGGCAAAATCCAAGAACCTGACTAGAGAACAAAAATAACGCAAGAAATATGTAATGGGCAACGAGGTAAGTTTCTCATCCCTTCGTGAATTACCTAAATATATGATTGGCATCTATCTCTTGTATCGTGCAAGAATTTCCACGTTGCATCATTAATTTTAATATTTCTTTTATATATTATCCTGTTTGTAACCAGATCTTAGTAAAGAATTATAGCTAGTTTTTTTTTTTTTTTTTAAGAAGCTTAATTGGTTTTGAGATTTCTGTAACCTCATTCCTCAACCACAAGCGAATGTTGATTAATAAAATTGGGACAAAGTCCATGACTAGTACCAATCGAGCAAAGTCAGAAGTCTAGCTGGGATCACTTTGGGTAGCTAATTAATTAGGCCCGTATATAGGATAACCCAAAATTCAAATTTCAAAGTGCCAAGCCTTTTTTTTTTTTTTTTTATTACCCCAAGCCTAATTAAATTAAATTAAAGACAAATTCAGGACAAAATTATCATGCTTTTCTAAAAAAGTAAGTAATACTACTTATCATCTTAATTTTTATCATTCTCTCATCATCTTATGATGTGGCATTAGATGATTGAAAATTATTTATTATATTTTACTTGTGAACCTATCATCTAATGTCATATTATATGATGATGAGAATTAAAATAATGAATAGATTTTTTCTTTCTAAAAATTAGGATATTATATATATATATATAGGAAAAATACAAGAAGAAAACATATTATATAGACTTGATTGGTGAACAAGTGGAATAATAATTGTGGCGTGCTATCCTTGATTGGGTCCCGGGATTACACAAGTAGGTAGTACTACTTCATAGTCAATTAATACACACTTATAATTAATAGCTAGCTGTATTAATTGTGTGATGGACGTGTTTCACCGCAACCGATGCATTACTACTTGCAACCAAAGAGTTAGATGGCTTGGGGGGTTCGAGAGAATGTCACTGATGTCTAAGTGAGTAATCACAATGAATAAACTCTCTTTAATACCAACGAATCATATAGGTCTTATATACCTAGATATTTTCCTTAGATAAAGAGCCCATGGAATGTCCTTTTATTGTGTGAGAGCGGACTCACCCGCTATTTGAAATTCAAATATGGAAATAATTGGTTTATTTCATACTTAATTTACATGGTAACCCCGCGCTCCTATCGAATATTACCTTCATATGGTTATCTCGTCAGTATTGAAACAGGCCAGGCCCCAAAATCAATCAAAGCTCGTATAGTTAGGTGGGCCATGAGCCTGGCTAACGGTCCAGATCCACTTGGACATTATGTCCTATCCTGCATATTGACTTAACAAGCTGCTACTTGCAATCTCAATTTTAATGGCCGGTAGCCGGTAGGTAATTTAGGATTAACATACGTACAGATCTTTTGAAATATCGAGCTCTTTGCAGGCTCTTTTGGTCTTCCTTCTTCGTAAGAATGGAAGACGGTAGTCGTTGGTCTCCACACGTGGAAGGCGCAGCCATATGTAAATAGTACTTGTGCTATATATATATCTTGCTAGCTACTAGCTAGTCTAAATTGCTTGACTAGGAATAATAAAGCGCCTTAGGTTTAATGTAATTGGAGATCAGTACTAAATAGTATTAGTAGATCAAGTCCCTAGCTAGCTGCATGGCCAGCCGGCAAATTTTACCCGAAGCCAGGTTGTAGCTGATCTACATGATGAAATTACTGAAATTTTACCTATCTTGCTACAAGCTAGTACGTACGCGCGTACGATCCTGACGATCACAATAGTAGTACTGGTACTTGAATTTTCATGGGTGGGGTTAGCTAGCTAGGTTACCGGCCGAGATCATGCATATATATATATATATATATTCACCCAGCACATAACCTGCGGCGACATGATCTTGATCAGAATCAATTAATTAATAGTAAGATATTCAAGTTAAATAATTTTCGCTATATATTGTTTGATTAATATATTTTGGTATATATAGTTATAAAGATCTCAATTAATTTACACCATATGTCCATCTTTTTCTTAACATCATCATCATTCAAATAGACTAACTATTAATCGATCGTGTTGTTAGTACGCAGGTAAAAAAAAAAAAAAAAAAAAAAGCGAAACTTCGTTGCAGCTTCTTGATCTGTGTTCTTTGCTAGAAAGTTGGGAAAAAAAGGAACTATATATATAGAGATCAAGGTCCTGTAGTTTTCTCAAAAGCTACGGATGCAAAATAGTCAAAAAGAGAAGAAGTAGTGCTCGATCGAAGCAGGCTGCGGGCGGCCAGGTGGACCATGCATGCAGTAATTGATTGATTCAATAAATAAACTAAGACCGGCGCCGGGGAAGACAACAAAATTATGGACCCAATTAGCTAGGCTGCAGGCACTAGTAGTACTGGCATGCCAGTAGTACTTGAAGAAGAAATTAAGTTATAAAACATACATGATACAAACTCATGATGATATACTAGCTACTAGTAATTAAGGACGCCGAGGAGTGAAATTAATTTATAAGATGTAATTAATATTTAGTAGTTACTACTGCGTGCAACGGCAGGTGAGGGCCAACCGTGAATAATCAATGCGCGCAAAGACTGATGGACCAGGTCAACTGGGAGAGATATCGTGCATGGATTGATCAGCTGATGAATGTCTTCTTCTAGAGGTTTAGGGGATTGACTTCCGACGACTATTGACTGGATGGATATGCAGGATCATGATCAGTAGTATTACTACTGCTTCCGACGACTATTGACTGGATGGATGCGAAATCATGATCAGTAGTATTACTACTGCTGAGCGCATGCTTGCTTTAATTAACAAAGACTATGACCTTAAGGCAGCCAAACGCTCGATCACCATGCACTAGCTAGCTAGCTATTATATACAGCTTGAACATGATCACTATATATATATATATATATATATCATCATGTAGATCGACTACTTATAATAATTCCCATTACATGATATATATACATATATGTATGTATGACGAATTTCATTGTTTTAAGCGCGCATGAGGATGCATGACTTCAGGCCGATCGAGCATCACATGAATTTTTTTCAGGATTTTGAAGTCATAAGCTAGCGTGCATGACTATCATAGCAAGAAAATCGTTTTTTAAGCAATGATCATGACTGCGATCAAGTTGCTAGCTTTTAATTACCTTGTCCAGACATATAGACTCTTCTCGATCCATTAATTGACGGGCTTTTGAAGATTACTTTGTCCACAATTGAGTTTACATAGAAGAATTCAATGATCGTGCAGATAAAACAATTCGAATAGTCAATTCAAGTGATTTTGGCCGTAGGATTGTCAACCTTCGACCCGCATGCATATTAGACCAGCCTCCCTCTTTCTCTCTCATACACAATAGACGTGAATTTGATTCTTTAGACTACATGGGAATTAAAATAGAAAGCGATCGATCAAAATATGTTAGTACATATATACTTTGTTCACAACCTTCGCTAATTAATCAACTAGCATGTCCACGTGTATAAGAAATTTGATTTTTAGGAACAAAATATCTTTTAAAAACAAATTAAATTTGATCCTTAAAAGTAGTTATTTGAAACAAAAATTATATTTCATCCCAAAACATGAAAGCGAGTTTTTACGCATTCGAAAAGACAAATATCTATTTGAAATAGCGTTTCTGGGACGAAATATATTGTCTCCAAAAAGAAAAATGTTTGAACGCTCACAAACATGTTTGAAAAGTAATGTATTTCACATTTGAATTTTGACTTAACTGTTCGAATAATATTTATGACGGGAAACTATACACAATTATGGTAGGGGAAAGTTAGAAATTGTTCGAACGTAATATGTTCGTTCGAACAAAGTTTGAGACAGTTTGATGGTATGTAATTTTCTATTCTAATGTATATACAAGCATCCGAACGATTGTTTTGGTAGAAAGTTATAAACAAATATGGTGGTGATCATGCTTGCTATCTCGTTCGAACAGTAATATTATGTTCAAATGAATTTATAAACCGTTTGAATGCTCATAGAATTGGTTCAAACTTTGATGTAGAAAATTGAAATAAATTTAGTTATAGAAATTTATGAAAGACATTCAAATGTTTTAACAATAATTATTATTTGATTATATTAGTTATCATTTTCAAAAGATGAAAAATCTACGAATTAATTATTATTTATGGTAAATTTAAATGTATCATATATGCAATCCTAGAAAATTTATAGAATTAATTTAAAAATTCATTAACAGTTTTTTATCGTAAATAAGAATTTGCAACTAAAAACAAAATTTCCTTCTAGGTAATGTCAGTTTTTATATTGCCAAATGGTAAGTAAAATAAGAAAACTGATTTGTGATAACAAACAAGCTAGCTATATATAAAAAAAATAAAAATTATATAATAATTAAAATGACAACATTTGGTACAAAACAAAAAGATCAACAGAAAATATCACTATTGTGTAAGATTATCCAAGTCCTCCAACATCACAATAATGCGTCCCTCAATCTCTTCTAGCCAAACCATGATGGGCGCAGTGATCCTCTCCATGTCCTAGATCAAAAGTGTGTGATGCTCCTCGAGCAGAGATTGCATCTCCTTGGTAGTAGTCCCTGTAGCCTTTATATCAACACCAACATCTGTAGAAGCTAGATCACACTCTGTGCCAGTACCGTATGCCGCTACAACAATGATGCGAGCCTTCCCTAAGTGGCCCTCGCTCTTGCTAAAAGTGATCTTGTTAAGGGGCCCGATTTGTGGTTGTCTCAGCTCTATCATTAGCACATAAACTCCCGAACTAACAAGAAGGTTAGAGATCATCAATGCATACGATAGACTACTTCCAATCAAATACTGTGATTCAAATCAAATGCGGATGAAGAAGTATAGGACATATCAATTGGCTCTCCTCATGCTATCTGTAACATAAATCGAGTTCATTTAATGTCGAAATCAGTCTTTTTATTTATTTTGCCTTAATGCAACATTTGAACAATTGTGATATTTTAATTATAATATTTAAATGTAGTTTTCTTATTTTAAATTTGTTGTTTACTGTATCATAATTACTGTTTGAACGCAATATATTCAGTTTGAACAGGTAATTACTATTTGTTACCGTTTGAACACATTTTCTCCACCATTCGAACGAGCATCTCAAAACCATTCGAATGAAATTGAAAATCATTACTTTGATTCGAATAGATTAATAGTAGGTTCGAACACTATGTGTTTTTTATCATTCGAACACTATGTGTTTTTTATCATTCGAACACATACTATTATATTTGAACAAATTCGTTATCATTTGAATGAAAATGAACTGTTCAAACAAATATTGTCAAACTAAACGTTCGAATAGATTTTTTAATACAAATACTTCGCAAGCACATTCGATTGGATTATTTATATTCGAACACTAACCGAGTTGTTCAAACAAATGCAAAGCGTTTGAAAACTTTCTTCAATCGAACGTGATCAAATAAATACGTATCGTTCGAATTAAATCTTCATGATGTCTGAACATATACTCAATTGTTCAAACATGATTTTGGGACAAAACCGTTTTGTCTCCAAAAAAAAATTTCATTCGTTCAAATGGGTCAACCACATTTTATTCCTAAAAGTATTTTAGGAAAATATTTCATCTTTAAAAATTTTTTAAGACAGACTTTTTTAGATGAATTAGAAATAAAAATATTTGTCTCCAAAATGTGTTTGGATGAAAATAGTATTTTTTGGAATGAAATGGTTAATTCCTAAAAGAAAAATTATTCTCATAAGCCACTGTTCACCTCTCCACACCCCACACCCTATAAAAAACACCCCTACACTCTATGAAAAAGTTATAAGTGTATGGTGTGAAAGTGAATAGTGGCTGATGCATAGTAAATCCCAAAAAGAAAAATTATTCTCATTAGCCACTATTCACCTCTTCACACCCCACACCCTATAGAAAACACCTATATACCCTATGAAAAACACCCATACACTCTATGAAAAAGCTATAAGTGTGTGGTGTGAAAGTGAATAGTGGCTGATGCATAGTAAATCCCAAAAAGAAAAATTATTCTCATCAGCCACTATTCACCTCTCCACACTCCATTCCCTATAGAAAACACATATATATCCTATGAAAAGCACCCCTACACTCTATGAAAAAGCTATAAGTGTGTGGTGTGAAAGTGAATAGTGGCTTATGCATAGTAAATCTCTAGTCCAAAAGAATAAATCTACTCAGTAGTCACTGTTCGGTGAAGCCACTTTGCACACATGACATGTAGACCGGACCGGGTTCACTAACACTAAACCGTCTCCCTCTGCCATTTCGAATCCCTCCATCTACCATTTCGTATCCCTCATTTCACCCCCTTTCTCCCGAGCTTGGAAAGATGAAGACGACGAAAAGCTGGGGAACTCACGGTTTCTTCCAACAAGCCGTGTTGAATCCCTCATTTCACCCCCCCTTTCTCCCGAGCGTGGAAAGACGAAGGCAAAGACGACGAAGAGGAAGGGCACTCACGGTTTCATCTCTCGGACCATTCACACTCACGGTTTCATCTCTCTCTCACACGCTCTCTCTCTCTCCTCGCCCCATGGTCGGCTTCTTCTACTATGTCCCTGTTTCTCTCTCTTTGTCTTGCCGTAACCCTAGCCTCCTGTCACTCCGATTGACCCATTACACACTTCAGTTTTGACCTATTACACACTCTCTATCTCTCTGTTGGGGCTTTTATTTGGATTTTGGTTGTGAGAAAACAGTAGTTGAAATGGGTAAGTAAAATTTTGTATTAGTTATTTTGTATAGATAGCTTCCTTCTTGATCTACATGATGAGTTGAAAATCCTTGTAATAACTAACAGCCTTTTTTATATATTTGTGTACGTAGGGAGGAAACCCCACTTGATCTGCTCAAACGCTGCTCCAGGTTATGTTTTCCTATTTTATTTGGTTTACAGTGCTAACTGGTAATTTAAAAAAATGGTACAAGGGAGCTAGGTAAATGTCATTGCATCTTGTTATGTAATTCCTACTTGTTTTTAACTTGTTTGTGTGCTGATTTTTAATCCTTGGTTTTATGAAATTTAGTCTAATTTAGGGGTTGTTGAAATGATTTTGTCTGAGTTCAAATGATACACCATATATAGACATCATGCTAAAATGTAATACTCTTCATATGAAATGTATTAACATCGTTGGGGCTTACAGTTTGGTCGAATTTTGCATTTGTAGAGTGGATATTCTTATTATATGTACACATCCTGCTTATAAAACATTGGGGCTTAAAAAAAAAAGGCAAAGTGAGAAAGATATGGACTTGAATTGTCAAAGACCATTTTTCATAAAAGGTGGTGAAGTTATTGTGTAGGCCTTGAATTCTTGTAATCCAACCAGTTTATTGGCTTTGTTGAGTCATATGGAAGGGCAGAATTTGGTCACTAAGTTGGCCTTGGATTTTTGTGTATTTTCATGTGAATGCTAAAAGAAAAATTCTATTTACATTATGAATATGTACTTATATACTATTTTGGTTGAGCTGCTAATAATGGAGTAGAGAAGTTTGAACCTTAAAACTAAAGACCAAACCTATTACCACTTAATCCATTTCCGTATGGTTTCTTGTGCAATTTTACAGTTTATTGGCTTTTTTGAGTCATATGGAAGGGCAGAATTTGGTCACTAAGTTGGGTTGTTATTAACTCCACCATGTTAATAGCTTAAGTTTTATGTTTTTGAATTTGTATTTGGTTTTTCAGAATCACGGTTGGCACCATCTGAATCATCATCTGTAGTTAATGATTTTTTGGTGGGGTCACCAACTTGTTGGTGTGGTTTAAAAACACCACTAAAAACATCCCACACGAAAAAAAAAATCCCGGAATGAGGTTTTTTGCATGCCCAAATTATAATATGGTAATACCATGTAGTTAATGATTTACATATGCATTTTTACCCTATTGGTGACATTAATTAAGAGTTTGGCCATTGTGTGCAGGGAGATGCTCGATGTGAATTTTTCGTTTGGTTGGATATACTGACTCTATTAGAGGAGAATTTTTGTGTCAGGGAGAATAAGGCTTCCTGTAGCTGAGAGGATGTATTACAGCGCGAGAATGATGTTAGGAAAAGGGAAGATAAAGTCCGAGACGTTGTGAAGAATCTGAAAAAACAGAAACAAAAATTACTGATTATGTACTAGGTTTTGACATTTGTATGTCTTTGCTTGGTTTAGATAAATACCAAGTGCTCATGTTGAAGCTGTGTTGGTTTTTTATTTGTTCAAACAGTTTGTTAACCCCATGTTGGTTCTAAATGTGAGTCAATTTTTTGCTTTCAGGTTGTTAATCCATGTTGGTACTGAAAACCTGAAAATTGATGTTGGTTTCAGCTTGTTAATGAGACGTTTGGAATGAAGAACACTGTAATTTCTTGTTGATGCTAACTGTGTATTTAGCGTAACAGTGGACGTACTTGTAGTAGACTAAATGTAGAGCCAGGTTGTGAAATCAACCTAATAACGTAGTGAAATCAATATTTATCAACGAAATATTGCATTAAACTAGAATCTCAAAATAAATTAATTCTTATTCCACAACCTAAGTTTCAGAAATTAGCTACACATGATATTTCTAACAACAAAAATAAATCTACATTGAGTCATGATAAAAATCTGAAAAGAAAAGAAATCCAAAATGAGTAAATAAAAAGTTCAAGAAAATAAAACTCAAAGACGCCCAAAGAAAGAACTTGGAAACCGAAAGAAAAGAAAGAAGCTAAATATGTTAAGCCGCCCCTAAGGTCTGCAGCTCTACAAAGCTAAAGACTCCAAAGATTTAAAACGTAAAAAATAAAGAACACGCCAAAAGGAAGAGCTGCCGCCGCGGTGCCAAAAACTGGAACCTAAACGAAAAGAGAAAAAAAAAAATGTAAAACGCAGCCACCTTAATGACCTGTAACGAAAAAGAATGAGTCCGAAAAAATAATAAAATCCAGCCGCCCACCGGTCTGTAACTATCAAAACGTAAAAAGAAAATGAAACCATAAAAATAAACCCAGCCGCCTCATCCTCACAGGTCTGGGCGCCTACAGCAATAAAAGTAAAAATTAAAAGCCCAGCCACCTCATCCTCACAGGTCTGGGTGCCAACACTAAAACGAAAAAAAGAAAGACAGCAAGAAAATAATCCTTCACCAGCCACCTACACCTATCTCTAAAGAAATTCAAACGTAAAAGAAAAGAATGAAAGAAAAACTCTGTTCTGCTTCTGCCTCCAACGTCAAATGAATGAAAGAAATAAAACTTCCAGTCTGAACTCTAAACGTAAGTGAGATAAAAGAACCAAATGAAACAAACATAAGTGTTCATTTCATTTTTTAGTTAAATAATTTAATCACTTTAACAACTTAATTATGCAGTTTTAGCACTTTATCAGAATGCATGAAATATACAGATTGAATGGTAATATTGGACACAGAACCAATTAAATATATAGTATTTAACTTCTTATGATACCTGGGCAGGAGAAGGTTCAGCTGTGGCAGGAACTTACTAGTGTTTGAGTAAGCAATGAAATACAATAGATGTTCTTAACTATTAACTAAACTCAGTAATCTACTAAACACATTAGATGTTCTTAAGCGATAAATTGTACCATATCAACCCTGATTAATTTGAGAAGTACCATAACAACTATTTCATTCCACCATATTCCAAACTTAGCGAAGCCGAGCAAAAGCTAAGATTTTTATGCCACAATCCACAACCATTCAAACCTAGTAGAATACACGTAAAAGCTGACATTTTTATCTCATTTTTCCAAACCAGTTCGAAACTAACGGAAGCCAACCAAAAGCTGAGGTTTTTCTCTATGCCCTAAGCTACCATACCAATCTCGAAAAACAGAAAAATCGAATCTTGATGTAGGGCTGAAGAACATAATGTTACAACACGTACGAAAATGGTAAAATATTTACCTAAGCTTCTCAATGCATTTACCCGAAACAGAGCTTTAGGAACTGTTTTTTCTTTGCTCCGTTCACAATCGTTTCAAGGGGAGTGGAAGCGCTGTTGTAGGAGACTCGCAAGGTGGCGTTGAACAAAGACTCACCGTCGCGAGGTGGCGCTTGGAAGAGGAAGGGCAGATGCGGGTTCGTGCTGAGGAACAACGAAGTTTCAGGGGATGTTGACATCGTTTTAGGGGATGTCGAACTCGTGGGGAGCGGCGGCACTGGGAAGACGACGAACCGACGCACGAGAAAGTGGCTGATGACAGAGACGCCGTCGCCGAGAGGAGCTGGGTAGATGGACCACTACACGGGTTGCGCTGTCTTGGGAGAGGGTGCTTCGCGGGTTCATTTCAAATGGGGATGAAAGAAATCAAACTGTATTTCAAATTACTTCTAAACGCACCGTTTTCGTCAAAATGAAAAAATTAAAAACCAAGAAAAGCCACGTAGTGAGTGCATTCTGTGCACTGCTATAGTGTCTTCTCTGTAGCTTTACTTAGTCCAAAAACTAGCTATTTTTTCCTGCCTTTTCCACGTTAAATATTACTAAGAGTTAAGGAATAATATTTGATTTGGCAATGGAGGTATCACCTCATTTCGTTATACAGTTTAAATGAAATGAGATAAAATATTTTGTTAAAAGTTAAATAAAATATTATTATAATATATTTTTTTAATATTAATTTTGTTTTAAATTTTAAAAAAGTTGAATTATTTATTAAATTTTGTGTGAAAATTTTAAAAAATTATAATAATTAGATGATAATAATTAATTTAATAGTCTTTATTTCAGTCTTCCATAAATGAAGTTAATGGGAGGAAATTACGTGGCCGGCTTACCTCATTGATGGTGATGTAATCATCATGTTCCGTACGTACGTGTAGATATATGCCTCACGTAATTTCGCTGTTCAAAGGTTCTTAATTACCTTTTTCTTTCCTCCAACAAATGGATTTGATTTCAACGGCCTCTTCCTTGCGAAGAACAGAGACCAAGCTTGCTTACTAACTTCTAGAGAGAGCAGCCAATAAATAATTGGTCTCTCTTCAATCGATCGATATTGATCTTCGTGTACTTTCCTTGAACCAAACTGGTAAGTACTGCATGCCTTGAAGTACCATTAACCATTGATCATCGGTGAGATTATTATTCACGTACTGTAGATCAAGGAATTCTCTAACTCGTATTCTCTTTTTCCCCCAACAGTCTTAAGTGTTCTTAATCATATTGATCAATTTCATTCAGTTGCGATCTGATCGAACATGGAAGCGCACATCACCTCTTCTAATGAAAAGGTAATTTTCCTTCTTGCTTCTTGATTTGCTGTGTCCATGTGATCATAAAAATGGCCAATCTTGCATGCTTTTGTTTCCGTGTTAAGTGCTCTGTCTTCAACTCCAAATTAATGATACATATATCGATCCATACTCGTCATTTGACTAAGAACAGCTACACGGCCGAGACGTTCGTTCTAAGTTTTACTTATTTCTTTCTTCACTTTTGGGCATGTTTCCAAATTCTAGAAAGCAAATTTTGTCATGGACGTTCTTCGTTTTACTTGTTATTCTTCTGAGAAAGGAAAAAAAAAAAAAAAAGAGCTAATGGAAAAGATGTTCCTCCAGGCCGTGGAAACTGATCTCCAAGCAAACTTAGAGAGTTTGAGAAAAGAGAATGAAACTCTAAGATTCATGCTTGGCGTTATGAACAGAAAATGCAACATTCTTCAAGCCCGTCTTCAAGAAAGAAAGGCAGAACAATTAATGGACATCAATTTAACTCAAAGCGGCTCAAACAATGAAACAAATTACAAGAAAGCACGGACAGAGTTTCCGGCACCTATTAATAGCACATCACGAATCTTAGTGAGAGCTGATTCTCAGGACAATAGCCTAGTAAGTATATTATATATATAGTTCTATATGTAATGTTTATAATTAATTATATATGTAATTTTTCAAACTAATTGTTATAATATGTGTCTAATATTCCTCGATCGTGAATTAATTCAGACAGTGAAAGATGGCTATCAATGGAGGAAATATGGGCAGAAGGTTACTAAAGATAACCCATCACCCAGAGCTTATTTCAGGTGTTCCATGGCTCCTGGATGCCCCGTCAAAAAGAAGGTATTATCTCTAAAGAAATTATTTTAAGATTTAAAGTTCAGCCTTTGGCCTCATCATCATGTATAAAGTCGACTTGTTAAGCTAAAAAAAAGAAATAATTAGCTAGATAGAGCTATATATAGGGCATTGCAACATCGACATGACCAGTAATCATAAACTATATATATATATATATATATATATTCGCAAAGCATTGACGGCCAGGAGAAATAATCTGAAGAAATTTCGGAACATAGACTGCGTAAAAAGAGTGCTTGATACGTACAGTGTTTTGTGCTCACACGCATCTGTAAAAGCTTCGGAAACTTCCTTGTAATTGGTAACATGTTGTAGTCAATACCGAAACATTAATAATAAGAAGAAGTTGTTGTGTAATTTAATACTAGTTATAATATGTTGCTTCGATCCTCCTGATATGATCATGATTCATGATCCCTGCCCTTCATCAGGTACAAAGATGCGTGGAAGATAAGAATGTACTTGTCGCAATCTACGATGGGGAGCACAACCATGATCCTAATGCTAATTCTGATATCGGGGAGTTCTCTTTATCTTCATCAGATCGTATTGGAGTGGCCACGCCGGGCTCAAATTCTATGCATAATATTATTTCTCCTCCACATATTACTAATCATGATAGCCAATTTCGACCAGCTATCGCCCTTGATCTCAGTCTCTCTGGACCGAACAAAGAAAATCAAAGAAATTATGTGGAAACAGACCATCATAACAACTACTACAATAACATTGAAGAATGCGTGGCCTCTTTGACTAAAGATCCCAACTTCACCGCATCTTTGGCTGCAGCAGTTGCACGCTCCATGTATTAGCCACCAGCCTAAATTACCAAAGATTTAGATGTGATCGATCAACATCATACCTGATCTCTGTAACTGTAAAGAGATGAAAATAGCCTGGAATCTGAGCTTAATTAAGAGTAATGGTGTTCTTTTGGGTGTTGATTGTTGAGAATAAAGTTTCATCCTTGTAAATATAAAATAGGGGACAAAGGGAAAAGGGCATTTGTGTTTGCTATAAAGTTTATTCTGTTCAACTGATACATGAAGTGCCTCTGTTATTGATTCATAGCGCCAATCCCTTTAGAATGCAGAGGCAATATTCGTATATATACTGCAAATATATAGGTATGTCATGTACATCGATCTCCATCCATCAGTTTGACAAATGATGCGATCTAACTCGAGGAAACCATGATTGTCTAGTCTCAAAAGGGTCACATTAATTATAAGTAATCAGAAGCTCAAAAATGAAAACAGAAAATAGGTTTTGTGTTTATAAAAACTACATAAGGCTGTCGAAATTTATAAACTTCAATCGATATGAAGATCATACCCATGCATTAAATAAAAAACTTTAAAAGAGTATCAATATTAGTACCTTAATCTCCAACTTTTGATTAAGCAGGAATTTTCTCCTCTTATCCTCTCCTTTGCGTTTTCCACGAGTGTTGAAATGGTTAAGACGGAAAGTTATTCTAAACACCACATGTTTCTTCTTTCTGCCAAAAACACGTTCTAAACGCAATACTTTTTCTGTTTTTATCAAAGCAAATCGTTTTCTCTAGCTACACGCATCCAAATGATATTGAACATAGTACATACTTGATATTCAAAATAGTGGATTTGATTAAATTGCTCGTACTGCAAAACTTCCATTCCGCTTGCTTTTTAAGAAGATGAATATTGCCCTTTCTAGTCATCTTCATAACAATACATATATACATACTTATATATATATAAACATTTACATCCCTAACATTCCAAAGAATACACAGAAACAATATTGATGAACCAGGAGCGGGGTTGGTAAGAGCATATCACAAGTGGCTCATCGAACTGGACCCGTCAGCTCCGGCATCACTGCTCCAAAAACAAAAAACCGCTTAGAATAATAAAACAGACATAAATTTCAAGATTCTTATGCTAAAACATGTTCCAAAACAGGAAAGGAGGCGACGTATAAGGCTTACTGCTTTAAAATAAATCTCTCCCAGCTGACACCACCCGCATTCCATTAATTGCTGACTTGTTATTCCATAGGTTTATACGTTCTCTATGTCATCAATATCAGTGCTGCTGGTTGAAGTTTGTATTCTCAGTCCCCTAAAGGTTTTCGTCCAGCAGCAGCTAGTTTATGTTGTGTTGCTCAGGTGAATGCAGTGTTGCCATGATGCTTTGATCAATTAATGTTGCCATTCCTGATGGTAATGCGCATAATGTGTACGGGCTCCTTTTTGTTTGTAAATAACATCAGCTTCTCACTTTCTTTCTCCTTCTCTGCTCTCTTCTTTTCAAGCTCAATATACTTGCAGTTTTCCTCATGTGCTCGTACAAACATCCTCACAAAGTTGAGCAGAGTAGATACGACTAAGACATGACAAATAAAAGCAAAGATGGTAAATGATATTCCTTAGAAAGGAAAAGGCCAATATGCTAAATAGGATTCAGAAATGTAAAAGCAATAGATCATATCCACCACACAGATTCAGAGATTACTACAGCTTGGCATGAATAGGATTCAAGAAATGTAAAATACATCAAGCTAATAACTATTGATGCGTACTGATTTTGAGAAATTCTAAAAGCTAATATAAATTAACCATAATATGCAATTAATTGTTCCTCAAATCAATAGGACCGGGAATGAGCATGTTTAGGAACATCGCTGAAACTGTTAGTAATTGGCTGCTACTGATTATCAGAGAAACAAAAGGGTTGAAAGGTATTCAGGAGAATTAATAAGTATAAATAATTCATCGTTAATGCATTAAGAGCTTCTTCTTTTTTCAGATTTTCTTACACTTCTTTTTCCTACTGCAGTTTGGACAGTTTATTTTTTTTTTGGAATAACTCTCGGCAACTGTGCACCAGCTGGAAATCGAACCTTTGAACAGAAATAAAGGCAGTAAAAGGTGTTAAGACCAAAAATACCTTGCTCAAATGGAAAACGTGCTGGATCTTCCCCAAAATAAAGAGCCAGTGCATCTGCATTTCTACCCTGAAAGCTTCTAAATTCAGAAATGTCTAGTACTGCTTCTGTACCGTCTTGCAAGCACCACATTAACCCAATTCCAATCAAAATGAGCTTGATACGTACCACACTAGAATAAAGTGAACCCAAAGACCTCACCTCAGCTTCAGCATAACTAAGGAACTCCTTTATAATCTGAATATTTCCCAATGAAAGATTTAATATTAATGAGTGAATTAATTGTAATCATAAAAATCAAGGTAAATACAGTAATTTAAATTCAAAAGCAGGTTTCAACAAACGGAGAGTGTTTAAACAGGAAAAAAGCCATGCCCTCTTCTAATGGCATTAGATCAAGCAGAATGTTGCAGTTACATTAGGGGGCCTCATATCAACCCTTAACAGACATGGTCAACTAGAACTTATTATGTTCATGATCCTTCATCCCGTAAAGCAGAAAATATTCCAATTTCCCACTCTCATATGAGACAGGAAAGTTTACTGGCGATAGGTCAGCATGAAGCGATTCATCGCTTGATAGATCATCAAAATGCTATGAATGGAATAAAAAGTTGGTTCATTTAAATGGTTGAAATAAATAACTCCCCTTCCCTGGATTTCAGAACCTAAAGACAACCAATGAGAAAGGTATTTTATTTGTGTTAGTTGGCCTAAGCTGTAAGATTACTGCTGGGCTGGGGCTCAGCCTCCAGATTGTCTGTAAAATAAGTTTCTGCCTCATACAGGCGGCCAGAGACGAGGAGATTTGGGAGAGATGGGGAGACTCAGCAGCCAGCAATCAGGGCTTGGATAAGTCTTGAAGTCAGAACCCTTCAAAATCTATAGTTAGACAAGAAGTAAAAAAAATTCAGTCAAGTTCACAGCTGAAACATAAGGCCTCATTTCTTTGACCGATTACTTGAAGATATTATTGAAATTTCTATTATAAAGAAGTCAATGAGTGCTAGCCCGGACGAACCTCTTGTTTCTGTAAGAATAGGGCAAAGGTTAAATAGTGAGTTCGAGATGCACTAGGAGTAAGTTCTTTTTTTCTAAGATGTATATATCATGACAAGACTTTCATGACCTCATGTTTAATCTTATTACCATGTATGTAATGTAATATGATATTTTATGACTGTTCGGCATTCAGTTATAGTCAACATGGGTGACTGATTTTGAGTCAAGGAACTCAACTAATACAAGGGAACATCTTCTGATTCCTCACTTTCAAGATCAGTGGCAGGAAAATATTAAATTTATGTCCTAACCACTTCCCCTCCTTTTGAACACAATGTTTTTAACTACCCAAGCCTGGGAAAAATGTTTATTTACTTTTTTCACTCTGAATGTGGAACAACTTTGATCAGGAGTCTCTACTATTTACATGCAGTCGCACTACCTTTCAAAAGGGGAAACTTTAGAGGGGAACCTTGGGCTTGTTGGAGGCAATATATGCTCTACTTACGCTCTTCCTGGGCCTTCTTTCATTACCAATCTCCTAAAGAAATTGTTGATAATGACTCTTTCAACTAAATTCACTTGCCACAAGATGGAATGAAATGAAATGGGAGATAATCTTTCTGAAAAGGAAATGGGGTTTGATTAACTCCGGTACTTGCCATCTATGAAGTACTCCATAGGAAAATAGAAGGGCGGTCTAGGGAAAAAAAATGAAAAGTCTACGGAGAAGAATTGTTGCCACAAATTACAAAAATAAAAAATAAAAATCATCTTAGACAGGCTTTAGAAAGGTAAGGGATTCTATTGGTCTATCACAAGGGGTCCAGCTAATATACTCAGTTCCTCAAAAGTATATTTCATGCTTCAAATCAATGCATCCATCAGCTGAAGGAAAATAATGCAGAAAGAAGCTTCAATAAAAATATATGAATCACGTATGCAGCTGATGCATAGAATACCTTGCAAAAGTTATTAGATACATGCCCGTCATTTTCCGAGGCAGTCAATTCCTGTATAACCTTCTCCAGTCCTTTACTAATGGCCTGCATTTCCTCGGCCAAATATTTCAATTGTATCTGCATGGTAATGAAGCTTTAGATATTAGCTACAAAGACATAGGATACGGGAAATTAATTGTTTCCACAAAATCGATACCAAAAAAATATAAACAAAAGGAAAATAATACCTTTGTTGAAGCCTCCAAATTCACAAGGTCTTTCGAAAAATCTAGAAGTTCTGGCAACTTTTCAGCGAGTACCTACAGATTTTCAAGCAGAAATAGATTATTAATAAGTATATATGATTTTACCCCAAGTGAAGTGTGCAGTGCCAATTTTCAAAGAAGCAAAAAGAGTAGAACGAGACCAAAGTTATAGAGATTAACCCGGGGGGCCGGGCGCCGCTCGCGGGGGGGGGGGGTTTGAGAGAAGAAAATAGCCAAGGATGTACCCAGCTATCAATCAAGTGATTAAAGAGCCCTAGACACCTTGTAACATAAAGTGACCTTACATATGAGATGGAGAAGCAAAAAGAGTAGAACGAAACCAAAGTTATGGAGATTGACCGCCGTTGGTGCGCGGGGGGTGGTGTGGCGGCAGTGAGAAGAGAAGAAAATCGCAAAAGATACCAGTTATCTAACATAAAGTGACCTTACATATGACCTGGTGGTGCAAAAGGTCCAAGTAGTAAAATAGTAAAATCAACTTCAGAGTAGGTCTTACCTCTCCACCATTGAATTAATTCAACCATGGACAAAAGCTTTAACTCATCATGCGAGTAAATTTTTAATGATAAAGGACTAGCTCCTTGTAAGGAGACTCAAATAATCATACATTCTAAAGAATTGTTATCGTCATATCCTCTCCATCCAAATGCTGTTCTCTCCATTCAGCTGAGCCAGCTTTAACAGCATGGCAAATGATTGTGAAGACATGCCGAGTGATGAAGAAAAGATCAAACTTTTTGGTCTTAACCTTACCCAAGAGACACCTTTGTCTGTGGGAACTTAAAGTGGATGCTCATTTAATTATATATATATATATATAAAATAAAAGCGACAATTGCACATGAAATTTATTTAGTGGAAGAGCTTGCAGAAAAGATGGGCATAAACAGAAATGAATGAAAAATATTCTACCTTACAAAGATAATGCATGAGAGTCATCTTGTTATTCTGGGCTCGTGTATCGGTGAGTTTAAGGAGGCTATCCAATCGAAATCCAATTGCAGAACCTGCAGCAATAATGTCATAAATGTATTGAAAGAAGCATAGTTAAAGGTAAATGTTGACAGCTGGTACTTTTAGGGAAAAAGTAATACACGATAGATAAATAAATGTTAACAAACACAAATATACACGCGCAGGCAAATGTTTAGTAAGAAAATCCACGACTAAATATATAAGCCATTCCAGATTTGAGCCCCTAGCCATGAGTTCATGGTTCAAGCACAAAGCAGCATCACTTGAAATGACCCATATGATTGCAGGTCTGAACAACCGAAGGATGGAGATATTGGCACCAAATTCAAGCAATATCTACTGATAGAAAAATAAAGCAGTTAAGGGGAATCGTTGGGTAGATCTCAGACACGTTTCAATATGAATATATAGGTCGCCCCCTCAAAAGGCCAACAACTTGAGGATACACTATTTTCCAAGGGTTTGCTTTTTGCATTCCCATTAGACCCAGGATATGGTCACGTGATAGCTATCTTTCAGGGGAAGATGGGTTGTTTTTTTTTTTTTTTTGACTTGAGGTTCCACATTTTCTTTCTTTTCAAATGACAAACCTATATCACGTACCATTTCAAACTCAAGTGACTTTATCACCCCTGCTATGGCTCTTTTCATATATAAGTTCTTGTATACAGTATCATTGTACTTCCAAAATTAATATACCTTAAGATGATGCCCAAGTACAAGACACTACCTAGGAATTTCAGCTCACCTCTTGCAGTTCCATGGTTCAAAGCATTACCCAGCGAAAGAATGGTTTGCATGATTCTTTTCAACTTGACTGAATTTCTGATCTGATAAGCACAATAGTGAAAATGACATCAGGTATGAACTTTTTGACAAGAAGATTTTAAAGATACAAGAGAATGGAATGTGAAAAAGTAGCTCGCCTCTTCAGATGCAGAATTGACAACATTCAAATTATTTCTAAGGTCAGAAACCTGTGAGAAATACAAGGCAAGGACTAAAGTAAAGAAAAAGGACACCCAACAGCAACATAAAGCATGTAGAAAAATGATAAATAGATGATCATCTGACCTGAGCATGAAATTTTATCTTAAAGGAGAAAACTCTCAGCTTTGACTCTACCCGTGGCACTTTCATCAATTCCAAGAAGAACTATCAGGAAACAAGCAAGTCAGTTATTCAGACCGTGGTGGAAAAAGACAAAACTGAGATATTTATGAAGTTCATGATAATTCAAATATTAATATGAAAAAAAATATATCAATACAGAAATAGGACTTCGAGTTGAATGGTAAGCTCATAAATATGCAATTGACAGCTCTTGGAAGATCATCCATATACCTTTTCCTCATATGATATCAATTAACGAAAAGGATGATTGATGTACAATTCAAGACCAACATCTTGCCCATTCAATTGTAATGGAGGCATCAGCCATGGTATGTAAAGAATAACTTACATGTCAGAAACTATGAAAAAAAAAGATAGAGAAATCCCCATACCTGTTCACATTTTCCCAAGTTTTCCTTATCTCCAACATAACCCTGAATATTAAAGCGTGATCATAACACAAAAGCAACATAAGAAAATATCCGCACACTGTACTCAGGAAATTGAGATAAAATATTCAGTGGATACATTATGCAGACATGGAGGACAAGAAAATTTAAACTGAAAGAAAAGGCCCAATACCTTTAGTAATTCTATCTCTTCTTTCGTTGGACAGAATTTTATGAGGTTCTCAACCTGATCAACATCTAGCGCTGATTCATCCAAGGCAAGGACTGAACTCTAAAAAAGGTCAGGGAAGCAATAAGGTAAGAGGCCTAAATGAAGAGCTGTTTATTGACTTGGATATCACTTTCAACCCCCCAACGTCTAGGAGTGGTAAATATAAGCTTCTGTAAGCTCTTCAGATAAAAAGTGTTCAATTGTTTATCTTTGCCCGTGATTTTGTCTCCAGAAAGTTATGTTCAAGATTCAAGTCAAGAGATACTAAAAAACATAAAACAAATATTATATAAAGTTTAGAACAAAGAAACTATGTATTTGAGGTGGGCACCGGATTAAAAATTGAGCAGCACATGCAGGACCACAGAAAAAGACATGCATAAATAAAAATGAACATGCTGGAAACTTAGATATTTGGCTTTTCAAAACTGTAACACACATATAGCCATACAAAATCTCGAGTTCAACACCACTATTGAAGAAGCATTTATGTAAAAATAAATTCTATAAGGTGTAGCATACCACTAATTCTGGCAATGGGACTTTAACTTTTGTGAGCATGATTTCACAATTATATGCTCGCCTTAGCTCAATCTGCAAGAACCAGTAAATTCTCTGTTGTGAAATTAGAGGTTCCATCAATGTCTTTTGGAAGAACCAAACATATTGAAATTGGCTGTCATTTCATTCAATAAAGATTCTGACTAAAGATATATCTAAATCATTTATAACATCTGAAGACCAACTTGCAGATATGCTTACAAAGTCTTTAGGTCATCATCAGTTGGAGTTTTTTTTTATTGGTAAATACGAATTTTATTAAAAAACAAAGTCTTTAGGTCATCATCAGTTGGAGTTTCTTTTTATTGGTAAATACGAATTTTATTAAAAAAAGGTGAAGCCAAGTACAGGGGAATCGGATGGAGTTTATCTGTTCCAGGTTGGGTTTATACACTCAAACTTGAGGGGGAGTGCGAAGGAAATAAATTCTTGTGGTAAATGTTTACGAGCACCCACATCATAAAGTATTACGCACAAGGGTATACTAGTCAATTTCATTGTTAGAGCATCTCTGCATTTCCTCTCATCTTTTGCAAACCCTAGTCTTGACATGTACGAATATAAGGAAGAGAGATGATGCAATGTAAAACGTAAAAATGTAATTAAAGGTTAAGACCCACTAGTTACTAATTAGGCAAATTCTAACTAAATGGGTTAGAGTAATGATGATAAATGATAATCACTTCAATCTTCAACCCAAATCTCTGTATTCTGTTATGGTCTCATATGATTTTATAATGGTTGGCCAGCGAATTGGCACTACTACTTAGTTTTGTTTAATGAGAAGTTATGGCATGAAAACCATTATCTTATCAAAAACAGAAAGATTACAGTGGGGAAAAAGAGAGAGCTTCTTGGTAGCTGGGGGAAAATACTGCATTTGACATTAAAACACATTAAAAAAAAATGAAGTTCTCGTCTGCCCCACCCAAAATAAATTGGATACAACTATACATAAATTAGAACGACCAAATATAATCACTGGGGAGCTTCACTAAGCTTCAAACTAACTTTTTAACAACTAACCAATTCGATCGCTTAGATCACTTAAATTTTTCTTAATTAGTTATTGGATGGTCACTTAAAACTATCCAACTATAAGAGTTGGAAAAGGCAATTCTGTGGTTTTTATTTCTTTCTTTCTATCCTTTTTTCAAGCCCGTATAGTCCAACCCCAGCACAGCCCCTTGAGGAAAATTACCAGCCAGAACCAGGTAAAGCCTGGTTGTTTCACAGTATTTTTATGTCATGCCAGCTCAAGTGTAAAAAGATAGTTTTGAGCCAATGAAATGGAAAGGAATTACATTAAGCTCCATCCTAAGAGAATTCAACACTAACCAGCTGAGCCTTTTCAAGTTTTGATCTGGAAGCACGACGATTTGATTTTCCACCAGTGCTTCCATGTTTGGAATTTGGAACAACTACAGAGAAAAGACTCTCAAGCTCTGATATGTCAAAATCTGGAGCCCTGGCACAGATAAGAAAGAATATGAACAATAAAATGTCCATGAGAATCATAGGACTGAAAAGACTTTTTAAACAGTGAGGGAAAAATGGTTGACAGAGAAGATGCCTACTTGGAAGTTTCATCAGCTTTCTGTGCCTCAGCCCATAGACTTCCTTGCATGGCTTGTGTCAATTTTAGCCAATGATATGGTTTGAGATTGTTCTTTTTAGCAGAGGCTTGATTTCTGGGATTTGCACGTGATACACCCCATCCCTTTGAACTGAATGTAGAACCAGAAGGTGGTCCAGAAATTGGAGGCACTCCAGTAGCTCCAGAGTTCAACTTTGGAGAGGCACGACCAGCTTTTGTTAACCCATTGGAAAGGGGAGCTGGAGGGGGTGGTACAGGCGGAACCTGAGCAGAATTCTTGGAGGAAGAATCATTCAGGGCAGAATTAGGAGGAGGAGGAGGTGGTGGTGGTGCCGAAGATAGTTTAGTAGGACCTGAGGCAGGCCTGGAGCATGGAAGAGGTGGAGGCAGTGGGGGGGCAGATGTAACTGCTGTGTTCTTCTCCACGCACACTGCAGAATGAACATCACAAGCATGTGAAGAAGAAATTCCAGGGGGTGGAGGATGGGAACCTGAAAATGATGTCTTGAGAGATGATGGAGGTGATCCCGAAAGTTGAGGTGGAGAGGATGGGAGATTTGAAAATGAGTTTTTTATTGTGGAAGATGGGGATGTTACACACAAAGAAGGGGGTGGGGGTGGGGGAGGGGGAGTTGAAAATGAGTTATTGACAGATGGAGATGGAGAAAACCCAGAAAAAGGAGGGCGAGGGGGAGGGGGTATTGAAAAAGGACTTTTAAGAGCATAGGCTGGAGATGCCCCAGCAAAAGGAGTGGGTGGAGGATTGGGGGGAGGTAAAGATGACAGAATCGTGGTCCCAGGATGTTGAGTAGGCGAAGAATCTTTGGCACTTGAAATCGGTAGAGGCACCGACAGAGATGGAATAGCTGCAGAAGTATTGCCGATATTTATAGGAGCATCAATTGAAGATTCTATTGAGAAAGAAGGGAGTGGAGGTGTTAGCTTTGAAGGAATAGGTACATTAGTCAGCTGTATAGGTTTCGTTAAATTTGAAATAGAAGGAGCTGAAGAAGCAGTAGAAGTTAAAGCTACTGTCACCGCATGCTTGACTTCTTCACTATTAGATGCAGCATGATCATGCAACAAAGCTGTAATTCCAAGGGCCGAGGGTGCACTATGGTATCTTGATATAGGCACAGGTGAGCCTTGCAAAGAATTAGAGTATGAAGCTGGAGCTGGAGCTGATAGGGAAGTTGGAGGTCCTCTTTGGGAGATGATCTTAGATTTTGCAGGCCATTGGAAAGTGAACTGTAACTCTGGAGCTTCAATCTTCTTCCTAACTGAATTAGAATCGAGCCATGGATCTGAAGAGGGTATAGACTGTTTTGCCTGAGCCATCAATGTGAGATTCCTGTTGTTTTGTTCTGAGGCCTTCGATTCTGATATTAGATTTTCTGGAGTTGAATCCAGCAACAGGCTACCTTCTGCAGTAGGCAAAGAAATTGTCTCCAATCTTTCCTGAAGGAAAGTAGATGTTTTTATTTGCTGGAGCACATTCAATGCCGCATCTGCCTTTGAATCTAGCCCATCTACATTGCCATAGATCTCTTTAACATTTGCAAATGCTTCCACAGGAAGGCCTTCTTTCTCTTTGATACCAGGTAAATCGATTGAAATAAGAGAGGTAGCAGCATCCATCTCCGAAAGAAGAACCTTCATAAGTGGTCAGATCAAATAAGAGATTTAGAAGATGGCATAATTTTCCACCGAACACAAAGTTGTTGTACTAAACATAAAAAAATGAAAATAAAGTAAAAATAAATAAAAAAACTGGGAGAGATATATCTATACCTCTGCTCTAAAATCCTTGTGAAATTGATCCTTACAATTCCATAAGATGTCTATTTCATCGCGGTTTATAATCAAGATATTTGATTGTATAAATGCTGTATTGAACATGACTCGAAACATCATCTCTTCACGTTCCAGATCTTCATCCAAACTGATGCACTCAAGAACAACATCACCTTGGACGTGGCAATTAATGTCAAATTTAACAAGTTCACAATCTGCCTGCGTTATAAGTAGTAAGAACAAAAAGTCACCAGAATAATATATATGTAATTGGAAAAAAATATGTAATTTTAAACTTCCTTTCGTTGGCAATGCATCTACATAGAAAACAATAAGAAACAACTATCTATACTTACTGAATGGGGATAAAAAGTGGCAGCAATCTTCACCATTGAAAATGGTAAGAAGGCACAGACTTAATTGTTCTGTCATTTTTTTTTTTTTTATAAGTAAAAATAATATATATATCAAAAGGAGTAACCAAGTACACTGAGCGTATACAAGAAAACACCTTGCCCATATTAAAGAGCCCCTAATGACCCAAAAAGCCCATAAAAAATAAAATACACTAATCCCAAAAACATCCCGAAATACCCAAAAAATTACTTTGAGCCTCAACCCCTTTTTTCCAGTAGAACTAATACCCAACCCCAACTCCAACCCCAATCCTTTATGCTTCCCGTCTTCACATTTTCTGTCATTTTAAACTTGAGAGCATCAAAGACTTTTTTTAATAAGTAATAAAATACCAAAAAAGCAAAAAGGGAATAACTAAGGCACTTGTTTTGACTAAACCTTTCCTAGCTTTGGGTCTTTATCAAAGGGAATGATTGGACAAAGAGAAGAAGGGCAACTAGTCTTCTTTCGACCAGTAAAGGCAGTTGCCAGACTGTTGAGTGAAAATGGAGTGCTTACGTTCTAAGCTTTTTTTGAGAAGATAAACTTTATTAATGATCAATAAAAGGAAACATAAACATTATCAAGGCACCCAAGGACTATACTTCGAAAACAAGGAAAATATATAAAAAAATTCCCAGAAACTACGGCTTGGAAGACATAGGTGAGCTGCCATCCAGAGGTAAAGTCCTTCCATTATCTTCAAAACTCCAATCATTTATTTCCCTCCATATGCACATAAGTTCATATGTACTAATCTCCATCACTTAACCAGAACAGACCTATCTATAAATTCTGAAAAGATAAATTTAATATGAAATAATCTTAAAAAAATCATAGTAATAATTATAATACCCAAAACAACAAAAGCAACCAGAAAAATAAAACACTGATAATATAACAATATCGCATGGTGAACCATCAGGGGCAAATTTTCATTTTCTGGTTGATTCAAGTAATCAGCTGACCCATGATCAGAATGATTTCCATGCACAGACAATTATATGAGGGCCTTACGACACTTGCATGTATTCTATCAAGAGAGGGTCCTGCAGATGTTCATGTTCTTCCACACCACCCTTCAGAAAATAAAATAAGCTAAGAAAATAAAATGACACAAACATAATGAGGAATCACATCGTGGATTGAACAACTTGCTAATTTTAAAGGGCGGATATTCTCTCCATTAGTGGCAATTATGAAATAAACCATTGGAAGCACAACCAATCCAAGTCGATATGAAATAAATTAAAGACTTAGATGGACCTGCTTGTGATGCCTAACAATTTTGCTCCTCCTTGGAGTTGAGAACAGAACTTTGGTTGGGTGATCAGCAGCCATAAAAGGATCCTGTCCATATATCCTAAATATTGGACAGCAACCACCAGCTCCATCCATTTTAGGAAGGAATCTAATAATGATGCAGTCCAGTGTAAGAGCCCTAGCCAGTGGAGGCCATTCTGAGGTGACATTTCTTCTGGAGACGTACAGAAGGTACCTCAGTTGTGAAGGCATTGAATTCAGCGGTGACATCAATTGCAAAAGTTCCTGAGGGGCTTGGTTGTAAATCATGTCCAGAGTTTTTTGTTCTCCAGTGTACTGCTTCCTGTAAACCAAGAGGGCACCCAACATGAAAGCCAATACCGGCCATCCACCTCGTTCACAGTGCATCAAGAGTACATTTTGTTGCCCAAGTGATAGCCAACTTTCACTTGATCTTAAAAAGTGGTGGATCATCTCAATTGTGAGCAATGGGCAGCCTTCATAGTGGCGTGGATAATCCATCACTGTCATATCATACTCAGACAATATGTTAGCAATCTGGCTCTGCTTATCTCCTTCTCGAAAGTTGAAGACCATGAATGAAGCATCAGGTAAGTGTCCACGGAGTTGACGTACCATTCCTCCTATGTAGACTTTATATCCATCTTCTTCCCAAGTATCCGTGGTGAAACAGCATTCAAAGACTACACACACAAACATCATGATCAAAGCCATTCAAGTAAATTGTTCTATGAATTATTTTTACAGCATGAAAATTATCGGCATAATTTTATATCCAGGTCTAATACATGTGTTTCCTCCAAAACCTACATAATAAGGCAACAAGTAAAGGGTATGCACCCATTTCATTTCTCTTTTTTATATCATCTGAAAACCAAGATTTATAGAATAGAAAATTTTGACTAAATGAAAATCTTAAACACCAACACATATATCTATACTTATATATATAGTAACATATACATACATGTGTTAACACATAAATAAATACATATGTAAATATATGTGCACGTAGTTATGTGGCATTCATTGCAATGCGATCCTTGGGAAAATATAACATGTCCAAAATCTATCAGAGGTCACAAACCACCACCAAGGACTTTCCAATAATGAATTAAGGGAAAATTTGAAACATAAGAATGATTCAAAATTGGCATTACTTCTTGATTGGGTTTCACTCAAAAACTTTATGAGTCAAGTTGTGAAAAGAAATTATTTATATTTCTGAACTGAATATAATTACTTATCAACAAAGTATTCCCGGATATAATTCACCAGCCAGTCGAAGCTTTGGTTATGAACACTGACAATCTGACATGCATTGAGCTAGGTTCCACAGTTTCAATTGAATGAGTTCATATAATATTTTTCTATATCTTTTCTGCAAGCATCACTTACCTCAACAAGCCATTACTACAGCGTGGGTAAATATTTGTACGTACTACCTTCTTGCCATCACCCTCAAAGAAGGTCAGTAGACGGCAACAATTTATTTATTTATCTATTTATTTCACCTCCAAAAAATTTTCTCGGGAAATATTTGCTGACAAAGATATACTAAAGTCGTGACAGACTTGCTCATTGACAGACCCATTTCCACCGGAACAAACCATGCCTCCAGAACACCCAGAATTTATTATGAAAGGATGATGAATAAGATCATATACTATCTGGGAGGAAAAGAGTCCTTGCGATTTGTAATGATTCAAAGTGTTCCAATTGTGACATTGACCAATCTTTTTGCTGTACAAACCAATATTTTGTAACTTGAGCTTTACAAAAACAATCTCAGTTAGAAATGTCAAATGTGCATTTCAGCGGTACCACCTACAACATAATGGCCTAACAACAACGTCAAGATTTAAGGAGGATAATGTAACATCACGGATTCAGTATGGGGGTGTGGTGAATGGGATCCTACATTGTACAGAAGGGAGAAGCCATTGCGATTTATAATGATTCCAATGAATTCAAATGGTAATATTGACTAGTCTTTTCAAAGTACGATATAGATGTGACACATTTAGTCGATACAGCCTCAGTACTACATAGTTCATTGTCAGGTTACTTCTATATCACCTACATTTTCAGTTCTTCCAATACATAACGTGTGGTATATAGACCTCCAAACATAGACAAAATGCTAATAAAACATTGAGCACATTGAGAACTCTCGATCCTACTGAAAATTGAGTGTAAAACGATAAAGAACCCATTATTTTATATCCAGGGAACATATACTGTAATGTCCAGGGGTACTACTATTAACACCAATGATGCAAATTCACAGGATTGAAACTAAATGATAAGAATTTAACAGAAACACATTAATCATCAGTCCCATTATTTCTATCTTTTCTCGAAGCATTAATCTTCGGCCCTCAAATGACCAAATTTATATAAACTAACCGAAAGAAACATACCATAAACCCTTTCAGATATCTCCAAAAGCCCGTCGGGTGGCTTCCGATAAAAGAACTTACGGAACAACGCCATGGTGTTTCAAGATTCAAAAGAATACCCAACCGGGAACACCTAGAAACGCTCCAATACAACACTCGTTGCAGGAAAGCAACCTCATTTCAGCTGAAATACGCAGATCACAGGAACCCCACAAAACATAATTTGCGAATGGTCATGATGGTATTGAAGAGAGTGTACATTCAGGAACCAGTGGTATGGATTTTGCTGAGTCTGGAAGGAACACTTTCTGGGTATTCTTGTTGTCGTTGTCTTCGCAGTCACACTAGTCTGTGTCGGCGAGACTTGGCTTTCAATCAAGGCAGTTTGAGAGAGAGAGAAAGTTGAATTACACAGAGAGAGCAGAGAGAAGAGATTGGACATATTCTTACGTTATATATTAGTCACAAGAAGAGTAAGGTATGGCAGTTGTTAACTTGTTAGAGAGGAATTAAGGAATCCAAGGATCTGAGGTTTGTCTCTGTCTGTGTTTGTGCGTGTCTGTAGATGTGCGTTAAGAAGAAAGACAAAGATTGACGATGACGATTTGGCACGTGTGTGCGCACCTAATCAAGAATCAAACATTAACGTTCATGAATTATAAAGATTTCCCCCGACCCGACTCTGACTGTACTCGGGTGATCTTTCTGAACCCACGTTTCAAATTTTTATCAAATTGTTAATTTTTTTTTTCAAAAACTTCGTTTTATTTAAGGATTGATTTGTTTTAAATTTGTTTCTATTTGAGGAGTGCTGGGTTTTGCTTCCGTTACGAGCTCCGTTAGATGACTGGTTTTAACATCCTTGAATGTGAATATGCTTTGGATGGATGATTGTTTTTAAGTTTCAATCAAATTGAGTCTGGGAAGTGTAAATGACCATTTAGGTGTTCATTGCTTAAGAAAGTCCAAATAAGAGTTATTTGAACATCGGATTGAATGAAAATGTGTGGACTGAACCTGAAATTGGTCACTAGAGCGTGATGTGATCAACGAGGGGTTCACCTTGTAGCTTATCCACACTGAGTATTTGAAAATAATAATTTGGGTGAGAACTGAGAAGAGATCACAGTAGACTAGTAAAGTTTAAGTTTTATACGAGTCTGATGCTCTGTAACTCTTAGAGGCGGTAAACTGGGCAAACCCCATAATTTGACACATTCATGTTTCTATCATTGAATGGCCTACACCTTCTTAGTCTTTGCTATTTATATGAATTGTCTTGGTGTGTAATTACTTCTCAATTTTCCGCCTATACGTGATTTTTGTCATTCTTGTTCGTACAAATTTGATGTACTAAGTATATTTCAATCTAGGTGACTCACTCAAAGAAAAGAATAGCACTAATGCTATCCCAAGTGCAGGAGGATGTCGTGTAATAATTAGGAATTAAACATGATATTAATCAATTTAAAAATCACAATTCGAATTTATGCTTATTAACTATTTTTCCATCTAAAACCAATAATAATGTAATGAGGAATTTAAAATACATTGGTTTTAAATATCTAAAATATGCAATATTTCGGCTCAATCACTAGGCCTCAGTTTTTTGGATGTTTTAGACTTAGGTATGGTTTGGTAATAAAAAGTTTTCATCCCAAATTCAAAATTCTCATCTTAACATTACAACTTTTCCAAATTCTCATACAAAATATAATAAATAATTCAATTTTTTCTTAACTTTTTCAAATTTCAAAACAATAATAATATTAAAATATTCATCTTAAACTCAAAAATTTTATCCCACTTACCAAGCACAACCTAAAAATGGATGATGGGACTCAAGAGCAAAGTTTCACTCTCATTTCCAATGTAAATCTCATTAGTTCTATGTAAGATACATTATGTAAAGTAGGAGCTGCTGACCACTGATTCTGTGGAGGCATTTCCCATGAAGTGTTTTGTCATTTTTTCTTCTTGAATCTAGAATCCCTCGGGAAGATAGATTTTTGTACGTGACAGTTTGACATCTGGATTCATATTGGTACTGGTCTGTAAAATGCATATTATTGGTTTTGGCTTGATTTCCTGCTGAAAATGTATTTTTTGGAGCTTGGCTCGACTGTTGCTTGACCCTGGCTCGACTGTGGCTTGACCCTGGCTCAAGCTAAGGTTAGCTCGACCCTCCGCTCGACAGTCCGCTCGAGCGAACTCATCCAGAGAGTTCCGCTCGACCTTCGCTCGACAGTCCGCTCGAGCGAACTCATCCAGAGAGTTCCGCTCGACAGTCCGCTCGAGCGAACTCTTCCAGAGAGTTTCGCTCGACTCCGCTCGACTGTCCGCTCGAGCGAATTCTTCCCGAGAGTTCCGCTCGACTTTCGTTCGACTGTCCGCTCGAGCGAATAATGCAACCCTAACGTGCGCTCGACACTTCGCTCGACGTTCGCTCGAGCGAATATTCTGAATCAGCGCCTCTGCTATAAATACATCATTTTCTCTTCATTTTGAAGAGCCCTTCAGCAGCCAAGTTTGAGAGAGTTTTGAGAATCCTTTTGTATACAATCCTAATAGTCCATTGGATGTATTGGGGCTTTAGGATTAAGGATTTTTTTGTGTTCAATACTCTTATACTCCATCTTTTGTTCGTAGTGAATTTGTTGAAACAGACCCCGACAGTGGACGTAGGCTCACATTGAGCTGAACCACTTAAATCTTGGTGTTCTTGTGTGCTTGCTGTTTATTTTGTTGCTTCCGCTATTATTTACTTCAACTTAGCCTTTGTTTGTTCGGTCCATTCCCAACAAACTGGTATCAGAGCGTTAAGTTCTTTGCAAAATCTTGAGGAATGGCTATGGCAAAGTTTGAAGTGGAGAAATTCGACGGTCAAAACAGCTTTAGCTTATGGCGCATCAAGATGAAAGCTTTGTTACAACAACAAGGCTTGTCGAAAGTTTTGGAATGGAAGGTATCCGAGGATTCTCCTGCACCGTCAAGAGAAGAAGATGAGAAGGCACATAGTGTCATTTTGTTGTCACTATCAGATGGAGTTTTGAGGGAGGTTGCTGATGAGGAGACCGCTTCCGGTCTTTGGTCCAAGCTTGAGAGCTTGTATATGAAGAAGTCGCTCACCAACCGTTTGTATTTGAAGCAGCGACTATACACTCTCAAGATGAGGGAAGGTACTCCTATTTCCGATCATCTAGATGAATTTAATAAAACTATTATGGATCTAAGGAATATTGATATTAAGCTTGATGATGAGGATCAAGCATTAATTTTGTTGTGTTCGTTGCCGGTATCATTTGAAAATTTTGTGAACTCAATATTGTATGGTAGAGATACCATCTCCTTGGTAGATGTAAAATCTCCTTTGAACTCTAAGGAGTTGAGAACAAAATTGGGCGTACAAGGCACGAACAATCAAGCCAATGGTTTATTTGTGAAATATTCCTCTGGTGGTAGATCTAATGGAAGAGGTTCGAATTATGGTGGGAGTAATTCCAGTAGCAGCTCTAAATTTAACAAGAAAAATGTTAAATGTCACTACTGTCATAGGTTTGGTCATTACAAGAATGAGTGTCCCAGATTGAAGGAGGAAAGTAAAAGTTCCTCCAATGTTGTTAGCGTTGAACGGTCTAACAACTCTGATATTGTCCTAGCAGTCAGCGGCTCTAGTGGTCACTTTGGTAACAAGTGGGTCATGGATTCAGCTTGTACATTCCATATGTGTTCCAGGATAGATTGGTTCACTACCTATGAATCAATCAACGGTGATTCCGTTTTGGTTGGAAATGATATGGCTTGTGATATTGTTGGGATTGGTTCAGTTGAGATTAAGATGTATGATGGAACCGTTAGAATTTTGTCTAACGTTCGGCATATTCCATCTTTGAAGAAAAATCTTATATCTTTGGGCACTTTTGACTCCTTTGGCTACCAGTATTCAGCTGGAGGTGGAGTCTTTCGAGTCTACAAGGGCTCTTCGGTGGTAATGACAGGGAAGAAGACAGATGGTCTTTATTTTCTTCAGGACAGTACAGTGATTGGTGGAGCATCTTCAGAGGTTCCAGACTCAGGTATTACTCATTTATGGCGCATGTGATTGTGCCATATTGGTGAATGAGTATGGTCATGTATGAGTAGGCAATTTTTGCTTTGTGTTTGTACTCATATTTGTTGATGACCATTTGAAGAAGAGTCTGGATTTGTTTATCTGTTTTGTGATGTGTTTGATGTGTTCAAGCATTTGTGAAGGCTAGTGATCTACAGACAAGAAGGTAGAGCGTTGTTCATACCATACAGTTTGATCCACTCCACAGAAATGGAATAGTTGAATGGAATGAGACGGACTCTTGTGTGAGAGCCCGTAATATGCTTTTGGATTTGCCAGGTTTGTCTACAGATTTGGGTGAAGCGGTCGACACAGCTTGCTATTGGGTGAACCTTATCTTCTTTACAATTTGTTTTTTCAGTTGTTGTTTCCACAGGAAATGAGAGCATGGTTATAGCAAGAAGGTGGAGTTGCTGGGAGAGCTTCACAATAGAGTGCAGGTGGTACTCTAGATCATGCTATTGAACTTAAGTATGATTTTGATTTTGGCATTGGCGTACAGTGAGAGCAAGTCTACAGTTTCATCTGATAGATGGAGGAGACAGTTTAGTCACCTTTAGGATATGCTCATGCAGACTTTGAGGTGTTCTTACTTTGGCAGAGAATATTTGTTGTTAGCCTCCGTGTGTATTCATAAGCCGTTGTTCAAGTAAGCAGTATGTTCAGTGGTGCGTTGTTTTTTGTGTGAAGAGGTTGATTCTTCATTAGGACCAAGCTTGTGATTTGGTCAAATTGTCTATGGTGTTAAAGACTTTTGGGTGGAAATTGAGTTCTTCAAGGATAGACGTTGTGTTCGGGTTTGGTGATTCCCCTTTGGTGATTTGTTGGTGAGAATCGATTCTTTGGTTAAAGGTTTTTTGTTAAGGCTTGACGGAATTCAAGCCAAGGTGGATATTTGTTGGTTTTGGCTTGATTTCCTGCTGAAAATGTATTTTTTGGAGCTTGGCTTGACTGTTGCTTGACCCTGGCTTGACGCTGGCTCGACTGTGGCTCGACCCTGGCTCAAGCTAAGGTTAGCTCGACCCTTCGCTCGACAGTCCGCTCGAACGAACTCATCCAGAGAGTTCCGCTTGACCTCCGCTCGACAGTCCGCTCGAGCAAACTCTTGCAGAGAGTTTCGCTCGACTCCGCTCGACTGTCCGCTCGAGCGAATTCTTCCCGAGAGTTCCGCTCGACTTCCGCTCGACTGTCCGCTTGAGCGAATAATGCAACCCTAACGTGCGCTCGACACTTTGCTCGACGTTCGCTCGAGCGAATGTTCTGAATCAGCGCCTCTGCTATAAATACATCATTTTCTCTTCATTTTGAAGAGCCATTCAGCACCCAAGTTTGAGAGAGTTTTGAGAATCCTTTTGTATACAATCCTAAGAGTCCATTGGGTGTATTGGGGCTTTAGGATTAAGGATTTTTTTGTGTTCAATACTCTTGTACTCCATCTTTTGTTCATAGTGAATTTGTTGAAACCGACCCCGACAATGGACGTAAGCTCACATTGAGCTGAACCACTTAAATCTTGGTGTTCTTGTGTGCTTGCTGTTTATTTTGTTGCTTCCGCTATTATTTACTTCAACTTAGCCTTTGTTTGTTTGGTCCATTCCCAACACATATCATAGTTAGAAATTTGCACCAATTGCATAGAATCTCTGTTCAGTCATATTGATGCGGGCACACTAGCTACTACATGTGCTAGAAGTAGATCTCTCAAGTTCTTGAAGACAATTGGCATAGCTGGAATTTTAGAAGTGATTATTTTTGTTGTTGATAGTTGTCATGAGTCACGACATATTTAATTGAAAAATAGGATATCTTTAGGCTTCATCGACATCTGCAGAACATTGGCACACTGCACAACTCTTACAAGCCTTACAGTTTGTTGCTAATGTGATGAACATACTTACTATCTAGTAAAGTATCGACACATATTGAAATGCTTGTGCTATAAATGTTGCACGGGGTCTAGTGATATTGTTGGTAACTTCTTAGAATCTTGTTTATGGGCAATACAAATGCACAGACTAGGAGATAGCTTTGCAGGGAGAGCACCATGGTCTATGGAAGTTATTGATGAGGAAGTCAAGCCTTTTATTTCACTCAGCTTCATTGATGGGTCTGAATGGATTAAGTTGTAATTAATCCACCATTTTTGTTTCATTTTTTTTTGTTTTTACAATTATTGACCATCTTTGTAAAAGTTTTGATATTGTGAAGTGATGCTGTTATGTTGGAAAAAGTATGAGAAACAATTAACAACTTATGCAAGTTCTTGTATACTTTATAATTAAAAAGTGGAAGTAATAGATAGTATTTGTATATTTTATTTTTGATAAGTGGTAAGTAGTTTTTATACATATTTGTTTGATAAGTAGTCTGTGTACATATCTAACTTCTATCATGTTCAAAAGATCAAAGTACATGAAATTATGGTTTGGCGCCCTTTTATGTTCGGACCGGGCCAAGTTGACCCTAGACCCAATGTTTGCTAATTGGGTTGCAAGCCTAGGCAAAATGGGACAGAAGTGAACAACTTACACTTGAGAATAAGAAATTCGAAGCTACAATTATGAAATTAGATATTGATAGCATGAATACAATGCAGTGAGATGATTTTCAACGTCTTCATAATGAAATTTATGAGATTTCAAAGAATAAGTTTGCAACTATATCCACATATGATGATCCATCAATATCTTTTGGAGGCGTGTAACCTTTCGTCCAACCTATGTCAATGCTGTAATTAACATTAATAGATATTTAACGTATACTTTGTCTGATTTAGTGGCTGCTCAGCCAAGGGTGATGTAAATACATGTGGTTGGGTAGCAATTATGTGACCATGTATGGTTTAGGCACATTTAATTTTGTGATGGGGTATTGTTTTTATTTTTGGTTATGTGCTGAAAAGTTACGAATAAAATGTAACATTTTGTGATTGTCCATAGTTTAGTACGAGTGTATTGAAAATATAAAACCATATATGCTGATTTTGTGGTTTCCCATAGTTCAATCTCTATCGATTGTCTGTTTTTCATTTTTGGTGATAGACTGTTTTGATTACCTGCTAAGGATTCGAGTGGATTTGCTATTCACGAAAGCTTCGACTTGTTTCTTGCATATGCTATTCTATTATAGGAAAGGTAGTGAAAGCACCTCTTCAAAATATCTGGATTTTGTCCGCCAATGAAATGAAATTTTATGATTGGTAGAATGGTAAAATATTACAAATAAATAAATAGTATTATTAAATTAATTATATTTTTTTATTATTTTAATTAATACGGATAATATAATATGAATTTTTATTGGAATAGTCAAATACAAAAATCACGTGATAATATGCAAATTATGATTTTGTATTTACGTAATTTAATGAGAGAACTCTTGGTTGCTCTTGATTATGCTCTAGGTGTGTGTCTTCAGATAAAAGAGTATTATTGTCCACTATAAGCTATAACACCGTTAACATGGATTATCGATATGAAAAGGGAAAAAAATCATCGCCAAAACGTAATATATGCAATTCAATGATTCAATAACTGCAAAGTTGGCAGAGTCAGAATAATTTTAAATAGTTGATATGATGATATCCCACATATATCCAATCCAATTCTAAATATAAATTTGTCTTGACAGATGAATGCAAGGCAGAAATATATAACAATAGTAAAGGAGTCCTGGGTCATTTGGACGAATGTTTGGGATTCTCAAGGGAATTTCTCAAGATCTAATAATGTAGGGGCGTGCTAGAGCTACCGTTAGGTTTTTAAATATATATATTCTCACATCATTTTTAATACTTTTAAATATTTTAAAAAATAAAAAATTTATAATAATATTAAACAATTTTTTTAATCACTAAAAAAAGAAAAAAACTCGGAGCGGTATTAATAACGTATTGGGTCATAGAGAGAGAAAAATGGTGCCAACTCCAAGAGTCGCAAAAACGCTCCCCCTCCCCCTAGAAACTTTCCCCCTCCAATTTCTAATTTCTGTCGGCTATTCAAAACCCCCCCACCCTCTCTCTCCCTCCCAAGTCCAAACTGCGGCAGCAGTGTCACTCCTCCCTCTCTCATAACAATTAATTCCCAGTCTGTCCCGCCTCACCCTCTGCAACGCGTAGTAACACCGATCCCTATCCCGAGATGAAGAGCCTCTTCTTTAATAACCTCAGCTTCTTGCTCTCTCCTATTAAATCCGATAGCCAACACCTTCGTATCGCCGACATACTCGCAGAAGACGACGAGGATTCTGGTTTAGATTTTGGTATGGATAGGTGGCGGCGCAATGACGGGTCCACGAACCTGCAGTGTTCTTCGCCGCGGCGGGTTGTTGCGCGGTGGCTGGCGGCACTGAGGCGGATCAAGGAGACTAGGAATATCATGGTGCAGAGCCAGAAGACGAGCGAGGAGGAGGAGGAGCGGGAACTTAGAAAATTCGATGGCGGGTCGATGCATGCAAAGCGCTCGTTGAATGGTCTGGACGTGGGTGATTCCTCGCCTTTGGCTACAGAAAGTGAAGAGTCAGGTGAAAGGATTGAGTTTTTTTTTTTTGTTCTTTTTTTAATTTATATTAGTTCGGTGTGAGATTTTGTTGACACTTAAGTACCTGTCGCTTGTCGAGGTTTCTACTCAAATCTTTTGTCCGTGGTATCTATTAAGGATTCTAATTAAGTGTTTCCATCCACTTTAACCAGATCGTTAACAGAATAATCCAATACCCCATAGATGTAATTTAGATAGATATAGAGGGACTACATGTTTTTTTTTTTAAAATTATTGAAGGAGTTTTAGTTTATGATCTTAACTGGAACTGTATAGAAGTGGTTGATTAAAATACTTGGATATCAATGCGTGGAATTGAAAAAAATTGGAAACTGGCCCAAAGAGTATCGCCAGAATAATATCACCAGAAGGTATGTACATGCATATTATCCTTCATTAATTGGGATGTCATCGTTTCATCTGATACAATCCACTGTATATGGACAGAGACCCATTTTTTAATTAATTGACCTATTGTTGCTGGTATTTTCATAAATCTAACACATTCATGTCGGCAAGAACAAATTATTTAGGTTGTATTTATATTTGCACGTCTTTTTAAAGTAGTACTCCATCCAGTACCCCACGAGCTACCATCAACCTCATGATCTACCGCATTTTGCACACATCACAATCTTTCAAAAACTCTCTCATTAGCATGACACCATGGTCATTTTTTCAAGAGAGATCAATTGAGCCGCATTAAAATCCAGACCCTAATCCTCCCACAGAGACTGGAAAGTACATTTTAACCACTTTATGAATGAAATCTAAACTCCCCCCTCCGTCCTTCGCATCACCTTACAAAAAGGTCGTAATTTTCTAAATGATCTGCTATACTTGCAGGAAGCGGGAAGGGGACAAAAAAATAAGCAAGCAAGTTTGACAAATTAGATAAACAATTACCATAAGGTTGCTATCATACGCCTTAATCCCTCTGAGTACCGTTAAATAAATCAAACATATGAGTTTTCTTTGGTAATACTACCTATTTGATAGCAATAAAAATCTGCATATGACTAAAATGCTTTGGGATGTCATGAAAGGCCTGGTGGACCGTGTCTGATTTTTCTTCCTTTATTTTCTCTCTCACAGTTTTTTTTTTAAATTATTGCTATATGTGATTTAAAGCTTCTAATGTTTCCAGTATATCCAGGGCGTTCCAGAAAAGATGCTTCTTTCAACTTGGGAGTTGGGTGCAGTTTGCTCTATCTCGTTGCAGCAAGTAAAAATGAGCTTACGAAGATGGTGGAGCTTCGAAAGCAAGTGGAAACACTTCTTCTTAATGTCAAAGAAGAATTGAAAAGGAAGGACGCACAGTTTAAGGCATTCGAATCAAATTTCACTGTTGCCTATTCCACCAGTGATGCACTAGAGGGTCCAAACTCTAACAGCAGGGTTTCACGGCAGTCGCAAACCACATCATATGTTTTACCAATTTCGGAAACAACTATGATGCATGATCAGCCTTTGAAATGTAATTCACCTCAACAAGAGGAGTATCTAGAAGGAATGGACGGACTTGAAGCAGAGCTTGAAGCTGAGTGGGAGCGCTTGCAGATCCACTTGGAGAGAGAAAACGCGTTGAAGCATACACAGCAACAAAAGACAAAGGTGAGTGGAAAGTGTGGAAACCATCATATAACGTTACAAACAAATTTTAAGTCAATTACAGATGATCATCAAATTCATAGTCTTCCTTTCTTCCTTGTTTTGCTTGTAATTTGCAAGTGGATTTCTTCGTTCTGCTCTGATATTACAAATAGGCTGCAAATACCCACACTAGAAGTAACACAAATCTGATGTGGGAAAAAGTTCTTTTGCAACCTTTAATTCATAAACTTTGTACATGTTAATGGCCATTTAGAAATGCCATTCGGTTCATACATAATTCAAAACTAATAACTAATAAGAAAAAGGGGCCAAGACGAATAAGACAAAGGGCCCCTTATTTTTTGGTTAGAAAATTTTACCGAGGTCCCAACATTGTGGTGGCCGCTTTTATTTTTCTTCTGAATAGTCTTTAGTATCGTGTTCTATCCCAAATTTTTCGATTCATTCTCTGAATATTTGTAAACAAAGAACTGCAGGTGACTGTTAAGGACATAGCATCTGTCAGAAGCCCCGGTTTGAGTTTTGGTGAAGTGATTGACACTCAAAATCCCGGTAACGAAGTGCATTTTGGTGTTCCACCCACTGAACTTGAGAGCAGGTTGCATGAACTACTGGAAGCAAGACAGCAAGAACGGATAAAAGAGCTAGAATCTGCTCTGGAATGTGCCATGCACAAGCTTCGAGAGAAAGAAACAGAGGTTTCTTGGTGGAAAGGCACTGCAAGATTTATTTCCCAACATGATGCAGAAACCTCGTAGCCATGGACATAAGCATCAAATTGTAAACAATAGTCTTTTGAGTGAGATTTTGATCAATCCACCATGCATGTGTAACTGTGCTTGGTGTTTAATGGGGAGTTACCTTGTCTGTTTGGTTTTTTGTGTGGGACATAGTTTTGCGGATTGTAAATGGGAAAAATAATAGTCCTTAGATTTAAGAAATACAACAGTGGGATTCAAGAAATTGAAGATCACTACTTTCTACCTCTTGGTCACTCTTCTTCTTGGATGAATTGTTTCCTCCCCCTTGAAAAATCTGCCGTCCAAACCTGCACCCAAATTTTACTGCATATTGTTATCGGAATTTGTGTTCTGATCACAACCCCATTAGGTATGTATAACTTTTTAAAATCATCTTACATTAATCCTCTGTTCGTCAGTTTAGATTAGAATTACAAATTTCGGGCCGAGGTTGAGTCCGGAGAACGACTCTACTATTAATTGGAGGTAGAGAGCCGAGAGGATTGGGAAAGAAAATTCATATTTTTTTCTTGGAATGTATATCAATGGCTTAAACTGGGTAAAGCTCTCTTTCGCCATACATTTTTGGTTCCCACCTAGTTTTCACGGTTATTATGTTTGTTTGTTTATTTTTTCCTCCTAGTGGTTGGAAGTTGGAACCAAAAAGTCTAAAGCAGCAAAGAGTCACGAGAGTGAAAAATAAGGATGCCGTTCATCTGATTTTATTTCAATATTCTAACATCTTTTAAATATAAATATTTTTTAAATTTTACTTTTTTAAAATTTTTTTTATCTAATCATTATAATTATTTTAAATTTTTAAATAAAATATAAAATATAATTTAAATATTTCAAATTCTAAAAAAAAAAGTAACATTTTAATTTTATAATATTTTTATTCAATTTTTCTTTTAACATTTTCAAAATCTTATAAATCATTTTAACTAAAATCATTTCATGACTATTCAAATTATCTTATTATCATTATAAGTTTTTCATCACATTTGATATCTTTCCATCTAATCCAATGATAGCGAAGAAAAGCAAGGATGGTGCAAGAAACAATGAGATTTTATTTGTATAAACACTTTCTATAATTACGAGAGAGAAACATTTGAGTGGAAATCACGAAGCAATTTATGAAGAAAGTAAAATCCTTTGTATCTGGCAAAGTTTGGAGGGTATCTTTTCCAAAGAGAATTTTTGAATAAGAAGGATTTTGTTGTGCCCGTAAACCTAAAAATCTCTCCCTTCCGTCCTCGGGCAGCAGCTCCTCAGTCCCTGGCCCTCCCTCTTCCACAGGGACGGGTCATAGCAGAGCAGTTTAAAATAGGTATTTACTATTTTAATTCTCTCATTGACTTTACTTTCTGTCCGACAACTAACAACAAGATGATTGACCTCTAAATATGGAAACGCGATTGATGTGGTTCTTATTTTTTCCCGCAATGTCAGAAATTTCGCATAGTATCCACTTTTGCATTTTCTTCCTTCCTTTCTTTCTTCATTGTCAGTCTCTGACCAAAAAGAGAGAGGAAAAGTCCGTGTTAAAATGTCGTCGATATTACTGATTTTTTTTCTGGTATGTCATGGTATTGTTAGACAAAATCATATGGCAATGGCTCTCAACGATTCCGTTTCGGCGAATGCTCTGACGCTTGATTCGTTAAGAGATTCTTTGATCAGACAAGAAGACACTATCATCTTCGCTCTGATTGAGCGGGCCCGGTTCCCCATCAATTCTCCGGCCTACGACCAATCTTACGCTAAGTTTCCTGGGTATTCTGGTTCCTTGGTTCAGTTTGTAGTTAGGGAGACCGAGGCCCTCCTTGCGAAGGTATGTGTCATTCCTCCAACTTTTTAAAAGACAACAGAACAAAAGAAAAAATAAAATAAAATTGTAACGCTGAACATTACCATAATGTCAGACCAGACAGCCTACTGGCAATTTTGGGCTTCTGTATACTTTGCTTTTGGGTCGGACGTCCTTAAGTTTTACGTGATTGATAGTTCGATTGGCTAACGTTCACAAAAATTATCAACTTCTGTCAAATCTACAGGTGGGTAGTCATTTGAAACTATGAACGTTATGCTGGTCAATAGGACCCTGTAGTCGCTCCTTTACCCAGTTAAACGTACCTGGTACAGGATCTGAAAATCTCCCCAACTATATTGCCTGTATGTAGAAGAAATGTTTCTTTAGATATATATATATATATATATATATATATAATTTAGTCTTTATTGTGCATAATTCTTGCTACTCCCTGATTGAGTCTTAGTTGTAATATGACCTGGAATATTACAGGCTGGTAAATTTACAAACCCTGAAGAACATCCTTTTTTCCCTAATGACTTGCCGCCATCTGAAGCGCCACCTTACAACTTTACAAAGGTAAATGATATGCCCCCAAAACTCTGGTTTTGCTTTTTAATTTTGTAAAGGTCGACCATTTTTGGATCTAATTCCAGCTATAGGTTTTGCACCCAGCAGCTGCTTCCATTAACATAAATAAGTCCATATGGAAAATGTATTTCGACGAATTGCTTGCGTTGTTTGCTACCCCTGGTGATGATGGCAATTATGCATCAACTGCTGCAAGCGACCTCGTGTGCTTACAGGTAAAGGTGCCGTGAACCTTTTCTTTGTGTTTTACAGTGCCGTTTTTAAAGTAAACATCTTACTTCTCCCAAGTCCTGAGGATCAATTTGACGCCACTTCTTGTGCAAAGTTGACTTTTTTCCCTTTAAATTTTATACGAGAAGACGAGTTGCTGCTCAAGTATCCCTTTTTGTCCAAAGTTAACTTTCTTCTTTTAAATTTTAGTTGAGGTGGTAAGTTCAGGTTTTGAGAGCTCTGGATAGGGTGTCTTGATCGTTGATTGATGTAACTCGCATCTTAACAAGGAATGATATGATTATTACCTGTAGGCCCTCTCCAGAAGAATTCATTATGGAAAGTTTGTAGCTGAGGTGAAATTCAGAGAATCCCCTCGAGAATATGAACCAGCAATTCGCTCTCAGGTACTACGGGTGCATCATTAAGCACCATAGTAGATAAAGCCTTGGTAGTTTATTTGCTCTGTTGTGATCTCAATGCACTGAGACTTCCATCTATTAAATTCGTTGTTGCCATATTATGCTAGATTATCATTACTTATGATGCCAATGAGAGGCATTTTATAAGAATATAATAACTTTAATTTGTGTAGGCGCTAACTCCTGAAGAGAGAGAAGACAATAAAATCATGTATTTCATATGGATAATGTACTTGGTTCTTTCAGGACAGAGATGCTTTGATGAAAATGCTGACAGTTGAGAGTGTTGAGGAATTGGTAAAAAAGAGAGTTGCCAAGAAGGCTATGGTGTTTGGACAAGAAGTTACACTGGACAATAACAACGCAAAAAAGGGGAAGTACAAGGTTGATCCGTCTGTTGTTTCTCGCCTTTATGCGGAGTGGGTAATGCCGCTCACCAAGCTTGTCCAAGTTGAGTATCTCCTGCGCCGCCTTGATTGAAGCCTATTTCCCATTTATCATTTTCTAGGCCGACATCATTCCATAAACTAGCGAATTAATCTACATTTATATTTAATAAAATCTATTCAATGAGTAGACTTACAGATGTATGAATAATTGTATTATGAAAATAACGAGTTTGCTGGGTCTTACAACCACGAACATTGTTATCATGAAAGCAAACTTGGCCATGGAGAATAATGTTATTTACCCGTAATAGAAAAAAAAAAATTATAGAGGTTGAGCTTTGCTACTTATCATCCCGTACATCATATTTATTCACTTTGATTTTATTTCTGCGTAACTAATTAAATTTTTACTTATTATCCATATAACATATATTTGGTAAGAGACAAAAATAAAAATTTATGTGTATTGTGTGATATAAAAATGACGAATAGAATATACAATTCGTAGCGTTACCGCTGGTGCCACTGCATTAATGATATTCCCATTTTTTCATAACGATTGCGATGGACATTTTGACCAAGATAGGGAGTGGACCAAATCTCCGATATTTTATTTCTCTGATGTTACGTTGTTAATAATACAAGGGATTGTCTTTGCAGTTGGAAGATAGTCAATTTTTAATTATTGAGCGTAAAAGATGCGGTACTCTCATTATAGAATAAAATATTATATTATATTAAAAATAATAATGTTTATAGTTTTAAAGTGTGTAAATTTTGCGTACTTTTTTAAAAATAGAATGATATTATATTAAGAAAAATGATATTAAAGTTTTTTCCATTATTTTTTATAATGTGATATTTTGAAATAGAATATTACGTATTCATGTTCATATTCCTATTCAAAAGCTTTCCATCTTAGTAATTATTATTATTATTATTACAAACATGATTTGAAAGTTGTAATGTCTGGATTATAGATTATGTACTAAAATCTATTACCTTGCAGACGTTTAAGATCATTAACAATCCTTGATTTGCGCATTTAAGATAGAAAAAATAGAGGTGGATTAATAGGTGTCCAATTGCATTGGTTCATTTAAAATGACTTGTGAAATTATTGTAAAATAGTTATATGTGCATCATTACTAAAAAAAAAATAATGACGAGTACACAATTATTTTTACAATTCTTACACTATTTTATTTTAAATGAGAGATATTTTTATAAATTGGTTTTTAAAAAAACGTAATTTTATAAAAATACCAACAATATCATTACTCTTATCTAATTCAAAAAAAAAAAAAAAAACTAAAGAGTGTATCAATTATATGCATCATGTACCAAGATATGTGTTATGAGTAATACTATAAACTATACCATCATCTTATTTGCATCTTATTATATATGATGTGGCGTATTTATCACAATTTGATAATAAAGAAACATGCAATAAATGATTATTAAATAGTGATAAATGTGACACATCTTACTTAATAGGATATAAGTAGAATGGTAGTATGGTATATATAATTTTTCATGTATTATATAGGCATGACGTTAAAGTTTTTCCATTACCAATTTTTATTATCGAGAAATCAGGACAAATTGTTAAATAATTTTGAAGTATAGACACATAGTTCTCTTAATACTATATTAATATCAAGCATATCTTTATATCATTATTTAGGAAGTTATTAAAATGTGCAGTTTGGATAGTAAGACAAGATGGTTTTAGATGAAAGTTAAATAAAATATTATTAGGGTATTTGTTTTAATAATATTATTATTTTAAGATTTGAAAAAGTTAAATTATTATTTATATTTTGTGTGAAATTTTAAAAAATTTATAATAATGAGATTAAATGAAATGGGATGAAATATTTTTACTGCTCAAACATGCCTAAATTGTATCCTTCAAGGAAAATAATATGAGCTTTGGTACGATATTCTCATTTCGTGACCGGTCAATAATGTAGCAGATGAGTTTGCAAATCCGGCCATTGTTGGATCTAACTAATATTATTCTTCAACTTTCAAAACAATTATATGATATTTTATTGCTTGATATACGTAGATTAGCGTCTTTTAGATATAGATTACTTGTTTTAGGTCTGTTCTAGTTTGATCCTCTGGTTATGTTACGTATATTTACTTTTACATATTTTTTGTATATTTAATTGTTATGATTGACCAAAGCATTTATTTTCTATTAAAAAAGTGACGAAGCAAATCACAATAATAAAGTGCGTAAAAGAATATACAAAAGTGATTGTACATAAAATTTTTATTTATGCTATTGTATTCATAAAATACTTTAACTATAAATGAATTACATATTAGTAAATCTACAAATTGATGTGTCTTGATATGATACGTTAGATTGTAAAGTTACTTTTATTACAAAATAGATCTAACGAATTTCATAAAACAACATAAATTTATGAAATTATTTTATATAATCTCTTTGTATCTATATCAGTTCTCGTTATACTTTATGCTAATTTGTTTTGGCTTACAAATTTTAGTTTGCAATTTTTATAAAAAAACATATTTTTGAGAGTTCTGTGTTCATCAAAATTATTCCTTTTATGTAAAAACTATTTCTGTATAAAAGGAGGGCAATTGATTGATAAAACCTGTACACCGTAGATTTGTTTTTAAAAAAAGTAATTATTTTTGTAAGTAAGTGGGAAAAATACAATCTTTACACTATTAATATGATAAGATTTAATTAATAAAAGATTTAAAATTTAAAATTCTCTTGTAAAATAAAGTTCATTCTCCGAGGCGAAAGAGTGAATTTCCTATGCTACTCACTCAACGTCTGCTTAATTCCCATTTTTCAAGGCGAAAAGATGCTGAGCAGCGTGGACACATTTGTTATTGCGATTAAATAGGAGGGGGGCGTCAGTTTGGATTTCCAGGTTGTTGCTCTAAAATTTGTCATCACGGTCCTCCACTCTTCTCCGTAGAAGTGAAAGACGGACGGAGAGTTCAGAGTATTTGCGTCATTGCCTGGTTCAAAAACCCTAGAAATCACGCACAGACGTACGCATTGTGTGGCAGGGAGTGTGAAAAACAAAACCCCTGGAATCACTGATCTCCTGCTGGGGTTTTTCCAAACTCTTATAGGGAAGGTTTCTAATGTGAGTATCTCTCTCTCTCTCTCTCTCTCTCCGCATTTATATTTTTTTACTGTTGCAAACCAAGATATTTTTCATTTTTTTTAATGATTACGTTGGAGTTTCGGGCAACAAAAGAAAAAAGTTACTTTTGATTCGGTTTGGCTGATGAAGAATCTTGTTGAATGCGACTGGTGGATGCACGAGAAAATAGTGCATGTAAATTGATTGATTTTAGGAAAGCTTTGATTTTTTTTTTTTTAAAAGAAAAGAAGAGATTGTACGAGCTAATGATAATGTAAGAGCTGAGGAAAATCCAAATCCCTATATATGTAAATAATGCATTTTTTTTGGGAAGGCAAAAGATTTAACTGAGGAAAGAACTGGTTTTTATATGTGGTTTTATTTCGTTTTGCTTATTTTTTTGTTTCTTGAATCTAGAGCCTACACTAATATGGGATATTTCAAAATATTTGAAGTTTTAAGGTCTTGTTGTGATTGAAGCATCTAATGCAAGCATAAGTTCTTCTACCTAATTACATTTTAGAGGTCTACTTATTCACGTAAGGATTAAGATACTAAACTACCAATAAAAAAGGATTAAGATATTAAATTAATGCTAGCTTCAGATGTCACTTTTTAAAACGTCTTTGTTCTTTTGGTTTATGACGTTTCTCTTAGGAAGATTTATTTATCCATGCATTGTATGTGTGGTTTTCCATATTTTGTTTTGGAAAAAAAGGGATGATTTAATTCTGCTACTGAACGGACCCAACAAGTGTCTCCCCTGCTAAATGGATCATTTGGGTTTTTATATGGTTGCTTTGACAATTTTATTTTTTATTGATCTTTTGTCCTTGTTTTCTTCACAGATTTAGAAGCCAATGGAGGAGTCGTCTGATGCCAAGGAAGATATTGGTATTAGTAAGGGTGATAATCTTTCAAATGGGTTTGATATGGATGTAGATGATGAGGAATTTATTGAATCATATAGCATACATGATCTGGACCAAGAGTTTTTGAAAAGATTTTGTAAGAAGGCAGCGATGTCATTCTTTAATGAGTATGGTCTCATTAGTCACCAAATTAACTCATACAATGACTTCATCGAGAATGGTCTCCAGAAGGTATTTGATTCTTTTGGTGAGATTATTGTTGAGCCTGGATTTGACCCTTCAAAGAAGGGAGAGAGTGAGTGGCGATATGCTTCAGTTAGATTTGGGAAGGTCAGCCTTGACCAACCAAGCTTCTGGGGTGGTGAGAAGGATAACGATATGTTTCCTAGGCATGCCCGGCTTCAGAACATGACGTACTCATCAAAGATGAAAGTGAAAATTCATGTTCAGGTGAACAAAATCCATTTTATTCTGACAATAGCTTGGCGCTTGGATTGTTGATGATGCTACTGTTCTGCTTATCATAAATGAGATTCTGTATCATGATTCCTTTATTAGCTAAACAAATCCTGATTTAACATTTGTATTTTTGTAGTAGGGTATGCTGGAGTTGTTATATTATTTTAGTAAGTACAATTTGTTACACAATATCTGTAACTTTTGTGACATTGGGGAAAATTGCTTTTCAGAAAGTTGAACTAACCTGTGCAAAACTGTTCTGTTGACTGTCCCATGAACGCAATCTTATGCACATACACACATGCACATCCTCATTTTTCATTATGTTCCTCTTCGGTATGTGTTAATTTATTTGAAGGATTTTTCCCTTATTAAGTGCAAAGAAGTTGCTATATATCTTTTTTTTTTTCTTTTTTTATTTGTGTGTGCACTTTATATCCTATTTCTGAATAGTACGATGCAATTAGAGGGTGCTTTTGTTATGTGGCTCTTTAACTTTAAGAAAGGATCTTATAGCGAAAGTCTACTGCCCAGTATCGCTGTTGACAAATTTCTGTGTATATTATACATGTGCATCATCTTGTTGTGTAGTTTATCTGCCGAGAAGAAAATTGCAGAATTTTTATCTGACTCTGCTGCACTCATATATTTTATCAGGTATATACTCAAAAACTTGTCAGAAGTGACAAGTTTAAAACTGGAAAAGATCAATATATCGACAGAGATGTCATAAATGAAGATAACAGGGATATTACAATAGGGAGGATCCCTGTGATGGTGAAGTCTGAGCTCTGCCGAATGAAAGGAGCAGAGAAAAGAGACTGTGAGTTCGATAATGGAGGATATTTTTTGATCAAGGGTGCAGAGAAGGTGAGTCTGAATAATATTTTCTTGGGTTTTTGTCCTGTACAGGGTTTGTATCCATGGTTGCAGCTCAACTTGATTTTCTCCTCACTTTTGACTTGCTCCTTGCTAAACTATATTTTTACTATGAAACACTGATACAGATAAGAAACAATATGGAAATGTTTTTATGTCAATTTTTGAAGGTATGTGGCAAGGATAGGCTCATTAATTATTATATGAATTATCACCTATCAAAAAAAAATTATTATATGAATTATCTCTTGTATACCTCCTTGTGTACTGGGGCTATGCCTATTCTTATTAATACTATCGTTTACTTATAAAAAAAAATTAATTATTATATGAAAATACTATAAAAATATTATGATTTTTTTGTGAGATACATAATAAACACTTTGCAAGGTGGGAGTAAAATGTTTTACTCGTTGAAATAATTTTCCAGGATCTCTTGTCTAAGTGAAGAATATCTTGTCTAATAAATGTTAGCAAATTTTCCGAGCTCTTAGATTATTGGTATGCAAACATGTGTGCATGCATTCATAATCACATTCTAAGAAATAAATGATGTGCAATTCGGGGGTGCTCAAACTTTCTCCTCTTTGAAAGTGACAGATTTTATTCTATACATCCAGTACATTTCAGTTTATTCACTAATGGCTTGTTGCTTCTTTAGCTTTTTTCCTTTTTATTTCTGCAAGAAATATATAGAAAAAGCTAAGAAAAAGGTTTTCTATGCCTTTTTCAGCAGCCTATACTCTAGTTTTCATGAGGGCCGTTTGATCATGGACTTGTAAGGTTTTGGTCTGTTCGCAGTTTTTCATTCCAGAGTCTTGGAATCAGATTGAGAAAGGAGTCGAGGTGGTCGAACCATTTAACCACCTCCCTGTTGTTCATACTCATGAATCGGGTAGACTTCCCCCCCTTCCCCACCAAAAAAATGTGAACAATATAAAAAGTGTGAATCCAATATAGAAAGGATTGATGTCCTATGTTAAGGTTTTGGTATAGATGTCCTTGTTCTAGGTCCAGATCCCATTGCTTCTATATCCTAAATTGTAGCTTTTTTCCAAAGTTAGTTTGCATTATTTGCCATTGATTCCTTTCATGGAGATATTTCTTTTCAATTTTTGGTTGTTGGCATGCTAGCTTTTTTACCTACTTTTTTTTTCTTTTCTTTTTCTTTTTTTAAATAAATGTTATTATATTTTATAAAAACTTTTTTTCTTTACCTTTTATTCTGCTGTCTCTAAAATCTTTTGTAAATTTAATATGCTATGCAGTATGTTGATAATTGATAGATGTTTGTCTTTATTTTTTTGGCCAATTGTTTCTATAATCTCTATATTGTGATTATTGCAGACATTTGTTGCTCAGGAGCAGCTAAGTATGAAGAGGCTTTGGATTTTGAATAATCAAGGTTGGACAGTTGCATACAAGTCAGAAACAAAGAAGAATAGGTTAATATTGAAACTGGTGGGGATTTCTAAAATTGAAGATATCAAAGGAGGAGAGAAAGTTCTTACTGTATATTTCTTGTCAACAGAAATCCCTCTATGGATATTGTTTTTTGCTCTTGGTGTATCATCAGACAGAGAAGTTATGGACCTGATTGATTATGACATTGAAGATGCCAGCATATCGAATATACTGTTTGCCTCAATTCGTGAAGCTGACGAGAAATGTGGTGGCTTTCGTAGAGTAAAGAAAGCTCTAAGTTATGTAGATAAACTTGTAAAGAGTACCAAATTTCCTCCTGGGGAATCTATTGAAGAGTGCTTTAGCAAGTATCTGTTTCCAGGACTCAAGGTCCCAAAGCTGAAGGCTCGTTTTCTTGGGTATATGGTGAAGTGCCTCCTTCAGGCTTACACAGGCCGCAGAAAATGTGATAACAGGGATGATTTTAGAAACAAGAGGTTTGACTTGGCAGGTGAGCTACTTGAGCGGGAGCTGAGAGTGCATCTTGCACATGCACGGAAGCGCATGGCAAAGGTTTTGCAGAGAGATCTTTATGGAGAGCGTAGTGTGCGTCCAATTGAACACTATCTGGATGCTTCCATAATCACCAATGGTCTTACACGAGCATTCTCAACTGGAGCATGGTCACACCCTTTCAAGAGGATGGAAAGGATTTCAGGTGTAGTGGCAACACTAGGGCGAACAAATCCATTACAGACATTGGCTGAAATGAGGAGAACACGCCAGCAGGTTCAGTACACAGGGAAAGTTGGCGACGCCAGATACCCGTAAGTGGTTTTGAACATGTATGAGGTGTTTTTCTATTTGTTACTGGACATACAATCCCCCCTTTTTGACATAATGGTTGAATGAGAATGCTCGGGGAATTGTGCAAAAAATCTCAGATTTGAACTTGTCTGCTGGGATATAAATGGTATCGTCAACATTCTCTCTACTATATCTTGGTCTATTTGGCACTTACCCAAGGAAATCCTGGTCCATTTAGCATTAATTGTCCCTTCCCTGTAAAGCAGAGTTAGTGTTTTAATAGTGGCTCGGGTGCACACCATTAATTTGTGTGCAATGTGGTTCTTGGTCTGAACAATCAATCACGCTAAAGATAAATGCTGACTGGACTAGCAATTTAAAACATTTGATTTTAGCAAACAAGTTAACCTGAAATTGTAATTAATGTGTCTCATTAAAGCACAAGGGTATGGTGACCTGAAATTTCAGGACTCCTTGAGGCACACTTTCCAATCTGTGATCAAGAGGTGACATTGAATGTATATGGCCTTTGGCATTACCGGGAGATTGTTCCCCCCTAATGAATTTATGGTATGTAAAAATGAAATGTGGAGAGGTTGGTAATGAAATTTCTTTGGCAACTTAATTGAAGAGCAGGAATGGGAAAGAGAATGAAAGTTGCAACTCTCTCATGGATGACGAGTCTCTGTTTCTTGTCAGGCCTCACAATTTATATGAATGCTATTTTTGAATTATACTCCATATGTACCTTGATAATGCCTATAATTCTTTTTCTTGATTATTAATAAAATTTATCTTATAAATAAATGTATGCTTTCTATAGTTGGAACTGAAGTAATAATGAACAAGTGATGATAAGAAAATAAATGCATTGAACTTGGTAGATTTAACAAAGAAATTATGTCTAAGGTGAAATACTGGTAGGTTGGTGTTAGAGATGGACACGTCAAAGTAGCGAGGTTTAAGTAAATTCAGATTGCAATTAGCATTTGAGTGAGTTTTTCCCCTATATGTTATGCATACAGTATCATGAACTGTTTATTATTATGTCTTAGGTTTCAGTATCAAATTATGTCTGCTGTAGCATATGCATATTTTTTTCCTCATTATTGGAATGTTGAGTGCTTTATTGGTTTGGTATTTGAGATGTTTGTCAACAAGAGCTGTAAAATATAATCTGATAGGATTTTCTGTGTGCAGACACCCTTCTCACTGGGGGAGGGTATGCTTTCTGTCGACTCCAGATGGTGAAAATTGTGGGCTTGTGAAAAATTTGGCCATTACTGGCCTAGTAAGCACAAACATATCGGAGCCTATGACTATTGTATTTTTTGATTGTGGGATGGAGGAGTTGGCAGATGATGCTTCAGTGTATAGAAAATATAAAGTGTTTTTGAATGGGGACTGGGTTGGAGTTTGTGAAGATTCCATTTCATTTGTTGCTGAGCTCAGGAATAAACGACGCCAAAAGCTGTTGCCACATCAGGTTCTCTATTAGTCAAACCATATATAACCATACTTGTGTTATAATTGAGGCAGATAACCATTTTTGGAATATTTCTTTGGATATAAAGTTGTTAGTATTTTATAAGAGCTTGAGGAAGTCTGCTCGACAAACTTTCTTGTAGGTGGTCGCTGTTTGTGGGAAACTCTGTACATAAATAGGCTGACCTTAATGCATGCTAGTGGACAGCCTCACTGCAAGCTATTATTTTTTCTATATGGGCTAGCTTGTTGGTGGATGCCTTGCCTGGTTAATTTATGCTGAATACTTAGCCACAATATTCCTATCACTCTTAAATCTCATTTGCTCTGTGGTTTTGAAATTATTTTCCGCCTTCTATAATATTTACTTGGAAAATGCTATGAACTATATCCCCATCCCACTTTTATCCAATTATGTTAACTTGGCTTTGCTCATTAAGCCTTCTATGTTATTAAAAAAACAAGATCTGTGTTCCATTTCTAATTTGGGCTTGGAGTTTTTGGGTAGTGTTTCACGGGTTCTCTTTTATGGGCTAGGTGTTTTCTTGTATACGTCCAGTGTATTTGGTTACTCCTATTGATATATATATGTATAGTATTTTTACTTATTCAAAAAAAAAAAAAAAACAAGAGCTGATCCGAGGGTTGATGGAGAAGGTCACGTCAATATTGCAGAATGAGATTGGGATGGGAGAACTCTATTTACTTTATCAATTATATAAATAGCAAAAACAATTGTTAGTTCAAGTTTTTCACTTTCTTTTAATTTGGTTTATGCTCTCAAAATTTCCTTTTCTTGTCATGCGTGATATGATGCTCATCTAAATCTAAATACTGATTGTACTTGAAATTATAATATTGAAGTGTATATTTTAATTGTACTTTTTCCTATCTTTGGTATGTTGTGTTGATCTCATTACAATACTGAGAATTGCTATGGGTATTTTTGTTCCTCCCAGCTAAATGCTTTGAAACTGACCTAACCCACATGAAGTAGCCTTTTTTTATAATTTAATTTTCTTGCTATCCTTAACCACTGGTTGTAAATCCGCTGTTCAACTTTAGTTGGTTTGTGTTGGTTGATAGATTCTTCTTGCATTTCCAACATCTTTAATAGTGATTTAGTCTTGCAGGTTGAAATCAAAAGAGATGAGCAGCATGAAGAAGTGCGCATATTTTCTGATGCTGGTAGGATTCTACGGCCTCTTTTAGTTGTTGAAAATTTGAACAAGGTTAAAGGATATAAAGGTGAAAATTACACCTTCCATTATCTCTTGGACAAGGGCATAATTGAGCTAATTGGAACTGAGGAAGAAGAAGACTGTCGTACTGCATGGGGTATCAAGTATCTGTTCATGGAAAAAGAGGGAAAGTCACCTACTCAGTACACCCACTGTGAACTAGATATGTCATTTTTATTAGGTTTGAGCTGTGGAATTATCCCATTTGCAAATCATGACCATGCCAGAAGGGTCCTTTACCAGTCTCAGAAGCACTCTTCACAGGCTATAGGGTTCTCCACAACAAATCCTAACATTAGAGTAGATACTCTGTCTCACAGTCTATTGTATCCTCAGAGGCCACTTTTCAGGACTATCGCCTCTGATTGTCTTGGACAACCAGGATCTCCTTTGGGTCATCATGGAATACTGCCAAAGCCTGAATTATACAATGGCCAGAATGCTATTGTGGCAGTCAATGTTCACCTAGGGTACAACCAAGAGGACTCCTTGGTGATGAACAAGGCTTCTTTGGAGCGTGGTATGTTTCGGTCTGAGCACATTAGAAGCTATAAGGCCGAGGTTGACAATAAGGAAACTTTGGAAAAGAGGCGGAAACCTGATGATTGTGTGAACTTTGGCAAGATTCAAAGTAAGATTGGACGCGTTGACAGTCTTGATGATGATGGTTTCCCTTTCATTGGTGCAAACCTGCAGAGTGGTGACATTGTCATAGGGAGGTGTGCAGAATCTGGGAATGACCACAGTATTAAATTGAAGCACACTGAAAGGGGCATGGTTCAGAAAGTTGTGCTGTCTTCTAATGATGATGGAAAGAATTTCGCTGTGGTGTCCCTGAGACAGGTAGTTTATAACATGACGTCTTTGAATCCATATGTTAATATAACCCAAAGGGGTTTTCTCAAGTAGTAAAGGCCTTGGGCTTGGGGTATGCTCCCCCTAGGTCTAAGGTTCAAATCCCCTTTGGTGCAAATGATCTCTAGGGGCCATTGGAATGGGAAATTTTCTCTTTTGAATTACCTAAGGTGCACTAGCGGGAAACTCCTTGTCGAGAGCCTGTGCACCCCCAGGATTAGTCGGGATGCTGGTTCTTGACACCCGGTGCCAATAAAAAAAAATGTTTATATGCATATCGGCAAATTTGTGTGCAACATACATGCACATGCATGGACCTTTAGATTTATACATGCATATGTGCACAATGCAAAAAACATGTAATTTGTTATAATGCAGTATTATACCAAATGTGGCTCAGAAGGATTTTAGGCTTGCCCCTTGCTTTATTAGAATGTCAGAAAGATTTTACTTACATTTTACTGCAGGTTCGATCCCCATGTCTCGGAGACAAATTCTCAAGCATGCATGGGCAAAAAGGTGTTCTAGGTTTTTTGGAGTCTCAAGAGAACTTCCCTTTCACAATACAAGGGATAGTACCGGATATTGTAATAAATCCACATGCATTTCCTTCAAGACAAACTCCTGGTCAACTCCTAGAGGCTGCTTTAGGAAAGGGAATAGCTTGTGGTGGTTCCTTGAGATATGCCACCCCTTTCTCCACACTCTCTGTTGATGCCATCACGGAACAGCTTCATAGGTAACTAGTCATTGCACCATTCATAGAGTATAATGCATGGTTTCTTTGAATTTTATTTACATTTGTCGTCGCTTCATAGGTAGCGGGCCATACTCAAAACGTAGTAATTTCTTCAATGTAGCATGGTGCAAAAGTTCTTTGAATTTTCTTAGATGGGTTGCTTTACAAATGAAAATATGATGGATCCAGACAGTTTGTCGTGGAGTACCATCCCATAATCAGTGTCCTCTTTGGCAGAAAACAAAGATTAAGAAAGGTCATTAAATGCTGGTGCAACCTTTGAATCTTTGATGCTATTTTTTCATTATTAGCCTTAAATAATAATTTAATAATTAAAGAGTGGACGCATTATTGTTTTGTTTTAATTCTATAATTTTCTTGATAAATTAAAAAGTTATATAGAATTATAGAATTGGAACAAAACTTGATTTAATTCTATAAACAAGGGTAATGTCAGTGAAAATAGTTAGTTTTAGCAATTGTGCGGCTTCACATGATAATCATATGCTCAGATTTACCTTCCCAGTTGCTAGGTTGCAAGGTATTTTTCAAGTTCTATTATGTGTCTGAGGGATTTCATCTCCAATCTCCTATCGTTCATTAGGTTTTGTGTGTGTTTGTTCAAATGGTCAGCAGACAGATTGTTGTGTTAAATATGTTGCAGGGCTGGATTTTCAAGATGGGGAAATGAGAGAGTATACAATGGACGAACTGGCGAAAGGGTTCGCTCCCTCATATTTATGGGCCCAACTTTCTATCAGCGTCTGATTCACATGTCTGAAGACAAGGTCAAATTTCGCAACACTGGTCCAGTCCATCCTCTTACCCGACAACCAGTGGCAGATCGGAAGCGATTTGGTGGGATCAAATTTGGTGAGATGGAGCGTGACTGCCTTATAGCACATGGTGCCTCGGCAAACTTGCATGAACGCCTTTTTACACTCAGTGACTCCTCCCAAATGCACATATGCCAAAAATGCAAAAATGTTGCCAATGTGATCCAGCGGTCTGTGCCTGGTGGCCGTAAGATTAGGGGTCCGTATTGCCGGGTCTGTGAATCTTTAGATGACATTGTAAAGGTTAATGTCCCTTATGGGGCTAAGCTATTGTGCCAGGAACTTTTCAGTATGGGCATCAATCTGAAGTTTGAAACCCAGCTCTGTTGAGCTATGGTCATTGGAGTTGTTTGTCAACTTGAAGGCAGGGATTATTTTGTTAATGTTTGGATTTGTTCCCTCAAATATCTGTACATCCCAGTTGGTTGTGTTAATTTCAAAGGCAACTGTTTCTCAACTTTAAGGCAGTTATTATTTTGTTAATGTTTGGCGAGCCAAGGGATCAGTTATCTCAACGGATCAATTAGGATTCATGGGTGTTGCTGTTGTTAATACACTATTTTCAGGTCAAGACGCTTGGCTGAGATATTTTAGTAGGCAGCATCATATTGAAGGAAAATTGGACTCTAGGCTTGTATGCAGCATTACTATAATGCTCTAAGATGAGGCTTTTGTCCAGTGGAGGGATTTTACTCAGAAAAGATGGATGTGCTGTGGCGGCCGAAATATTTGCATTTTAGTATACACTGTTATGGTCCCTAAAAGGCCTGGGGTTGGGTCTTTCTTGGTGCTGCATTGTAGTTTATCTTATATTTATGTAATTTTATTTTGAGATGTTTAGTTTACAAAGAGGTTTGGCAAAAGTAAAATCATAAATTGATACATTTTGATATGATACATTAAATTGCAAAGTTTTTTGTAGTGTAATATAAATCTATCTATGATACATTAAATTGCAAAGTTTTTTGTAGTGTAATATAAATCTATTGTATCACATTTAGTCATATCAATTTATGAATTATATTTTGTGAAATCACTACACGAACGTAACAATTCTCTTTTATTTTGGGTTGTGAATAATGCATTGCGGGCTGCAGATTTCGAGTCATCTCTGGCCAGAAAAATAGAATCCCATGACTGCTTTATGACAAAGTGCTATCCACTCCAATAAAAAGCTAACAGCAGGGAAATGACAACATTCATGAGAACGAGTCGGTACCCATTTTGGTTTTGTTTAAGGAAAATGATATAGGGTTACAACCCTATCACTACCCTTTGGTAAAAGATCTCAGCATTGAGAACGGTTGTGGTGTTGGTCTCGAGGCTATTTACAGCTCACAATGTTTTGTTTCAATGCAAGTTGCTCAGTTTTTTTTTTCTTTTATCTCACGGAAAAGCAAAACTCCATTTCACCAAAGGAAAGACTAAAGGCATCAAACCGCTAGAAAGGGACAGACTGAAGTTATTTCTTACAATTAAACGACTGATTCCATCAAAACCGGATTGGTCTCGAGATTTAATAGAGTACACCATAATTGCAAGTTATTGCAGCTGAGGGAGAGGATTTGTAAATGATGTGGAACGCATAATGAATTCTAATTAGAAGTGATGTAGAATGCAATGGAAACGAGTTATACCCCATGGACCATGTGAACACAAATCCTCAAGTTTGCATAGATAATACAAAATGTACCAACATGAATGACAAGTTCAACCAAAAAATAATGACCATGAAAGTTTCAGAATGATGGCTACTTGCAACAAATGATTTGAAACATTATTTCTAAGAACCATGAGATGGTTAAATTATTTCCAAAATTAACTAACAAGGCAGACAATCATGTTACAAATTCAATATTTATGCATACATCTCACATAAAAGGTTCTCGCAGTGCCGTTGGCAGCTCCAGCTCAGGCTCAAACTCATTAAGCTGAGAGAAGTAGCAGTCAACCATGTCTTTTGACACTTCTGCTAAGCTTGGGGGGTCCCACTGCATATTGGCAATAAACAAAACAATCCTCACATTTGCTTGAATTGCAAAGACAAATAAGAAGAAGAAGAAAATTGGCAATTACGATTAAGTTATGGACAAGGCAAGATTTTAGATACCTTTGGGGCAAAATCCTTGTCTATCAATCGTGCCCGAACACCCTACAGCCGTATGAAAAGGAGTAACGTGAGTTTATTGATAGGTGATAAAATTTCAAAATATAAAGCAAGAAGGAATATACAAGTGTGCGTGTGCATGCAAGAAGTCAGCTATCTAGAATTAGAGAATGAATTTTTAACATAAGAAAATCATAAAAAAGTCGGCCCACTAAAGTCTATAGAGGCTGTGCAAAGAGTACTAAAAATAGAGTTCTGACTTCTTTCTGCAACTGCTCATGATTCTCAAATCCTGTCATTCCCCCCCATATACACCATAGTAAGTAGGAACCATCTCCCGAAGTGGTAATTTGTGGGCTTCCTCCTAGCCCTTTTCTAATAACAAAAAGTGTCCAATCCAACAGTCAGAAAAAGTCACTCCACAAAGCACTAGCCATTCTGTGATTGAGTAAAAGATGATCAACTTCCCACTCCTTTTGCACTTGTAGCATCAATCATTCATCACGATGTATCTTTTCCTGATATTATCTATGGTGAGAATTTATGCTAGAGAGGCTGTCCATGCAAAAAAAAAATGCACCTCTCGAAGAGGTCTTAGTCTGCCAAAGATTTTTCCAAATAAGGGAATTGTTAACCTGCAGGATGAGGGCCTTATAGAAAGAGCAAACGGCGAACATCTCTTTCTTGGAAAGGACATTTTTATTTTTTTATCGGTCTTTCTTGGAAAGAACACATAGAAGCTTACCTCCGGTTCCTCATCCCAAACTAGTGAAATACATCAGATTATATAATGTAGTGAAGGGGTCATAAAAACTTCACATAAAATTAGTTAAGACCATACCTCACAAAAGTCATGCGAAACCCGTTTAGAAACTCTGTTGAGGGATATCCGGTACTCACGAGCAAGACATTGAGGAAGAGATTGAAATCTACCTTCACGTATCTATATGCAAAGGAAAAAGTCAAGATATGGAGTGTTGCTTTAACTTAAAGGTTGCTTTAAAGGAGCAAGCGACTCACAGATCGTAAAGTAATTTTTAAGCTTAATGGGGAGGCTTCTCTTAGTTTTTTTAGGGCTATTTTACACCATTCGTCACAAGACTCAGCTGCCTCCTTTTCCTGAGCAAATTGTTACAAAGAAAATACACAATCAATAAGAATCTTAACAATGACTTAATGCAAATTGTGGCCCCTGATATCTTGATACAAAGTCAACCTCTTGCTTTCCACCAGCAGGTAGCCAAAGTACCTAAGAGCATAATTACTTTAAAGGAGTTCATCATAAATTTATAATGGAGAGTAGGAAAAAGTAAATGAATATAATCAGTGTGAACAGTCAATAATTTCCAAGAGTAGACACAACAGAGTATTTTCTTTTACAGAAACTCCAGTAGGCAGAGAGAAAAAGTAAAAGGAACTGCCATATACAAATATAGCCTCAACTACCAGCTAATTTTGCTGGGCCTTTTGCTTATAAAAAAATGCCAAGCCTTATAAATTATGAGGTTGGATAATTTTCCTAAATATTCCATTAGAAACTCCATCAAGTACCGAGTCAACATAATTTTATGCTTACCAACGCATCAATAATTTCCTCAATTGTATCATGGCTGAAACATCCATCAATGGTGTCAATCCTGAGTCAACATCAAAACAGGAGCAAATAAATTAACAGACGAATATGGACCAGTGCTGCAACATATACTTCTACAACAGATCATCAAAAGTTTAATATTCCAGGAATACTAGAACTATAAAAACTGAAATGAATGTAGACAGATAAGGGCCATCACAAGCAATTTATTGTTTTGACCATCAATTCTCGCACATCAAATTTAAATGTTTTAATTTCTATACCTTCCATCCATCAACACGAATGCCACATTAGATTATAACCTTGCCTCATCAGCTTTCCATTAGTCGCGTATGCAATTCAACTCACAGTTGATAGATGTGGAACAACATTTCCCTCTTTTTATGGTACAAACTTAGATATTTTGAAATTAGAGAAGAAAAAAAAATCAATACTAGGCAAAATTTCAAAGACCAAAATAAAGGATTTCTACACAACCATAATGGACAAGAACCATTAAAAATCCTTGAAAATAAAAACTAAGATACAGTCGACAGAGCATTACTTGTGAAGAATACTTGTCCTTTCAGGATAGACAAGGTCACCATATTGCGCAAGGGATGTTTCTATAACAGAAGGATCATCGGTCATCAATTTACCAAGGCGTTCCTCAATCAAAGAAAGTCTCTGTCATAAAGAACTGATTAGTATCAGCTATCAATAATAAATAACAAAAACACAAACTGAAATGACATAAAATGAGTGGAAACAAACCGCATGTAGTGAATAGTGTGTAGCAAGGCCACATGTGATCATTTCTACACCGTGAAGCTTGTCTCCTGTAAGTGCTAAGTATTCCCCTGCGAGCAATCAATTGAGGGTAACGTAATAAATATTTAAGAATTCAAAATAGTTCAAATACTGGATACTAGTGATTTAGCAGTCCACAGATTTCATGTGAATTCAAATAATCTGTCATGGTGTTTTAGCATGTGTTTATTGGAAGTATGGCACATTGCAGACTGAGGTAACTTTGTTTGTAGAGGAAATAAATAAAAATATGTTACCCAAATAGCCAGGTAGATGAGAAAGATAAAAGGAAGCCCCTGCATCAGGATGGAAACCCATTTGAGTCTCTGGATTAGAGAAAACCTGCAATTTTCATGCATGGGTTAGAAATTTTTATCATATACATATACTTCACAAAATATGGTGATTATACAACCGTAAATATAGCACACTAGACAGTAATAGTTCAAAAAAAAAATGCAGACTGAGATGATCTTTGCTTGTAGGGGAAATATCAACAAATGGATTTAGGGATAGATGTTTCCCTCACTTGGATATTCTACAGGCAAAGGGGAATTACTAAATGATCCCTATCAGCATCACAAAAGCAAACATATTTATTCTGTCTGGGAACAGAGAACACATTCTCATTCAATCAAGAGTATAACCTTTTCATCTCATCAAAAGGTTAAGGCTATATGATTGCTTTATTGGTAAAGATTTTATTTTAAAGTGCTTCACTTAAAGGATATTTTTACAGTTTATACAAAAACAGGAGGTTATTGATATCTCAAACAAAAATCTAGTAGTAACAATTCAATTCAGCAGGGCATAGCAACAGCTACATACAGTCTTATCAGTTACCAAACGGAACATTCCTGGAAGTGAAATTCCAGCACCACCTCCCATAGTGATACCATCCAAGATAGCCACCTGTATAGATTTCAATTAAAAGACAATCAGTGGCCCCATATAAACAAATGATTAATTAAAGTAGGCTATACATTTGTTTTTTTCTTTTTGGAGAAAAAACCTAATTCCGAACCAAATGAACAAGTAAAACCACAAGTCTGCTACCGTCCACCATGTGAACATAAAAATAAGATAGGTAATTCACCGAGCAAAAAAGCATGCATCCTAGATATGATCAGTCATTCACCAAAATATTCTGAAATCTCAACTTCAAAAGGATCGAATACTCACTTGTGGCTTCAAATATGTTGCTTGAAGATATACCAACTTATATAACGTCTCAAAAAACTTTTTACACTCCTCAACATTCCCTGCAGATAATCAAAATTACTTCATTTGTAGAAACCATGAGGTTAACTGCTTCCCGACCAGAAGTAGTATATGGAAAAATTTAAAATAAAGGTGATAAGACACCAAAAGCACATTATGCATAGCCATCAAACCTTGCTGCCTAACCGATCCCCCCCCCCCCAAAATAAAAAACCAAAAACAGCTAGTGGAGAATAACATCACCACGGATTTGCTAAGCGCTAATAGCCAGGCCATGAAAATACATACACATACGATGAATATTCCATTAGTTGATTGTAATAGACTTTAATGGCATGAACGCACATGATTTCCTTGTATGTTTAGACACTCATGCATAGGTGTTGCTCTTGTATATATCCCGTGTACTTGGCTTTGCCTATTTTAATAAAATTCTTATTTATTGATCAAAAAGAATATTAGATTATAATTAGAACAACCTCAAAATCCAAAATAATAATAGCAGTTGGCTTGATTACCGATCCAGTTACACGATGAACTTTATGACTAGAACAAATAGGTATTTTTCAGCTATATAATGCAAATGTTCACACTAACACCAAATAAAGATCCAATATAGGTGGAATGCCCTAAATCTGCAGTTATGAAAAATCAAAATAGGTCTTACAAGAGGCACAAAAAAGGAAAGTCAATTATTTGCTATTGTTTTTATTCCAGAAGCCACAGTTAGAATGGCTGCATTTTGTAAATAAATAAATAAAAAAATCTTTCCTGAGTTGATACCTTGAACAGGAAAAAAACAAGAACAAGGACATCATACACGCACCTTCACTGATTAAATGATAGAGGTTAACAACATCTGCCCCGGAACAGAATGCCCTGCCACTACCCTTCAAACAATTCAAGATAGCAGCTCAGACACCAAGGATGAACAAATTTGAAGCATTAAGGGCATGTTTAATTCCATGTTAAAAATCCTTCCGATAATAAAATGATCAATTAGGTGCAGAAAACAGGTTTTGAAACCCATTGACACTAAAGAGTTCCACGAAAATTATTCCAAAAAATGACCTTCCTAAAGCAGCTTACCAAGCATTCGTGTTTATATTCTATTTAGCTAGACAAAATCACAGACCGTCTACATTCTGAATACGATCCTTTTTTCGTGTTTTTTTGTTGTTGTTGTTGTTGTTGTTCCCTTATCCTACGTTTAATTAGTATTTTTTAAAGGGCCTTTCCACACCTCATGCCTTGTCATGTGACATCGGCCATTCTCAGTGTATTCACTGGCAATTCTCAACATAGTCAGCGAACTTCTAAGGTATGTTATTGAAAATAAAGTTAAACATACCCCATAATAATTGAAGAAGAAATAAGGTATGGTTAACGGAAAACGACGCAATACCTTCATCAAGACAAAGCCGATATCCGGGTTTTCTTCCCATGATTCATACAATCTCTTAAGCCGAGCGGCCTATGAAAGAAAAACAACTCCAATTCACAATTTTACTAAATTGGTATGAACCGAACAAACAAAATGAGCCAACAGCCACGAAGAGAGAGTGATTGTAAATGGGAGAAATAAAACAGATCAAACAAAACCATTGAATTGGTGAGAGCATTGAGAGCAGAAGGTCTGTTGAGAATGGCAGCTCTTGACTTGGCTCTTCCTTCAACTAAAACCTGAAAAAGGAATATTTTTTAGAGTAATAAAACAAAAACCGCATATGGGGATTCATCTTAGAAACAAAATGAACAAATTTTATAGATAAAGAGAGAGAGCATAGACATACACATCTCTAAAACTGACTTCATCTTAGCAACTAAAAAATACGAGAGAGAGAGAGAGAGAGAGAGAGAGTGACCTGGTCTTGGAGATCATCGTTTTGCTCGTAGCTTGGTATAGCAGAAAAGCCTCTATGCTCTGAGAGATAGAGAGGGCCGACTCTCTGAAACGAACTCCTCCTCGTCAATGCCACCAAAGCTTTCAAACTATGCATCTTCCCCTCACTCTCTCTGACTGCGTGCGCTGCTCTTTTGTTTCTCTTTTCTACAGTTTCTGATTCTCAGACTTCATCTCTCTCAAGTGGGGAGAACTCTCGTGTTTGTATGTAGGAGTCTAGAGTGACGGCCCAAGAATCGCGTCTTATTCAATGCTAGTTTGGAGGGGAACGTAAGGGAAGTGCGAGAACAACACTTTCCCTGTCCTCTGTCTCTCTCTACTCTCTAGGGCCTACAACTTACAAGTGCGCCCAGGTCGGTCTTCGTTACGGGCCCGTGACTTGTGGTCCGTTTAAATGAACCGACCCGACCCGAGCATATGTTTAGGTCACCATGTTCCTCCTACATCCTATTCAAAACACCACCCAATCAAAAAATGAATACAACAAAAGAAATAACATAAGCGGCTTTCTCGTCTCTCTTACCAAAGTATTACAAGATAACATTCATCTCTTATTATTTTAAAAATTATTATTTTTTAATAATAAACAAATTAATTAAGATAGCTATAATAATATGAAATTTAATACAATAAAATATAGAAAAATGATATTTACAATTCTAAATTGTGCAAGTCTTCTACACTCCCTTAGTAGATAAATTTGAGACATGAAGAAATTATTTTTTTAATGATAGACGCCATTTTTTTAAAAAATAAGTACGCGAGACTTATGCATTCTAGAACTGTATCTAGCATTACCATCAAATATATAACAAGAACACTGTACCAACAATGCAAACTCCAAAAGATTTCAAAGCAGTTTTACAATTGTTACTGCAGTCCTTTCCCCAGGTGTTGGGTTCTCAAATGAAATAGTTTCCAAGCTTTTAACATTTCCACATAAAGAACATGCAGTCAGCTCATTTTAAGTAGTCTTTTTCAAGCTGTGTCATATACTGATTTGGAACTTGCACAAACCAATAAGTTCAACTACGACTCAGCTTGAATAAAATTGACCATCCTCTATCTCTTCAACTGGGACAGCATATGGCGAATTCCAGTCAGCCTCAAAGACTAGTTGAAGTTGCGAAACAATGGCAGGGTTGTATGTTCCAAAACTTACACCAGATGTTGTATAAAAGTAATCCCAAACAAGATTGCTTGTACCAATGTGGGCTCGCGCATCACTAACTGCATACTTTCCATGGTTTACTCTGGTATATCCAGGGTAAATATTTCCCGTACTAGTTCCATTCTGAGTGGCAGCTCCGGTCAAATTAAAACCCGGAACCATATAGTACTTGATTTCAACTTTTCCAGAGCATCTGTTATACTTTGAAGAGGAGCAGAGAACATTGGTGTAGAGGAGAGACTTCAGATACCGATCAGTGCCTTTGACAAAATGTGCCCAGTATGCTACCAATATCTTCACTGTTGCATGCTTGGAGAAGACCACCTAGTAATCCATAAACTTTGTCAGACTATGAAACACAGGAATGTTGAAGGTTCTTATAGAAGATAATATCGATGTTGATAATGTTTTATGGGCAAGGCAGACCCAAGTTTTATGGTGTTCACGTAAAGAATAAGAAACCAGCCCCTAAAGATGCACCTATAAACCTCTCTTGAGTGTGAAGTTAGCAAAACCCTTAGTTAGTAAAACGTGGCCAATGCTAATTTGCCACCTAGTTATAACTAGAAGCATCAAAATATTTCAAGAATATAAGCAGTGGCAGAGAAAGTTACCTCTGATACTGCTAAGGAAAGCGATGACCAATAAACTGTTGGCTTCAAATATTGAGACTGACCAAGCCAGTCCATGGTACTAATTCTAACAGTTCCTCCGCTTCCTACAGATTTTATTGTATCTACCCATGCCTGTTCGTCAGCCTGGTATCTGCCAAATGATAGCTGCCAACCACAAATAGCAACAGAATTAAAGCATAAAACAGAAAATACTTCAAAAATGCTAAACATGCACGGCCAGGAAAGGCAAGGATAAATTATTTTAAAGGCAGGCTACTAGTGTAGATAACCTCAACTTCTAATAAAATCCCACCCTCGAATTTTCTACATCATCTAGATGTTCTCCAAGTTTCACTATCAACTTTTAGTTATCAGGTCCTCGAAATCACCCAAAAATAGTTTCATTTTATTTCCAGTCTTCCCAGAATCTGACACAACTCTATTATTTACTTAAAAGTATTTTTCTATAACTACTTGTTATAAAATTATGTTTCCAATACTCATCATCTGTTGACTGGTAATCAAAGAGTTCACTAAAAACTCAAAAGAAGAAGCCCAAGTAATGGACATTAGGTAGCATACAAGGGAAACACCTAATTATCTAGAATTCATCATTTGAAATGAGTTGGAAAATCACATATACAATAGAATCCCAAATGATACCATTTCAGTTCTAGCACTTGCTTGTAAAAGTTCCGTTTCAAACAGGAAACCTCTTGTAAAACAGAACAAACAAAATTTTAGGAATTCCTATTACCTCTGGAGGAGCGAAAGATAGATAGCTGGATTCAGGCTGCAAAGTTGACTGATTGTGTCCCGGAGTCTGAATTGGTATTTTAAACATATAAGGGTCGGACAATATAGGATATCCTGCTACATGGGGAATCCTCACAAATTGAGGAAGAGGTGACCTGTGATGTCATAACTATAAACAGTTAGTTGCCATCAGATTTGACCATGTAAAAGGAGAATATAGGGGGCAATGAAAGTGGATCAATATGGCTGCAGTGGTATCAAGCTAGATGATCAGCCTCATGTAAAAGAACCATACTTACAGCTGCAGAAAATAAGCTTTACTGAGTGAAAGATTAGATCGTAATAGAAAAGAAAAGGTGAAATACTGAAATACTCAGAAAATTAAAAGGGTTAAAACAACCTTGTTTTATATTTTAGGCAATCACCATCATACTCATTTTCATGTGAAATAGGCTGTTTAAAACTTCATTAATTTCTTGTTAGAGTGCCCACTCATTATATCTACGTTCCTGCTAATCAAGATTAATACATACCTTTTTTTATCAGTAAATAAGATTTTATTGATCGTAGGACTAGGCAAAAGCCCAAGTACATGGGTCATCTACAAGAGCAACGCCTAGGAGAACGCACATCTATAAGACAAATTTTATTACTGGCCCAATGGGTTTGAGGCCACCATCCAAAAGGGACTGTCCCAAGTTTCGACAAAAAATATACTGATTGAATACCAAAATATCAGCACACACACACAAGGAATTTCCGAGACAAGTAATACCCCAAAGCATGTGCGCAAATACCTTTGATGATAACCTATCTAGACACCACATGATTACAAGTTTTGAAACCTTAACTCGAGTGAACTTGCTTCTCAGAATAAGCCATTGGCATACCTGCAACTTTCTTTAGAATCAAGAAAACGTGACCAGCATGGAACTTTTCTATTGGTCTGCCATTGTTGATCAGACACTGTTTTGGTGTAAGCAGAGGAATTGAGATATGCAAGCTTCCACAAGTTGTCAAAGTAAACCTCAACCTTCTTCGCAATTTTTGGACAACCAACAAGATAAATGCCAACTTCCTTCACCTATAACCACAAAATAATTATTGATACAGAACACCTCATAAAATGGTTCAACTAAAATACAAACATGCTGAAACAATTAGATGAGTGAACTTTAAAGATGATCAGATACATATGGCTTTTAGCTCAAGATACTTAAGAGCCTATGAGTTTAAGTTTATGGACTAATTGATAATTTATCATGGTATTGTACCGAATAAGCATGAGTTCAGACCTGTCAACTCTCTATTCTCTTTTGTCCACGTGCTGAATTCATTTCATTAAGGAGAATGTTAGAATAATGGTTTAGTGATTAAATTCATCATTTTCTATACTTTTGGAACAAGTGGTAACGCCTTATTCCATAGATGACAAGATAAAGCATGTACATTCTGTCAGAATACATGCCTGCGTGAGGGACTTCCAGTCATTATTTGCAGATCCGATATATACATCTCGACGATTCGATATCCACACTTTTGTATGTACTATGCCAGACCCATACCATTCACCCAGTAACAAGGTCACATTCTCCACGTTCGGCCTTCCTGAAGCAAGGTTGGATGGTTCTGTGGTATAGTCGGGATAAACTCCCGAGTGTGACAGTAGCCTACAGAGTAATCGGTTTCATGTACAAATTATCCAGTCTAAATACTTCAAATTCTAAAAGACTTTAAAATGTATTTTACTAACTGATACATAATTTGAACTGAAATAGATTAAAGTCACGTTTGGAACTTCGACTGAACCCAACTCAATTCAGTCTAATTTTAAACTGAGTCTAACATCCATAAACTCAACTCTCAAATTACTAAACCCATCTCAACTCAAAACATTTTTACACTTGAGACCCACTACCCTTTTTAACTTAACATCTCTTTACACGCGGGACCATAGCTTTTTTCAACTTTCCATAAATATATCTAAACACATATAAACTCATATTAAGTGGATTCCATAACACTCACTCTACCATTATACCATCTCAACTTACTATTATTTATAAAGATTTTAACTCCACTCAGCATCCAAATGGAGCCTAACATGATATAATAAAATTTTGATCAAGCAGACAGAATTGAACCATGTACCTGATACTAACATTGCGATCAGCGGCGTCCTGGAGGGCGTTATAAACACTAGAACCTTCATGGGCACCAAATCTCAGCATGTCTGCTTTCGAGTATCCGTACTCGCTCGAACGAGGATCTTCGGGGTGGGCATTCAGCTGCCAGTACTGAGCTATCACGTCCAGTCTCTGGGTAGAGTTCCGGGCCAACCACCGGAAGACATCCCCTATCACCAACCATCACATCCCAAAATTCGCTTCAAGTTTTTTTTTTTTTTGTTTTGGCGGGATATCTCAGCTAAAAAATCGAGGGAGTGAGATAAAGAGAAAGCATGTAGCGAGTAGAAAAGAGTTACCGGTGGAGAGGACGCCGGGGACACGAGGGAGGTGGCGCATGTCGGTGGGAATTGATTGGGCGAGCCACGCTTTGCATCCCGGCTAAGATTCGGAGTGAGATGGGAGAAAAAGAGAGGTTGACAGGAAGATGAGTAGAACGATGGTGCTTACTTCCATCTTTCTGTACAATATCATCTGCTCTTCCGCTGAACATATTTGGCCCTCAACCAAATCTGCAAGAAAATTAGACGTACCGTTGACATTTTCAAAATAGATGTATAATTATAGATTATCCCTTTACTTCCTATTATATTTTATCTTTTAGACAAATTTGTTTACTTTAATTAAGTAATTCATATTCTATGATAATATTTTCACTGAATTTAATTTAATTAATGAAATCTGACGCTGTTATCTTTAACTTTAATAAACATATTGATTTTAATTAAATTATGCCGTCAGCTGTTCAAAATAAACAGATGATGGTAAGGTTGAATTGGAGCGAATGGCGCAGGCTTGTGTCGTGTCCCAAAGCTGACAACAACTGTCGCGTGGAAGTAATCGTTAAAAGGAAAACACTATCGAAATTATTTTTTATTTTTACTCAGTGATTATGTAAACATTTTTAAATGAATATGTAATTTTTTATTTTTTATTTTTAAAAAATATCTAAAAAAATTTTAAAACGGTTAAATAAAAAAGAAAAAAAGAAAATTGTAGTGATCGGTAAAAATTATCGGTAAAACACACACGATACATTGAAACATTAGGATCGTAAATGGAGAGAGAGAGAGAGAGAGAGAGAGAGAGAGAGGAACTGATCCAATTACCTACACGGACTTTCACATTACAGGGTAAAATAACCTTACAATTTGGAACCCGGAGAGGCTAGAAAGAAAGAAAAGGCACCAAAAAAGGCCAAGGCTCAGGCTCAGGCTCAGGCTCATTACAATTTTTACGTGCGTTAAACCAATTTCTGAATAATATTTTGCACCCTGATGCTAGACAGTTCAAACCCATCACCAGCTATGACAAAACCAGCCTACCATTTTTTTACACTTTGCGATAAAGCAGCCTGAATATTTTTCTTCACCGAGTTTAGGAGATTGAGTGCCTCCTGTGTCTTGAGGATGAACCAGAGGATTTGGTGTCTCCAGGAACCATTGAAGTTGGGCTCTGAGAACTCCCTGACGTGTCAGAGCTCTTGTTATCTCCATGCCCTTTACCAACAGCCCACAGTTTATCGAATATTCTCCTCGATCGCGATGGCAGCAACTGCATGCCGCTTCTGCTGTTTTTGCTGCCCTTCTTAGGAAGTTTTCCGTTGTTTCGGAATTCCTCATCTTTTATCCTCATTTTACTCATCTGCCTATTAAGTGTTCTACTGTTTTCAGCTGCTTCTGTCTTCTCACATTCTTCATCTGTTGTATTTGTCGTGGAACGTGAAGTATCACAGGAATTGTTGTTAATAGGTCTAACACCAGCAGATGTTCTGACCTGCTCAAAAAAGAGAACTTGTACAACTGTCCGAAGTGGGAGGCGCTCGTTCTGTGCAGCATGCATGGATGCATCCATTGTCAGTTTCTTGACATCCATAAGTCCACATATCTTCTTCCTTTCAACTTTTGTCAAACTAGGATGCTCCTGAAACACAATGATCTATCAGAACTTCATAGAAGTAATGCCTGCCTTGTCCAGATCCACAAACTCTAAATCACGAAATTATTGACAAGATAACAGCATAGCAATAAGGAAAATATCATAAATCTAACGAAAGATTACAAAATAACAGTGCTGCTCGGTAAGAGCAAAGTTATCCTGGGATTGGTTTGTGTGGCTCGACTTGCAACATGGGCGATAGGGGGGCAACACGTGTACAGGGATTAGCCAGGTGCCAAAGGACTTGGGGACAACTCATTATCCAAAACAAAGGAAAACAAAATACAATACAATCAAGTCATCTCAGTCTTACGAGATTGCCAAATACTAGTCCTATAATATTGCTCATGTTGTAAACACAGTGGACAAAGCAGTGAAACTGTTCCTTTGTGCATATCGGGTTCAATTCCTATTCTGGTAGAGTTGAAAAGATGGGCAAAATTAAAATGCATGGCACAATAAGATCCTACCTTCAGATAGATGTCAATGGCTTTGTATAACCCATCATGAATAGGTCTTGCTGATCCAGGAATCATCTGAGCTAAATCAATAAAACTAGAGAGCAACAGATTTCGATCACGTGCAATTTCCGCTACATACCCATCAATTAGTCTACCAACATTCAACAGGGATCCAAGTTCCAAGACAAAATTCTCGGCCCCCTTCTCATTCTTCTCAACATCCACATCCCGGTTAAACTTTTCATGCATCAAAAATTGCTTTAAAATGCATTGCACCAACTCAACATCATATACTGTACTTTGGGGAGACCGAGCTGGGATCAATAAATCTTTGACAGAAGCTTCATGCAACTTCAGGCTGATCCTATTCATCAAATTTTCCCTCGATGACTCATCTGCTCCGACCAAAATTGCAACTTTCAGCAGTTTCAGCAAGAAAGTAGATGAACAACCCACACCTTTGTCAGATGGCAATAAGCAAATGATTGTTTCTACCAAAGATTTGTTCCTCCAGGCATGAGCATCAGAAATCAACGCATCAACAGAATCTGGCAGCCACCTAACTGCATAAGTTTTAAGTGCTTCCCCAATCACGGTACCATCCATTCTTCCCTTCGATTTCACAGCAATCATTACTCGCTTGTAAAGATCAATGTCCAGCTCACATATATCTTCAACCCACCAATCCTTTGGAACAGACTCCATTTTCTCTGGGAACTTTACTCCATCCTCAACAATTCTATCGGGATCCGCTAATTTCCGATTATATGTGTAGGACCAAGAGATGTTTGCTGGGTCCACAGAAGTTTTAGAGGCAATGGAATCTACACATCTTCCAAGAATTTTCAGATCCTCAGACCAGGGCAGAAGAGATTTGGTTGTTTGAAGAACAATAATAGAATCTTTCCAGCTGCGGAAGATACTTGAGTTGAGAAATACCTCAATCTTAAATATTAAGTTTCCTCTATCAACATCCTCTGACATATCGAGATACTCAGCTGCACAACGTGCAGCCACAACATTATATGCATTGAGGGTGACCGTCATTCCATAGCAGAATTTTGCACAAATTTCGAAGGCCTTTGGCCCACCAGGAAAATCAGCTATATGAATTTCATCTTCATTCTCCTCATTGGCCTTCAATAGTAGTTTCTGCAGGCAATTGCTCTTGGACAAGAGAGGGAACTGAAAATACAGTCACAGTATCAGAAAACTGGCGTAAACCAAATAACTGGGCAAAAAAAGCATTTCTTTTATTTATGCCACTACATTAAATATGTAAGCAGAATATGCATCTTCCATACTTGTAATGACGCAATGTATATGGAACGAAATAATAACTACTTGTTAACTAGAAAATTTTAGTAGTCCTTAAAGACAAGGGACAAAATAGTTGCAAGATGAAACATGGTCCAAGAAAATGCAGCATAACAAGAGGGCAACCTCAACCAACCATTACAGCAATAAAAAAGTCTGAATTTGAAAGCTTCCTGTTCTTAAAGCACAAATCATATGCCACCAACCTCTTATTAAAACTAATTTTTGCGTTTCTGCTAATTTTATAGTTATTCTGATTATTGTTGCTTTGGTAAAACTTTTGACCAAATAAAATGGCCAACTTTACCCAAAAATAAAACATAATATATCCCAAAAAGAAAAAATATAAATATTTATGCTATTCCTTACACAATAAGGACAATGTACACCTCGGTTATTGTAGAAAACACACTTTAGGTGCCTTTCCTGTGTGATCGCCAAACAACTTCAATCTTGCAAATGATCAAATTCGTGACCAAAAATAATTGAATGAAGCCGGTAAATACTCCAAATCAAGTTAAGACTAGTTCCACTTCATTCACAAAGTTCATATGCATAAAGGATAGCCTTATTGCTTCTCCAAGAATGTCTCCGATGTTAGTTACATGAAAGGTCAATAGTTTGGCCTAATTTTATATGTTGTCACCGAAGGATGACCAATTTAATATAAATAAGGCAACGAAACAATTCAACCAGTCAAGAATGTAAATGTCCAACTCACTAGAGGTAAAAGTATAACAAGGAGACCATACCTTGTGAAGGTAAAACTTTACTTCCCCAACATTTATGATGGCATCTGTTGCCAATTCAGACGACACATACCTGCATGAAGTACAACATTGGTATGCTATGCCAATAAAGAGGAAACAATGAAGTTGAAGGGGCAATGGAATATATAACATGACCTCTCATGGTTTATAACTGGAATTTAAAATACAAACAACAATAATAATAACAGGAATTGTCTCAGGTGCTTTTGATAGTTCTGTAGTTAACCTTGTTCTGTGCAGAAAACTAATGACACAATGACTATGCAAAATTTGGTCCTATTGACAGCACAACCGGAGTGGCTATGTTGTCCGGCAGCTTGTAATGTATAGAAACACCTTTAGGTTATGTTGAGCAAAGTTTCATAGATTTTTTTTAAAAATAAATTTATGTGAGGTTCAATCCGTATATGCTAATTCCGTACAAAGTCTAAAATGGACTATTCGCTACCGCATGTGTTTCCATATCAATGTTTTGGAACTTTTGATTCCCTGAAGACCTGGTTTAAAGACACGTCCTAAAATGATAGTGAAATCAATATTGAGTGCTAAGCCTCCATATTCCAAATATCAGGTCCGATGGGGAATAGAAGAGCTTTCTACAAAGTTCCATACAGCAGATTCAGGTCAATGCATAAGTAGATGAACAGAACAGATTTATCTTGTGTTTACATACAAACATCAAGAAAACCTCTCCAAACATCAAGAAAACCTCTCCAGCATCTAAAAGCCAAAATCACAATCAAAATTGATGTTTGGGACACAGACCACATTGGTCAGATGACAAACATATATTGTGAAGTCATCGCTCTAAGCATTTAAATTTTATATGAACAAAAAGGTCTGAAACCACATTTTAAGGGCATAGGAACATTCGAATCTCAATTAATCTTATAACAGCATCCTGATCTACAAAGCAGTGTCAATAGAATTCACCCGCAATTACCAAACAATACAGCCAAAGAAACATGCAACTTGCATCATGGCAAGTGACCTCTTAATCAAATTAATTACCCACCAATCCAGCTTTGTTGTTGCCAGATTTTTAATATGCAACAAGACATAGTGCACATGCAAGGAGTTGCAAAATCACACTATCCAAAAACGCTATTACAGCAAGAGAGCTAAATTGGTGACCGTCAATCAATCGATCTAAGGTTTAACTTTTCCTCTGGCCTGTTTGAAGTGTAATATGAAAAATCCAAAACTACATGTGGGATCACTATTTAAAACTTTTATCAGCGTAAATGATTGGTGGAATAACGTCATTCTAAAAAGTAAGAAGCTGCCCAAATTGACGATTAAAGAACTTTGGCATCCCATTTGAACAGCAAATTTCTCGAAAAGAAGACAATTCAATGGCTGGACCACCTTCTGAATTGCCTTAACCGCGAAACCCACCCACCCGGGAAGGAAAAAAAAAAACTATTTTCTTCCCTTTTTCTTTCCTTCCAAGTAATAGTATTCGTAATATATCACACATTTTTTTGTGTTAAGCCTGAAACTTTTTATTTCTAGAATTATTTTTTGATAAGTTATTTCTTGAATTATTATCAAAAGGCATAGTTGATTTTAGGATTTTCAATCCCAGGTAGAAATGTATACCTAACAAAATTTCTTTTTATGGATCGTTACCTAACAGTATTTCACTTTAAATATAAATCTCAAAATTAAAAGTGTAGGTTTCCTTATAAATTTGCCGTTGCGACAAAGAAGCACGACCAAATACCTAATGGGCCGCAAAGAAAACCTTAGACCCGTGAATAAAAGCCATGCTTAGATAGGATGTATGACCTTAACATCAAACTCAAAGTAGAACAAATTCAACGGAAAAAAAAAAAAAAACACACAGAGAACGCAGAGAGAAGTCTATGGATTTAAAAAAATTTCTAGAATAAATGACAGAGGGCAAACCCCCTCACCTGACAGTCTTCCCTTCCGCTTGAAATGCATCAGGCTTCGAACCCAATTTCATAAACTTCATGACCACAGATCACAAGGAAACGTCCGGCCTTTTCACACAAAACCAAGCCTTTACTGGCAGCAAAGCTGCCCACGCTCAAAACCCCTACTTTGTCTATCCGAAATGACGGACTATAAGACAAACCCAGGCAAATGAACCAAAATCCCAGTCTAGAAATGGTGGTTCTTCACAGACTTTCTCTATCTAAAAACTTCACGCCTCCAATAGACATGATGAACACCTGACTGAGCAGTCCCCACCCTTAGACCACCGCCTTGGTCTTCGAGCTGTTCCCATCGGTTTCCAGGCTCTCTGATGAAGTAGATGACGCTTGAAGAGAGAGAAAATGAGAGGATGGAATGAATATGATAGAGCAAGAAAAATCAGAGGAGATATGAGTGCTTGTAAGCAGTGACCAAACACAGTGTAAATTGGCGCTAGCGAGAGAATAGTATAGTTTTTAATGAAGTCTTTCCCACTCTCTCTCTATAAAGCTCATAAATTATCGCCGCCTTTGCTTTAAATCATAGTGATCCGCTCAAGATCTTTCCTCTTCTTTTTTCTTTTGGCGCAAATCTTAATGTCTCTCTCCCCGTCTCTGAGGATCTGACGCAGTTGCCCCTCCAAGCCCTCTCATCTTGCAGTAGGCAAAGAAAGAAGGGAGAAATTAAGGAAGAAAATATATAAAAGAAAAACAAACGGGGTTTGTGGGTGGGTGGGCGGGTGGGTGCGGGCGTGAGTATATATGCGTGGCGTAGTGTGTAGCGAGGAATGTGTATGGCAAGTAGGGGACTGTGTTTTACTGGGTGGGTGGCTCAGAGTCAGAGAGGCACTCTTAAAAAAGGAGCTTTTCTCTGCCGTTAAAGCACGCCACCCCCTTTGTTTTTTGTGTCTTTTGTTTTTTTTTTTTCTTCTCACCTTTCTCCCCCTCTTTTTCCCTCTATTTCCATGTCTACCACTCAAGTACATTGTTTTGGACCACAACCAAAAATAAAACTGATGCTTCGAAACGTGGTTTATTTTAGTTTCAGTTCATCATAATGGAGCATTGAATATAATATAATAGGTTTTGTGTCAATATGAGAACCCAAAATCAATTTTAATGACAAATAATCTCAGGAGCACGTGGTTGAAATGATGTCCACAGATATGAATCTATTCCCACAATTTTTTCCTTAATGCTAAAGTACGAAGCTTCGGTCCTTTTCTCTTCTTTTAGCTATATCTGAGCAAAAGAAAGAAATATACTCCTACCAAGAACTTTACGACAAGGTATTTTTTTTATCTGGATCCAATGTACACATCTTGTTTCTGACAAACAATAAGCTGTCCAGAGAAAGAGAACGAACTTGAAAAAGAGAAGATAGAGGGTAATTAAGATTGAGAAATTTTGAACTGTGTTATAGTATAAGAAGCTAACCATCTATGGTGATGCAGAACTGACTCGTGCTGTCCCTTCCGAAGACGGGCGAGCCCTTCCCCTTGGGCCTAAAATGAAGTTAATATAAACAGTCCATGACTAGCCAGCCAACCAGCAAAAGTCATAAAATTTACATCCTATGCTCTCGGTACTTGTTTCCTTGCGTTGAGATTTGTCATGTGTATTGAGTCGTTATTGTTTCTTGCAGGGTTAAGTGGTTAACAGTCTGTCGCATGGTTTGACTTTGGAGTATCCTAAGGTTGGTGGGGAGTAGGCAAGGGGCAGTGCTCTTAATTTGCAACAGAGGTAGTCAGGTTAAGGTAGCTGGTTTACTTGACAAACGCACAACCATAATTCACAGCGTTTACGGTAAAGGTTCCCAGAATGTCGGTCCATTTATGAATACATAAAAATTTCGGTCCATTCATATTTTAGCTCGAGAGGACGGACCGATTTTTAAAAAAATTAAAATCATATTTTCGTCCAACTATATAAAAAAATCCAAATTCTTTCTCTTTTTAAATATCAATTATTTAATTTTATTCAGACATTTTATTCTTGAAAATAATTTAAATAAAAATTTAAAAATTTATTAAAATTATCCATAACCATCCGAGAAATAGCAATTATCATAATAAAATTAAAAATTAAAAATAGAGAAAAAAAAAGTTAAAAAACGCAATATCATCCCAACTTCAAATAAAATATAATAGAAAAATAAATGAGAAAATAGACATAATATATATAATGTTTTAAAAAATTATATATATATTTGGTTCTATGGTATATAAAAATACACATAGAGACAAAACAAAAATTCTAAAAAGAAAAATTTAGTTACAAGCATAACTATACGCTAATATATACATCAATCTAATGTGATTGGTCAAAAAGTAAATTTTATTGAAAACAGTGCTAATTAAAATTTTAAATATAAATGAACCAGTATTGGTACGCAGAATAGTATTGGTACGCAGAATAGTAAGCGACTTTGCTTGTACATAACAAAACTGATTCTAAAATTATATGTACCAAAACAGACTAATATATATTTATTGGTCCGGTCAGTCTTGACTAGAACCATTTGGTAGAGTCGAGTTTTTCGATCTCAACCAATAAATTTAATCCCGTAGACATTATCATTTTTATTTAAAAATATATATAAATAATTAAGAAAACATTATAAAACTAAAAAACAAAATCACCCAGCACGCAGTTAACCTTCTTGAATGATTTAAGCACGCAGTGATTAGTCAAATTGACCAACCGTGACTTGTGTGCCTTACATAATCTGTGATCTTTGCCGGGATTACCGCACTTGTATATGAATCTATCTCTACGTAAGCTATTTGGAAGAGACTGTTCTTGGAGTCAAAATTCAAATTGGTCACCGGAATTTAAGTTCCCGGTACTTTCCTAATCTATTTATTATTGTTCAACTTTAAGGTAAAGGTAAACTCATTGAATAAACATGACATCTCAACTAAATTACATTCCATACCAATTTTGGCCAAATTTCCTATTCACTTTATGTCAAAACGAGCCCATGCTATACACATGCAACGTCGTTGTCGTTGTTCATGTCCAATCAAACCCCATCTGCAAAATTAACCTTTTTTTTTTTTTTTTTTTTGTCTCTTTCTAAAACACAATAGCTAGTGCATGGACTACATATCGAATAATCCAACGCAAAGTTCTGTGCATAACGTATGCACCCTTGATAGTTTTAGTGGTGGAGGATGTTTGATACATGACCAATGGAATTTTAAATAATTTAATTTTTTAAAAATTTAAAATAAAAATAATATTATAATAAGATTTTATTTAATTTTAAAATTTTTTTATCTAATTTCATTTCATCTATATAACCAAACAAAACTATCTAAAAAATTTAACTGTAAGTAATTATTCAATTGGATAGATTAATAATAATGGTTGGTTGGTTGATGGCTTATCGTATCCTACTCTTATCATATCATATTGGACCACAAACTGTCGTTAATTATACATTACATCATTCGTATGGATATGTTATCGTGCATGTAATTAATGGTCGAGCAATTTCATTCATTAACTTCGGACTTTGGACCACAAACGAAAAAGGACAGTCTCGTGAGCATGCAATGCAAACAATGCTGTATATTTAATCATTGATTATTATTGGGCACCATTTCCGATACCTCCATGCAAGTTATAGTATGATTAAGATTAAATGCCCAAAACATAAATTAAATAACATTCATATTCATATATTTCAAATTTATGAATTTTGTTGGAACACGAAACTGTTTGCATACAGAGATTAGACTTAAAATTCTTAAAGTTTATCGTAAATTTAATTTCAAGATATTATTTAAATACGAGATATATTTTAGTTTTAAATATTTAATTTTAACGTCTAATCATCTTTTAATTATTATTTAAATATAAAAAGTAATACAATTTTTACTAATTCTAAAGTAAAATGTATAATCAATATAATTCAGAGAAGTGTCCAAACTATACGTATATCAAATTCTCAAAAGCTTCTGAAAATAAATAAAAACGCAGTCAACTTGATGGTGTCAGAAAGATATGAAGAGATATACTCAGGGCAAGCCATAGCACTTTTCTCTCCAACTTCATTGTTTAATGGTTGGATTAGTATTAGGGTCGGGATGCAATTGCATGCAGTGGTCACAGAGCTACACATGAAGTTGAAGGGCAGGGCCGGGGGGTTATTCGAAAAATTTCGCTTTCACATTTACTTTCAGACGCCGAGTCCCTTATACCATTAATTACAGCTACTTCTTCATATAAGTTAGTCCCCTCAACTACTTATGGTCCTAATCTAGCTATTCACACAAATTAACGTATGCATATATTTATATATATATATATATACCTACAAATAAAAATAAATTGAAGGGAATTTGCCCAATGCAACCAAGGATGTTGGGATACTATATGCAACTAAGCATCTCTAGATCAGAAGCTCGTGAGGTCCTAGGTAGCTGGTTTGTTAAGTTGAGTTGAAATAAAAGTTGAAAATTAAATAAAATATTATTATAAATTTATTTATTATTATTATTATTATTATTTTAGAATTTGAAAAAAATTAAATTATTTATTATATTTTGTATTGAAATTTAAAAAATTTTTAATGATTAGATGAGATGAGTTGAGATAAGTCTAAGAACCAAACTGGAAATTTTAAGTTGAGTATAATATCTAAACACCTCGCTCTCATATCACTAAACTTATATGACATCTCAACTTAAAATTTCTTTAGACGTGAGACTCACAATATTTTTTAACTCAATACATTTTTATATGTGAGATTCACAAACTTTTTAAATTTTTCATAAATATATCTAAATTTATTTTAACATCTAAATATATCTAAATTTATCTTAGATAGGTTCCACAAAACTCACTATACTATTTCAATTTATTATTATTCATAAAAAATTCAACTAATCTAAATTTAGTTCGACATGCAAACTAGACCTAAGTTTACAGTTGCTGGCCAATCCTAAAATTTTCTTATTTTGTATGTGTCATTTGATTGTTTTGTTAATTATCTACCATTGATAATTATTGCACAATTTACTCATTATTTTACATTGAATCATCATAATTAAAAATAAATAAATTAAAATATAAAATATTTATTTACACGTGCGGGTTCTTATACTTTGGTTACTCAGGTTTTCTTCCCTTTTATGTGTACATATACGTTGGTAATGATTGTAAATGGCTAGGGGGATGTAGTGGTGGGACGGAAAATACAGCTTTTTACCGATCGAGGTGTGACGGGTGAGCACAGATGGTACGTGCGTTTTTGGTTTTTTTAAAAATAGTTTGAGAAAAAAAGCATAAGTAGGCAGCGAAATGATGAGTATGTGTGTCTGGCTAGCTGTTGTATAGAATAAAATTACTGGTGAAATTAGGCGTGGGAATAAAAAGCATCATAAAAATATATATTAATGATGATGGAAAAGATGGCTATGGGGGGAGCTAGGTTCCCCCTAATGTCATAATGGTTGGGGGTGTGGGTGGATGGGCTTTTCATTAGCAATGTCCGATGTGGTGGGGTGCCCCCTTTCTGCCCTACCTCCTTTCCTGCTTCCTTCCTTCTTATTTTTTGGGTGCTGTTCTTGCTGGGTTGCAACTCCTGCAGATTCTCTCCAGGTTTCATGCTCTAATAAAGTCAGCGTAATGGTCATGACATATGATTTTCTAAATAAACAACTTGGATTCAAAACCCCTAATCCCTTATTAAAAATAGAGAGTCTGGCATCATTGTACGAATTACTCACCCAGGTATTACTTCTTACATGGAAAAAAGTATAATTAATGTGTGATTTGTCATTTTTTTATTTAATTAAGAATTAAGATAAAATAAAAATAAAAATTACATGTTAATTAGGTGAATGTGTGTTGGGTAAGACTTTTATATAAAATTTATCTAAAAAAAGTGAAATTTTTTATTAAAAAATAAATAATTTTTTTCAAAAAAAGTATATTAAACTTATGAATTCTAGAATTATATAAATTATTTTCTTGTAACGCATTTCCTTTCCCTTAGTGCACGAAATCAAAATGGTTGATACTTGGTGGACAAAATTGCTTGTGAGATAAGTGGGTTGGGACAAAAGTGCTTGTGAGATGTGGGCTTGGGCCTAGTACCTGCTCAAAGTGATTGAAGTTGTTTTGCTGGCTCTACATTATCTTCTTATATATATTGCCAGGCTTCAGCGGCGGGCCTTACCTAATTCGCTCCATCGACCTAAGCGGATATTTTTGCTTACTTTTGCACTTGGGCTTTTCCACTCAGTGTTTATCGTTTCTCGAGAGAACGATGGTAATCTAAAGTCACCGTACCCAGTCAAACCGGAGGGACAAACCCAGCTCCCCAGCTCCTTCCTATTTCTTATTATTGACTGTCTCGCCCTTCCTTCCTACTATATACAGCTGCGATTTACGAATCTCCCAGATCTCTCGCCCTCTCTGTCCCAAACGAAACGCCATGGCGTTTCGAAGATCGCTCGCTGTCCGTACTCTCTCGATCTCTGCACTCCTTCTGATTCTGGTCCATGGCAGCTTCTGCTTCTATCTCCCCGGTGTCGCTCCCGAGGACTTCAATAAGGTCAGCTCTCTCTCTCTCTCTCTCTCTATATATATATATATATATATATTTCTCACACGCATGTGTATACGCATATAGTTACATACAGATGCATGTATGTTCTTGTAGACGTGTAAAGTGCTTGATCTTTATCCATAGCTCGGATCTGTGTGGTATAGGCCTTTGATTGTCTCCACTCACTTTGGATTCCAAGAAATTTAATCATATGATTGTACCGACTTGTTGAATTGTGAATCACTCAATTAAAACAATACTATTGTAACTATACACAGGTGCGCTTTGGTATTTCCATCACCAGATCCCAATATTGTTGGGAATTGTGAGATTTAGAGGGAAGCAAACTCTTTTTCAGCGAACAAATTCGCTCTTTCTGGAAATAGTCGTTTAGAGTTTGTGAAACACAACGGCTTCTTTTATTATTAGCTAAGGTGACGGAGCCAATTGGTCAAGTCTTTTGAGCATGATTATGTACTCTTGTGATTGTAGGAGCGTTTGGGATGGCATTTCAACGTCTTTGAATAGACTTCAGATAAGAAAAGAACTTGTTTTAACATTATTAATAATTTTTTGAGTGACAATTCTGGAAGCTAAAAACAATGAATTTCTTTTCTAGGGATTACGTAGTATGAAATTGTCGTGGATAATAACCTCCAAGCACACTGAAGTGAATGGGCTGTGATCGTATGAGGGTTATTTCGGTGCATATGCCTTCCTAATTGACTCAACAAATTAAGTAAAAACGATCAAATCAATTATATGGTGGTGGTGTGACAAGAACTGCGACTCCTCCTGCCACTATCTCAATGTATACAATACTCCAATATGATGGATTATTGAATTAAATGCAATATTTTGGTGGACTGAATGTATGAGGAATATAAACAACTTTCGCACCCAAGTAGTATGCTTGATGAATTTTTTTATATCGTCTTGAGATGAAGCTACTCAGCTTGAACAATTCAATCTTACAACTGCTGGAGTGGAGGTGTTGGTTTTTCATTTTTCCTGAAGGTGAATAAGATGGTTTGCTGACCGCATCAAATGACTTGAATTCTGGCCAATGAGTGGTCTAGAAGTATGTAATCCCGCACCATATAGTTTTTATAAATTTGTTGATTAGTAAAAGCAGGTTGGGGAACTTGGCTTTATCATTGTGCCGAGTGGAGCTACTTATCAAAAAATTGTGCCCGGTGAAGCTTTTGGAAAAGTTTTGGGATTTATCCTGTTCAATTGGCCTATATCTAATAATACAAAAATCACAGTGCTTCTAGGGGAATGAAGAAAACAGAAAAAGATTAAAAAAAAGTCAGAAAATTACCCAACTGGAATGCAAAATTAGACTGTGTGAGACAACTTACTGTGATGCCCACATGACTCTCTAATGGAGATCTTGATCGATTCTTTGTAAGTGCCAAATAGCTAGCTTATAAAAAAATGTACCAAATAGCGAGAGAAATTGGTAAGAAAATCCTAGTCCCTAGCTTGTATTTAGGTTTTTCTACTTGTATACTTGTACTTGGGCTATGCTTATTTACTCTCTCTCTCTCTCTCTCTCTCTCTCTCTCTCTCTCTCTCTCTATTTTTTAAAATTTTATTTTATAAGTAAATGGTAGTATTAATAGGAATAGACATAACCCAAGTACACAAGATGTTATACAAGAGATAAGACCTATCTAGGTTGCTATAGTGGACACAAGAAAATCATGTAGATTTAGGCCATTAAAGTCTACAGCTATAGCCCAAAGAAATAAAGTGCTGAAAAATAAAGAACGAAACTCCTCTAGTGTTTGCTCCTTCTCTTCGAATGTCTGCTCGTTACGCTCTCGTCATATGCACCACATAATGTAGATAGGGACCATCTTCCACACAGTTTTGATTTGTGGAGCGTCACCTGGCATCACCTAACTAGCCAATAACTCAACCACTGTAGCAGGTATCACCCAGTTTAACCCTATTCGACTAAAGATTTCGCACCATAGGACTCTAGCTGTCTCACAATGTAGCAAGAGATGATCCACTATCTCACCGGCTTTTTTACACATACAACACAAATCTAAAATGATTACCAATCGCTTTCGTAGATTATCATTGGTCAAAATCTTACCCAGGACTGCTGCCCAAATGAAGAAAAGAGCTTTGGAAGGTGCCTTATTCCTCCACAATCTTCTCCATGGGAAATGAGAATATGGTATAAATGTAAGGGACTTATAGAATGAGCGAACCGAGAAAGTACCCTTACCAGCTGGTGTCCACCACAGCTTGTTGTCTTGTAGTCCATTCAACTTCGTAGGGTATACTAGACTAAAAAAAGCCTCGAAACTGTCTAGTTCCCAATCTTGGGCTGCTTTACTAAAGGTGACATTCCATTGGACTTGGTTCCCTGAACAAACCATGAGACCCGCCACCGAAGCTTCTTGATCACATGCCACTCAGAAAACGGATGGAAAAGAGTCCTTTAGTGCCACCTCCCCACACCAGATGTCTTTCCAAAATTTTATACGAGTGCCATCGCCCACCATCAATTTAGTGTGGGTAGCAAACACCCCCCACCCTCGTCTTATATGCTTCCAGTTCCCCACACCATAAGACCCATTCTCCTCTCTAGTACACCAACCTCCCCATGAACTACCATGCTTACAATCAACTACTAATTTCCATAGTGCTTTCGGTTCCATATTGTATCTCCAAAGCCATTTTCCAAGAAGTGCCCGGTTAAACGTTCTCAAGTTCTCAAGCCATTTCCCAAGAACTACTAATTTCCATAGCGCTTCCAGTTCCATACTGTATCTCCAAAGCCATGCCTATTTACTTGCATTAATACAATCTCTAATTACTTTTAAAAAAAAAATGGTAAAAATTATGGTCCCGCACTGAGATGTGCTTCATAATTCATGTTGTCTAAAATGTGTTAGTTGTTCTCTTGTGTTTGCTATTATTTAATAGTGATAATTTTTTGGTAAGTGCTATTATTTTATGATAATATTTTTGGCTCTCCAGGATGCTCGAATTTGTTCTTAGTGCCAAAACACATGTTAGAAAGAAAAAATCTGTTTATAACTTGTGTGGATAACACGCCTAATAAATTTTTCAGAAATGATACAATGCTGCTTGCATTGTAATGCTCAAGTGTACCGCTTAGCATTTAAATTTTTTTTTTTACTTAATGATTAAGGAAGTGATTTTTAATGTATTGATGTATTATCGTATTTTTTATTTTTAAATTTTTAAAAAATATTTAAATTTATTAAAAAAATGTGAAAGGAAAAATTAAAAAACAAAAAAATAAAAACCATAGATGTGCTTGGGCGGTCATTGCTGAGGGCAGCTTAGCACAACTCTAAAGTTTTTATATGGCATAATTTGATTTGGAAGAGAAATTTAGAATTTGAATCTTACAAATCAAATATTATCATTTAAGTGATGTGGATGGTGTGTTCTACACACTGGTTTGAGAATAGAATAACTTTGTTAAAAATCATTCTAATCAATTGTGATTTAATTTTCTTTGGATGCAGGATGATACTCTAAAAGTGAAAGTGAACAAATTAATCTCTACAAGGACTCAGCTTCCTTACACATATTATTCTCTTCCTTATTGCCCGCCTAAAAAGATAGTGGACAGTGCAGAGAATCTTGGGGAAGTACTTCGTGGTGATCGTATTGAAAACTCTCCCTATGAGGTTAGTTTTGAATATACTTTTGCAAGTCTACATCTTATAATTTATGATAATTGAGTTATATCTTAGTTGACTGGGATTTTTTGCAGTTTAAAATGCGAGTACCAAAAATGTGCAAGGTTGTTTGCTCGATTACACTAGATGCCAAATCTGCGAAGGAGTTTAAAGCGAAAATTGATGATGAGTATCGGGTCAACATGTATGGGATTCTGTCTTTCATAATAAACACCTTTTCACTAGTGTCTGTTGGATCTGCCTTCAAGTTACATTCGTTTAAATGCATCTGTCATGTGACAGGATCCTTGATAATCTTCCACTGGTTGTGCCCATACAAAGGCGGGAGCTGGAATCAGCCACTGTTTATCAGCTTGGATTTCATGTTGGGCTCAAAGCCCATATTCCTGGGGTAGGTACTTTTATTTTTGGCATTTACTTTTGTTCTCTTCATGGGTGTGCCATTTCTTTTTCTTTTTCTTATTTTAAATGATTATGCACAGAGCAAGGGTGACAAGTACTTTATTCACAACCATTTGGCATTTACTGTCAAGTTCCATAGAGATTTGCAAACAGACTCTGCAAGAATTGTGGGATTTGAGGTTAGACCATATAGGTAAGTTTTCTGGGTCCCCTTTTTCTTACTGAATTATTCCTCCTTGCTGATTCTTGTATTCCATAGTTTCTCATGGTGATGTTATTTGCATGCTGGATAAATACAGCGTTAAACATGAATATGATGGAAAGTGGGATGAGAATACTCGTTTAACAACCTGTGACCCTCATGCAAAACACACAGTTATGAATTCCAACTCTCCCCAAGAGGTTGAAGAGAACAAAGAGATTATATTCACATATGATGTTGAATTCCAGGTAAGGTTTTATAAATTATAGCTTTATTTTGCTATTAGCGTTTTCTTTTGAGCTTGAAATTTGCTTTGTCATCACATCATTTTTCAGGAGAGTGATGTGAAGTGGGCATCTAGATGGGATGCTTATCTACTAATGAGCGATGATCAAATTCACTGGTTCTCAATTGTCAATTCTTTGATGATTGTTCTTTTCCTCTCGGGCATGGTGGCAATGATAATGCTACGGACACTTTACCGTGACATCTCCAAGTACAATGAACTTGAAACCCAAGAAGAAGCCCAAGAGGAGACAGGATGGAAGCTTGTCCATGGGGATGTCTTCCGGCCCCCAAATAACTCAACTCTGCTTTGTGTCTATGTTGGAACTGGCGTTCAGTTTTTTGGGATGACACTGGTGACTATGATGTTTGCCATCCTTGGATTCCTCTCCCCCTCAAACCGGGGTGGTCTCATGACAGCAATGCTCTTGCTCTGGGTTTTCATGGGTCTTTTTGCTGGTTACTCTTCTGCTCGTTTGTACAAGATGTTTAAGGGAACAGAATGGAAGAAAACTGCTTTCCGGACCGCAATCATGTTCCCGGCAATTGTCTCTTCCATTTTCTTTGTCTTAAACGCTATCATATGGGGACAGAAATCATCTGGGGCTGTGCCTTTCGGTACTATGTTTGCACTTGTCTTCCTATGGTTTGGGATTTCCGTCCCACTTGTATTTGTAGGTAGCTATGTTGGGTTCAAGAAACCAGCAATTGAGGATCCTGTGAAGACAAATAAAATCCCCAGGCAGATTCCCGAGCAAGCCTGGTATATGAACCCAGTCTTTTCGATTCTGATCGGAGGAATACTACCATTTGGAGCTGTTTTTATTGAACTATTCTTCATCCTTACCTCAATCTGGTTGAATCAGTTTTACTACATCTTTGGTTTCCTCTTCTTGGTCTTTGTAATCCTCATCATCACTTGTGCGGAAATAACTGTCGTGCTCTGCTACTTCCAACTCTGCAGTGAGGACTACCTGTGGTGGTGGAGGTCATACCTTACATCAGGCTCGTCTGCACTATACCTCTTTCTCTATGCGACGTTCTACTTCTTCACAAAGCTTGAAATCACAAAGCTTGTCTCTGGGATATTGTACTTTGGATACATGCTAATTGCCTCGTATGCTTTCTTTGTTCTAACTGGTTCCATCGGATTTTATGCATGCTTTTGGTTCACAAGGCTCATCTACTCATCGGTGAAGATTGATTAATCAATGCAATTGGGTGTGCCGGGTGGTCTTTTTCTTTTAAGGCTTCAATAATTGTGTAAGATCTAAAATTACAAGTACCAATATGTTTTTAGATGTAAAACTATACTCAGATTTTGAATTGTGACAAGGCCATGATCTGGCTGTTACAGTAGCTTTTATTTGTTTAATTTTTAGAAGATTCTATCAGAATATTTGTGTTTCTTTTAATAGCCAGACTTCTTGTGTAGATTGTTGGCTAACATAGACGTTATATATTTGCCATTGTTTCTTGTGTCGTTATGGTGTTCGTCCTAGAAGATTGCAAAGGAAATGTTTTAACCGGAACGCCATTTATTTGAGAATGCTGAGCAGTGAGAGGCCAGACCTCGCTGCATATGGAGAGTGAATCTTCATTTTGTTTACAATTTCGGGCTTAATTCCCTTCTTGTTGCCTTGTTCTTGAGGTGATGCCAATCAGCTTCTGTCTCGTGTTTCCATTTTGTCTTTGTTTTGTAATGATTGCCTTATAACCACAGGTAGTATTAATTGGATTTGGATGACTAACTTTTGTTTTCCCATTATGGCCCCAGCCAATTAAATCGTTGTTCGTAATTATTGCAAAAAAAAAAAAAAAAAAGAAGAGAAGAAGCTCCAAAGTAGTTGTCTTGTAGGGATTTTTAGTTTCGAACCTTAAACATGGGTTAAATTCTTGGAGGAAATTGACGAGGGTGGCTGAGTTTGCGGGGAGCATCCCCTTGGACTTCAAGCAATTCATCATTTGTCTGAGTGTCCTGGTAGGATAAATTTATTTGTGCAACAAAAGATTTCACCTACCTCTATACATTATGACAGTTCGTATATGTTTCTTCAGGCGCAGACTTCTTCCGTAAGAACCAAAATGGAGCGGCGTGGCGGTGATCTATGTTGTAAGCACTGGGGTGATGCTCACTGGCATCTCGGGCCACTTTGCTTGAAATGGGTGCCGAATAAAGAAAGAAGTCGGCCTTTGAAGTTACGCAATACATGAACGGACCAAGATAATCTGCTTATTCACGGAAAACAAACATGAGACTGTTTTGTTAACAGGTTCGAAATATGAAAAAGATTATTTTTTTAATGATAAATTCCGTACACGAATGATAAATTAGGGTTTAACGTAGCAAACCCACCAGGCGAGCCAGGCATAACGAATGTAGACAACATTTCCTATATTTTATGCACCTTATTTTTTTCCCTCTTCATTTTGGTTAATGCAAGTTCTTTTTTCTTGCAACCTACTCATGAAAAAAACCTGAAGATAGAGATCACTTATCGATGACGCATATATGATTAATAGCTGCACTGATAAAAACATTTGAACGTATGTTTATATTAATCTGATTATATCAAAGAGCATTTGATCATATTCCCATGCCCAAGAAAACATTGCAAAAACGATGTCCAACAAAACAACATTTACAAGCCAAACCGCATCTCGGACAACTGATCATAAACATGATTTACTAAACGTTTGTTTAAATACGATCGAGGAGCTAGCCACTAAGTACTACTTCCTTGGCCGAGTGTCCTCCGGTTCGGCGGCTCCAATAGTCACCTTGGCGACATCTCGGGCGGAGGCTTCGGGCTTTTTCTTGAGGTACAACGTGAAGTAAGCAATGGAGGCAGTAATAAGGAGGCCTCCGATTGCCATGGTCTTATAACTGAAGGGCAGCCTGCTCCTCTGGTGCAGTACTTCCCCAGGGTGTTGGCCAGGGGGCCTCTTGGAGCCCTCTAATCCCGCTGCTTTTACGTCTTCCGGTTTCATTTTGTGGGTGTCTGCTGTTTTCCTCCACTCCTCATCTCCTCCCATGATCTCTCTCTCTCTCTCTGTGGGTGAAGCTTCTATAGAGAGCTCTGGTGTGTGCGTATATGTTTTCTATTGTATTGGTATATGAGGGCAGGCGGTGGTTGTTGGACACGTAGCTGTGCACGTTTGAACAATGCCGGGACACGTAGCTGTGGCATGCAACCTTAGCACGACAAGTGTAAATGTTTACAGTAAACTGTTAGTTTACTATTGGAACCAATCCAGCTTTCAATTGGGTTGGACAATAATATGAAGGTTGCTGAAGAAAATCTCAACCCAATATTTAACGTTAACCCAGCTGGTTAGGTTCGATTGGGTTCTACAAGGAATTGGGTTCTATACGACCCTGCTCATCATCAAAGCACGCACACTGCTATACATTAATTAGATTGCTTTCTATACGGGGACGAGGTGCGCAATCTCAAGTTGTTCGATATATATATATATATACACATATATACATATATACACGACCCTTGTTCAATTGGGATGGGACTGATCTGCTGCTTATTCATCAGGGGCAGTAGCCTGGTCAGGCGTCTACGTGAATGCGTCCTCTGCACGGTTTTCACCAATTGCTCTATGAAGTGGCTGTATTATTACCCGTAGGAAAAATTAAGACAGAATGGAATATTTGGGTATGGATATTTTTCGATTCGTGTTATGTTGGAATTTTTCTGGAATATTGATGTGTAATTTTTCAACTCTCTCTCTCTCTCTCTCACACACACACACACACGACATTAGACTTACAGCGACCGGGGTATGAGAAGTAAACATCAGTAACACATGATTGCACAAATCGACATTTGAAAGCGTTTTTTTTTTTCAATTACATGAACAGATTAAATACCGAGAATGCAAAAGATAGGTATTAATTAATCATGATATATATTCCGATGGTAGCCAAGAGCACAAAACAACACTTGGTGCAAAAGGTACAACAAAAGCAAACATTTTACAATTAGTACATGCAAGCGAAAAACGCTCATGATCATACACAGAAGTGCTACTGCCACGAGCTCCTTCCTGGGTCGGTTGTCAGCGGGTTCCGAGGCTCTAACAGTCTTGGCTACATCTCGGGAGGTGGTGAGTTCGGGCCTTTTCTTGGCGTACAAGTATCCAACAATGGCTGCAGTTATAAGGATGCCTCCGATGGCCATGTTCTTATAGCTTAAGGGCAGTCTGCGCCTCTGGTGCAGTGCTTCCCTTTCCCCTTGGTTTCTTCCAGGCTGCCTCTTGGAGCCCTCATCTTCTCCCATGATCTCTCTCTCTCTCTCTCTCTCTCTCTCCCTCCCTCCCTAGGTAATGTATGCTTGAAACCAGCTGTAGTGCTGGGTCTGTGTCGGTTTAAGAGGCAGAATTGCCAACCTCGCACAAAAAGAAAGGTAGAATAGCCACGTTTGAGCAAGGCGGGCTGCTTTTCTCGTGACGCGTAGCTGTGCAGCATTGAGCACTGCGGGCACACGGAACCGAATCGTGGCGTGGCACAGTCAGCTCGACAAGTGTTGTCTTGGCAGGAGAAAGGGAACGATGATTTTTTTTGTTTGCGTATGTAAGGCAGCAGCCCAATCCACCTTTTCATTGGGCTCCACGATATTAACGCATCCAGCCCAGCTTAATGACATGACCCAAGCCCAAATTTGGCAAAGATTTTCACTCGAACACCATCTCTTCAAGAGTGAGAGAGGTTTTGACCGTTGCTCTTTTCCGTACTACTTTTCATGTTATAAAAATTTGATGTATAGTGATTTTTATATATTTTTTATGTTCTATTAATGTGATTAGTTGCATATTTTTTTAATATAAATAAATTAATTTAACCAATCATATTAATAAAGTGTATATAAAATATATAAAAATGACTACATGATATTCCGACTGTTTCAAAATAGGTTTGAGCATGTTTCACTTCTGCATATATCTTCAAACGTTATATAGTTTTTTAAATTTAAAAATTTTTTTTTTCTCCTTACCGTTAAGATGAATGATAAAGGACAAAACTCTGTAAAGCCAGTGGTCGCAACGGCTATTTTTCTTTCGGCCTTCTTAAATACGCCAAACCCCTAATCCTCCACCTCAATCATCTCTCCCTGAAAGAAAATACACACACAACTCTACTTCTCTCAGCGTATTTCATTTTTGCTGGTAGTGCTCCTGATGTCCATGGCAGTTTTTTCAAGAGCAATTTCAGCTTTTGTGCTCTTATTACTCTACAACTTCTCTGAAGCTAGAGAGATATTGGTTGGAGGTAATGCAGATGGATGGAAGATTCCGTCCACTCAATCTGAATCCCTCAATCAATGGGCCGGAAATTCTCGTTTTGTCGTGGGTGACTCTCTCGGTAAATGTTCCTCTTCAATCCCACCTGAATTGGGATTCTATCAGACCGGTCTTTTTCTTCAGTTATGGGGTTTTTTTCTAACACGCCTATTTTCATTTTTCATGCAGTGTGGAAATATGACAGCGGAAAAGACTCTGTATTGCAAGTGAACAAGGAAGATTATATGAACTGCAATACATCTAAACCCATTGAAGAGTACAAAGACGGAAACACTAAGGTGAAACTTGACCGATCTGGGCCATTCTACTTCATCAGCGGAGCTGAAGGACACTGTGACAAGGGTCAGAAGTTGGTTGTGGTGGTTCTTTCTTCAAGACGCGGGTACACGGGCATTTCTCCAGCGCCTTCGCCAGTGGAATTCGAGAGTCCGGCAGTTGCTCCGACTAGCAGTGGTACGAGTTTGCAAGGCGGTTTGATGGTTGCGCTGTGGGTTTTTGCTTTCGGGATTTTTTGATGTGATTCCAAACAAAAGAGGAAGAGGGTGGGTAGGGCGATTCATTTGATTACCAGCTTTTGAGCTTATTATTTGATTTTTCCTTTAAATATGAAAAACCGGATTCTTATGGAATCCGGATTCAGACGCTATACCCAACCAACAATTGAACACATTAGTTAATTGTTGTTCCTTAATCTCTTCTCAGACTAGCCTTTTTGACGTTTTCTTTTCGGCTTCATAAAAATATTGCGAAGGAAACAATGAATTCATATAAATTTTGCAATTTAAAATTTCAGTAGAGAAAATGCTATAATGCATTTCTCCTAAACTCTGGGCATAACGCTTTCTTTAGTGTAATTGACCGGCTACAAGATTCGTAGCCATCTGCTAAAAAGAAAAATAATATAACCTACGGGTGCCAAGGCTCGTAGCCGTTCTTCATTCACTTCTGCAAAAAATGTATACCCGATATAAAAAAGCACGCTAGACTGCGATAGTTTTATAGAAAGAGAGAGCCGCCGGGCGCCGGGCCGGGGGTGTAAACACTTAAACAAAAAATTATTCATCACACTGAAATCATACAATACAGACAAAAAACATATAAATATATATGATGAATCTTTTTATCAATTGGTGTTTAAATTTTTCTTCTCTACTCTAAAAACCAATTAAGTAATTTGATTGATATATATATTTTTTCTCCATGGGGGGCTGAAAATATGCGGAATTTTAGACCTTCAAAGCAACTTGATCTTTTTTTATTGGATTTTTTTCTTCCGTTGTCCTTTGTTGTTGTTGATCAAGCGATTCTTTGGCCGCTCACTTTCTTGTCCTGGCTCCGTTCTCCGTCCTTCTAAAATGACAGCGACAAGACATAAAACTCATACGCAACAAAGGAGATATATTTTTGTCAGCAAAAAATCCTAAGTTTATTACCGAAATAGGTTTCACATCCAGAACTGGATATTGATGTTTTGGAACAACTTCACCATTATAGTGTATATCTGAATTTTTTCGCTGTACAAATTCTGGTTCACCTTTGGGCGATTGCACCTTCAATAAATATTTGTGTCTTTTTCTTAAAAATCTGTAATCAGAACAAAAGGAAAATTAGAAAGAAAAAACGAGCCAGGTTTTATGTTACTACTGCTTGTAGAAAACATCAAAAATCCATCCAAGGAAAAGAAGAAGATTATACCGGACTTCAGCCAAAAGGGTTTCTCTATTCACTGTTGCATTCTGCAATCTTTTCTTCTTTGAAACGAATTCCTATTAAAAATTGACAACAAACAGTTGACAAAAAAACTACATAAAATATATGATACAAAAATTTAAAAAAAAAAAAAAAAACATCAAATAATGCCTGATATTTTGACCATATTCCCACTAATTTATCTAGTTGTCAAAACAAAATCATATCGTAGCCAAGCCAAATTTGATTACCGATTACTGAGTAAATTTTATTCTATCCATAAAATTTCTGGCGTGATGATAAACCCATAGCCTCCGGAAATATGCAGACATGGATATAGGAGTTATTATTTAAAGTAGCCGTTTTTAACGATGGACAATGTTATGACTGGATACGGAACATCTGGGAACATGGGTAGTTCAGATTAGTTTATAGCAGTTTTAATAGTTATGTCTTATTTGTACCTATCAAAAAAAAAAAAAATAGTTATGTCTTATTTGTGTGGCAGTTTCCTTCTAAGTAGTGTATACATGTAAATGGCAGTGTGATGAAGAGGCAGATCAGGAATTATCTTTGTCTTGTGGTTTCCTTCGCACCCAAAGTGAAGAATTGTGTGGTCTACTCCCCACCCTAAGTGGAGATTTATCCTAATATAAATTCTTATTTGGTTGTGTACAATCTGGGACCTATCATTGGTATGAGAGATGGGTACTAACAAAGAACGTATCAAGAAATTGGAGATTGATGTTCAAACAGTCCGTGACGGGGTGTGGCGTTTGGAGCACAAGAAGTTAGCCGATATTGACACTTCTCTGAAAGAGATCATGAGCTTCTTGGCTACACTGAAGCCTCATGACCTGTCTGGAGGAGTGTAAGGAGAAGAGCTCCATGTTGTCGGGAGCATCAACGTTGGAGGACTCAATGGCTACAGTTGCAGCTCTGAGATTTACCAAGATGGACTTTCCTCGGTTTACGGTAGATGATCCTACTGAAAGGCTTAACAAAGTTGAACAATTTTTCAAGTTTCAAGGAACCTCTCCAAACCAGCGGGTGTCCTGGCATCATTCCATTTGGAAGGTGAGGCAAACCGATGGTGGCAGTGGACTTCGAAGAATGCTGCAAGAGACAGGAGAACCACTAACATGGGAGGTGTTTGAGAATGAGCTTATCGCCAGATTCGGTCCTACAAAGTATGAGAATTTTGATGAGGCGTTGGCACGAGTCAAACAACAAGGATCTTTATGGGATTATCGATGAGAGTTTGAACGACGGGCAAACTGAGTTGAAGGATGGCCACAGGATGCTTTAGTTGGGACCTTCCTTGCAAGGTTAAAGGATGAGATTGCCGATGAAGTTAAAATGTTCAATCCATGTACATTGAAGGAAACAATCGGAATTTCTAGGATGAGAGATTCTTATTACTTATAAAAAAATTTCTAGGATGAGAGATCACAGGATATCATGTAATAAGAAAACAGATAAAATAGAGATGGCTCCACCCAAACCACAGTTACAAAACCCCTTGCTGAAAGCAACTTCAGGGACAGCAATGAAAAGCTCTCTTGGGAGGAAATGCAGTGTAGGTGGGAACAAGGTTTGTGCCTTAATTGTAATGAGAGATTTACTCCAGGGCATCGCTGCAACGCAGCACAAGCCTTTCTCATCGAAGGACCACCACAATGGGAGCATGAAGTGGCAGTTAAAGAAGAGATTGATAACTCAGACTACAAAGAAAATATTACTCTTAAACCTTGGGGACAAGATTCCGGTGGAGGGGAAGGCAGATGATAGAAACCGTAGCCTCTGGAAATATGCAGATGTGGAGATAGGAGTTATTATGTAAAGTAGCCATTTTAAAGGATGGACAAGGTTATGGCTGATATGGAACATCTGGGAACATGGGTAGTTCAGATTAGTTTATAGCAGTTATTAATAGTTTTTTTTTATAAACAGTTATTAATAGTTATGTCTTTTTTTTTGGATAAGAAAGTTATGTCTTATGTTTACTTGTAGTAATCATTATATAACGTGTACTGGTGGTTATTTGTGTGGCAGTTTCCTTCTAAGTAGTGTATATATGTAAATGGCAGTGTGAGGAAGAGGCAGATCAGGAATTATCTTTGTCTTGTCGTCTCCTTCACACCCGAAGTGAAGAATTGTGTGGTCTACTCCCACCCTAAGTGGAGATTTATCCTAAGATAAATTCTTATTTGGTTGTGTACAATCTGGGACCTATCACGTGATTGAGGTCACTGTGGTCATAAAAGATTGCGTGGTCAGAAACCAACCAGAAAAATTTTTTTATTTATTTATTTTTATTTTTATGTCGAGGACCTCTCCGAGGTAGAGCCTTTTGGACTCACTCTTGTAGAGTAAACTCCAGTCGCACCGTTCAGAAGTTTCTTTATATAGAACTGGTTAAATCGCTGACTTTTCACCAGGAATGTGACCCTAAAAGATTGTTTGCACCATGAAATGTTAAACTTTAGACCTTGAATGGAGTGATTATCCAAGACCAAGGCCTTCACCACCATAAACAAAAATTTTTGTCTTCTTTCACACGCACTCAGAAACCAACCAGAGGCTAAGCCGCCAGAGAACCATCATAAGTATAATTACAAATTACAAGAACAACAGGGGGACTTCAATTGAATTAAAAAAAGACGTTGAATTTAAAGACATATATACCATAAGGACTCACACCCAGATAATAATCAATGTAAAAAAAACCATAAAAATAGAGAATGTGGTTAATTGAAGATAAAATACTAACCTTTTGCAGTTCCAAGTACTCCTGCAATAAAGTTTGATATTTCAGGTTAACCCTAGCCTCTTCATTGATAGGATGAGATTGATAAGGATCCATAGAGACGACCCTTTTCATCTTAGTCTTCAACATTGCGCTCTCAATGAATACAAATGAAAACCCCTTTCGCCCTTTACTCCAAAATTGCGTCTTTAAATACGATCCTAAAACCGGTAGTCAGGGAATAGACGAGTCCTATTCGAATTGGGAATTTTAGAGATATAAAGGTCAAGACTGAAGATTGATAAGAACCCACCAAAACCACAATTCCAAGACCAAACGAAACTGCAAAGTAAAAGCTCACCTAATAGGAGTAGGAAAAGATGATTTGAGATTATAGAGAGAGAAAGAAAGGGGATATAATACCAATAATAACAATAAAAAGGTAATTTTAGAGAGAGGTTGCTCTGTGTATCTTGGTTTGGCTCTCTTTCCGCAGAGTCCTTGAATGTAAGAACCCAAAAAGGCCCATGAAGGTTGGAGATAGAAGGGGAGGAACGAGTGACGAAGATGGGATTCGCAGAAGGGCATTTGTGGCAAGTAGAGTTTGTCTTTGGGAGAGCGCTGTGGTTGGAGGACAATAGAAGACATATCTTTCTTTCCTTCTTCCCGTCCTACCAATTCTATCTTTCTTTTTTTTCCTTTTTTCCTTCTCTACAAATTTTGGTCCAGCTGGGTCATTCTTAGAGAGAGAGGGTCTGTTTGTGTAGACTGTAATGTAAAAAGACATTTATGTAGCCTGTTTGGAAGGTTCGGGTATGGCATGAGAGAGACAGAGAGAGGGAATAGGGTGGTGAAGAAAGGGCAGGAGATGAATGGCTGCTGTTTGCTGCTGATTGCAGTTTTAGCCCAGGACTACTTTACTTGCCTTGGAAGTTGGAACGGTAATAAGAGGAGGAGTTGAAATTACCAATACACCCCTGTTACATTTTCAGGCTTACAATTACAGACATGTAGAAAAGAACAACTACTAATGAAGTCTGATCCAAAAAATAAATACCATCTTAAAATACTATCGTGGGTTAAAAATAAAATACGTACAGGATTCCTTTTACCGAATCCAATACTTTGTACTGAAAATACCAATGTGCTTTGGACCGTTGGATGAGCTCAAACAGCCTTGTTTGTTTTCAGATACAAGAGGAAATAAAATAAATTGAGATTAAAATTAAAAATGGAATAAAATATTATTAAAATGTATTATTTTTATATTAAAATTTGAAAAAATTAAATTATTTATTTTATTTTTATATTGGATTTGAAAAAATTAAATTATTTATTTTATTTTATATGAAAATTTGAAAATATTATAATGATTAAAATGAGATTAGAGTTTACTGAAAATAAACAAGGTTATCAATGGTTACATTTGGTTTAAAAATAGATAAATTCTTTTCTTACAAGTAGACTGGTTTATCTCTTTTGGGGTAGGGCTTAAAAATTGGGTGTACCAATTATTTCCTTTGGTCCAACCAAACAAAATCATATTGATTTGTAGCCATATGCTTATATGATGTTTTTTTCCTCTGTCCTTTGTATTTAAATACCACCTTTTAGGTTGGAAAAAAACCGTCTTTTTCGATGCCATTTTTTCAAAACGGAGAAAGATATGAAACACTTCTGATTTCTTTATCCCAAGTAAGTCCAGTGCGTGAGATGGGGGAGAAGGAAAGCAGAGGTGCATAAATTATAATTGGTAGGCAAACAGACGGTGGGAATGCGCACCTGCTGTAATTCCCACGAAACACCTTGCAATCAACATGCGGATTGTTATGAAACTATACATTTTTTATTCAAGTTTGTGGCATCGAAAAATTCTCAAAACTAAACAAGCACATCGATTACACCCATTTTTCTTAATAATTGATCCCAATATCTTCTAACAAAGCCATCTACAGTTAAATACCTGAGAGCCCATAATTTCAAGAAAATAGGGATTCTCTCGTTTTCTTCTGGTGAAAGTTATCCAGTATAGGATCTAATTTGTGGCTACATTGCAGCAACTATTTTGATTTGCCTTCCTCAATTTCTGATTCAGGATCAGCTAGTTTGGATGGTGAGGATTGGTCATTAGCAGATGCTGTGGGCAGAATGGGTTTCTTGAATTGCACCAAGATCATGGTCATGTTGTCGCATCCCTCGCCTATGGCTGTTGATGGTGCCAAACACTTATCGAGCACTCTCTCACACACCAGAGAGAGCTTGCTTTCCTGCATGATTTACAATGTTTATAGTCAAACAGGACGCAGTACTTTTTAAGACATACAGCTCCATCAGATCAAACAATATGCATGACCTTAACCAGCCAAATATATAGTATTCCCTACTAGCTATCGAATTGCATTTTTATTCAGGTACCACACAAATTAACCCCATCAAAGTTCTCCCAGAGCAAGATCCTGGTAGAGGTGATTTGTCTGGATTTTGGATAAAAAAAGATATAAAGCAAGCAATGTGTGTTCTAGAAATAGTAATAATAATAATAATAACAATAAAACCAGAGTAACAAATTACTAAAATGAGAGGGCTAGATACCCATGCACTCACCAAGGTTAGTTGTTCATGAACAAAATCAACCAGTTGCTGGCTCGACATGCAATCCCTGAAAGCAATTAACAGAGACAGTAATCTCCATATAAAGATTCAAAATCACATACCAAGGAGTTATAAGGGTGATGACAGTTAATTACATAATGAAACTCACTAGGAGGACAAATATATCAATAATACTAGTTTATAGTAACAAACAAGAGTATAGTATTTCTTATATTGATTAAAGGTTTTCTATTGGGTGTCCTTGCGTGACAAACAGAACAAAAGAATGCTCAATAGGAATGTGTCACCCAAAGTCACATCAAACTCCCCTGCACAAAATGGTGCCATTCAACATCTCCATACTTCCATTTTAATCAGAACAGGCTACCTTGCTCTCTAGTTTCCACAAAGAAAGAGAAACAATTCTCACATTGGTTGAGAAGACACTGAATCTTACTTCTTATTAGCTTTAAACCTTTACCAGGGGAGACAACATGAAAGAAAGAAAATACGTAGGTTACTGCAGTAAAACATGATCTTTTTTACTCAATATGACCACTTGGAAAAGGATACACTAAATTGTACGGAGAAGGGATTTCATGAGATTTGGGGCGGCTTTGGTGAAGAAATACCTATGTACTTCTACCTCTGATGTTCCCTGATGCAGCTTGGCTTTGCAACCATTCTTTGCATCTTCTATCCAAGTAGACCACAGGTACAATTCATAGAAGTTTGAAGGTAAAGGTACATTTTGTAGAAGTTTGAAGGTTAAGTAAATTTAATTGAACAATCAAGTTTCTTAAAGATCCCCTTCATCAGTGCAATTCCATGTTTGGTTTGGCAGAACGTAATTTGACAGTTGAACATCTCCGATAGAACGGACTCACGAGTAACGAGTAGAAAACCTCATTTACATTGAAATCATCTGTTGCTGCATTAACCAACTACATAGTTTTTAGAGGAGCATGTCTAGCACAATTCTTGATTGCTTGAATGCTATATGTCCACATTAGGAATATTCCTCATACCTCATGTTATATTCTCTGAAATAGTAATATGTTGAAATTAAGAGCAGGATCGAACATATGTTGGGATATTAATACCAATTGTTATAGCCTGTCCAGTTAAAACAACTTGAGATTTCCCAACAGCCGTTGATTGCAAAATTTATTGATATGGATTGGATGCACATAGCTCCACAGTTATCTACATTTGTAACAGCCAAAGTAAAGCTTCCTTCCGATCTTAACATCCAGTAAGGGGCAACCAATTAAGATGTAAAATCTTGTTTGATGGAAGGATGCAAAATCTTATAACTAGGTGTTTTCTTTTGTATACTTCTTGTGTACTCAAGAAAGTTAGGTAACAGCCCTAATGGGTCATTTGAAGGCAGCTGAACGAGAGCCCCTGCAGAAACATCAATCTTTATTTGACATTTTGTGTTGATCAGGCTAGCTATGCATGTCTTGTCACTCATGGTAATAACTTTATTCTATATGCATACAATTCTTGCAATAAAAAAACTGTGGAAATATGCAATCTTGTTCAATAGAAGGATTGTATGATGCACCTTGCACTTGCAATCAAACAAGAGTGTATGAAAACCAAAGCCGCAATGAAATCTAGCATACCAAAACCACAATTGAAATGACATACACCTCATTAAAAGACACTCCATTTCTTTAAACAAGATGAGCTTAAATTCATTATATTAGCTTTCAGGTTTAAATGGTTTGAAAGAATGAAAGCACTCTAGGCTTGGTAAGTCTTATTCCATCATAATAAGCCAAAGCGTAAAGGAAAATAAAAGAATGCTTACCAGATGCCATCACATGCTAACACGATAAAATCATCATCATCCCAAAGCTCAACCTTCAGAGAACAAGTAATTACATATCAATGTCAAGAAAAATTCAATCTTGACAGAGAAATAGATGTTAAAGTATCTATACAAAATGTTTGGAGATTGTAAATTTTAGAACCCAAGATTTTATCACATAAGCACATCATATAAATACCAATTTTTCAAATTACCACAAGAATATACATACAGCGTTTATATCTGGATTAGCAGTTACAATTTGCTTTTCAGCAGGCAAAAATTTATTTTGCTTGAATTCCATGTCACCTGCAGTAAATGGAACCTAATCAAATTCTGGAAAATAGACAAAAAAAGTTTCCCTCTCCCCTAACAGCCATGTAACGTATACCGATATATTTACACACAGGTAATTCACAAAAACAATAGCTCTAGGCCTGTACCTAAAAGAATCTAACTGCCTACATAGAGGAAGCTCCAGAGAACATGTCCACAAGTTTTGTGTTTTCAATTGAGCTCAAATAATAAAGGCGAACCACAAGCCAGCAGCTCAATAACTTAAAAGAGTAAAAAAGATTTTAAAAAATAAATAGAATTTCAAAATCTGGTTTTAAGAGGTTCACATGCATGTAGCCAAGATACCTATAGCTCGAGCGAGATTTAAACTGCCATTGACTCGTCCTGCATGTATAAAACCACCAGCCTTTAAAATCCTTTCCTTCTCAACTTCAAGATCAGGTTTGTGATCCCTAGACAAATTGTATGCCTGTAAAAGAGAAGCCCAGTAAAAAGGAGAGAGAGAGAGAGAGAGAGAGAGAGAGAGAGAGAGAGAGAGAGAGAGAGAGAGAGAGACGCCACATAAACAGCCAGTAAAGTAAAGTCTAAACCGGATATTTTTATTGGGATCTGCTCCAGTATTAGCTTATGTACTGTGTCCATAATTTTGAATTAATTTGGGCAAACATCAAGTTTAGTCTCAGCATGCCTGTAGAGTGAGTCCCAGAGGACTGTTATGTTTCCAAATCTAAGAAATGAGTTGTTCTACGGACTTTTCTATGGATCTTTAAGCCCCATTAAGGATAAAATCTTGTGCTTCAAGTGATATTTTCGTGCAACCGGGGGAGAGAACCCATCAATTGAATGGAGAATAAGCTGATTTAATTTTACTTGAAAGGGAGGTTTACTGATGGGCTCCATAATATGGGGAGTTGACTTATGATTACTCCTACCCACGAGAGAATAAAGCTAAATTGTTTTACCCATTACCATACAAAGTGGACAGCATCTTTAACAGCTAAAGCTTATCAAAATAAAATAATAATACTTATCAACAATCAGCAACATGTATACTAAAGAACTCCAGTAATTTAAAAGTTACCTGACCCTTTCTAGATATCACACAACGAGAATCACCAGCATTTGCAACAAGAAGTTGGTTGTTTCTAATAATTGCAACACAGGCCGTGCTCCCAGAAGTCGGTCCAGAAAAGTCAGAATGAGGCCCCTGGCAACAATAAGTTCTCTCTTTAAAACTCGTTTCCTAAAGACTCGAAAAACAAGATTGCAGTTTATGATTGCTCCAGAGAATTACCATTCAGGAAACACGCGCTCGTTCGAACTTTGGAGGCTCAAAGGTCTATTTGAAACTCATATAATGGTCAAAGTCAAAGTGTACTCAGTACTGTCATTTATTTATTTATGGAAAACTGTTGTCACTTTTATGAACCAGCATTGTTGACGTCACTTACATTTCATACCTAGGCGTGATGGATTCTGAATGTATGTGTTTGTTCATAATGCGCACACATGGAATAAAATTCTTAAATTATGACATTAATCCATTATCAAGTCTAAAAGAAACATCAAAGCCTCCAAAGTTTCTATTGACCGATTTCACTTTAAGGTTGGCCTGTCTTATGCAGTGATCCAAGAACAAAACTGGTATACCATGCCTAACATTTTTTTTCCTCAACCTTGCACTAGTGCCACTTACCCAGTGACCCAAGCATTGACTAAACAAAATAGCAATATCAGATCAAGCAGATCAGTGTTGACAGTATATAAGGAGAATAACTTTATCTCGTTTTCACCCTACCTCCTCAAAAGCCCAATCATCAACCTGTTCATTGCTATCACTGCTCCTTGGAGACCAAATCAACCCTTCTATCATGCCAGTAAACTTGTTTATTTTATCACCCAAAACAGCTAATTCCCTCCAGCCCCTTTGTCCGCGCATCATTTCATCCATTCTGCAAAACCAAAACATCAAGAGCTGGAACCACGAAGAGACTGTACGTGTAAACTCAGGGGATGCTTGAGGAATGAGATGAGATGAAAAATCTGTGAATACTAGTGAAATGGTTTGTGAATAGTAGTGAAAATGTTTAAGTTCTGATAATTTATGGGATTTTGGGAAAGGAGAGAGAAAAGTTGAATAAAAATATTGTTATAATATAATTTTTTCATATTATTTTTGTTTTGGGATTTGAAAAAAAGTTGAATTGTTTTTTGTATTTTGATTGGAAGTTTGGAAACGTTGCAATAATTAGGTAATGATTACATAAAAAAGTTAAAGATTTAAAATTGAAAAGTGTTTCAATTTGAATAATGTTTGAGAAGGAAATGAAATGAAATGAAATGAGATGGGATGAGATGAGATGAGACGAGATGATCCCATCTTCCAAACAAACCCTTAGCATGGTTGACAAAAGAAACATAAATGCACAAACCAGTTGAAAGCCACTCGTAAATGAGCTAATAATGGGATATATAACAGCCTATCCCTCAAGCCATGAAGCATTAACTCCCCATCACAAAAGCAACGCAATACTATAACCACTGCCTTCATGCATGAATATGCATTCGATAACACATACTAACATATACACACTAGTGTGTGTGCAGACAAGAATAGATATAGCAGGTATCCATACATAACCTTTTTGCAAAAGAAAAAAAAACGATGCCACTAAAAGTTTTTGGTGTATACACATGTCAGGAGTAGAGTTTTTGGTATGTTTATTACTAAGCAGAACAGCAGCTTTTGAAACAGCATCCAGCACCAATGTAGATCCTTATTATAAATGTGATCACATCAATCACAAGAAAGTGATGAGAAAAAAGGGGATTATCCAGAAATAAAATTGTTTAACCTGAAAAAGGCTTTCTTAACCGAGGTTCCTATATCTCCAGCAGCATATGCATCACTCTTGAGCACCTGTTGGTGAAGATACTTAGCACAGAACTTTGCAACCACCTTGCCTGCAAAGCTATTGGGTTTACATTAGTATAATTATCTTAGTTGTAACAAAAAGATGAGGCACGTATTTAATTAAGAACAGAGGGGATTCAGCCTTTGTGCTGGGTATTTATCTAACATATAATACACAATTTCAATTTCATCTGGGAAAAAAGAATCTAAGTATATAAGAGCTATTTCTGTAAATGTTGAATTAAGACTATTTTGTGTAAGCCCCCACAACAAAATGCTAATCAAGAAACCCTTCCCTCAACTGCACAGAAATCAGGAACACTAAGTTAGAGCAGAGGAGAGGCAAATTATAAACAGGGTTTAAAATCCATTTCTTTTATCTTAATCATAAGCAGCCTATGGACAAAAGAAACACCAGAGAATCTAATCTTTAAATGATGCAGGTAAATGAGTCTACTTCTAATGACAATCAATTTTGAGCAGAATGACAGACAACCTTCATCCTTCTAAGATGCACTATAATTTTCCAGCATGCTTAAAGATTCATGCCATGTGGTAAAATCAATCCCTGTTGACCAAAGCATTGGAATAAGACTTGCTTCTTAGAACCGCACAAAAACTTTCTGTTTTTGTGTATGGGATATAAAAAAGTTATAGGGATACTAGCAGGATTAGATCCTAGGCATTGCCCACACCTCCCAAACGGTTTGTGGAAGGCTAATCAAACATAAAGTATAAGCTAGAAGAATCTACAGATAGATGAACTGCCAATTTCACATGCACCTCTTGAACTTTTGTGATACCCCATTCTGATAAGTGATAAGGGTAGGTGATATATGAGATCTCACTTTACTGGAGAATGAGAAGTTCTTACTCTTTATCATATTCAAACGAGGCTCCAATTGTATCATTAACTAGTCTTTTTGAAGTATAGATCATGTGGTTTGAGCCTTTCATTGAAATGTTACAAATGACATCAGAGCCTATACCAACGAAAAAATGTGGGACTTGAGCCGTGCCACCTATAACAGAGATTGTGATACCATTTGTAAGTGGGGGAGATTGTGATACGCTATCCTGATAAGTGATAAGGGTGGGTAGTGTATGGAATCCCACATTGCTTGGAAATGAGAAGTTCTTGCTCTTTATAATGTTTTAATGAGACTTCAATTGTATCATTGACTAGTCATTTTGAAGTATAGGTCATGTGATTTGGACCTTTCATTGGGGCGTTAAACCTTTGCTAGAAGCTAACACATGCACACATGCAAATTTCATGGGAAGTTCATAACTAGAGAAATCAAATCAAGTTCAGAGATGATTTCTAAGACTTTGAAATGGACACTTGCAAGTAAAGTTTTTTAATGAATACACAGAATGGAACTAACACGTGCACACATGCAAATTTCATGGGAAGTTCATAACTAGAGAAATCAAATCAAGTTCAGAGATGATTTCTAAGACTTTGAAATGGACACTTGCAAGTAAAGTTTTTTAATGAATACACAGAATGGAACTAATTGAGCAACCATTATTAGAGCAGTAGAAGCTTGGAAATATTGAATATATTTACGAAAAGATAAAGTTTCACCATAACAACCAATCCGCATGATTAATGCATATAGAAGTTTAATCCTTTTTTTTTATTGGATAAGTAAAGTTTAATCCAATTATACGCAAGCACACTGTAGGCCTCAGAAAATGTAACTAAATAGAAGCAGATTGGATCTGACAGAACTCCCTTCTCATAATTTTGTAACATAAGCAATCACCCCTCGGATTTATCTATCAAGTTATATGATTCCAAACGACAGAATGAGCAATGACTGGAAAGCTACAGAAAGATAAATCAACAATGATGCCAAACGAAGAAATCCCTATTACATGAGCCAAAATATATAGATGCAAATATCTGAACCTGACAATTCTTACCTCCGTGACCATCAAAAACACCAAAGAACGAAGTAGACGGATCGAGATCAGGATTTGCAGTATGCTGACAAAAGCAATAAAAATATCAATGAACAGCATATTAATGATTTTATAAAAAAATATAATCTAGGTTAAACAGATATAATCAGATAAGTCCAGAAAATGCTAAATCAAGGGAGACCAATAAGTCATTATTTGTGATGTTCCGCATTCCTAAAGAAGCAACTCCATATACCAAAGACATTGTTATAAGAAAACATTAAACCGCTATTAAAAGTGAAAATACTTTAAACTATACTGATGTTTGTTGAAAGCGTGCATAATCAAAGAAAACTATCCATGTTGTATGCTCTTTTTGGATAAGTATATATATGTTGTATGTACTAGATAAACTGTAGTAAGTGAGGCACAAAAATATTTTCACTAATTACTCACAGCATCCTCCATGGTTGCACGCCAGCCTTGCATGGATGATAAACCAAATCTAAGCCGATCATTCTCCCCATCTTCAGAGAACTTTTCGGTTTTGGGAGTGCTGAGATATACACCCATATCTGTCTTAAACCATACAAAACCCAATTAAAAACCTTTGCATTGGCTTGTGTGGATAATTATTAAGTTTATTAACAAAATCTTAATAAAAAAATGCGTCATTTCAAACCACAAAATATACCATGTAAGACCATAAGTCCCTACCACAAATCAGCAACATCAATGTCTCTGACTACAAGATGAGCGTAAATGGTAATATTATGTTCGGTTGCGGGGGGAAATGCATGGGAACAGATAAAAGCGGAAAAAAAGTACAAGAAATTCTGAATCAGCCAACAGAACGACTTGTCACTTTTTGGAAATGGTAAAACAGATGAAACATAAGATTCAACTTCTTTCGTAGTTCTTTACTGCTTTCCCTGTTACCTTAGCAAGCAACCAAGAACTACGTCATCCATACATCGAATACAAACTGCAGGATTAACAGGATGAGATCACACCCACATCATTAAACCCGATCCAGCATCGAACTGTGTCCAAAACGCGTTATTTGAAACAACTAATTGGCTTTCATTGGAAACAGAAAAATTGGATCAGAGCTCGGAGGAACCTCACATATCATTTCAGAATCCAATTATTGATTGTATACATAAAAGAAAAAAAAGAAAACCATACCACGTTATTTGAAACAACTATTTGGCTTTCATTATTAAAAAAAAAAAATTATCAGAGTTTGGAAGAACCTCACATATCATTGCAGAATCTAATTATTGATTGTAACCATAAAATGACAAAAAAACGAAAGAGAAGAAAACCATACTCAAGATTTACAAAAATGTATGCAAGGTGCAGAAGCTGATTTCAAATTTGGATCACTCAACGATAACACTACATCGTAACAATTGCAGAGAAAAGTGACTAAAATGGAGTAAAGATTAGCTAAAATTGCGTCCGTACAGAGTTGGAGAAGAGGACCTATGAAGGAGGCTTCTTTTGAAGAGTTCAGAACGACCCACCAAAACTTTCGGGGAATCCAAGGAAAAAAGTACAGGACTTGGCGAGAGGCTCAATGAACGGAATTTCCACTGTTCAAAAGGGAGACTCAGATATGAACAGAGATGAGGGAAGAGAGAAGACTTTTTAGAGGACTCGACGGTGATCTTATGAAGTTTAGGGAATGGATCAGTGACTGTTGTTGGACTAGGCCAATATTTTCAATCCTGTCTCTCTCTCTACCCAGCTGTCCTGTATCATCCTCTCTCTCACACACATTATATCCAATTAATTTATTGGGTCGGGTGCATTTTTTAACGCCATAGTCACAGAGATATCTTTAATATCCTCCTAAACTATAGTATTTGCAATAAACAACCCAATTTACAATATTACCCGGTCATTCATTCTATTCGTGAACACACTAGTAAAACACGTGTTTGCCTTGTGAACGTAACTAAGAACGCATTTATTCTCTACTCAGGCGCTCAATACCCTCAAACGTCTTGGGCTGTCGAATGCACTCCATCTTTATCGGGCAATCCATCAAACAATTAGCGAGCATACACGTGGCTCTTGCAAATGTTCAGATCTCTTGTCTTTGTATTTTCTTTTACCACATGGCACGTGCAAGAAGTTCTGATACACGAATAAAGGCATTAAATAACCGTCAAACTGCCATATTCTGAAAACAACGTTGGATGGGAATATTCATTTGCAGCCAAATGCCCAAATCAGTAAGCAATAGCATATGGCCATTTGAATTTTCTTCGAACATGCTGTATGCAATTCAGCATTTAGATTAATACCTTTGAAGCAGAGTTCGGACAGCAGAATTATCATGTATCGACGTAGAACTATCCACTTGGAAGTTGAAACAACAGTAAGTTGTTAAAATATAGGGCCGGCCGCCTGCCTACTCCAATTAGGGAACCAGCTCCCATCATTTTCAACCTCGATATCATTTATTTTGACACCATGAAAGACTTACCAGATCGATCGGCAAAAACAGAAGGAAAAAAAAACATATATATATATATATAGATCAGGTTTAATAAATTATGAAATATTGAATTACAGTGCAGCAAGAATTAATTTAAGAGGAAGAAATTAAAAAAGTGCACCGATATATGCATGCAAGTCAAGAGTTAGGCGGGTACTGTTCCTTTCTACTTCATCATCGCTCTACTCGAAAACAGCATGAAATTAGAGAATGCGACGGCAAGAAAAAGGAGAAAAAGGGAAAGCTTGTGCATGCATGCATGGACGTGACGCATCATGTCCTCCCTCCAATGCATCATGTTCATCTAATAAAATCCTAAACAGGAATTAAGATGAATGTCCCCAACGTACAAGACGTGTAATTATGATCACCCTTTAAAATTTTGTTAGATATAAATTTTGTTACAGAATTAGTTGATGATGTGGCGAATTAAGAGAATTCCATCCATGTAAACACCAATGACATGGCAAGATTTTATCTTCTCAGTGATATGAATATCCATGTTATACTTAAAAACAATGAATTAAATAAATTAATTTGAGTAAAGTCTTTGGCTAACAATGAATTCCAAAAGAAGAACAGAAGGGACCACGTGTAGCCACAACTTCCACCGAAAATGGCCACCTTTGGCTCTCTAGTCTTTAAGAGACGAGTCCACGATTCACATTCAACTGGCAACCTTCTTTCCGTGCTCCAACTCTAGAGACATCCTAGTTCCGAAACAAACGAAAATGGCTGCCATGCCTTTGTCTGCTTCTTTACATGGTTTTTCTCGAACCAAAATGACTCCAAGTTCTTATTCTCTACGGCCTTCAATGGCTTTCTCGATCCCATCCATCAAAACCGCACTCGGGTCCTCCAAATCAGCCATTTTTCAACACGGGATCTCTTTGCAACCGTCAATTTTTCCCGGGGTTCTGCAATCTCGTTCGTTCAACGTAAACGCCAGAGCGGCTACCGAGAAGAGTATCTACGATTTCACTGTCAAAGTAATTGTTTTAGGGAAGAACCCCTTCTTTTGTCCTCCTTTTGATTCTTTTTTCGTCTCGCTTAGCTGTAAAACTGTCGGTTACTGTTCACATTTCGACTCTTGCGTATTTATTTATTTTTTAAGTGATGAGGTGTGGGCACTGGGTGTTAGATGAGTGATATAACACCCGAGTGTATTCTTGTGGTATATTTTGTTCGTGTATATATGGGACTTTCCAGCATCTAATTGGACGTGACATAGGAAAAGAACCAAAATTTATGAACTGGCAAGTGGAAACTCTGTCCTGTATTTTGGCCTTTTTTTTCAAAAACTGGACAATTTTTTTGATCGGAAAAACTTGAACAATTAAGATGAAAACGGCCAAATTTATGGCCGATTCGTGGTGAAGTGAAAGTCTAGTTGATTTTCATTGGTATATATGAATTCCCGTGTGAATTGGCATCTAAAGACGTGAAGCGAATTCAATTTTATGTACAGACACGTGTTTTCTTCTAGTTTTAAGTTCAGGGCAACTGAATTTGGGGAGGAACGTGGAAATATGTATAATATTTTGTGCTAATGTGTGGAGGTTGTTGATGCAGGATATTGACCAGAACGATGTTTCTCTTAGCAAGTTTAAGGGCAAGGTTCTCTTGATCGTTAATGTTGCTTCAAAATGGTATCCACGCCTCAATCATGATTTGCAACTCTGTTTACTTGTGTTTGAGCCGATGTTTAACCTTTCTTTGTTCAAATCACAGTGGTTTGGCGACTGCAAATTACTCGGAACTGTCCGACATATATGAGAAGTACAAAACTCAAGGTATTATATAGTAAATGGAGGGTAGTGCCTGGATTTTGTTTGTTTGTAATTTTAGGATCTATGACACTTGCACAAAAAGAACTGTGATTAATGTCTGGCTGTGTACTTTTCATAAAATTTTCCCTACTGTTTCCATATGATGTAATTGAAAAAAAAAATAGTGGTCTCTTGAGTATGGAAACGGGGACTCTAAAGTTTGTATACCTTAGTGTTCAAGGATGTGGAGATCAGTCGAACATGCAGTTCGTTTTTGTCTCTCTAATTGTCTTAGAAATATCGTAACAGATTACAATGCATCATCATACATTGTTTCCTTGCTGCGGTGGTTTGGTTCATGCACTGCACATATCATAAAATTGCTAGTATATAATTTATTCAGAGTCTAACGAATGATCCAGAAGAGACAAAAAATGTGGAAATTTTGATTGCCTTTCCCACACACTGCCACCTACATAGACATGCATATATGTATCTACATACGTGCACACACACACACACAGAAACACACACACATATATAGATACATGTACATATTTAAAGCGTCCGAAAAGTCCTGGAAAAATTCACATGACTTATTGTTGGTTGTTGATAAATCCCCATAATGTTTCTTTCACATGCTGGGAAGATATTGTTTTCTGTTTGTTTTTTTTTTTTTTTTTTTTGGTGATAGGTGAAAGAGGTTTTATTGATCCATGTAAATAAGCAAAGCCAGGGTATCTTAAATATGTTAGTTCTAAATTGTTTTCTGATTGCAGGACTTGAGATTCTAGCTTTCCCTTGCAATCAGTTTGGGGGGCAAGAACCAGGATCAAACCCAGAAATCAAGCAGTTTGCATGTACAAGGTTTAAAGCAGAATATCCAATTTTCGATAAGGTGTGTTGAATACTTTTTTCTTCTGTACATAATTTGGTTGGCAGGGAATGGTACTCAAGCACTTAGCGTTCCTGAAATCAACAGGTTGATGTCAATGGGCCAAATACAGCTCCAGTCTACCAGTTCCTGAAATCAAGTGCTGGAGGATTTTTAGGTGATCTTGTCAAGTGGAACTTTGAGAAGTTCCTAGTGGACAAAAATGGTCAAGTTGTTGAAAGATATCCGCCAACAACCTCGCCTTTTCAAATTGAGGTATTCCTTTTATTGTGCAGCCAGTTCTGGAGTTTTGGAAGTTCCTTGATATTAAATACTAGTTGAATTAAAAGATTCAACAGTTACAAATTATTGGCAACATTCATGAGTACCTACACAAACTTGGACATGTAATCATTATAAAAATAATTGTTTTTGGATAACTCCTATGGCGAAGTCAGACAAAATGTCTTTATAATACAGGAATGAGATACAAAGTGAAAAGTTTTCAAAGTACGTGTATGTTAACATAAGTGCACTTTACAATCTGTTCTACACCGTTTTCTATTGATGCGTGCACGACTAAGTTAAATAAATAGGCATGTGGATCTAATGGTTTCCTAAATTTACTGGTTGAGAGAAATGTATTACTATTCCTGAAGGCACTAGGGGTTTGGATTTGTTGTTAATTGCAATCCATCTGAAATAAAGGGATTATACCTTTACCCCCTTGAAACTTTTTAGTAAATGGATGAACCTTTTGTTTGAGTCAAGACTTGTGCTTGGCTCTATGTTGTGGTTTAACTGGTATACATTTGGAACTATTAGCAGCTTCATACCCAAGGTTCCCTCCGTTAAGAAGTTTATGATGTTGGTAGTGAACTAAGACTGTGAATGATGCTACTACAAAACTTTGCAAGTTAGTTCACATGTAATTGGGTTTTAAAAAGAGAATCCTAGTTACATGTCATAGGGTTCTAAAAAGAGAATTCACTGCTCATCACTTTATTATTTGGGGGGATTGGGGGCACAACTTTTGTTTGAATTTCAAGGTGGTTAATCTGCAAAGACCAATAAATAAATGATATCATGTGATGATGCTTGTAGCCATTGGATTTTCTGTTTATATTTCTAAGATCAAGTGTTTACCTGTTGACAATGAATTCTTCCGAAACTTTTACCTGCATGCATGTGCATGAGTGTCCTCATACAAATTCTTTACATGTAACAAGCACTGGAAGAAATTACTCTCTGCTTCTCTGATGTGTATTGCTTCAATTATTTCAGAAGGATATCCAACGGCTCCTTGCAGCATCATAGAACTGCGAAGGATCAGCTATGCTGAGGGGAAAAGAATGTTGGGGTATATCTAATGTAGGGGCATATCTATGTAGATCTGGATTACTCGTTACTGAAGCAGACGTAGCTTCTATGCAATTTATGATTCTAAAGTTTCTCCCTTTTTCCCCCTTCCCCACCCCCAATTTTCTGCGCTGGGATTAATAAATTGCTTAATACAGGTCTACAGCAAGAGAGCCTGTGTGTGTGCGTGTCTGGGTTTGTGATTGTGATTGTGATTGTTATTGTTTGTCATAACTTTAGCAGGGAAAATGGGTTGGACCTGCCTTTATGGGAATACTAAAAGATGAAAAGGGAACTTAAATCACATATTAACTACGAGTCATCCCCATATTTTTTTCATTGGGTTGAGATTGAATTTTGCAAGCCATTAACTAATCTTTATGATTGTGGCAAAGTCTTTTAGAAATATATAAAAGCCGGAACAATTGACCGGCATTAAATAGTTGCAGCACCAAACTAACAAGATGGAGGAACATGAAAAGAAAAGGAATTTCAATGATGATTATCAGCCATGCGTCTTGGACGCATTTTTCTTGTTTCCCATGATTATCATAGCCACTTTGACATGCATGCACTGTGAGTTGCCCTGCAAAAGTACATGAAGACCTTCGTACTGACTGAATCATCAAGTAACCATGCAGATCATACCTCTCAATAACTGGGTAACAAATTACGACAAAAGCTGTCGTTATATTATGTGAGCCTTCCTTTCCAGAACTACAATCTTGTATGACAGGCAACTATGGATTTGTGGCCTGTTCGGGAAGTCAAAGCCATGAATTTGTATGACATTTTCGTGTTCAAACCCGCGTGGTCTGTCGTCCAACTCTGGCTTGAAATCCTTACCCCGCGCAAATTGCATCCATCCTTTCCGTTAAATACCAAGAGTTTTGATTTTTGAAGGAAAAATAAATAAACAAATGGCGCATCTCGATACTTTTGGAAATCGAGAAGATTATTGTCCAACCACTGAGCATTATGTATCACGCTAGCTGATGAAGATTTTAAAATATTCAATGCTTTAGAATACACCTTCCCCAGTCGTGTTTGATCGATCTGTATTGCCATATAATAATTTTATAGAACTCTATTGGAAACTATTGTCCTAAACACCACAAAGTCCATACTTTCGAGTTTACGTTTCCGTAGAAACCCAAAAACTTGCTGAAACACCTGGATAGTGGTGGATATATTACCCTCTTGCGTCGCCTTCTCAGATCTGTTTTCCCTCCCATGCCTCAGGCATGGATGCTAATTTAGAAACCGAAAAGCTCGTCAAACAACCTGTCCATCCCTCTCAGCTGTCCCCCAATCAAACTTTAAATCATAATGTTCGTCATTTTCTATTAAATTGCTCAACAAGTACTACTACTCCTGTTCTTTCTATCCTTCTTCAACCTTTTCAATGGCTACAAATGCTCTCTTCCCAGCTAAACGCGAGCTTCGTCCTCGGCATATTTCTCGTTCACGGCCTCAGCCAAGGGTTTTCCGGATCTTACTTCAAAGTAGTCTCTGACTACTACTGGAAAGACGTCCAGAAAATCCAACCCTCAGTGGTACAGCTGTTCTTAGGCCTCTACTACATTCCATGGGTCATAAAGCCAGTTTGGGGCCTCCTCACCGATCTCTTTCCAGTCGGAGGATATCGGCGTCGCCCATATTTTATTTTAGCAGGCGCTCTCGGGACGGTTTCTGCAACAGTGGTTGCACTTGGCGGAAGTATGGCTGTGGTGGTGGCGTTGGGTAGTTTGATAGGCGTAACTGCAGCCATGGCGATCGCAAGCGTGACCATTGACGCTTGTATTGCAAGAAACAGTATCGAGATCCGGTCATTGGCGCCGGACCTCCAGACCCTTTGTGGGTTCTGCTCGTCGGTCGGATCTCTTGTTGGGTATTCCACCAGTGGGTTTTTTGTTCACCATCTTGGAGCTCAGGTCAACTTTCTTTTTCCTTCTTTAAAAAAAATTATACGTCGAACTCTTCTCCCATGCGAGATAAAATATTAGTTGATGTTTAATATAATGCTAATCGAGTTCAAAATATCATGTCCCAACATCATACTTTTAACTCATTACGTAGCCGTTATATTTTTTTTATTTTCTAGCTTTGTATCGTTTTCTCTTGTCTTCTATTTAAGATATTAGATCCGTGACAGCTGCCATCTTATAAATAAATATTTTCAACTACTCATATCAGGACAACTAAAGTACTGTGTAATTCAAGTGATCTTATTTCTATGAACTTGAACTGTTGTTAGAGATCAGTTGCTTCAGTTCATTAAAATGACATATTGTGTTGCCTATGAACAACTGTTTTTGAAATATTCTGATATAACATTTAAATTCTTTATATTGCTCGTAATTCAATCTGTCTATCGTTCTTTGACGTAGGAAGCATTGGGTCTTTTGGCAGTCCCACAAGCCTTAATGATAGTGCTGGGTTTCCTGTTTTACGAAACGAAATCTTCCATCCGTTCTGAGAAGAAGGTTTCCTTCATTCTTCCCCTTTCTTGTACCCTGTAATTTTACTACTTCTGCAGTGCTTATATATGTTTTCTATCATGAAAACTATATATATATATATATATATTCTTTTTTATATGCTTAGGTTACTGATAAAAAATATATACAAAAAAAAAAAAATCCCCATTGCCACTTACGTACGCCATTTTGGTTTGCAAACTGAATCTAGCTACTTTGTGTGTATCTATATATGTCTTCTGAGTTAGGCAGTGGAGAAAGTAGGAGTGGCAATGAAGGGAATGCAGGAAACAATCAGATGCCCCCAGGTGTGGAAGCCAACACTTTACATTTACCTATCTTTGGCTCTCAGTATAAGTACTCATGAAGGGCAGTTTTATTGGTACACTGACCCTAAAGCTGGTCCTGCATTTTCTCAGGTTAATTACCCTCTCTCCCAGATTTCCCCCTAAAGACACATTGACGTCGATGTTTATTAAATATTATCAAGCTAATTTTGCTCTATATATGCATGCAGGAGTTTGTTGGGATTGTCCATGCCTTTGGTGCGTTGGCGTCTGTGGCAGGGGTTCTAATCTATCACAAATTTCTGAAAGACTACCCATTTAGAAAGCTACTGTTTTCGGCTCAGCTACTCTATGCTTCATCCGGTATGCTTGACCTAATTTTCATGCTTAGGTGGAACTTGATTCTTGGAGTTCCGGACTATTTGTTTGTTGTTATGGAGGAATGTGTGTCCAGTACAGTGAGTAAAATTCGATGGATGCCCATGGTCGTGTTGAGCACACAGCTATGCCCTATTGGCATTGAAGGTACATTTTTTGCACTACTGATGTGCATTGATAGCATTGGTACCCTTTCGTCTAAATGGGGAGGAGGAATCGTTCTTCATATATTCCATGTCACAAGGACTAATTTCACAAACTTATGGTTAGTCGTTTTAATTAGAAATATGTTGAGAATGGGAACACTTGCTTTGGTTTTTCTGGTTCCCAATGCTGTTCAGTCAGATAACCTACTTCCATCGGATCTTTTGACAAAGAATTCGACTGAGACCATAGATGACGAGAGCTTGCAACTTGTTTCTATGGAGAAGGAAACACAAGCAGCAAATGGAAGTATTAGTAGAAATAATTGATCTAGCAAAGTAGAATAACGGTTGAAAAACCAGAGCCACAACGAGGATTATTTAAATTGATTAATTTACATATGACATTTTACATATTCTCCTACTGTATAAATAACACCATTATAGCTAGCGCATCATTACTCTTTATCTCTCTCTTTTTTTTTTTACTGAAACTTTTTCACAGCAGTTCACGTCTATTATTACAGCATCTTAATTAAATAAATACACGAGGATACCGTGTTAAGAATAGTGAAATTTGACTTCACAGACAGACACACAGCAGGCCCAGCAACACGCATAGCCGCTTGTGGTTGTCCTTAAAAAGGATTACAAACCAATTAAGCACCAAGATCGGTGGCTTCATGTTTTCGGGTTTTCGAAACACGCAACTCTCCAATCGATTAAGAACTTTACTCGTTCGCCGCTGTAAACAAAGTTCAAATTTTAAATTTGCAACCGGAATCCATCTTGTTAAAACGTAATTAAGCAAAACAGAAGATTTACTCCTTGAGGTTTATTACAGGAAAGGGAAGGAAACCTTCTTTACATAACGACTTGATATAACCGTTTCATGGCAGGCAGTCTGGCCCAACTACATGGAAACTCCTCGTCTCAAAACATTCCACCTTGATTCTCAAAAACCGACCCTGCAAATGGCTTTACTTCGGTCGTCTCCTCCTATCCCTGTCCCTTTCTCTGCCCCTGTCCCTGTCATGGTCATCCCTCTCTCTGCTTCCACTCTTCTCACGGTCCCGCTCCCTCTCCCTCCCTCTCTCGTTTTGAATATCATGAGTTCTATCTCTATCCCTGTCTAATGTGTGTTCCTTTTCCTTGTCTCGATGTGATGATGATTTCCGTGGTGGGCTCTCACTTTGGCTCTGGCTGCGGTGCCTCTTTCTTGAAGAGTCACGGGCATTGTCCCGTCTGTCCCTCCTCTCTGAAGATGTTCTCTCTGCAAGTTGAAAAGTAAAGGAAAAATATCCTATCAACATCAACCCTAAGCATGAACAATCAGAACCTTGAAATTTACCCTGAACGTGTTCTGTGTGCGCAATGCTAAAAGAGGACTACAATTTTCAAGACTATGCATTGTTCAACTACCACATATGGCATTAAGTATATTAAAAACCATACTTAAACACCCTTTAATCATAGCATAAACTGCATAGTCAGTCTAGCAAATACCCATCTTTACAATCAAGCTAAACAAAGACAAAAGTAATAAATTTTAAATTCTCGACGATTTTGAAAGATCTAACATGCAGCATTTGCATTTGGTAAACATGGTCTATCGGGGAGAATCAATCACTGCAGCTTTTGATGCACTGATTAACGCTAGAATCATTCTAGTTAGCTAGTTCGGAAGAAGGAATACAATATTATATATCCATTGCAGCCCCATCATTATTAGTTACACAGGTGCCCATATATTTCTTAAAAGGCAACACAAGATTGTCAAATAACAAAAAGAGTAGGGTTCATTTGAGCACATAAAACCTTTCAGCAAAAGATCGTTGAGAATGTATTCGAATATCCCCACTAGCAACCTGATTCCAACAATAATCAGCTGGGATTGTTTGGTTATCAGCAATTAACAAGATCTCTACAGAATGAAGCTACAGTTAAGTTGCAGAGACTTCACCTCTAGTTCCATACAATACCAATGAAGATTACACTTTCAGAAATTGTTTGTCAGGAAATCTCTGATGTCCAGAGATAGGTTTTCAGAAAATTTCAGGATTTCCCTCGATCAAAATAATTTTGTTTTTCCAAGCAATCCAGGCAACTAGTAAATTGAGTTATTGTCCCAATACTCACATAATGATAGACAAAACTAAAAGGCGTGCAAAGCAATAGGAAAATCTAAAACTAGCACAGAACAGGGAACAAAACATTACAATTGGAAAGAAATTCGCAAATTCAAATTAGATCTTGCCTGCTTACAAAATGAGAACTTACTATTTCCTGAAGAATCGTTGTTAGAATCTAATAACCCATATTCAGATTGCAGCTGTTTCCGACGGATTGCAACTTTCCTCTCGATTTCATCTGAACTTTTAATTCCCCGTTCTTCAAGGGATTCACGATATTCTATTAAAGCCACCTCTAGACGTCTCAGCTTTTGTCTGTGTAACATATGCACATTCACTTACCGTAAACACAAATGGACCATAAAGTAAAGCAGCCTACACACCTAGGCCCCGTTTTGATACAGAAACAGTTTCATCTCATCGTTACAAATTTTCCAAATTTCCACACAAAATATAAAAAACAATTCAACTTTTTCAAATCCCAAAACAATAATAATATTAAAAAATAATATTCTAACAATATTTTATTCAACTTTCATCTAAAACAATCTCATCTCATCTCACTATCCAAACTACACCTTAATTGCCAGCAGGGAACATTAGACAGTAGATGTAAATAAACTCATTAAAAACATAGCTTTCAATAACTTCAAATTTAAATAATTAAGCTCCACCACCCCAGAAAAGGAAAAGAGGACCAAAGGAAAATTGAAAAGAATGAAACTAAGGCAGCAGGTTACTACCATTACCTCTGCTCTTCATTCATTCCGTTGTCAGGCTGCGCTGAGATGCTTGTACCAGTTGCAAAGTCCATCTCATCACCCTTGTTAGTATCGTCACCAGCATTCTCACTTCCAGAAGATGAGTAGCTCAACCCCAAACCCCTAGCAGTACCCTTTTGTTCATCATCGCTTTCATCATCCTCTCGAGCCCATTTAGATGCTGGCAGAACAGGATCAACTTTCTCTTTCTTTGTGAAAGCTTTCAGTTCGGGGTTTGGAATGGGAAAGGTTGGAGCCAAAGGAACAGAATCTTCACTTTTTGATTGCAAATCATCCTCCCCATATTGGCTCCATCCAGACAAACCAACTGGCTCTGCTTCCACAGTAGTCCCTCTACGACTATTGGAATATCTACCAGTACTCGAATGGCTCTGTGCATATTTCAAGTCATCATCTAGTTCATAGCCCCTCAGTTTTTCTGCCTCTTCCAGACTTAGCAACCGTGCAACCATCATTTCTCTACCACCAACAAGAGACAATCCATTATGTCTGCAACGTCTCTCCAGCTCAGCAAGGGGAAGATGCATTAGCTCCTTCATTGCTGCTCCTTTGCCCATTGCCAATGCAGCATCTTGGTTGATCTTAGCTCCATCACCTACATCTTCAGAACTAGTCTTTTTTTCTAGTTCATGCGTATCGCCAGATATAGAATGAAATGGGATGACACCAGAGCTCCCAAGTTGAACAAACGTAGCTCGCAAACCATTAACATATGCATCTGAAAACAAAAACCAGTCTGACCATACTTGCAAGACTTTGAGCACTCGTTCCTTTAGAATTGCAGAAATCATTTCAACAAAATCAGAAACAAACAAAATAAATTCTGAAGGCCCAAAACCCAGAAACAAGAGATATGCAGAGCTTACCTTAAGGGCCTCTGCAGTAATCCTTCCAGTAACACTACGAAACAAATCATTAAAACTCTCCATAATATCGGGTAATGTTGCTTCAAATTTGGTGCGGTATGCAGATGCATTCTTTACAGGAGCACTACTATTATGAAGAACATCAGAAACGAGCATAAGCCTTGCAACTTTGGTTGGAATGGGAGTTTCCTTAAGTGTCAAAGATTCTGTCAACACTTCAACTATCTGCAGTACAAAAGATACCAGTTAAAAAACTGAAAGTTAAAAGTAAATTTCATAAGATAATCTCAGCTTGGTCTTCCTCTTTTTTCTTTTTCTATTAGTTTGTTTTAATTAAAATCTAATGAATCTCTGCTTAAATAAGCTTCTTATTAGCAAATGTAACTGGAATAAAGGTGTGGAAAGCTATCAATGGTAGCCTAGATGAAAAAATATACAGTTTAAATTTGAAGTATCAATTCCATTGCTCCATCCGCAGAGTCAATTGTGGTAAAGGTAGCTAATCGGAATGACCCTATCAGCATTACCTCTCCAGCTGCATCAGCATTATCCAGGGCAAACCCCATAGCTTCCTTTATCTGATTCCTCTCTAATGTTAAAGCACGCAGCATATCCTCGAACTCATCCCTCTGTGAATCAGTAAGTGTTCTTTCTGGTTCCACGCGCTTTAGAATTTAATGAAAGAAAGGGAGAGTTAAAGCATGAAACAACATGGACACATCAAACTAATGCTGCTCATGGATTTAAAACTGATAAATACCCTGCTTCTTCCTGCAGCAAATGTGGATCCGGACTCCTTCTCATGCTCTGGGCTCTTTACCGATGGCAAAGGTGGTGGAATCCATCTGGCAATGATAATAAAACAAATATCACATCATAATTGTAGTCTACTTCACCAACTTGCAGCAAGACTGGACACCAATAGTCACTGAAATAGATAACAAAAGGTGAAATTACCTTCCACTACCAGTTATCATGATAAAAGGTTCTGTTCGCCATCTTTGAAGGGTATCACCCTGCATTCAAGCCAATATATAAGAACAATTTACACAACAAATACACCTTTCCTCTTTCCAAATTAAGACCAATATATTTTAACGGCATAGCATTAAATAACCAGCAAGTTAATGCCTCAGAAAAAAATTTAATGTTATTCTTATAAAAAAAAGCCTGAAGTTTTTATAAAATCTACAAGGCAACTGACACGATTCAATTAGATTCAGGCAAATAATATATTTCCCTTCTATTTTGGTGGCTGGAAGGAAAGATGATAAGATGTACCTGAGCAAAGGAATAGAGCCTCCAGACATAGTAAGTATGTTCCTTTGAGCCAAGCTCAAACAAGAAGTTGAAGAGAGGATTCCCGCGACCTCTCTCCATAATAGATTGTTCAAAGGCACATCCTCCATCCAGAACATAGAGAGCCATTGTGTCAATCACATGGTGTAGATGATCATCATTGGGTGGAACCACCGTTATATCGGGAACATTTGGTGTAAGAACCTAGTCACCCATAGGAAATAATCAACAAAACAATGAAGTCAAATCACTGGCTTAAACATAAAGTAAAAACTATAAGATTAGAGAACCCCCCCCCCTCCCCCCCNCCCCCCCCCCCCCCCCCCCCAACAATCAAAAATATATAAATATATATATATATATATATATATATATATCCATCTGTGATGCCAAATTCAGAGTGAAGACGCTAGTGATCCAGAATTTTTTTTATCAGTAAAGACAACAGCAATACAGAATGAAGCAAAGGCGTGTATAAACTGGAAAAAAGGCCTCCTGAGAACCATTAATAACCTCAAGTGCACAACAAATGACTGAATTTTCCACGACTTCTACTGGAGTACTAAGAAATTAAGATAGCACACTGCAAACAAAGTTAATCTCAATTATCCTATTTGGCAGTAGTAATGAACAACTTTTTACTTCATCATTTCTCTGAAAAACTACCATAGATTTCAATGGGCTTAGCATTCATGATTCCTTATCTATTTCTAGCTAGGTGTTTTCCATTCTGTGTACTTGGCTACGCCTATTCCTCTCAAAGTATTAATAAAACCTCTTTTACTTGCGAAACAAAAACATAACTTTTTACATTGTTACGAGAAAGCCATATCATGGCATGGAAATAATTTCAAAAGCTTGCCAGTGTTTCCTGGAAATGGGCTTTCAACAACGCTGAACCACCCAATAGTTTCAAAAACTTTTTGGGCGCGCTTATCTTTCTGAAAACAAGTAATCAATGCATATTGCTATCAAATTTTAAGTTTTTGCTTTTCATAATGATAACAAAAAAGCAAGGATCTACCGAAAATGGACAGCATGAACAGTAGATATAGACCACATTCAGGGCCAGGCAGCCCTGTTAAACGAGTTGAAACTCTGTCATAGTATCAAACCCATGATTGGCCATATAATTGACATGCACTACAGAGAACTCTATCGACATTTGCTTTTTTTTTTTTTTTTTTTTATGTAAAATATATATCCACATTTGTTGACACTGAAAAGAAGACATCTTAAATACAAAAGAATAAAAAAATGCATAGGGGGTATGCTCCCCCTAGATCTAAGGTTCAAATCTCTTTGGATGCAAACAATCTCTAGGGGCCATCGGACTAGAGGATTTTCTCCTTGAATTACCCGAGGTGCATTTGTGGGAAACTCCATGCCGAGGGCCTTTGCAGCCCTGAGATTAGTCGGGATATAGTTCCTAGACACCCGGTGCCAATAAAATAAAATAAAAATCAAAGGTAAAAATTAGTTTTAGTGGTTTTTTTTTTTTTAATAAGTAAAAATTTATTAATGTCAATCGGTAGCCAAGTACCCTGTATGTATACAAAAGAAAACACCTAGTTGGGATGTTAGTTTATTTTTATCATGTCCATAGATAAGAATTGGCTAATCGAACACTTAGAGATAATAACTTCACAAGAGAATGAAACCCAAACAAACTATAAACTTTTCTTTTTGACAAAAAATACCAATTACATCAAAATATTTAAAGATATTGAGGTAAAGAGGAAGACTAGCTCCCTAGGAGGACTAAATCAAAGGGCTAATCCTAAATTCATTAGAAAACAATGTACTAATATACGCATTACTATGAAACTATTCTGTAATTTTTTTAATGACGTAAAACCTCACGAAGGAAAGGCCCTTCAAATCCACCCCTGAGGAGTAAAGCCTAGTAGATACATGACCCAACCTGCCAGAACTATGCATCAGGTAATCCATGAGAACTCCTAGTGTGGAATCGAACCTAATATGTTTTGAGTGTACAGCTCATCCCAAGTACGCCCTTCGACGACTAGGCTGCACCCTAATGAGTGAAAGTATTTTGTAAAAATGAAATAACAAAAACTTAAGACCTACCAGTTCAGAATTCTGACTTGGAACAGAGGTGACCGGTGGGCCTGATGGACCAGATAAAATTACAGTGGCACCCTGTCAACCAGAAAAGAAAAATATGTAGCAGTTATCTCCTTTGATATTAACAAATAGCCAAATCATAACAGAAAGTCAAAGTATCAGCCATTTTGAACTGTTCATTTGATAATGAGAATAATGAATGAAGCAGTGTGGAATTAACTCCACAGCACAAAAAAGCTTAGCATTTAGCATGAGTACGCAATTATTTCAACAGAGTATTATTTAACAGACCTCCTTACTCCTGATTGCCATCTGTCCTGGTGGAGGAGCAGGTAGAGCTTGCGATGGAAGCGCAACAGACTTACCCCATCCAATCTTCAACTCATATTCATAAACGACGACTCCTGCACATAAAATACTTTGCTTCAATCCCTTAATGTCCGGATGGAGTGAGGATATTTTAAAAATGGGTATTATGTAACAGTAAAAAAACTCCAATCAATCCTAGACTAAGAACTCGTAAAAGAATGATTACACAAGTATTGAACATTTTAGCACCCCATGAGAACTAAACCAGTGAGTTTGGATGGCATAATCTAGAGCCTTGCAGGCAACCAACCAACATAAGTCATTCAAAGGGACCAGACCCACACGAAGACACATTTCAATTTCATGCTACATTGCAGCACAACCAAGTGCACAAGGGGTAATTGATTTATACATTGCAACACAACCAAGGCACATTCAAAGTGTGCTTTCTTATCTGCAAGCAACTTTATAAACATAGAAAGCAACTAAACAATACACATATCAAGCAATATAATTTGAGACAATCATCCAAATTATAGCAAAGAAAAACAGGCTTGAAGGAATCAGACCTTGCATTTCATCCTTTGCAGCTTGCCCATCGGCTCTATTCATGAAAGCTACAAAGCCACAATTTCTTTGCCGCCTTCGTTCCTCTTCAGTCCTAGGCCACATTATTTTCACACTAGCAATGGGCCCAAATCTTCCAAAAGTCCGCAGAAGAAAATTTTCATCGACCTGGAATTATTGAGAAAATAGGAAAAGATGAATGTGACAGGTCATTATTCTCAGAAGCAACAAGTTATGAGAAATTAAAGAACCAAACATATTTAAAGAAAATGATCTTGCCTGGGGTGAGAGATTTCCAACATAGAGATTAGTAGTTTGGGGATCGCCGTCATCAAAAGACCCAGGAAGCTTTCCACTTGGGTCAAAATCATCAGGCAGTTCATCAAAGCGACTAGATGGCTGAAAACAGTAACATTACAAACTTCATATAAGAAAAACGAAAGATGAGAAATTGGTGCCAACAATTCAGTGCTTGACAAATATTGACAAAGTGGTGCAAAAGAATCCTAAATGACATCTGCTGTGCTGATATCACACCATACAATTAATCTTATACATTTTTTTTTATAGGTAGTCAATCTTATATATTTAAGGGTGTGTGATATGTGCACCTATTTGCCTATGTTTTCCACAACCCACCATGACAGCCTTGCTCAAGTGCTAGAGAAACACAATAGAAGAAAATATATAGATCAATCAAACAGTGCTGAAGGTATATCTAAAATCAACGGATAAACTTGTCATTGCCTCTTCCAAAAGATAGAAAAAACACCAGCACGGAATGACACTTACAGCAGAATGCTCATTGTGGCGCCCGTCACGCCAATGTTCACGATCTTGATTTCGCCTCTCCCTCATCTCTTGCTCATGCTTCAGCTCCTCCATGAAATGATCTATGTTTCGAGACTTTCCTTTTTCTTTTTCCTTTGGCTTGTCGTCTTCCTTCTACAAAGTTGAATACAGTTATCATTATAGATGCCGGTAAATGACTTTCTAAATTCTAAAAATAAAGTTCATAACTTCCTATCTATCCACTAACTTTCTTTTCCAATTCTTTCCCCTTAGCTGCCAGTGGAGGTGGTATGAAAGATGGAACATACCTGCAAGAAGAGAAATTGAAGGCAAAGTTTCATTAATTTGAAGGGGTAAAATAAAAGACAGAGAACCATACCACAGAGAAATGTCAGATCGACCACTTAGTGAAAGCCTAATTTTCAAAGGCATGGAAAGCATTTATCTGCTAGTGTTATGGCCAGGCAAACAACTAAAACACTTAGTTTCTTTAATCATTGGTAAGGTTTTAGCCTAACTCTGCCTTTGTCAAGCTTAATGCACTATACATTTCTTTTTTTTGATAAGTAATAAGGTATTTCATTGATATAAATATAGGCATAGCCCAAGTACACTAGAGGTATGCAAAAGCATACACCTATTTAAGAACTTGAAACCGTCACAAGGAAATTATGGAAGCTAAGACCATTTAGATCTAAAAATGCACTATACGTTACTACCAATGAGTACCTACCAAATATGCCTTAGGTAGCACCTATGCAAGATCTTTTCAACCATTCCCACCAGTTCCTTCAGGAACAACAATATAAATATTGCATTGCCCGCTGCCATATACCCCCACTACCAGAAAACAACAATGGGAATTTGAACCACAATGTGCAAAGAAAGCTTTGTTCCCAACCCTTGAGGTCCTCACATATTCCTTCTTCCCTTCTGCTTGTTTCAGACCTTTCACAGTATACCACAAACTGCCAACACACAATCTACCCAATGAAATTGAACAGTACACACCCCTAATCTTAGTGATTCGAACCACCGAACTGCCCCTTCCCAAAATGGCAAAAACACAGACTTTGGACTCTGAACAATGAATGTGAAAAACCCATAACCAAAATATCTTAAAAAGAAAGAAGATGAAAAAAAAAATCAAAACAATACAAAATGTGTCACTGGCGAGAATTAACTCAACTCTGGTGAGCAGAACAACCAACTCCAAGAACTTAGTCACCATCACAACCTCCATCTAACTCCACCAAAGAAACTCATAAAGCAACCAAAATGGTGCATGATTCCTAAGCATTAACTCTCATAATCCTGTAGATTTCCGTGTGATCTACATAAAAACTCTTCTCTATGTTCAAATTTTAGCTTATACAATCGCACAATTTCATGACATTCAAAGAAACTTTCAACTATTTTGATCTAAACTTCTCATAAAAGGCACTGCTGAAATCATGAGAAGTGAGGAATAAGCGCAACCCTATGAAGCTAAAGATAGTTTATAAATAGCATGGCTTACATGATTTATACCACGCATCAATTCTATGGAGCCTAAGCTGGTGGTTATGCCTTGGAAGTTCTGGTTAGTAGGGATGGTTTTATGTCAATTGATCTTAATGCTAGAACACTTTGATTACTGTTTGTTTTTTTAGGGGGATTTCGTAATTTTACTTTTGTGGGTTAGGATGGTGCATTAATGTTGTGGGTCTTGTCTTTCTCGTCCTCTTTCTTCTTCTGCTAAGGTGGCTTTGTGATACCCCATACCAACTAATAAGTGATGAGGTAGGTAATGTATGGGATCCCATATTGCTTAGGAAGAAGTTTTTGCTCTTTATAATAATTCTAACGAGGCTCCAATTGTATCATTGGCTAGCCCTTTTGGAGTATAGGCCCAGATGTGGCTTGGGCATTCCTTGGGGCATTACAAACTCTCTCTTGTATACTTCTTGTGTACTTTGTGCATTCTTTGGTTGTAATGAATTCCAATTACTTATTTTTAAAAAAATGCTTTGTACCATTAAAAAAAATACAATTATATCAATGAATTGAAAAGTAAAAATTTACCCAAAGGTGCCTAAAACTCTATTTTTGCATGCAATAAAATTTTAGTAGAAAACAAAAAAGGTGCAACCCTAGTACACACGATAATACAAGAGAGACACATATCTAGAAGGAGAAAAAGATACAAGAAAATTGTGAAAGCTAAGCCCGTTGTAGTCTATAGAAGCTGTCCAAAGAAAGAGTATTAATAAAGAAAGTTTCGACTTCGCTCAATGTTCCTTCATGATGCTTTGAGTTTCTAACGTTACTTTCCCTCCAAATACACCTTATGAGATAAATAGGAACCAAGTAAGATACCACCAAGCCCGTTTCAAGAGTAAAAAAGGCAACTGTTGGAACACACCATGTGAGATAAGTAGGAACCGTCTTCCAAAGCAATCTAATTGTGTAAGTTGTTTCACAAAGTAATAGATCAGTCCCAAGATGCCACGACTCTTCCCACAAACTACTCAAACCAGTTAATTCATCACATACAATCTTCTTTCGTGATCACAATTAGGCCCATAAACTCCCAAACATTCAAAGAAAAAAATCTTCAACATTCCTAAAAGAACAATCACAATGTATTCTCCCACACACTCCTCCACTTTCTCCACCACCCTTCTGTCACACAAGCAAAATCATTCAGAAGCCATCTAGAGGCTAAGTAAAGCCAACCCATCTGTTGGCATCCCCACAAGCTTCAAAGACATCTTCTAGAAACAAATTCCATCTTTGTCTCTTGCATACAAATTATATCCACTTCATATTGTTGAATAAGATTTTTATTTCTAAAACAGTTCTCAGGATCATACAAAACCCTGACATTCAAAGATAGTTATCTTAAGTAATGGGAAAAATGGACTTGAAAAGATATAAAAGGAACGTTGGAAACCAATACTACGGACAAGAAATGCGAACATAGAAAATAACCCATTAAGCACACCAAAAGGAAAACAAAGATATGAAGATAAAATAAGAAAAAAGACTGTTAGTTTAATTGCTCATAAACAACCCATAGAAAAATAAGAAAGCACGTAAAATCTTAGTGAAATGTTACAGCCTTTGTAACCATTTAATTGAAATGTCAACTGAGATGTAAAGGTAATAAATTAGTAGTTCCTAAGAATAGCAAGACCTAATAGATGGGGTACAAGAACATGAGTCTTTTGAGGACAAAATCTTATCTACATTGAGAAGCCAACAACATCAACACGATGGATCTCGTTATAAATTGCAAATTCCAAAATTATTCAATAACAAGTTTAAAAGAACTAACTCTACTTTAATTGTGTAATAAACTATAAAGTTCTTTAATTGTGTAATAAACTTTAATTGTGAAAGAGGACATCATGAATGTGTTCCAGGAATTTTTCCACGCTACGAAATTCAAGAAAAGCCTGAATGCTTCTTTTATTGCTCTTATTCCGAAGAAATCTGGGGCCTCGGAAGTGAAGGACTTTAGGCCCATTAGCCTAATCAATGGGATTTACAAAATTCTTGCCAAGGTGCTTGCTAACCAACTAGGGGAGGTCTTAGGAAAGATCATTTCCAAGCCTCAAAATGCCTTTGTTAGGAGTCGTCAAATTCTGGACTCCATGTTAATAGCCAATGAATGTCTGGATAGTAGATTAAAATCCAGTATTACAGGGATCATTTGCAAGCTAGATATGAAAAAAGCATATGATCATGTAAATTGGAACTTTCTCCTTTATCTATTACAGAGATGTGGCTTTGGGGAGAAATGGCGTATGTGGATCAGATGGTGCATCTCAAAGGCAATATTTTCAGTCCTTATCAATGGTAGCGCGGAGGGTTTCTTCGACAACTCTTGAGGTTTAAGACAGAGAGATCCTTTGTCCCCACTCCTCTTTGTTATCATCATGGAGGCCCTGAGTAGGATGTTAACGACTCTGGTTACCAACGGCTTTATGACTAGCTTCTCAGTGGGTGACTTGAATAGGGGCCTTATTTCTATCTCTCACTTGCTTTTTGCATATGACACATTAATTTTCTACGAGGCAAATAGAACAACTTAGGGCATTGAAGGCCCTTCTCCTATGGTTCGAAGCAGCGTCAGATTTGAGAGTGAACTTTGATAAATTAGAATTAGTGCCAGTTGGAAGAATCAGTACTACTCAGTAGTTGGCTAGCACACTGGGCTGTAAGATTGTTTCTCTCCCTATGACCTATTTGGGATTACCGTTAGAGGCTACATCACGATCCTTACCTATCTAGGATTCAGTTATTAAGAAAGTGGAAAAAAGACCGGTAGGGTTGAAGAGACTGTACTTATCGAATGGAGGTCGTGTGACTCTTATCAAAAGTACTCTCTCTAATCCACCAACTTATTTCTTGTCTTTATTCCCAATTCCAGCTTCTGTGGCATCACGCATTGAAAAACTTTACCGAGATTTCTTATGGAGTGGGATGGGGGATGAATTTAAGTTCCACTTAGTCAAGTGGCACAAGGTATTCATACCACTCCCATCAGGTGGATTGGGGATAAAGAACTTGAGAACGTTTAACCGAGCACTTCTTGGAAAAATAGCTTTGGAGATATAATATGGAACCGGAAGCACTATGGAAACTTGTCATTGACTGCAGACATGGTAGCGCATGGGGGGTTGGTGTACTAGAGAGGGAAATGCCCCCTATGGTGTGGGAATTTGGAAACACATTAGACGAGAGTGGGGAGTGTTTGCTAATCACACTAGATTCTTGGTGGGTGAGGGGACTTGTATAAAATTCTAGAAGGACATCTGGTGTGGGGAGGAGGCATTGAAGGACGTGTTTCCAGCCATGTTCCGAGTGGCACGTGAACCAGAAGCTTCGGTGGCGGATCTCTTGGTTCGTTCAGGGGATCAAATCCAATGGAACGTCACCTTTAGTAGAGCAGCCAAAGATTGGGAAGTCGACAGTTTTGAGGCTTTTTTCAGCTTAGTGTACTCCACCAAGTTGAATGGCATGCGTGAAGATAAGCTGTGATGGACACCTGTGGGTAAGGGTAGCTTCTTGGTTCGCTCATTCTATAAATCCCTTACAACCACACCAAATAGTCAATTCCCTTGGAAAAGATTGTGGAGGAATAAGGCACCTCTCAAAGCACTTTTTTTCGTCTGGACAACGGCCTTGGGTAAGATTCTGACTACAAATAATCTGAGAAAGCGCCGAGTAATTATTGCAGACTGGTGTTGTATGTGTAAGAAAGCCGGAGAGACAATGGATCATCTGTTGTCACATTGTGAGACAGCTAGAGCCTTGTGGTGTGAAGTGTTCAACAGAATCAGATTAAACTGGGTGATGCCTGCTACGGTGGTTGAGTTATTGGCCAGTTGGGGGATGCCGGGTGGACTTCCACAAATCAAAGCTGTGTGGAAAATGGTTCATATATGCATTATGTGGTGCATATGGCGAGAGCATAACGAGCGGACTTTCGAAGATAGAGAGCGGACACTAGTGGAACATCGCTCTCTTTTTTTCACCTCTCTAGTCCTTTGGGCCATTGCTATAGATTTTAATGGCCAACATATGCACGATTTTCTTGTGTTTTCTTTAGCGACTTAGATAGGTCTGATCGCTTGTATAACTTCTTGTTTACTTGGGCTATACCTATTCGTATTAATACTATCGTTTACCTATCAAAAAAACTATAAAGTTCTTTTTTTATCAGTAATTGTGTGATCAAACATAAATTTCTTTTCCAGCCAACAAAATGCTTTGACCAGCAATCAGTTTGTCTTTTAAGTCAAAATACATGCAATAGTCATATACCAAAAAAAAAATTTTGATAAGTAAAAAATAAATAATATTAATACTACAGCACATTTTCCGTAGTCTTACATGATTCCATCATCAAGCACCATGTAACGTAGCGTGAACGAACGAATGAATAAGTAAAAAAAACTATGACTTTCTAAATGATGAGATTTCAGCTTGTTTTCTCAACCATATGAATATGATTTTCTCTATCAAAGGTAGAAAAAGAACATCTCATAGCCTCCTAGGACAGTATTAGAATGAATCTGACTAATATTATTACCAAAATAATTATCCTATTGATGATGTCTGATCAAAACAGTATTGCAACATGGTTAATCAAAAGCATTTCTTTACCTACTTCCCTTCTTTGGAACAGATACCCCATCTTTGGACTTTTCACCTGCCATCCGCGAATGAATAAAAAGGCCCATGCTTTTATTAATGTGTCCCCATAATAATAGAAAATCTATGTATTTATCCATAGTTTTAAAAAAATAAACATATTGTTGAAAGCCAAAACTGTAGGAAGTAAATGAGAGGAGATATAAATTTTTACAGTGACACTGACCTTCGGAATCAGCCTTCACTTTCTCATTGGGGTTTATTGTTCCACCTCGAACAAAAGCCTTCGACCCAGGCGTAATATCCCCTTGAAATGATTCCACAAACTCTTGGTATAGTCGTGCTGTTTCATCCTCTGCCCTCTGCGAAACAAAACACCATTCATGTGTCCGGTAAATCACTTTTTAGTCAAAAATCATCAGCTTAGCAGGTTTAAAATAAAAAAAATAAAAAAAAAAAAAAACCTTCTTCTTTGCCTCTTCTTCCTCTCTATGCTTCTGAAAAGGCGTCTTCTTCCGCGTGATGGAGAAAGAACTCATCTTTGCATCCACTTCTGAAAACCAATTTTAAAAGAATACACCAAAATTAAGGACTCGACTCCAAACCATGTCAAAGATAAGCATCGAGACTTAAACGACAAAGTCCTAATATAAAACCTAAACCCTGATAATTGATGTTGACAATGCTCGACCAAAGTTCACAAACCCATACCATGTAATGCCATAAATTAGGATTCAAGTTGTAAAATTCCTACCAGTGCTGGTTATAAAATATGAAAAAAGATAAAGAACCAACATCAGACAGCTAGCTAAAAATCCCTATAGTTTACAATTTTTTCTAAACCTAATTGATATTATTTTTCGAACCGGCGAGCCATACTCAATTAATTCAACTAGGGTTTTCAAATAAGAAGAATCTGAACCAAAACGCCGAAACTCATTCAACTCAAACAACAAAAGGCGTCATCTGGAAAACGAAAGCAAAGTAATGATAACGAACGAACCGAGTTAGACCGGAGCGGAGCGATTCGAATCAGTGTCCGTTTCTAGGGATGCAGAAGAAGACAGCTTGCGCGAGTTGGGAGAGAGCTACCAAGCCGAGCGGGACGTGTCGGATCGTAATAGAAGACCGGAGTGAGAAAGAACAATCACCAAAATGGAGAGAGAAAGGGGGGGTGGGAAAAGAGAATTCACGTTTGGGGTACCGCTTAATGGAGATATTAAATTACTGTAGGGGAAGGACAATTGAGTGGCCCACTTCCAGCCCAAATCTCAGATTAAAGACTTCCAAGTCTTTGGGCCAATTCGCCACACTGCTGACCCTTGACAAGCCCTTCTCAATAATGATTTGTTACACTTTACTGGGCTGTGAAAGAAGACGGAAGCAAATCCTAACACAATCAAAGGAAGGATATGGTCCTGTCATTCAAGCTCATCTGCAGAGAAATTAACGTTGTCCTTGCAAACAAGCGGCAACAGTACAGGATTAGATAAAAAAAGGGGGCAACAGTACAGGGTCCTCGAAAGAGTTTCTTATTTTATTTTTTGCTGCAAAGGAAATTATAGAAATATTAGAAAAATTTAGACAATGAGCTAAGATAAAAATTAAAATTTAAATAAAATATTATTAAAATATTATTTTTTTAATAATAATATTATTTTAAAATTAAAAAAAAAATTGAGTTGTTTTTTATATTTTATATAAAATTTTGAAAAAATTATAATAATTAAATTAGAGAAATTTTTGTATCCAAACCAGGCCTACCAGTGTTATAAGAATACTAATATATACTAACTCCAGATGTGAAAATAACTCACTTTTTCTTAGTGAAGTCCACTTTTTCATAGAATAACTTTTTTTTAATAAAATCCACTTTTTCACAAAAGACTTGCGTAAAATTTGTGCATTTAAGGTTTATACATATCATTAATATTAATTTTACGCAAAGAACATAAGAAACAATTTTGAATTTGGTAATCACAGCTTTTCTCCTCCAAAAATGAGGATTTATAAATAAAATTTTTAATAAGAAAAGATTTGAGGTTTATAATCACATATCCATATATGCATAAAAACTTTTACAAAATATCTCATCTCTTCTTGTACTGTTGCCGCTTGTTTGTCGTGATTTGGCACTACAGGATTTTTTTAATATTAAAATCTCTTCTTGTAGATTTGGCATTAACCCTAAAAGCACGACAACCGAGGTCTGCGATAAAGATCGATACAAACATTTGATCAGGCATAGTGAGTTCATCTTCATTACAACTTTTTTCAAACCTTCATACAAAATAAAATAATAATTTCAACTTTTTCAAATCCCAATATAACTTTTTTCAAATCTCAATTCAACTTTTTCAAATTCCAATACAAAAATAATATTAAAAAAATATATTCTAATAATATTTTATTCAACTTTCAACTTTATTTTCAATTTATCTCATCTCATTTCTGAAAATTTAAAAAAAAAACCCTAATCAGATACTAGCATTTCCTATCATAAAAGGTGACCATCAAATGGCTAGCGAAAAATCCACAGTTTCCATTTATTCAAAAAAGAAAAAGAAAAAGACTTACGATAATCCAATCCGTGAAATATAAATCAATCAATTCAATTAGGATTTTAACCACGAAACATTTGAGCTGAAACAGGATTATTAACGACAAAAGAAGAGTCGAACCAGTCCGAGTGGAGCAATTCAAATTATGTGAATTCTCCTGTTGCAGAAGACAACGTGTTGCACTATTTTTTAGAGAGTTTTCAAGAGAGATTGGAATGCCCATATTATTGGGCCTGGGGAGCCAGCCGCGCCACAATTTAGAAGCCCATCTAGGATGAGACAATATCCGATTGAGTAATGTTACATACAGTCACTTTTATGCACTCCACTGATATGATTGACTGGATTTATTTATTTTTTAATACACAACCAATCATATCACTGGAATGCACAATAGAGTATGCAAAAGTGACTGCACATAGAATTTTTGTATCAGCTGAGCTTACTTGGGATGGCAGGCTGTTTTATTTTAATAAATTACTGCATTATAAATGGTACCCCACATAAACTTTTCAAATCTGACCGTCCATAAAAACACTCCCAAGGAACACTGAGCGTGTGTTGCATCATCAATTAACTAAATTTCAAATTGTCATCAGGTTTAAAACAAGGTCGTTTTAATCAGTAAGAGAGAGAGAGAGAGAGAGAGAGAGAGAGAGAGAGAGAGAGAGAGAGGGGGGGAGGGGGGCAGATATACTAAGAACTTAGGCAAGCACATTCCGGAAAACCATCGAAGTTCACAGAAAAGTACCAGAACCCAATATCACCGTCAACCTCCCTGGACATGGGAGCACTTCCATAAGGGAATAATACGAACAAACAACAATAGTTGCTATTCTTTTGAAATCAGAGCATAGAGCCACCTTTGTCCTATAATATATGAGCACAAAAGAGGTTACAATTTGCGTATTAAACACCTTGGGTCAAATGCAAAGCCGACGCACAAATTAATTCTACAGACAATCTGGTAGTGTAACTACAGACTTAAGCTGCAGAATCATACTAAATTTAATGTGCCAATTTCTTTAGATGATGAAATGTCCGCTGTTTGATCCATTGTCTATCATACGGTAAATAGGCATGGATGGAGTGATCATAACTGTAAACCAGAACCAAATGAAAAATATATCAGTTTTCACATCCAGGTGTTGTTGGGGAAACATACACATTCCCCAAGTTTCCATAGAAAAGTTAATAACCACTATCAACAAATACTTGGTGTGATGGGTAAACATATACATTCCTTAAGTTTTTATAGTAAAGCAACGGATCAAAAAAAGAGTTTCTGTAGAAAAAAGAATATTCACCATCACCAAAATAAATTGCACATGCATGTTTAGCCTGGTTTGGTTTGGTAGATAAGATGAGTTTATCTTCTCATATAATCATTAAAACTTTTCTAAACTCCCACACAAAATATAATAAACAATTCAACTTTTTTAAATCTCAAAACAAAAATTATATTAAAAAATTATGTTCAAACAATATTTTATTCAACTTTGAACTTTTATTTCATCTCATCTCATCTCATATGTGTAATGAAACGAGGCTATCTCTTAAGTTTTGTAATTCACTTTGTTGTTGTTTTGTTAGCAAGTTTTAGGAATTATGAACATGTGCTTCTTTCAAGAGATAACGAGAAGGGAAGGGGAGAGAGGGAGGGACATACACTAAGGCACTCATATCCGCAAGGCCGTCAATAAAATTGTAGAGATCTGCAATGTCATACGTGATGTTTCTGATGGCTGGATTTAACTCTTTAAGCTTCCTTTCGTATAGCCCACATATACCTGTTACACAGAGTAATATAACCTCTAGTAAATGCAAGAGCATCAATAGACCAACCACATTAAAGTTTTGGAGGCATTAGGTTTTATTATTTCCAAAGGATCATCTCCATCAACAAAACAGACCCATCCCCCGAAAAAGTCCTTAACCATGGACATGATATGGGGGTTGTTGGAACGAGGGCTACATAGGCAAGTAATACCTATTCTGGTCTTATCCTTCTTCAGCTAGCAGATATTTAAAGTCAGAGCTTGGTCCTAGGTATATTTCTTGTCAGAAGCCCTCTTCATTTTATTTTGGGCCTCATGAAACAAATAGTAGTGGATGTTGAGTTTATAGAATCAGGAAAGGAATAAAATGACAGTCGTGTCCTGACCTCTTACAACCAACATTTCAGAAGGTTATTTTTAAGGATTTTCATAGAGCTAGTTCAAATCCTGTTTAAAGGCTACTCTATTAGCTATAGTAACAGTTACCAGCACTGAAGAGCAACCTTAAACAATGGATGCAGATGATGATGACTGGTAACTAACAACCATATGTAATATATACATGGTTCATCACATACCATCCATAGCTTGGCTTATCGATTCATAATCCATAAATGTTCTAGAGGCCTTGTTTGGGGAAGTTTGCATCAAAATAATGGTGTGCTTATTAGCCTACATATGAAGACAGAAAAAAATTAGTTGGCATCCTATCCAATAAGCATGCAATTAATCACCAGAGGAAAAGTGAACTATTTCACACAAAAATTTGCATGCTTGTGAAAGATCAATCATCGGGTTTAACACGAGAAACTAATAGATATTTGATAAGTAATAGATCTTTTATTAAAAAGCACAAACAGTCCAACTCAAGAACACATATTCTGATATATATAACTGCAATGTTATATTGCCACACTCACATGTGTAAATAAAAACAGCCAAGTTATAAGGAAGTGTTAATTTTTTTTGTCAGTAAAATAGAAGTTATGATGAAGTGATAATACTGGATCTGAAGAGTAAAAATGAAAATATGGGAGCAAGGAAATATGGGCAACACTTATTCCTCTACACAAGTACAGAATGTTCAGGAACAAATCAATAATTGGCAGTTTATTAATAAAAATAAAACTATGACCACACAGATTCATTGTCCATCATATATTATGAACTCAATTGTTCAATGCACCCTATGGAAGACTTCTATATCTACTATAACCACATCCAATTTGATAAATCATCCGAAGTTTTTAAAGAAGCATAAATAAATGTGATCAGAAAAATGGTAAGGAGGAATACATAATGACTTTTCAAAGACAGGAAAACCAAGATATACTCTCATACCAGAGATCATTTTAGGCCTCAAATACAAGAATATGTAGATAAACAAATATCGAGAGTTTAAAGCATCAAACATCGCATGCTTGAACTTTGTGCCATCCAATTTCAGTTCAAAATAAAATTACAGATGCAAATCTATCGTACCGGCTTATGCATTAGGGAATCAACTAGAAGTAATCTTATATTTTATTTCGTGACAACTGCAATATAATCTAAAAATTTAATGTTTTAGCGTTCTTTTTATTCCTGAAAAGGTTATCTTACAAGAAAAAATCCCTGATGAGCTTTCTAACAAAAGCATATTTAATACTTCAATATACATCATATCATACTAACAAAAAAAATACTTCAATATGCATCGTAGTTACTCTTGGTGAAACAAAACAAATATAGCCCGTGGAAAAAGCTAATAAATCAATAATTTAAAACCTTACCCAACCGTTTGGTTTCATAGAAAACGGACAAAGAGTGGCCATAGAAAGAATAAAGCCTAATGTTCGATGCTGTTTTCGTTCCCAATCACATTGAAAAACAATCCAAGACTGGTAAAACGTAAAGACGTCTTAAATACTTTTTTTCTTTCCCATAATAAGCACGTAACCAAACAAACCCAAGACTTAACTTTAAAATTTGGTCAAATAGCAGGGCCATGGATGGAAAGAAAAACAAAAAAAGAAGGAAGATCGGAATTTGAGAATAATTTTTTTTTTTTTTAAGAAAAAAAGGCATGAGATGAAAAGGTTGTAGCAAAGTACGGAAACCCTAATATTTAACGAAAGATCGACGATTACGTAAAGTAGTCTGTGATTCTCAAGATTCAGGCGAATTTGAATTGAATTAGTTATAAACAAACAAACATATAAATGAATATTAAAAGAAATATTACCATGAGGAACAGTAATCAGACAAAGCTCCAAGCAGGACGATGGTTTGCGTGCAGGTGCAGCAACGAGAGAGACTGTGAATTGGTGGGAATGAGGGATGTTTGAGGGCGATTTGGACATGGACTGGCATATTGCCAGGTCACCAAGGAGGGCAAAAATGGAAATTAATATGATGGGCCCGACTTGACAAGGGTGTAACTAATGACTTTTGGGCTGGTGTTTGGTAGGTTGGGGAAAGAAAAAGTATACTGATATTAGCCCAGTTTAGATCTGCCCGATCGAAAATTTAGGGGTGAACAAAAATTCCGACGACTCCGACTCCGACCTAATCGATATGGCCGCTCTACACTCTCAAAATCAACCCCCTTTAGGCTTTAATGCCTCAGCCTCACCACTGAATATCGATATATTTCATAACTAAATGTTAATCACCTTCAGAATAATCCATCTTACCAATCAGAATCGCATATCAAGTAATTTGAACGTTAAGGGACTGACTGTAATCATTCTATCGGATCAAAATCTTTGTTTTCCTACAAATATTAACAAAGCAACTAACAAAAATCTCTTCCTCTTTTTTGCAAATTCAAGAAGAATATACATTTACAAACTAAAGCATCTAATCCAGTCAAAAATACACTTATGTTACTCAAGAGTGAGATTCGAGACAAATGGATGTCACTCTCGAAATAAGAAGCTCTACTACTACCGAGGAAGTTTTCTTAATAACCATTTCTTTCTCAGAGCGATATCCAATGCCAAAAACGTTTTTGCCTTTTTCTCATCTTCCATAAGATCGCAAGCATCCAACATTAGCTCATCATCCATGTCGGGTATTGCTTGGAGAGCATCGATTGCACTTTCTATCAATTTATAATTCTTATTCTCCTTGTTATGCACCAACCTTTTGACCACACCCGCCATCTCGGAAATAGCTTCTTCCATTCTTTTGCCAGTCTTTTGTGCCTTTCCAGGACGCTGTGATTTGGATGTTGTCTCAGTTGGTCGCTTCCTTGGATCATCACATGGTTCAGTATTCCCAGCTGGAACTTGTGGATCATCACACGGTCTATCCATTTCTATTTCCATCCCCAGAAACTGATCACTATGTCTTCCATCCCATACTTTATTTCCAAAGATCTTGCATAGGTCGCTAAAACTGCATAACAATTTACCTCTGTATGAAATAGCATCAGGGTAGCCCTGCATAATGCATACATAAACAACTTGTGATTGGCAGGATCAATAAACGATAATTGTGGCAAACATTGAACTTATTTTTACAGTCAGTACAATAATGCAGGAGGCATTGCCGCAATCCCACATTTAAAAAAAAAAAGCAGCAGCATTAGCTGTTCAACTGCTAAAATTTCCTTCTCTCTCAATAAAGCATAATTCTCACTCCTATGTTATGTGTTGGAGGTGGAGCACTAACAGGTGCTGTCCCAAAAAACAACATTAGCATTAGCAGAGAGGGAGATATGCATTTCTTCTCGAATGGTTCCCACCAATGGAATATTCTTTTTAGTAGGAACTTCCATGATTGGGAACTAGCCATCGTTGCAGAGTTTTTCAGTCTATTATACTCTAGGGGGTTGCTTTCGACACAAAGGGACAGATTGAAGTGGAGGGCTAATAATAAGAAATGCACGGTTAAGGTATATTACAAAATCTTGACAGCACAAGATCATGCTCCATTCCCCTGGAAAAATATATGGAGGACCAGGGTGCCGTCGAAAGTTGCTTTTTTTGTATGGAATGCGGCTCTTGGGAAGATCTTGACTATGGATAATTTGAGGAAGAGGGGCTGTGTTGTGGTAGATTGGTGCTATATGTGCAAAAAGAACGGAGAAACTGCGGACCATCTCCTATTGCATTGCGAGGTAGCAAGGGGGTTATGGGAGGAGATCTTTCGAAGGGTGGATGTTTCTTGGCTGATGCCTGCGAGGGTGGTGGATTTGTTGCAATGTTGGAGGAAGCTACAAGGTCGAACTCAAGTGGCTGCGGTGTGGAAGATGATTCCGTTATGTATCATGTGGTGTATTTGGTCAGAAAGGAATGCGCGTTGCTTTGATGATAAGGAACGTACAAGGGAGGAACTGAAGAATTTTTTTCTCCACACGTTATTGCTTTGGTTTTCTGCTATTGTACTAAATGGGGACAATGTCCATGTTTTTTTGTCTTTAATTCAGCAAAGTTAGAATGTATTTAGGACTTTTTCTGTATACTTCCGGTGTACATGGCTTCAGCCTATTTCATTCATATCAATAATATCTATCTCTTACTTATCAAAAAAAAAAAGCAGAGAGGGAGGAATGCACCTTAACATAATCTTCCCAGACATTATTTTCAGCCGTAACCATTTGTTGAGATTCATCCCACATAAAACCACTATGATTGATAATGCTGCTGATGTCATCATGCTGTTTCATCAAGCATATATACCAATCTTCTAGAAAATTCTTGTTACATTGGAGCCCGAATTTTCCATTAAACGATTCAATCATATCAGCCCACGCTTGCTCAGTGAATGTGTGAGTAACCTTATTGCCTCTCTGCACATGGTCTATCATGAGGTCAATAAAATAGAGCTCCATTGATGATGTCCGATCCATCCTCAAAGGAATATCACCAGCAGGGGATTGATCATTGTTTGGCTCACCTACAAAATGAGGAAAACCATGAGGATACAAAAGCCGTTATTTTATTTTATTTTATGTGATACAACGAAAACAAAATAATTCGGGTTCACACAGCATGCAATACATTTCCCGGCACATGCGACAAATCCTTTACCCAGCATTCATGCTATCATCTAACTTGTAGTTTAATCACAACAGAAAGATAATGACCTGTTCAATTTCATTCCAAGATGATTCATCCAATTCCAGCAACAACTTTGTTTTGCAGGTTTAAAAGCTATTGAGATCAGAACGTACAATTTTGAGCAATTCTCAATGAACAAATATAAAGTGTCAAGAAAATATGTGCATTACAAACGCTAAAGGCATTAGCTTACACCAGCTTAACTAATGCAGGATATTGCAGCTCACATAAACCCATCCATGGGGTCCTCGGACACACAAAGGTTTATAAAAGTGAACTTCTAGAGAATCCAGATGATTTATCTTCGATCATGCATTCAACAAAAGTTTATTATTATATATTGCTGTAGGCAAATATGTGCATGGGTGAAAGAAGGAAAGAAAAGCACATGGTATGAGGGGAACTGACATATGCATAATTATAATTGTTAAAATCTAGAAATGACATAAATGGTTGTCTTATATTCCTAGACACGTCATATCAAGAACAAATCATCTCAAAGGACGAGTTAATTGTTCCCTTTGTTCAATATGAATGCTTACGATTTTGTTCCTTCGAGTTACCTAAGTTCACATAATACGCTTCCAATAACTGGAAGCTGTAAATGTATTCTAAACTCACGCTCATCATACTAAACTCGTGACTCAAGATAATACTTTTGACCACTGCAGAATGGAATGAGGTTCTTGGCAGAATGGACTTGGCTTGGGTTATGCCGGAGACGGTGGTAGGGGTATTGGCCAGTTGGAAAAATCTGAGAGGAAATTAACAGATAAAAGTGGTGTGGAAGATGATCCCGATATGCATCATGTGGCGTTTATGGCGAGAACGCAATGACAGGACGTTCAAGGACAAGGAGAGATCGATGGAGGAATTGATAGTTTTTTTCTTTAGAACTCTTTGTACTTGGACCTTAGCGGTTGATTTCGATGGTTCGGGGTTACATGAATTCCTTATATCCATTGATCATACCTAGATGTGGTCACTAAACATTGTATCAGGATTTTGCCTTCTTTTGATAATATAATTTATTTTACTTATCAAAAAAAAAAAAATACTTTTGACCACTGCAGCCGTCAGGATTTTCAGTAAGATACATACCAGTCATCAGCATAGGTAATTCACCACTGGGTTCTTCATTGCGTGACAAACGGCTGTACCTACCATCAGAATGTTCTTCCCCAAAGATAGCACACAATTTTTGATAGCTTGGAAGAGTTTTAACTCTGTATGATCGAGCATCAGGATGTTCCTGTATGCACTCTGTGTTAGGTGCAGTAGGGTAAAACAAAGTAAAATTAGAATAGAGAGTGGTTCACCGTTCACCTTGGTATAAGCATCCCAAACACAATCATTAGCTGTTACCATTTCTCTTCTTTCATCCCACGAAAACCCACTCTGCTCTAGAAGAATCTTTACATCATTGTATTGCCTCCTCAAATGTTTGTATCGATTCTTCAGAACATCTTTGTCATGATGAGATCTGAATTTTGCATTAAAAGATGTAACCATGTCAATCCAAGCCTGGGTTATGAAAGTCTGTCCAAGTTTATTTCCTCCATGCACCTGTTCTAGTAACAAATCTATAAGATAACGGTCCATTGGTGGTGTCCAATATGTTCTTGTACGATCGCTAAATATAGGGGTCTGTACCCCCTCTCTTTCACCTACAAACCCAAAGTTATAGTTATAGGAGTTCGTCAAAGGTTTCAAACGAATGAAAGATACCAGCATTGGCAAGTACTAAAGACATCTCAAATGAATAAGCAGCCTTTCTTGCATGACTACACTTTACAACCATCTTCTGAATATTACCATCTTCATCCTTGTTACTCATTGGCCATGAAAATGTTACAAGAGAACCTTGCTATGATATATAGCCTTGAGAACTCACGTAAATATTGATTGACCAGAGAGATGTGATGAGGAAACCAGAAGACCCAACAACTAAGTTTCATCTGATAGAGAGACTTTAAACATTTATGATTTATAGGCTTGAGAACATGTGTAAATATTGATTGACCGGAGAGATCTGTTGAGGAAACCAGAAGACCGACAACTAAGTTTCATCCGAGAGAGAGACTTTAAACATTTACAAAATTGATAAATACCGGTGAGGTTCCAATTTCTCTCTCCATATGATTTCCATTTGATCGGTGTTAAGCAAAAGCTATCTTATGAAAGTCAAAGTCGAGCAAAGCAAGTCGTAACTCACCAGCCTTTCTGTCTGATAAGTCATCTTCAAGGTTTTTGTCTTGATGTAAATCACAGGGGATCCCACCATCAATTTCATTTCCATATATTAGAAGCAAATCATAGTAGTTTGGCAAGGTTTTTGTTCTATATGCACGCGCATGCGGGTGTGCCTACATATATTATATGTCAGTAAAGAAACTTTAGAGAAGAAAGAGAACAAAAATATTAAGAACGATGTACTTGATATCTGCATCCCAAAAAAGAGAACAAAAATATTAAGAACGATGTACCTTGATATATGCATCCCAAACATCATCATCAGCTGCAATCATTAGTTGTGTTTCATCCCAGGAAAAACCATTTTGTTTAAGAAGAAGTGTAATGTCACTATAGTACTTCCACAATTTCTTATATCGATGCCTTAAAACCCTTTTCCCATGTTGAGGACCAAATTTTCCATTGAACGAAACAAGCATATCAGTCCAGGCTTGTTTATTGAAAGTATTATCTGACTTATTGCCTCTTCCTGCTTGGTCCAGCATAAGCTCAATGAAAAACTGGTCCATTGCTGGAGTCCAATCAGTCCTTGTTCGCTCATTACTTGAAGGGCCAAGGCAGCCCATTCCGTCAACTACAATTTGAGGAAAACAATTGTAAACATAGTCATATCAGGTTATCAGAGTGCATCCTTATTTACATTGAAGAACATTCTGGGAACCAAACCATCACAGGAGCAATCATCCTACATATTTAGAGTTTTATGCAGCTCATGTTCAGTTGTCCACTAAGAAAGGTCATCTTTATTTATTTTGATAAGTGAAGAAAGGTCATATCTATTAAACCATATAACATGACAACTAGGCTGCAACTTTTTGTAGAAACAATTTGAAACACTTTCCATTTTGAAGATCGTAAGACTGAATTCCAACTGCATCTTGATTATTCCATATCTCAAGTTCAAGTTTCATACACCATGAATAGGACAAGCAGCTCAGAGCCTTTTTAAAATGTGTGTAAAAGCTTAGCAGCAAATAAATAAATCATTATAAAACTAGTCTATAAAACAGAGTATCAACACTATCATATTCAGTCCCCTCAATAAAGCCAACTCCACAGCAAGAAAAAGGATAAATACCCATATTTACTCCTTGCACTTCCTCGTCAAAGTCTAGATCATGACTCGATCGGCTGTACCTTCCATCAGCAGTTGTATACCCATATATCAGGCACAAATCGCTAAAATTGAGCACTGCTTTAGTTCTGTAGGAGCGTGCATCAGGGTAAGCCTGCATGCACTTTATGTTCTTAAAAATTAATGGAGTAGATGCCTTCATGATATTATATTTTTGGATAAGTAATTGGAGACTTTATTTAAAAACACAGAAGGCGTAGCCCAAGTACACTGAATATATATGCTTTTTACAATATGAACAAATAGAAAAGTAATGTACCTTAATGTAAGCGTCCCAGACATAATCATCAGCCACCACCATTTGTCGATTTTCATCCCAAGAAAATCCATTCTGACCAAGAAGATTCTTCACATCATTGAATTGCTTCCACATATTTGTATAGCGACTTTTTAGAACATCTTTGTCATATTGAGATCCAAAATTCGCATTGAACACATTGAGCATGTCCGTCCATGCTTGCTTGTTGAAAGTGTGGCCAATTCGATTGCCTCTATGCATCTGCTCTAGCATAAGGTCGATAAAATAACGTTCCATTATTGGTGTCCAATATGTCCTTGATCGATCATTGCTTGCAGCAGTTTGGCTACCCATAACTGGCCCAAAAAATAAGCAATATTATTAGTCAGTTCATTTTGGTTGTATAAACAGGTAGCTGATAGACAAGAATTGCAATAAAGGTCGCAATAGTACAAATTGATAATGAGATATCTCAAAAGAATTAGAATAAGAAAAAACAATAACAAGATTTTAAATTGAGACGGAAATGAGGAACCTTCTTAACAAAAAAATGTACTTAATATAGTATCTTTCGTAAATAAATTGTTTAGTATAAGGAATTTGACTTCATCTGTTTATCTGAAGAATGATCTTGAACAAATGTCATATTGAGTAATTGACTGCCTAGATTTTCAAGACTGAAAAGCATATAGCCAAACGGTAAGTTTGTTGAGATTTGATAGTTTATATTTGGAGCCAGGTAGCAGGTTGCTTAATAGCCCCTTGCCAAGCCAATCTAAAGTAACACTGATATCTTTCGCGAGAGCAGTTGATTTTACTCTTCAAAAAAAAAAAAAAAAAATACCAGTTCCAAATAAGTAATAACGTGAGATCATCACATTTCATATCTACAAAATTTTGTGTTAATTTTCCTACGGATTCAAGTAACGAGTAAAGTTTCCTATTTTCGACAAAAGGATTTATCACATTGATGCTGACATGCTACCAATATAATAATATATTATATATCTTACTAGTTATTACTTAAAACTCTATTGTATCAGCTAGCTTAAAGATAAATGAAAAAGAAGAGGCAATACTACTCAAAGATGGTCTCGGATGAGTTAGCAGTGGAAAAGGGCTTGTCCAATGTTTTCTATAACCTGGACTACCAACCAAACATCCATCTGAATGACAGTACAAATTTAGAAAAACCAAAGCATTGCTACCATTAGAACTCATTATATGTAAGAAAATAAATTACACAAAGGGATTTGTCTATGACTTCTACTCTTTCCGAAAAGATGGAGGAGCTAACGACTTTTGATTCCTCACATCCCAACTATGATCTGATCAGATAATCAGAACCGAGGTTCAGTCAAAATATGAATGCAATTCAATAAAAACCAGAAAGAGAAATGGGAGGAATTATTTATTTATTTATTTTCTTTTTTTTTGTTGTTGGGGGGGGGGGGGGGAATAAGACACAGAAACGGACCCTGGAATTTTGTAAATACTCGAGCATTTCGTCCAACAATGGCGTTTTCCAACCATGAAATCCATGACAGAGATAAAGCAGTACCCAGAAGGAGAAAACAAAAACAATGCAGAGAAGAAAGCGTAAAACTTTCAAGAACTGAAAGATTTTACCTGACGGTGAAAAGGTTACAGCTTTAGCCTGTTTGTACCAGAAGCAAGCGCTTTGGTTGGCGCCTAAAGCGAGTCTGTGAACTGAGATTGTGAAGAGTGTAACCCTAATCCGGAATAAGGGCAAAACGACCGAGGTGTTTGGTCACAGAGGAAGTCTGTTATCTGCGACGTGGTCGTCGACTGTCAAGTAGCCCTTCCTATGTTATATATATATCAGGCCAGCTAAGGCCCATATATCTAAAGCCCATAGTAGCCCAACTTAATCACAACCGTATTTAGACCCAAGTAGATGAGGTCCAACCCAGACAAAATGTTGGAGAGTAGGGAACGTGACAGAATTTAGGCTAAGTTTGGGTAGTAAGATCATATCAAATAACCTATAAATAGTAATAAAAAAGTAATGAGAAAATAATAATAAAATATTAAATAGTTGTGATTTCATATTACTCCATTATCCAAATGCAATGGGTCTCGTTTATTTTTACAGATGAGATGAAATGAATTGAAATTAATTAAGATTAAAGTTGAAAATTGAATAAAATATTGTTAGAATATATATATATAATTTTTAGATTTAAAAAAATTAAATTGTTTATTTTATTTTGTATAAAAATTTAATAAAATTATAATAATTAGATGAAATATAATGAATTAAATTGAGAAACCAATCTTCAATCAAGTCTTAGGAAAAGGAAGAAGATTGTGCAAACACGTGGAAGACTTGATTAAAAAAAAAAAATTGAGCGCATAAGTTTCAAACTTATATTCTCCATTTCAAGATATACCAATTCACCTTTGAGTTAGTCATTAAGGTTGTATTTAGTTGTTGAATTAAATTTAATTCATTTCAAATTAATCATTAATTATATTTATTACTGTTTTAACTTCTTATAAAAAAAAGTTAAATTCATCTCAACCCACTTCATATATATCTAAAAAGTTAAACTCAACCCATCTCGACCTATTTTATATATTTTAACCTATAAAATTAAACTTATCTTAATTTAAAAAATTTAAATCCAATTCAATAAATTTATAAAATATTATTAATTGATAATTCAACTCAACTTACCCACCGTCTAAACGTAAAACAATCTCGTTTTCCTCGGATTCATTTTATTTTCCCAATGGGGGATATACGTGCACGTGTAAATTATACACGGATTTTGTATTTTGTATTTTATTTTTAGGACTGGATTGTAAATACACGTGAAAATAGAACGCGTATTTTCCGAAGAAAACTATGAAATTTTGTCAACTAAAACTGATAAAACAAAACATTTTTTGTCTTATTATTAATTGTTTTGTGTAAGGTGAAATATTGACAATTAATTGAATAATATAATAAAACGTGAGTTGTATATCTTTTTTAACTTCTCATAAATAATATTAAATTATTTTAACATATAAACATATCTAAATTTATATTAGATTGACCTTATAAAATTTACTCCACATTCTCAACTAACTACTATTCATAAATAATTGAACTCAACTCAACTCATTTCAACATCTAAATATAGCCTAATTTAAAATTTTAAACTCAATTCATCTCAATCTAATTAAGACATTTTAACTCTCAACTCATCTCAATTTATTTCATATATTTTAACCTAAAAAGTTAAGGATTGTACTACTATACCTCTTCAATTTGCTCAATTGGTATGCCCTAGTGTAAATTACATTCTTTCTTTCAAAATTTTTGTAAACATGTTTAAATATTTTCAAAAAATAAAAAAATATCAATATATTAGTAGTCATTTCTTTAATAGTTAAGAAAAAGAATTTTAAAAAATAAATAAATACATAAGCGGCTAAAATGAAAAAATATATTAGCATTATTCAAAAGTTAAATTCATCTAAATATAAAAATTTAAATCCAATTAAATAGAACTTATAAAATACTCAGACTCAACTTAATTTATCTTATTTTAAAATCTAAATATAGCCCAATTTCGTCCTCCTTGATTCATCTTATTTTCCCAAAGGGGAATATACGTGCACGTGTAAATTAAACACGTATTTTGTGTAAATTTTTTTTTTTATTTGGACGGGATTGTAAATAAACGTGAAAATAGAACACGTATTTTCCGAAGAAAACTATGAAATTTTGTCAACGAAAACTGATAAAATAAAACTTTTTTTTCTTATTATTAATTGTTTTGTGTAAAGTGTAATATTGACCATTATCTGTAGAACGTGGAACCCAACTCGAGTAGTTTGAGAAACTTTATTGACCGAAGCGGAAAGAGCTGGAGGGCGGCGCACAGGCACAAACGTGGCCGCCCCGGGTTCGCTCTCATAAAGTACACGGCGCTGGCCGACATGCTTCCCCAAAATTTGAAGGGTCACATCTGACACCACTACAGCTGCTTTACCATTATCCACTTCACATCAAACTCCTTCACCACCACGTGTTGCCACAAGGTGCCTCTTTTTACCATTGTTAATATACATTCGGTTGAAAAATATAAAGACGCAAAGACCAGATGTCTTATAATTTATGCTCCATTCCCAAGGGATCATACCCAACAACATCAGTTTTGGAATTTATCAAATCAAGGACTCAATTTCATCTTGCATATGAGAATTACAAGACTCATCACAAATTTTCAAAACCAAAACGGTCGTAACAACATGTGTATTGGATTTGAGTTTTACTATTCATTATTTCAACACGCCACATATTATATTTAAAAAATTTTAATTTGATTTTTTTAAACTGAATTTTTCTATTTATCATCTATAATATATCACACATGTAATAAAAAAAAGAGTTTTGTTACATACAAGTATAGTTACGCACTAATCTGTATACCAATACTGATTTATTCATACTTAAAATTTAAATTAACATTGTTTTCAATAAAATCTATTTTTTGACCAATCACATCATATTAGTGCACAGATTAGTGCACAATTATACTTGAAACTATATTTTTTCTAAAAAAAATATATAATATATGGTAAATGAGAATAATGAATAGAATTTTTCTTTTCCTCTTATCAATTCAGCAACCCGAGACCAAAACATTTGAAATCCTGGAGATAGCCATTTTTTTTCTTCTATCACGATTCACCTGTTACCTTTTGCCAAACAGTTGAAATTATCGTAGGCCGCCATTCTTTTTTTGTAACGAAAATTCTCCAATCGATCATTCTAGGGGACAGAAAGAATATGGGACGGCAACAGTCCAACCCCACCCGCACGAGGTATTCGGTCGATTCCCAACCGCCAAGTCTTGTGATGTGTTACTTAATTTACTGTACAAAGAAGGGGGAAGGAAGCGACTCCTTCAACCGCACCCACGCTCTGCTCCATTCTCACGAGTTTCCCACTTACTAGTGTGTGAAACCCTATCACGTGGTGAATAGATTATAGGATAGATTACATGGTTTATGACACAATCTTCTTTCTTATCAACGTCAATGCCTATATACCTCATCTCTGATTATCAGAAGAAATCAAAGCAACCCAAAGTTAAAAATAAAAAACAAATAGAATTGACGAATGAATATGCATGCATTTCTTCTTATAGCCATAGGGGGACGGATTGACGTAAATGTTCCCCTTCTTCACACAAGAGAGGGTTATAGATACAAGTACAAAAGCATCAAAATTATATAAATATTAATAATAGTACATATGCGAAATGAAAGTACTTTCATCATATAGTCTTACTTTCCGTTTTCTAACGATAGCCCAAATACGAAAGGGACACACTTTGCATACGACAGTGGGAATCACATGTTATATCGACACACGCTCTGATTGGGAGTTTCTATCCAATTAATTCACCTTAAATTTGGACACAAAACCCCTGAATCCCAGTCTATATATTCATGAACAACTTCTGAATCCATTCCACCCAGGCCGGACACGGACAGCACGCCTGGCTTGGTCTAGTACAACATACTTTCATTCATCATGTCTCCGACCAGCCTTCACTTCTTGAATTTTCCCTGCATTGTTCTCTTCGTCTTCTTCCAAATGTTTATCTCCTTTGCCCATCCACTTTCCTTCCGTTTTGATCGTGATTTCGGTAATCTAAACATCAGATACGAAGGCGATGCCAAGCCTTCCAACGGAAAAATTGTGATCCCCGCATCAGATTCGCCGTATCGCGTGGGGTGGGCTAACTACCCCAAGCCCCTGCACCTATGGGACAGCTGCTTAACGGGGAGTTATGGGGCCGACTTTACAACCCATTTCTCTTTCACCAGTGACAATGTTAATTTTAGCGGGCCTGGCGGCGGCCTTGCCTTTTTCCTGTTTAGTGTTGGGTACGACCTTCCGCCCAACTCTGCTGGTGGAGAACTGGGATTATTCAACTCCACCAGCGACTCCGACATGACCAAGAACCGTATCGTGATGGTTGAGTTCAACACTTCGATGCAGCTCGTTGGAATCTGTGAAAACTCACCCCATTCATCCGACACCAAAAGTTGGGATGTTAAATCGCATGCTGGGAAGACGGCTAACGTGTGGATAACTTACAAAGCTTCGACCAAGAACCTTAGTGTGTTCTGGACATATGAGAATAACCCTGTTTTCAAGGGTAATTCCTCTCTTTCTTCCATTCTCGATCTAAAAGACGTTCTGCCCCAGTATATAAAGATTGGTTTCTCAGCTTCTACAGGCTCGACGCATGAGCGGTATACGATTCATTCATGGGATTTTCACTCAAATTTGACTCAAAGCTGCCATAAAATGAGGAGGACAATTTTGGCAACGTCTGTTGCTGCGGGTTTCTTGATTATGATGTTGCTGATGAGCATCATCAGTTGGTTAGTTCTGAAGAGGAGGAGAATCGGCAATGATCAAAGCCATGGAAATGACGCGGATTCAGAATCCTCCATAAGTACAAATCTTGAGAGAGGAGCGTTGCCCAGGAAATTTTCTTACCTAGAACTATTAGCAGCCACCAACGGTTTTGCCAAGGATAGAAGGCTAGGACAAGGAGGGTCTGGCCTAGTCTACAAAGGAACGTTGTCCGATCTAGGACGCCCAGTTGCTGTGAAGAGAATCTTCACTGAATCCGAACACTCTCAGTCTCTATTCATCAACGAGGTGAAGATAATTAGTCGTTTAATACATCGGAATCTGGTTCAGTTCATCGGGTGGTGTCATGAGCAAGGTGAATTCTTGCTTGTTTACGAGCACATGACTAATGGCAGCCTCGATCATCACCTCTTTGGCAAGGGAGAAGCGCTCCCATGGAATGCCAGATACAAGATAGCTTCAGGCTTGGCCTCAGCCCTTCATTATCTCCATGAAGAAGCGGAGCACTACTGTGTCCTTCACAGAGACATCAAGTCTGCTAACATATTGTTGGACACAGATTTCAGCACCAAGCTTGGTGATTTTGGGGTTGCTAAGTTGGTGGATCCTCTGTTGACTCCTCGGAGAACTAGCGTGGTAGGGACTTATGGCTACTTGGCCCCGGAATATGCAAATGAAGGGAGGGCCAGTAAAGAATCAGACATGTTTAGTTTTGGAGTAGTGGCTTTAGAAATCGCTTGTGGCAGGAGGACTTTTCAGGATGGAGAATTTCATGTCTCACTCGTGACGTGGGTTTGGGAGCTCTACCTTGCAGGAGATATTCTCAGAGCAGCTGATGAGAAATTGGGTATGGATTTTGACGAGGATGAAATAAGACGCTTGTTGGTTGTGGGATTATGGTGTGCTCAACCAAATGACAGGGAAAGGCCAAAGGCAGGGCAAGTAATTAAGGTTCTTCGGCTTGAAGCACCGTTGCCAGAGCTTCCACATGACATGCATGACCCTGGGTTTCATCAATTTATCCCTCAATCCCAGGATCAAAGTAATTCCTTTCAACTTACCTCAAGCCTCGACGACTTGGGTCGGTAAAGTAGTGGTGCTGCTGCAAATACCAAGCAAAACCCTGCTGGAAATTTTACTGTTTTTCCCAGTCGGACCCTTGTATAATTTCGCCCCTTGAAACTCATTACATTATTTTCTAAGTTAGGCAACCATCACCTAGGAGTTTTTTTCTGGTAATTTTTCCCAGATAAATGTTTCTATGGAATCTCTTATTTTCTTCTCATTATTTTAATGAGCAATATTTTTTTTGTTGTTGTTGTTTCGGAACGCCCTTCGCGCGTCTTTTTTAATTGTTCTGGGCTACGCATATTTTTCAATCAATAAAATTTGATCTTATAAAAAAATGAAAGTAAAACCTTTTCCTAGTACTGGCAAGCTCTAGTTTGGCACTATTGTTACAACATTAAATTGTTTTTTTTTTTTTTTATAATTTTTTTTTTTAATGTCCTTTGAATCCTACAATCCCCATTGATTTAGGCTCAGGTGGTGGTACTCCCAAGGTTTTTTGCAATGGTAGCTTGTGAGCTATTAAAGTCAATCAATCTGCTTCTAAGGACAGTAATGATGGGAATCCCGATCCTCCGTTCATTTGTCACGCCTAACCCTTTTTTTTTTTTAATTTTTTTTTTACAGAAAGATTAAGAAAATTATGTTTAATTATATTGTAAATTTTATTATTTTTTAAAATATTTAAAAATTTTAAAAAAATGATATAAAAAAATTTTAAAAAAAATTTAAGCGAGATGTTGAACGGATGCCTAACATTACCCTTCTATAATTTGAATGGAAAAGACAGTTTAAGTGACTGCTAATTTTGGATTTTATATTTTCCTTTGTCATTATTCTATGAAAGATGACTCAGTTTGTAGTTAAATACATGCCTTTTCTATCTGATATCTCCCCTTTTTTTTCTTTTTTTCTTTTTTTTTTATTTATTTTTATGTCCTAGGATTTGTTATGTCCTTTTTTGGCTATTTATATTTCATTTTTCATTTTTATTTAAAGATTGGCATTGAAACTTTGTTTTTGGGATATCACTCCCTTTAAGATCCAAAGTTCAATACTTCTTAGGTGCAAACAATCCTTTGGGCCACACCATTTGATGAAAAGTCAGAAATTTAACCAGTTCTATTTAGGAAAACTTTGGAGGGTGCGGTGTAAGGGACTGAGATTTACTCTGCAGAGGTGAGTCCAAAGAACCCTGCCTTGGAGAGGTTCCCCACATCCAAAAATTTTAAAAAAAAGATATTTGATTTAACCAAGAGATAATTGGTGTACAATTATATTACCAATAGTTAAACTTTTACCCGGTACAATTAGCATAGACAGATGTTATTTATGTACAAGAGGCATCACCAGTCATGATATTTATTTATGCCCCCAAAATCAAGAGGCCCATAAAAGCTGCATTGGCTGCTGCCTCAGAGCATCTTGCTGGTTTGCTTCCTCTTCATCTTGTCTACAGTCAAGCTCATGGAACTGCTATTGAGGTATGTCATATGTCACTATGAGAAAACTATACTGATGCATTGTGTTTTATAATGATTTTATAATCAAAGTAGCACTGATAGGTCTAGTTAGTTTTCCCTCTTGCTATAATGATGAGGTTATATGATGATCCTATTGTGCTGACATTGATCTTCCATGCTCTAAGGCATGCACTGAAAAGATGAATGAATCTAGGCGCCACCCCCCCCCCCCCCCCGGGCGCGGGGGGTGGGGGTAAGAAAAGATCGCATGTAATAAAGTAAAAGACATGCTTATTCTGGCAAGAAGCAGATATCTGTGATTCCTTTCGATTTGTAATTCAATTTGTACAAGTTTTTCGTACCGAGGGTTTGAATCCCTCTCTTTCCGCTTTTGTCAATGAACATGACAGGTATGGGAAACACTAGAGGTACTAAAGAAACAAGAACAACAACTACTAATTCATCAGCTAATCATGACTTCCTATACACACTTATATTTAGGGAGTATATTTATGCATTTTCTCATGATCATGGTTTGATTAGATCTATTTTGTTGGAAAATATAGTTTATGATAATAAATCTAGTTTACTGATTGTAAAATGTTCAATCACGCCAATTTATCAACAGAATCATTTGATGAGTTCCACATGTTTAATTATGCGAATGTATCAACAGAATCATTTGATGATTTCCACAATGACTGCAAATCCTTCTGATATAATTTGAGAATACAAATTCTTGTTGTATCCTAAAAAATGGATTTTGGTTTGGGGTGGGGGTGTTGCTCAATGCTCATTGCATTAATAGAAACACTCACATGGAATAAAGTAAAAGGTTAGGTTTCATATTGTTTTGATAAGAAAAATATTGGATTTAATATGTAAATGCCATGCATGCTTTTGTATAGCCTTCTCATTAGGGACTGGTGCTTGAATTACTAATAGCTTTAATATCTGTGTGGCATTCCTGTATGTTTACCATTTGAAATTTTGATTATACCTCTCTCTCTCTCTCTCTGTGGGTATGTGCTTTTGCCTTTGTATGTGTGGAAGTGCATGTGTACACTCATTTATGCTGAGGCTTTTGGAAGTTTTGTCTGTGGAAGTTTGCATTTCCTGTCGTAATTTGGTTGAGCTGCTATTTTTTAGAAAATAAACGTATGCAATTTGGCAGGATTGGATATGGTCGGTAGGATGCAACCCTTTTCTGTTACTTCTCAAGGCTGGCATATATCACAGTTTCAGTCTGATACAGTTGCCCGGAGCTATATCATCACAACGCTTGAAGAGTCTATTCAAGTGGTTAATTCAGGCTTCAGCCATTCATCTTCTAGTCATGGAGCATACAAGTATCCTTTCAATTAGCTGTATGTGCCATATGTATTTGGATAGTGACTTTGTGCTCATTAATAAATTATCTAATGAAAAATAGTATTGCAACAAATGAACAGTACGAAGTTTTCTTTCTGAAAAAAGTCGGAATACTCAGTAGAATGGTAAGATGAGGAAGGGAAACCTAATTTACCAATCCATATAAGATCTCCTCGTTAGATGTTATTGGATCTGGTCTGGCAGCAGCTTTATGTATTTAGTACTCAACTGCATTACCTTAAGTTATGGCCTCTCTCTCCCTCTCTGTATTTTTTTAACTTATATGAGTATATAACGACGTATTTAAAAGTTGTTAAAGTTTTCTTCTACCGTGCAATAAAATTTTTCTTCTAGTTTCAATTGATAGAAACTTAACCAAAAACCAGTGGAAAATACCTTTAAACTCTTTCAGGGTCAGGAGCGTGAGCTAGTGAACAAATATAATTACGTTGTAAGCTTGTGGAGAAGGGTGAGTAGCTTATTCTTATTCTGCTATCAGTATTTTTTTTTTTTTTTTCAATGCAAGATACTTCATAACATAAAAAAAAAGGAACAGCAGTTCAAAACAAATTACAGAGTCCTAAGGTGGGTCTTTCCCACTATGAAATTGTAACAAATAAGGAGGAATTGTTGAAAGGGGAATGGCTCCATATAAACTATTTGAAGCCGCCCATTGCGCAATAGAATGCGCACATCGATTAAGATCACGATGTAATTTCCAAACATTCCAACTTTCAAAAGATTGAAGATAGGAGATGGTGTCTCTGATAATAGGCTCAATGTTCCAGTCCATGCAATGATTTGGGTCTTCTATGGCACTAATAACCACTTGTGAGTCTCCACCTATTGTCACTTTTTTTTATCTTTTGAGCTTCTGCTTCTTTCATGCCTGTGTATAAGGCCAAAGCCTCTCCTTGATTTGGGTTTTGGCTTGTGGTGAAGCTTGTAATGACAAAGGCCACTAAGCCTTCAGCTGTTCTGCAAAGGGCAGCAGTAGTGCTTCCATTTTTTCTCACAGCCACATCAAAAGTTAGCAAAAAATGATCCTTTGGCATTGCCTTCCCATTTCTCAGATTGTTTAATAGTTTGTTGCCCCAAGCATTGCAATGTTCCTTGAAATTCTTTAAAACCCCATTCACAAAGGTGTTCAAATTAGGGCTAAAGGAATCATGCACAATCTTGTTTCTAAGGAACCATAAGCAGTCCATGGACAGAAGAGCAAAAAGTTGAAATTGTTGAATTTGCTGGGATGGAATTTTAAAAGGGTTTTCTGGATTAAGAACGCATTCTACCCATTTTGTGATCCCAATAGAAGCAAATTTTGATATGTCAAGAGGCCAAGGCGAGAGACGCCAAAGTACTTTTGAGAAAGTACAATTAAGGAAAAGGTGATTTAGGTTTTCTTCTTCTGAATCACAAATAGGACATTTCACTTGGCTTTCATTCAAAGATAGGCAATTTTTCAACAAATATCTCGTGGGTAAGATATTGTTTAGGACTTTCTAAAGGAGAAGTTTCAATCTATCTTAAATGTTTAAATTCCAAACTTTATTCCACAAAGAAGAATCTATCTCAGATTGATGGTGGTTAAAAGATTGGCTGATATTCCAATCTTTTAACCACCATCAATCCCAAAAGATGGTGGTTAAAAGAATCTATCCCAAACTTTATTCCACAAACTTTATTCTGCTGTCAGTATTTACTCTGCCCTTTAGTATTTCTCTGGTTTCTTGTTTTGCTGTCATATATTATTATATTTATTTCATTTTTTGTTTAATCTCTTCACTTTTACAATCGTATAGAAAAATGTGGTTTTTCAGGTTTCAACTGTTACTGGAGAATTGCGTTATGTGGATGCCCTAAGACTGCTATATATTCTAGAGGAAGCATCGAAAGGGTAGGCACTTGAACCTGAACCTTAATTTCTTGTTACCATTGGTCATCAATAGTGGGTTAATGAAAATCTCCTCGAGCAAAAAAAGGAAGAAAAAACTTTATGTGCCTGTGTGGTTTAAGCTTCGCGAAATTAAACATTCTTGCTGTCCCTAGAAAGTAGTCAATCACTATTCGTGGAGCAGTGTACGTTAAGTGCATGACAACAGTTTATAGTGCTTGTTTATTTGGTCTCTAGACATGTCATTATTAAAAGGACCTGGACTTCAGAAACCAAGCCATATAATATATATACTCATGTCATTTGTAAATATTGGTAAGTGTTGCTTGTAGGTAATACCTGCCCCAAACGGGCGCGTAGCCACCTTCCCCGCACCCTGCCCCCCACCTGGGTGGTGTGGCAGATTTCAACTCCGCCCTTGTACCCCCGCGCTCAGCTCCTATCCAACGGGCAGGCGGATTGCACTGCCCATTGCCCGGATCTCCCACTGATCAAAACCCAATCAACTCAAAATCAAACAAATCAACCCAAAAACAAAACCAATCATCCCAAATAAGGGTATGAGGGAACCAAATCAACCCAAAGATTCAAACAGAGATCCAAGGGAGGGAGGGAGGGTAGGTGGGTAGGTATCATCTTTAAATTCAAATTCGGTGTCTCAAACATGGTAATTACTGATGTGATCAATTCTGTTTGAACGAATAAAATCTTTTACTCATAAAAGAGCGGTGCTACAGTCACCGCTGGTGGCTCCCGCCCGCTGGGAGCCACCGCTAGGCATAAAATTTTTTTTGCTTTTTGCTTTTTTTTTTCAAATAATTTTTTAATACTTTTAAATATTTTAAAAAAATATAAAAAATTTATAATAATATTAAACAATTTTTTCTTAATCATTAAGAAAAAAAAATTTTTAAAAAAATTTTTTTTTTTTGGCCACCGGTGGCCTTAGCATTTTTCCTCATAAAAATACTAATATGGTAAATTTGAAAGTGATAACTGCTGTTGTGGCAAAATCCTTGCCATAGAATTTGAGAATAGTGGTCGATACTTGGATAAATCCACCTGGTAGAACTTCCTAAGAATTCTAGGGGATCTTCATCCTTACCTAAATATTTATCTTTTGATAGGTTTTTTCCAGTCCCAAATGCTTAAAATCCACTGTAGAACATGTACCCTGAAAAGAAAGCCTAAATACAATAATTACCTCAGATGGGTAAGGTGTAATTTTTTCAACCCAAGGTCGACAATTTGAACTTCACCTGAATTGCCGTGGGCTCTTGAATTGTATGCCCTGATGATTTCTAGCTCTATCAAGTTTCATGCTTGTTTGCATCTTGTGTAAAAACATTTTTCAATGTTATTGGAAATTGGGTTATTTTCAAATATCTTCGGGACAGTTTGTTTGTATATTAGATAGAACTACGGGAAGGACAATGATGAAAAATGATCAAGGAAGCTATTTATTTAGGATTTACTTCCTAATTGCTCAGTTGGGAAGAGATACGTGTCATACAAGGTTGTATAACAAGAACGCTAGACCTGTTTTGTTTAATGCTCTTCTGAGCATTTCTTGTCACTAAATTAATAACTGGTGTCATTCTTGTGCGTTGTCTTGTAAGAAAGTCGATTTGAATGATTGCCTTTCACACTTGAAAATAGAATTTGAAATAGCAAAGGCAAGCATTTGACTCATGTTTGTACGTAAAGATGGCTTATTTCTGAATTTCATCTCTCACAGGTTTGTTGATCAAGTAAATGCAACTATAGCCCTTCTCCACCCAATTCATTGCATGAAGGAAAGAAAAGTACATGTAGTGTTCGACGTGACTACAATTCCTGCTTTCTTGGTTGTTTTAGGCATCCTCTATTTTGTGTTGAGGCCAAAAAGACCAAAGCATTAATTGAGTTTCTGAGAAAAGGTAATGACCGTAGAACATTGTGTTATTGAACAGCTTTAGGTGGTCCAACGTTGATCAATTTAGCCTTACGGGAATGTAAGGCTAAATTTTACTGTATTCGAATGTTGGTCTGCGGGAAAAATAGGAATACAATGCGGTGAAATAGCCACCCAGCCAAAAATTTATCTTAAAGTGCAAAACTTACTAAGCTTCAACCAAGAACCTCAGGTTGTTGTGGACTTATTTGAAAAACCTTGTTTTCATGGTAACTCTTCTCTTTCTTGCAAGGTTGATCTAAAAGAAGTTCTGTCCCCACTGTGTGAAGATTGATTTCTCGGCTTCTACAGGCTCGAATCTTGAGCGGCATTCTGTTCGTTCATGGGATTTTGACAAAATTTTAAATTCCCTGAAGGTAAGCTTCAGCAAAATGAAGTGGATAATTTTGACGTCTGTTGCTGCGAGTTTCATGATTGTGATGCTTCCAGCGGACATCGGCTGGTTGGTTCTGAAGAGGAGGAGAACTGATATGAATGATCACAGCCATGGAAATGATCCGAATTCAGACTCCTCGTTAAGTACAAATGTTGAGAAACGCCAGAGGAGCGTTGCCAAGGAAATTTTCTTGCCCAGAACTAGCCGCAGCGAAGATTTTTCCTATGGTAGATGCCTGGGACGAGGGGCTGGTCAAGTCTACAGAGTGTATTAGGAGGCCGCCGGGTTGCTGTGAAGAGAATCTTCGCTGAACCTGAACACTTTCAATTTTCATCAACGATGTGAAGATTATATGTCGCCTAATAAATCGAAACCTGGTGCAGCCCGACTAAGTCATGAGCAAGGCCAATTCTTGCTAGTTTATGCCTACTGGCAGCCTCGACTCTGCACTTTGGCAATGAAGAAACTGCCAGATGCAGGATAGGTAAAAGTTCGGCCTCAGCTCTTCATTACATGATCTCCATGAAGAAGTGGAGCTGTAATGTGTCGTCATTGAGACATCGTCTGCCAACGTATTGTTGGGGACAGAATTCAGCACTAAGCTTGGTGATTTTGGGGTTGCTACGTTGGTGAAACCCTGGTTGAGGACTCGTAGAACTTGTGCGGTACCGTAGGGACTTGTGTCATTGGCGCCAGAACTTGCAAATGCGCGGATATATGGCCAGTACTAAAGAATCGGACACGTTTAGTTTTGGAGTAGTGGCTCTGGAAATCGCATGTAGCAGTAGTAGTAGTTTACAGATGGAGCATTAATTTCATGTTTCACTCGTGATCGAGGTGGGCTTGGGAGCTCTACCTTGCAGGAGATATTCCCAAAGCAGCACATCGGAGATTGAGCATGAGTTCTGGTGGGGGGTTGAAATGAAATGCTTGTTGGTTAACCATACCACAAGAAAAGACTGAAGGCAGGACAAAGTTGACAAGAGTTAAGGAAACCAACCCGATACGTGTGGGTTTAGAAGGGTCGCGTTGTTTTAAGCCACGCAATGAGCATGGCATGGCTAAGAATGTTCGCGCATCAGGAGCCATTACCTCATTCATGTTGTTGAAAGCATCCCAATACTGGAAATTCCATTCACGCCAACCTGAAGAAACAGGTTTGGTGTCAAAGAATATCAAATAGTGACTGAGGGGCATATCACATGGGTGGTGGTCATGGATCCATTAACACCAATCATCAGGAGGAAGAGAATCTATGGATTTAAATTTATTACGTCGTCACGTGGCTGGCCATTCACCTTTTAAATGTCGATTAATTTCTTCAACTGCCTCTTGGAGTAGCAAATGGAACGGGCTGTCAAAGCCCCCCCTTGTTAAAAAAACATAGTACACCACTTAGAGCGGAAACTGAAGGGATTTGTTTCCTTGTTTATCGCGAAATAAAATAAAATAAAAATGGAAAAAATAATAATACAAAATTCATGACGAAAGTGGGCTGATAGTTCAACGGAAAAGGTTGAAAACTTCTTGTACCAATTTAACATATAACTAGACATTAGGCTTCATGAGTAAATGAGCGATAACGGTATCAAAATTTTTTGGTCTTTCATCCAGTCAATATTCTATGAACATTAATTCAAAAAACTCTGCAACAAAAGTCTGAGGGAAAGACTGAAGAGAAGATAAATGTTACAATCCTAAATTATGGCCACCCACATAATTTCAAGAAGGCACCTCTCCAGCCTCAGGCCTGCAACTTTAGCTTCATCTACATATGTTTGTAATTGAAAATCCAAGAATATTTCGCTCTGAATAACTTTGTATTTATCTATTTGACATCAACATCATTTATGAGGGAAACCAATTCAATATTCTCAGTTTCTTGCCTTTCAATCCCCTCTTTTGTACCCAAGACTTCACTTGGAAGAATGGAGGAGTTCGGATCACCTCTGGGTATCAGATACAGCAGACAAAGTGGACTAATTCTCAACAAGTTCCGAATCAATATGGCCAACCATAGACCATCGAATTTGGTCCGGGTAACCTCCAATATATGAAGGAGGAAGCCTCCTCCCCATGATGCTGAGAGAAGTCCGACGTTGTCAATCGACATGAGCAGAGCAAAGAAAGTGCCTGCAATACCTGAGGGACAAAGCTTTGAGCTGAGGACAAGAAGAGGCATCCATTTGAGCCTTCCAATCATTTGATATACACTTTCATCAATAACTATGAAAAAGTAATCTGACAAGCCAAATTTCAAATTCAATCGCAACACCAAGATCAAATCCAGCATTCCTGATAAACCAAAAAGCAGCTGAGTCCAGAAGAGCAAGTCTCGGAAGGGGTAATCCTTAAGAACATTCTGGTAGAGGATCGCCCCCAAGAGGGAGCCAACTGAACCAATTGAGAATATATAGCCAACACTCTCCTGCATAAATAATAAGAACCAAAAATTTACTAGCATGCACAAAGTTCTCTGCATCAAGCCACAAATTAGAAGCAAGATTTTCATCTAGTCACTAAATCATAACTTGCCCAGAAAAATTAAACCATTCTAACATATAATCAATCATGGCTTATATCGTGCAATTCAGAGATGACGCAGCATCTCATCTATATGTTTGTTACTGTGTGTGGTGTGTGCATAAATTCATTTATAAAAAATATAATGGACTAGGTTCTAGAGTGAATTTTAGCTGGAAGTCACTATTGCCTATCACTTTGCAACTCCTTTGTCTTCTTCCCATATTCCAAATTCACACTATCATACTGTTCAACAATCTCGTGGGTTTTAGGTTCCCCTTGGCTGTCTTAACGATTGGGAATTGCTTAATGACAATTGCTAGATCAAATACCTGAGATAAAGAGGGCCCCCCCTTTGAGTCGGTGTACCAATAGAACATTCCCTCACGGATATCCAAGCTCAATGCAATGGATAAGTACATATATAAGCATGGCTTCCAAACTTCTGGGCATTTCAGTGTTGTCCACATAGCCTTGACAGCATCTAGAAACTTCTGGTTTACCTGAGTCCAGCCATATATTAGACCATGAGCTTAAAAGGATCAAAGATTTCACGGGGGTAAAAATTACCTGTCTGTAAGCGAAGTTGGGCATATAAGGCTCGTCAAGCAGAGTTCCAACTAAAAATACAAGTCCAGCTGGGATAGTCAGCAAGCCAAAGACTCCCTACCAGGAAAAAGAAAAGAAAAATCTGAAAAATACAATAAATGATACTTTAAATTGAAGATATGAAAAATATAAAATAGCTTTTAAATTTGAAGATATGAGGGTAACCTTAGGGCCTATGAGGTGAACAAAGATCCCACTTATGAAGAATCCTACTAGTGCTCCAATTGAGGAACTCAACGCACACAAGCTTTGCATGTCAGCTGCAAGAGAGGGATGTTTAATACTGTTCTGTGCCACACAGGCATCTATGGTCACATCTGCTATTGCTACCCCAGCACTTCCCGCTGTCAATGACAGTAGGGCCAATACAAGATGTAGCTTTTCATGCAATGCTAACAAGAGCATGGAGATCACACCGAGAAAACTTGAATTACACAACAGGAACTGTCTAATGAGAGAACTGCATCAATCCTTCATGTAATAGGTTACTCATTAAATAAAGATTAACTTTTTTAAAAATCTTATGTACAAATCAGGTCTAAGAATATAAAATCTCACAAGAATTTACTTTTTCACTCTCCCCCTTTTAGGCTTCTTGTACTTTTGTTAAGTGACCACATTGCAGATCATATGAGAATTCTCAACATAGATGCTGTTGTCATTATAGTTTCCACTAAAGGAACAAGGGCAAAACGTCCCTGCTAGTTGAATAGTCTAACTGGATAAACCAAAAAGATATGTAGAGATTGATTGTGAACCACTGTGATGATTGCAGGGACAACAATATGAACAAGAATATAGAGTAAATATAAGGTAGGAATGTTCTTGCTACTGTTGCTTCTGTTTCAGACTCATGGATCTCCTTCCCACCTCCATTTTCCCCACCGGAAATGGGTCCCTATCCATGTTCTTTCTGTGTCACTCATTTACAATTGAAGCCCACTTTGATAGAACAATCACCCATGATTGCCAAGTACATCTAAATATAAGATGATTCGATCTTTAATGACTAAAATCTTTCTTAAGGGTGCAACCTCTGCTCACATCATCATCACTTTATCTCTCACTTTTCACAAAATATCCAATAAATGTTTCCGCATAAAATATGACTAAGAAACCCATATAGTGAACTCCTAACAACTAGAGCACCCACAGGCAAGCAAGGGACAATATTTTGAAATTTTAAACAATAAAAAATGTCCATCCGATCAAACGTGAAATAGCATGCTCAAAATGCAGAAATCTAGCGTTGTTACTAACATGGAAACAAAAATAAATAAATATATAAATCTAGCTTTGTTACTTATGAAAATTCAGTGAAACAACGTGGAAACAAATTTTTATTCACTAAAATAAGCAATTATAAAATGAAATTAATTCCATTTTGAACACTCAAAATGGAATCTAAATTTGACGCTTTTATGGTAAACTAGAAACATATCAGCGAGATCCCATAAAGCTAAATTGCATATTCAAGAATGACTTTAAAGGTGAAACTTATATGATGTGTCATTTACCAGCTAAAATGAAATAAGGCCGCCTGTGATACCCAAAAATGGGAAGAACATCGGTAAGAAGGCCCCAGAGAGGCTTGACAATCCATGGAATGGAAGTTATCGCTGTATAAATCTGTGCTTCAGAAGGCTGCACCTTCTGGACGTCCTTCATGTAATACTCCATGCCTACACGATTAAGAGCTCCACCCAATCCCTGACTTATTCCATAGACAACCACCACCCCAAATACAAAACTCCAATGCATCTCAGAGGCAAGCATTTTAAACCAACGGATTGGAATGCAAAAACAACCACAAAAATCCTTTTGAGACTCATTTTCCCTCTCAGTATCACCAGAGGCTTCTTCGAGTTTCTTGTCCTCCACCATTATTCACTTCTTCTGATACAAACTTTGAGAAAACAACAAAAACCCAGTGCACGAATCAAGGTCTCCTGATCTGGAAATCAAAGTGATCGAGTTTCCTCAGGAAAAAAAGAAATTCCTGAAGTCAGTTGTGTTTTCGACACCATATTTCTTGAAAAACAAGAAGTCAACAGCCACCCAGTTCGACAGAACAACATTTACTGAAATGGGCAACACCAGAGAAGATTGAAAATAAAATAAGATCTCTGATCTGAGTTCTGTTTCCTGAACTGGGCTTCTTCAAGCCGATGGAAATTCCTCAGGAAAGATTGAGATTTCGAAACTGGGTTCTGGTTTTTGCTTGGACCTTCTTTGACTTAAAGCAAGCAATTTTAAGAGACTGGTAATATAGTTTCGCTCTAATTCCTTCCAAAGCCACGTCTCAGATTGGGAAGCGATTTATTTGGAGGTAGATCAGAAATGTGGTAGTTCTTGAGGTTGCAGACGGATCTCTGACAACAGGTTTTGTTTTACCAAACAAACGGTAAAACCCTATTTTTCAACCAACCCATTGGTTTATTACTGGCTTTACTGCTTGTGTAACCATTAACAAGTAGAAAACAAATTACTTCTCGTTTGTGAGCCTGAAAAAAAAAAAAAGAAAAAAAAAAAAAGAAAAAAAAAAGAAGAGACAGACAGACAGACAGAGAGGAAAATAAAGGAAAAGACTTAAGAGCCCAAAATCTACAGTCACTAGTTAGATAAGATCGAAACATTTTCAGCCATCAGAAATTATTGAAAAAAAAAAAAATGACAGCGCCAAGCTTTTATTTATGGATAATGTTTTGGCCACTGCTGATGGCTCTCGTTGGGCCCGCTGGTCTTTTTTTATTTTTTATTTTTCTTAATAATTAAGAAATTTTTTTTTAATATTATTATAAATTTTTTATATTTTTAAAAAAATTTTAAAAGTATGAAAAAATAAAAAAATAAAAATTCTTTTTTACCTAACGGAGCTAGCCCCATCCTTTATTTATTTAACCAATTAGCATTAAAATGTTGGGGAGAAGGAAAGTTTCAACAACCAAAGCCTCGTGGCAAGTTCCTTGCTTGTTTCACAGACACACACACACGTCGATGTCAGTTTTGCTGAAAATTGTAGTACTTACTCCAGCCAGCAGTAATTAGTAAAGATGATTTTATTTATTTAAGGTTTGTTAACAATTATTGGACACAGTTTGTAGAATAATTGGTCGTTTGACTTCTCCTTCAATAGGTGACGTCGTCAACACGTCGTTTTATTCCTTTTAGGTGATCCGCAAAGCAACCTCATAATACGACACTGCCGAGCGCCTCGGCCCTCGTGCTTGCTCCTTGTGGTTGTGTAAATCGAGTTTTACAAATAATTATATCGCTTTCACACCATTCTTTCTTCCTCTCTCCCTTTTTTTTTAGCTGTGGTTCCCATAATGCTTCTTAAGATATTGGCCTTCTGCAAGTGAATTGAAAAACTCGTCTACAAAGTACAAAGTCCACAGTGCACGGAGTTCTAATACCATGGTTGGGGAAGCAGTTTATCTAGCATTGAGGTAATCTGGAACAAAATATGAAGAAAACAACAAACATTAGAAGTAAAAATAAAGGAAAATGAGTATCTCCTTTTACTGAAAATGAAATATTTGATCATTTAACTTCAAATATTACTTGTTTTATGTTAAATAGATAGTAATAAATAATCCATAAATAGGTATCAGAGTAATAGTGATGCATCACAAGATTATTAATTGACAGATTTTTACTTCGAGTTGGGTTGTCAGATTACACGAGTTACGAACTTCAATGCTTGGGTATTGAAAGTACCTCATAAAATTATTTTTTAAATGACTCACCACAAAAATGGGCATTAGAAATGGTCATGACATGTTTTTTATTTTTTATTTTTTATTTTTATTTTTTAAGTTTGAACCTTAAGACCACATTTTTTAAACTAATAATTTGGCTCTATGCAGTTTCATCCAATTTAAATGGAAGGCCTCCATCAATATTTCCCCATATTATATATGAAAAGTTACTCAAAATGAGACCTGCACAAGACAACATTTCATGGAAGAAGAAGCAGCAACAGCATAAGCGAAACAAGTCTTCGATAGGGCCTCTGCATGGAGAGAAGCATGATGATTGAAATGGAGCATAGGCCAAGGAGTTTCTAGGAGTATTGTGAGCATACATAACCACTGTGAGAAACCCAACAAAAGAGACCTTTTCCACGATGACATATGGTAGTGAGGCAGTGACGCCCATGGAAATCGACATACCAAGTCACCATGTTCAACATCAATACGAGGAAGCAAATAATAATGCCCTGGAAAGGTACGACTACTTTCTAGAAGAAAAGAGAGGAGAAGCCAAGGCAAGAGCAACAACCTAAGGGAGAAAGAAAACGGAGTGCTTCAACAAGAAAACGGGAAATACAGTTACTTAACACTTCTCAATATACTCTACTACTATTCATCATTTTATTATTACTTTTCACTTATTTTTTACTACTATTAATTATTTTTTACTACTATTCAATATTATATTATTACTTTTCATATACTTTTTCACTACTATTCACAACATACCTTAACACTTTTCAACACCCAAACTAAAAAGCAGTCGCCATTTTCATTAATGTTTCTTTACTCTTCTCCCCATCTATCAGAAACCACCAAGCGTGCAGAGAACTTGCCCTGTGATTTCTACTTCTACAGAAAAGCTACTTCACATTTTACAAAAGAACAAGACAATGAGACTGCCATATAATGAGCATAACATTCATAATTTCTTAGTGTTTAGGACATATATTGCGGGGTATTGAGATAACAGCCCGAAACCAATCATCATTTATGTGGCCAATCACAAATTGAAGACCACCCGTGAGTAGAATCCAGATTAAAATAGAACGCCTTTAGTCGTGAAGTTTTATTTTGCAAAGTAAAAGAATCTTGAGCGAAATTTTTGTTAAATGGCTGAACAAGAGATTGGCTGTGTGTAGGGTGATTATGGCTTAACCTTGACAACCTGTGAATTATGACGATGTTCATGCCCTCCAGGCCAATTGATTTCAAGTTTTCAAGCTTGAAAACTCCCATCAACAATTAGGAAGTCTTTCTTTTGCTCCTTCTCATTGGTTTTTCTTGACTCTTTAACTGGCCTTAAATGACGTTGAAAGCCCATTTCATGCTCTGCCAGCCGTCAGCCCTGATCGGTTATAAAACACTCTTCAGCAACATCCAGGAATGGGAATAAATGTGTCCCTCAGTGGGGAGATTGGCAGGTAACTCAAATCCTCGTTGGCTTTGTGGTAAAACATTTTCTGCACGTAAAACATCATATAACACTGTGAAGCTCTTACCATCGCCTCATCAACCTCATTAATCCAAGCGTCATCACATTTGTACCATTGGTTTCTCAAGCGTATATAAGTAACATAATGGCCAGATTCAAGCGTTCCTGCATGAGTAACCACGGCAAAAATCTCAAATTCTGTAGAAATGTCTGACTCGTCACCCTCAAAAGCAAAGATTCTGTTCCCAAATCTGTTTCTGACAATCGAGGAGGACAAATATGGGGTCATATCCAAGGAGAAAGGAAAGTGCAGATAGCGGTCAATTTTTCTTGACATTCTTCTGACAGGAGAATGCTCAAATCGTTTAATATGCAAACACAACACCAATGGGAGCCTCTTTATGGACATTTGCTTCACCGAGTCTCGCCTTTCTTGACAGTTTTGGCAGTAAAGTTTCGGATCTGATCCCAACTTCTCCTGCCTTGTGAACAAATCTAAACAACCAAGAAGGGTAGACATACTACTGTTTCCATTGATAGGCTTGTTAGCTATATTTGTTGGAGGGAAATTGCTTGTGTCCAGGTCAAGTGAGACGTCCACACAGGGGTCAAAGGTTGTTGAAGTGAATCCACAGGTCATGCAGGTGACATCTGATCTCAGGAGTCCAGAGAATACCCTATGAGCGATACATTGGCAATCTCCATTATCTGTAAAAAAGATTAATGATTTATATAAGAGGCATAACCACTAAGAACCAAAACAAAACTATTAACTATGCGTCTTCTTAGTGAATTATACCCACATTTTAGTTGCACTACTTCAAAAAGTTCAAGGAACGTTTTTAGTTATGTCCGAAAACTGGTCTGTTCATTCACTTAATAGGATTGTTCATTCACTTGATAGGATACATCCAGTCCAAACTCTCAATTGTAGATGCTACATGACTAAGAACCAGACAAGCCTCCTTTTTCTTGGGAATTAAATAAACCTAATAGATGTCCAATTTTAATTACCTCTACTTTGGTTCCTTGATTTGCCCTCTTTCTCATGGATCCCATCTAAGACTGAAATGAAAAACTCATGAGCATCCTGCTGCTCATTACTTGCCAGATTTGCTGAATGCTGCCACCAACTTGAAACGTAAACAAAGTTTCATCATTTCAGAGTAGTTTTATCTCCGGAAATTATTTATGGAGGAAAAAAAAAAAAGCTAAAGAATTAATAAAATATCCAGATCCAGGATCCCATCGAACAAAACCAATGACATCATTGTAAGTGATTCCGTGCAGCTTTCAATTAAACTGTGTAGATCCAGCTCCAAATACATAACAGGTGATGCAAAAATGACGTTCACAACAATATGGATAACTTAATTCAAAATCTATGAAAAGAATTCTCATTATGTAACTTTGCATCGGATAACACATGCTCCAAAAAATATAGATCACGAAATCATTAAATTCAATCCAATCGATTGATCTGCTGAGGAGGCTCAAGCTCGATCAACCATCAAATAACGATTTGAATATTCAGCATAAAGTAATCATCAAAATCGTGCTATTTAAATTCATAATCAGCAAGATTTGCGAGAATCAAAGAGGCACATGCAGAGCAATGGCAAACCTGTAAAGAAACTGAGCAGGGCTATATGGTGCCCGATCACCTGAAAACGCAGCCGAGAAAATAACATCAATGTCACAAGCTAAACATAGCCGATCCACCGATCTTTTCTGGCAATTTTCCTGATTATGCCCTTCACTCAAGAAGTAGTTCCTGAAAGGGGGTGCATGTAACAATGCTTGCAAGACGGAGTTCATGAAACAAGTACTCCCCAGATTATTTAATCCCCTCAAACCCAATGGATAACAAGATTTCGCCCTCCGATCCCGCAAGGAAATTAAATGTTTAGATATCTTCAAATCCACCAATTCCTGTCCTAAACCAGAGCCCAACCTCCTCCTCTTAACCAATCTCTCTCCAATACTCTCATCACCATTCTTACCTCTTGGGATGCCCATGATTTGCTTGGACATTACAGCCCTATCAAAATCAGGGTCGTAGACCTGATCACAGCACACGCAGCAGTAAAGCTCAGCCCTTTCAATGTCCACAGCTACATCATGACCATTCTCAGACTGGGTATGAAATAGGGTATGGTCCAAACAGGAGACCGAGGAGCAAATCAGGCAAAAATAGAGTCTACCTTGAATACCATCACAAGAAATGCATCTGGGTATCTTTGTATCGGGTTTCTCAACACTTGTTCTCCCAGGTGGGGTGGTCTTGAGGTACTTTTGGAGGTAATTATAGCCACTCAGGCCGTGGCTGAGTTTGTAATCTGCAAGGTGCTTGCAGGGTTTTGGGCTGGTGTATGAAGGGTTTCCGGTGGTCATGTTGATAGAGATTGAAAGAGGCATTGATTTGTTGCAAATCAAGAAAATATTAGTTAAGAAAAATGTCGATATTAAAAATGATATGAATAATTGAGTTATTGAAAAAGAAAAATGCTATTTTTTCAACGGAGTAATTGAAGAAAAACAAACGGACGAAGAAAAGGAATTGATATTGGATTTGAAGGTTTTGGGGAATAAAGAGTGATGGATTTGTACTTTCGAGATTTTTGCTAAGTTGAACCTCGGCGTAGCTTTGGTTAGTGTTCACTGATCTTGTGAGAGAGAGAGAGAGAGAGAGAGAGAGAGAGGGGGGCGTGCAAAGCTTTAAAGCACTGTTTGGAAACAGGGAGGAAGATGAAGGTTCTTTCATGACTAGTGAAGCCGACTCGTTCGCACGGTTTCCAAGTATATGGAGCAGAGCAATGAGCACGTTAACTTTCGACGCGGACAAATCTGAACCGACTACTAGTTTGACGAGAAGTTTCATCCAGTGGAGTTAAACGGCTCTGGGAGATCATTGTCCTCAATGTCGGTGCTTTTGTCCGGATGGCGGGTTTTAATTGGGTGCTCAAAGCTTAAAGTCTTAGAAAGATAACAGAGAATCAACTGCTACATAGGGCTCACTCACGCAGAAGAATGTGGAAAAATTAATATATATATTAATTTAATGCTATTAATTAAAAAATTAATTTTATTAAAAATAATATTAATTTAAATTTTAAATAAAAAAATTAATTTTAATATATAGATATTTTATTTGTATGTATAGAATATTAGTCATTGAGCACTGAATATTTTTTTTAAAGAAAAAAGAAAAAAAAAAAGATTTGGAGCCGCACAGTAAAGTCGTAATTGACCGACAGCAATGGTTTGTTTACAACTTTACCCCACCCACTGATGAAATTCCAAGCTCGGGAAGAAAATGTTGGAAAGAGAGAGAGAGAAGGCTTGTGCTCTTGTGGTCCGTGGAATGTTAAGTCGAGGCTTATTGGTCTTCGTCTTCGTCTTCAATTGTTTCGTTTGTTTTTTCCTTTTCAATTTAGATTTGTAAATAAACCATTGGAAAGTAGTTTGTTTTTAGGTAAATGTTTGGCGGCCATCAGAAAATATCTCCCATTCCAAGGAAAAGCTTGCTGTTTACCGATTCATACTGATGGGTTAAACGGAATTGCTTTTTTCTGCAACTTTGGAGCTCAATGATTCAATATAGATAAAATACACCAGTAGGATTTAAAAAAAAAAAAAAAAACTACTTATATTTGCAGCTAATGATTCAAAATTACATTATAAATCCGGGAAAATTGTAAAGGTCACTCACCTTTTTTATTTTTGAAGGACGCTCACCTAATCAAAAAGTTGGGATGCCAATAAAGAAATTTAAATTGCCTGAGAAATGAGAACAAAAATGTTGAAAAGGAAGAAAGATTTTAGTGCTTTGTACTACTTCCATCGGTGCATGATAAGGCATGCTAGACATGAATAGAGCAAAGCATCTACTTTATTGCAGGCAAAGCGTGGAAAAAGTTTTGTAAATGAAACTTATATGAGATGAGATGCATACTAAACGAACGGTTTAGAACCTCCACACTATTGTATTGCATCTATGGATACTGCCGATACTGCCATGGAAGAAAAAGTTTAAGTTCTTGATCCTGGCTTGGATCGGACGAGCGATCTGCTCAAGAGTTGGGATGGTGAAGACACTTCAGGGTTATGTGGATGGTACTTCGAAAGGGCACCCGGGTCTAGCAGTAGCACAAGACACGATTCCAACAATGACCTTGGGACCAAAAGCTTCTGTAAAGAAGGTACCCCCACTACATTATTTCCCTATCTCTAAGAAGAAAATGACTTCAGTTGGATTTTCCTTGTCGGGAAGTGCTTCACCACACTCTCATCCCATTATGTAGATGTGATACATTTATCATTGTTAGATAATAAAAAATTATTTAGTAAAAAATCATTTAATGATGATAAATGTGTCACATTTTACATAATGAAATGAGCGTGACATGGTAGTATAGTGTATAAAATTTTCTTTGTCCATATACTTAATCAAACTGCACCAATTTTAAAACGCATTCGAACAACAGCAGGATGAAAATCAACTGGCCAGTCTATCTGATGCTTTAGTAACAGTAAAGCTCTGGATTCAAGTTTACCGATAAATCTGGGGCAATCATAACAATTGAGAAGAGGAATGGGGAATATCCAAATAAAAAAATTGAGGTTTAGGTTAGACTATGAGCAAATTCAGGGCAAATGCTTCAACTTTTTAGAAAGCAGCAAAAAGCACAACAAGCTTTCAACTCCACCATGAAAAGACCCAGCTTTTAGGATGAAACTATGAAATTTGTTAAAGGCGATAATACTTACAAGAGTGAATAAGTTTTCACCACAAACTACCACCAATTTTCTAAATTACAATAAGTTTACATTCGCACCTTAAACTAACAATAATCTGAGCTTTAAGAATGTAGGTTAGGGTACAGATGAAAAATAGACTGTAGTTTGTCGGTGAAAAGTAAATTTTCCTATTTTTAAAGAGACATACATTCAATCAAAAGAAGAAGAAAATGGCATGTCGCATGCGTCCAGATATATATATATATATATATATAAAGAAGAAGAAGAAGAAAGAAGGAAAAAAATCATATACATCCATGCACCAAAATTACTGGAAGCAAGCCAATTTGACAAAAAATAAAACTTCTAGCTGCTTGCACTGCAGCAAACCAATCTAAGATGCCATATTATATGATTCATACGAACAAAGATGTTGGAACTTAGAAGACCCCCTCTGACACACCTTTGGTTATGATTCATGAATGTGGCAGACCCCTCTGACACACCTTTGGTTATGATTCATGAATGTGGCATATGCAAAGCAACCAAATAACAAGCCATTCCACAAACATTCTTTATAGCTATCTTTGCAATGTATTATTTTTACGCATTATGGTAGGGTAGGAGCAACTCATGTTTAATGAGCCTCAATTTTCGAGTATCAAGACACTAGATGAAGCCAAATCCTTGCATAAGGCGTTTGATAATCCTACTGCTGATGTACTACGGCTGGAAAAATTATCTCAGAGAATATAAATATGCATACAGGGAATTGAAGACAGAAGCCCCAATTCAACCAACTCATATATTTCTTTTATATAAGTAAACACGTGGAAACAGAAAACCAAGTCATATGTTGCAATCCACACATTGATGCAATTATGCAATCAAACATATATGGAAGACTTTAACGCCCTCATCACCAGATCGGCTAGCATAAACAGCCCCTAGGGTAAACAAATTAATTGCATCAAACGCACAAATCACCAAACGTGCACAGAGACATGGATGCCAAGATACCCAAATTTATTATATTTCCCAAGCTAAAACACAAGACAAACCCTCTCGCACAAGACCCGCAAGATTAAAACTAGCAAAGTAACAATAAAGTCGCCAAATTCCAACATTATACATAGAAGCATATTTTCTCCATAACACCAGTACGAAACGTCAAATACATTCATAAACACTCGTGTATAAAACATATATCGGTAAAATGATTCAGCTTAGAGATTAAGAAGCGACGCGACCAACCACAGGGTACTTAGCTTCGAACTTCTTCTCCCAGTCGTTGAGGACCCCGATCTCCTTCTCCGAGAGGCCATCGAGAGAGGGTGACACGTCCTCGTCATTCTTGCTCATCTTGGCCAGAGCTCTGCTGGCATCCTTGCCGGCGAACATGGCGTAGGAACCTCCGGGGCCGTAGAACGACTTTCCGTTTGTGACGTCGAAGATTCGGCCCTTCACAGCCACATAAATGGGCTTGGATGGGTCGGTGCCGTTGTACTCGCTCAGCTGCTGGGCTGTCAGCTCCATTGATCTGCGTTCGCTTAGAGTGAGACTGCGTGGCGTGATAGATGGAAAGAGGTGAAGAAGTGAAAAGATGCCGTGTGGTTGGAATCGATACTCTCTACTTTATTAAAATTTATTTAAATTTTATTCGGTTAATTTAAAAGAATAATGATATATATAAAATATTTTGTGCGTACTTTTAAAAATAATAATTTTATTATAAAAAGTATGACAAATTTTTTTTTTTGTGAGATTTATTTTTTAACAAAAAGTCAGAGCAGGCTCGTGTATTTATTATACGAATAATTCTTTTCATCAGTTACTATTCATCATTCACATTTTTACACTTTATGAAAAATATCTATACATCCTATAAGTGACTCATCATTCACATCTCCACACTTTATGAAAAATATCCACACCTTATAAAAAATCTTTCACATCTTATGAAAATTTATAAGTGTAGGGTGTGATATGAACGGTAACTAATTTGTAACAAAACTCTTATTATTAGACTTTTCAACTAATTTAATTGACTTTAATAATAATTTAATATAAATAAGTTAATAACGATCTATTTCAAGATTCTTTTATGATTTGGAGCGGAAAAGAGGTTTATTTTTTTTTATTTTTTTTTTAAAATCTTATTATTTTTTATTTTATTTTAAGGGGGTAACGGAAGCAAACACTATTATTAGACATAATAGGATTTTTCAAGGTTCACATGCAACCACACCTGCTGCTAGTACAATTCACCCTCTTGAAACCTTTTAATTCAGCCCACTCCAATTGCCATTATCCTCCAACCAAATGCATAAAAAACTAATCTTCCTTCGCCTCCTTTCGATCAAACAAGATGCAAGACCACAACTTTTGGAGCTTAGCTAGCTAGGAGTGCATTACTAATTAACTAGACTTCTCTAATATTGATCCTTCGGTAGAACTAATATTTCCCACAATTTAACTAGGGTGTTATGTATAATCTATTTGACAATAGGAATAAAACAAAAATACTAACATTCTGATACAATCCGTATCTGCTTGCTAGTAATCGTAGCATTGATATTCCAGCATCATACACTGAATCATCACAATCGTTGTTGCCACAAAACTCAGTTACAGCATTACGGTGGCCATGCGTCATAAGCCATTAGCCAATAAACGATATCAAAGTCTCTTCCTCCAAAAAGTCTCCAATACATTCAGATCAACGGCTGATTAAACCAAACATGCATATCAGCGTAGCAGAATCCCCCCACCAGAATGCTCAACCTCCTGAAAATCAGACAAGAAAATGTCAAACAGAACTCCCTACAGGGTATACAGAAAAGTTTGTAAAGCATTCTAGTCAATACACAAAAGACCACGTTCTTCAACCGAACAGCTAGGATACGGTACCAAAAAGAATAATTACCATGAAGAAATGCTTCAAAGCGAAATATCAACATAGTTCCAAGACTTATAGCATAACTTGAAATATGATGCTGTTTGGTTCAGACAGGGACACACAGCAAGTAAACCAAAGCGGTTTGAGGGAAAGGGACGCTTTTATGCAGCTCTTCCTGTTCCTTTCCTAGATAGCTTTAGATATTTTTAAAATTGCATTTTTTATTTACTTATTTTTAAAAAAAATTATAACATAACATAATGAAAAAGGAGGTGGCATGATTTCAACTCAAGAACATGAACCGTAGATGTGATCTCAATTCTATATCAGACAGGAACTCAACAAAAATTGAGATTTTTTGAGATGCCCAAATGGCAGCAAATTGCTAGATTATTTAAGCTGCTGATCAAGCCAAACCATATCATCAAGACCAAGATGTACTCAAAATTGCAGCCAGCCACGACTTTCAAATCTGTCACAGGATAAAGTATGAACTTGTCAACACCAGTCTAAAACCACAGAGCACTTGTCCAGTGAGAACATTGTAACTGCAAGTTTGTAACCAAGCATGGTAGAAAAAGAGGTAACGTTGATCCTTTCCCACAGCGAGACTTTGACACAAAGGCAACATGTCTCTCTCACTTTATAATATCTTGCAGAGAGCAGTATTATCCATATGACCAAGTAAATCTACCTATACTCAGGCAATAGGTAGGCTTAATTGGTTAAAACATGAGAGTTCAAGTTTGGGCGAGTATATGTGCACATGCTAAATAGCAAGACATTTAAACCTAGCTACAGAATACTTTTAATTGTCATGCAATCATTTCCAAACAAAAATACATAATGTAAACAAACAAAAAAAAATCAGCTAACTCAATTATAATAGGAGGAAGATTTTAACCTGTGCAGGGGGTAAGGAAAAAACCCAGTCTGAGGCATGTGTAGGAAGAAGACCCAAAGTGTTAAGCTGCCAAAAAAACAATTATAACAAAATATAAGAAATTTGAATATGAAGAAACAAGAAAAAATGTTGCACAAAAAAACAAACTGAAAATACATCTCACCTTCCAAACACCCAGTGCTAAACCACCCAAATTAAGGGCAATAAAGAGTAACTTGGGCCCGAGAAGATCTACTCTACTGTCTTTATAAGACTCAAAAACTGCATAATCCAATTAAATGTTCTTCAATTAACCTAAGAATCAAATACAAATCCAACTAGAATCTGCAGGGAGAAATGAAGGTGAAAAAACAATGCAAAAACTTCAGGAACCAAAATACATGTGCTAGAATACCGTAAGTCACGTCAAGCTAGATCAGTTATTAAAAAAGATATTCACATACATGATTCAATACATTTAACAAGCATATATGTCAAGCCAAATAATAGAATTTTATGCAATAAAACAGATTCTCAAATCCCCCACACCGAACAGAAAATGCTATATACTACACCATCAATCCTATCTTACTGTGATAATTTGGCATTACCTATCAACCATGTAATTTGTTATATTAAAGGGACAGTGTGATGAAAGTGGGACAAGATGTGGCATCTAGCATAACTAAAAGAGAAAGGGACAAAAGAAGAAACAATTGTGTATGCAGGGCAACACCGTTTGTGAAATCGAAATTAGCATTGAACTAGCATTCCCAGGCCACATTCTTACAGTTATCCTACATACATCACTAGATTAGGAAGGGGGAAGGAATATCTTAGGTAAAGTGAAAAAATCATAGGATTCAAATCTTCACGGAAAAAAAAAAAAGAAGAAGAAGATAAATATGTGTTTTCGTACTTTTTAGATCATTTACATTATCATGCTGCTTCTATAACCACAAAGTAGACAGCATTCAAATGGTTACTAAAAATTACAAATCAAGACAGGGGACCAAAATTAGTTCGGATAAGTTAAAAGAAAAAACACGGGGGCATATATAAACTACAGTCATATTACCCTTGCCAACCCCTTGTAAGGCACTAATTGGCTGCCAAAGAGCAGAAAATGTGATACCAATGCTAAACAAATGCACAGTACTTCCAGCCATCCACATCATGAAGCCCATCATTAGCAAATTCTTGAAAGGGGCCTGTGCCACTTCCCAGGCTTTCTGTTCAAATAGAAACAGATTATGATATTAATTACTACGTTATGATCCAGTGTATTCGAATAATAAATGAAATCAATACCTGTGATGTTTAACTAGGTTAGAGAGTGGCTTGTGCGAGAGAAGAAAATGTCAGCGATGACAATACGAGGAAAGAAGCGTATTGGTTTCATAATTTGACTGACCTACTGGTTAACAGAAACGAAACCTCGATAATCTTAAAAGTCGTTTAGACCAATTAATCTAATCAGAATTTTCTTCAACATCACAACCATAAACATCAATGTCTCAAAAACCTATTGCTTTGCATTTTCCAATTGCAGTGTTCACACAAAAACTTTTCTCCAAACTACAAATACTTAGACCAAAGTACAGAGCGACGAAGCGTGAAAAGAAAACAAAAATTGGGACTGAGCCTTCGGATTAAAATCCTACATGGCTACTTTGATCAAAGCACAAACCTAATACAATATATCAGAAAGTGGGAAATAATAGGATATACTTGAGATTTCCAGTTCGATTCTGCATCCTTCTTTTGTCGACTGAGCGTTGAATCATCCTAAGAAACGTCAACCAAAAGAATTAATAGAATAATCGATTTTTTTTTCTTAATAGAAAGAAAGAAAGACCATAAAAGAGAGAACCTGATCTTGAGAGGAGCGAGAGAAACCAGGGGGGTCAGGAATGTCGCGGGAAGAATGAGAGGTGGAATTGTCAGTGAAGTCAACGGCCCATCTTCGACCCCCAACCATCACACCCTTACCCTTGTCCATTACTTGTGTGATTTTCACCAATCGATCTCTCACTCTCGCACTCTTCTGCTCGTTGCGCGATCTTCTTTTTATTTTTTGCGCGATCGATTGTTCTATGGCTCTCGGGGAACCGTTACCCGTAACCTCCTCAATTATTAATTTCTATTATTATTATTAGAGAAATAATATTTATAGTTGTGGTTAGTATCGTACAATTTTTTTGAAAAAAATAAATTAATATGAAACTTATCCGAAAAAAATTAACTTTTTTAATCATAAACTCTACTCTTTTTCAAAACGATTATACGATATTTACATATTTCATAATTATACATGGCATTACTCTTTAATGATTATTATTTTACGGGGTAAAGAAATTTAGTAGGTGGGCTTTTTACAAGTTCCCGCACGACATAGGCCCAGCTAGCTTGATTATTGAAACCAGACTTTGAGACTTGGTGGATGGGCCTAACTAATCACCGTAAGTACATAAAAATATAAAATAATTATTTTAAACAATCACATCAATATAATACATAAAAAGTATATAAAAATAACTACACATAAAATTCTTAATAAATATATATGAAAAATAATATTTACAGTAATGAATATGCAAACGCCATGTAATCGTTTTGAAAAAAGTAATACAAAACCTATATGAAAATAAATTAATTTTTTAATAGTAAATCTCACTTTTTTTAAAGTGGCTACATAACACTTACGTATTCTACGACTGTATGTAATATTATTCAAGATCGCTGACAAATCAAGCAACCATTTACTACTTAATTTACCTAACATGCTAGTTTGATGAGTATGGTCAGATTGAGGTTTACTTCCAAAGGCGGTGGATCTAAAAAACCCTTGCCGTGGTGAGATTCCACATCATTTTTTTATTTTTCAAAAAGAGAAGAAATTAACAATGGTTGAGATTATAAGATAAGAGTGTACAGACCAATAATATATATATATAGAACCAAGCATTTCATTTCTCGAGACAACATGCTAGTCTGATCTCATAATTGCACAAGAAAATTGTAACATTACAAGAAGAGTCAAAAAGTAGACAGTTACGTAGACCGTTAATCAAGTGTAAAGTCTATATACAATTTTATCTGCTTTTCAGAAATCTGTACATGGCTGCTATGACTCTTCTTTCCTTGAAAACTTGTCTGAAAGGTTTGCCACGACAAATCCAGCGAATACCTGAATCCAGTTGAACATAGTTTAAATGTAATGAACTCTCTGCTGTGGTAAAGTTGAAGTAAATCACTGGATATGATGATGTCAAGTGTGCTACAAGGGAAATGCAGAGACAGAGACAGACAGACAGAGAAAACATACCTGAATGCATCCAGTAACGTAGATTGCAGAGTAGTGGCGACCATGTAATACCATATCAGCTACCATTGCAAGAGGAATTGTCAAGGACATGCCTATCGTTGCAACCAATGGAGTCGTCCAAACAACAGAAAGGGCCCTGTAATTTTTATTTTTATTTATAAAAAAAAAACAGTATTACTGAAAGAATCTATTTGCAATGGTATCTAGAGTTGGCAAGTATATCAGAAGAAATAAACTAGTATGACTGCTGATCTGAGCATCATGAAACAAAATGGAACCAAACCAATATTTGCGAGTCAAATGGGAAAGTTAGCTTTTGAGAGCTTAAACGGTATTCCCTTTAATTTGATTAAAAAATGTGTGGTTCTCTACTTATCCGTGGTTTAGGTAGCAACAAATCCGATAATTGCTTCCTTTTCCTGGTGGGTGGAGCAAGACTTCATTGGAAATTAGGACAAAAAGTCAAAATGTAACATTCTCATGTTCTCGTGTTGTCCAATCAAACCTTGCTCTACTACTAACCAAAAATAATCTGACAGAACACTTCCCACAAAGCCATTTAACAGCACGACTTCGCCAACAGATGTTGAATGTGGAAATTTAAATCGAGGTTCAATCCCCACTGCATTGAGTGGCCACACTGCACGGAATAACATTGTTGTGAAAAATCCAAGCACAGGAAACTGATAGGTAAGAACTTTTTTATGAGCCTTGAGACTATCACTGCATTCTCAAAACATAGTCATCAGAATAGTAGCACATAAAAGAAAAAGGGAGGAAAGAAGAGAAAGAGGAGATCAAAAAAATTATTCAATTGATTAGAGATGATACAATTAACAATTACATTTGAAGCTAAAACTGTGAAATAGAAGGACGGCTTAACTAATAACAACTGATTCCTGAGGCGCTCCAAGGTTCCAGAATCCTAATTACACGAACTCATGACTTAATTAATCAAGCACAAACATAATCACTTACACCCTGCTTTCATAATTGAAATGAACACCGCATGTGGATGGGAATCATTAACATTGAAAAAAGGAAAGAAAAAAACCCCCCACTTCAAGGAGAGAACATGCTGCTACTATTTCTGAGCAAGAGTGTGGTGTTTTGCCATTCAAACGAGGCAGAATGTAGCGCTATTAGACCCTAATGATCGGGAGACCTTGTCTAAATTAAGAGGTGGCAGAATCCAAAGGAATAAGATAATAGGACACCATAAAAAACCTTTGATGTATAATTCAAAAAGAAACCACTATACTGATTTGGGTTTCTCCAACTCCTAACGCACCATATTCCTTCAATTGAGGCACATTTCCAAGCAAAATTCCTCTTTGATCTTCAAACTTAGTTATAATCACAGTGAGATAGATAAACCACTTCCAAATTCTCATGACTAATCAAGGATTTGCAGCAAGAAGTGATACATCTGAGCCAGCCGTGATTCAGTGGTCTGATTTTTTTTATAGTTGATTCAGTGGTCTGAAGTTATCAACTTAGTTAAACTACAACAGTTTCAGCACATAAGTTTTCATTTTATTATTGTCCGAATATCAAAAAGTTTATCATAAAAATCCAGGAGAACAAACTGCTAAGTTCTAACTCCTGTTCAAGCATTTACATTCTTAATCATATGAATTCTCAGTGCTAAAGACAATTCATCACAAAAAAACACTAGTTCACTTACCAAGCCACCAAAGACCGAGGATAGAGAAGAGACCAATATATCCAAAGAACTTTTGCACATCAACCTTGTCTCCTTCTGATCCAGAAGATTTCTTCAGCAGCACTGCAATAAGTAAACCAGTAATTTAGAAATCAGGCTGGGGGCCATGGAAACAATCTATCAAATATGTATCACCAAGTCATTCGTGGAATGCAAATGAAAATGAAAAACAAAAACAAAGAAAAGAAACATGGTTTCAGAATGCCATACCTGTAAATAAACCATATGATAATGCTGAGAGAAGACCAAAAATGTCCCCTGTGATAGAGTGCTTTCTAGTTTTAAGTAACAAGAAAAGGGGACAATTTCAGGTAATATCCCACATAAAGTCAAGCTAACATAACTATCTCAGCACATAAGGCAAAAAAGAAATAAGTGAACTCTCACAAATATAATAGGTTTTGTTTGCTGTTGTAGGCATAAAGATGTTTTGCTTGCATTCATAATCACAACTCACCCATTTGCAAACTTTAATTATCCAATCACATTGACATTATTTCAATTCTACTCTACGGCCAAGATAGACAATATCTTGATTACAGGTGGCAATTAGGTTCTCTTCTTTTTCTATTTTTAAATGTGGAATGTATTAAAATTAAATCTGATTAGTGCAGCAACTTCTCTCTTTTTTTGTTCATTTGCACCCATCACGTTTTGCCAAACATGACTTCCAGAGGAGGAGAAAACTGGGGAGGCAATTTCTCCAGTAAAATAGTATAGATTACTTCTATATATTCTTTTGATCGGTTAAGATTACTTCTGTATATTATCCAATCCAACTCAATAATATTGTCTCAAACTCACAGCAAAAGTGAAAATCTCCTGATCCTAAAATAAGTGTTTTGGTTGTCAAGATCCAGTTTGGCTCCCTTCACCCCAACCGATCAAGTCTCAATCAAGGAAGTTTGAACAATATTCTATGATTTTTTCCAATGATTAATTTTGGATTTTTTGAAAAACACATCTGACCGAGTCAAAACTGGCATGTTTAGAGGAAAATGAAAACACTCTCCAATGTTAACCAATTGACGTTCTTAGGCACAAAAAATATTTTAAAGGTTGAGATAATCTTTTTATCAATGAAAAACGGATGCCTTAAGATTTCTGCTAAAGGGAGCTGAAAACAGGTTCCAAATGATCGAATGACAGCTGGTCAAATATGAGCAAAGGCTGCCTTTGGTACACATTGTACCCCCCAAAGCTGCCCAAAAGAGATGAAAACCCTGAAATAAAACCACCAGATGAAAAACTTCGGGTTTTTCCACAAAAACATTACTGAAGTAAATGAGGTACCTCATAAACCTGTCAAGTTTACTTCAAAACGGACAAAAGGAAGAAATGCACAAAAGTCCCTATAGAAGCCTACCAATGCTAAGCAAAAAGCAATTAGCTTACTCAGAGATGCTCATCAGTTCTCTAGGAGTCCAAGTTTTTCCAAATGTGGTCATGGCAACACCAGCCATGCTGATAAAAACAGCAACAATCTTTGTGAGATTTATTGAGTCCTGGCCAAGAAGAGCTCCAAAGAAAAGTGTAAACAGCCCTGATGTTGAAGTCAGGACAGTAGTACTTGCAACACTAGTATTTGCCAGTGCAGAGTTCGATAAATACTGCATGAGGTCAAAACAGGTTAAACCTTCATTAGATTGCTTAAGAAAGTGTTTTTTGGTGACTGGCATATCATCAATAAAGCCAAGAAACCAACACCCAGGTTGTACAGAACCTTCTATTTCCCTCAAAGTCATCACTGTGAAATTGAACCCATGGTGACAAAGTCTACATCTCATCCCACACCACCAGGCTCCACCCTGACAAGTAACTCTCAACAAGTATATGTATCTAACTTTAACTTTTTTTCCCTTGTAAAATAATGCATACAAATTCACTTTGCCCTTTGTAGCATGTCCTGACTTTCAACTTCAATACTGGAGGCATGCAATTGACTCAGTCTAGAAAGCCATTCTAGCAACATTAGCATAGATGGCTACAAGGATTATTAAAAAGATATGCAGAGCTGTCCTTGCTGCATGTGCATAGATGGACTGACCCAATACTTTTGAAGGCCTGTACCACTCATCCACTCAGATTTTCTTACCCGTACATACAATTTCATTATCCCACAACCTTATAAAGTCAAAGAAAATTCCAAAAGGTTATATACAGAGAACATTAGATAAAAAGTAGAATATTTTTACCTCTGTTACAAACCATATCGGAGTAAGATATAAGCTACACTTAGCAATATCCCATGAACTGAGTTCACAGCTTTGTTTGAGCAAGTGAGGCTCATCTTGCTCATTCTTAGCTGTCAAAGGCTGGCCCTCTTCCCTTTCACTAAGATCACTGTCAGTAATGAGGCCATTTCCGGGTACTGGTCTGTGGTGCATTTCATTGATTATAAAAGGGATATCAAGTCCAGTTGAAGTGCTCAAAACTTTCTCGTCATTGCAAAGGTTCTTATATAACTTTGCGTTTGCTAAGCTGCAGATCCAGTCTTTAAGAGCAGCAATGGGTAGATGTATTACCATAAGAGACACCCCCAAATAAGTGAGTGCAAATGGCTGTTTATAGTCTGCGAAAATTCTCTGCAGCAAATAGGTCTTGGCAGTTTAGTTTATTAAAATCTCAAAAATGGGAAGAAGGATCCTTTAAAAATCTTGCAGTTTACCATGGATCTACGAGAATCGAAAATTACATGAAACCATTTCAACCCATTGACTAACAACATCAAATTTACATTCTGTTTAAACAACTTTGGATATGAGAGAAGTCTGGTTTTTATTAAAAGTTATCACTCTAACTTCAAACAAAAACATTCCCTTTAAAAAGGGAAAAGGCTTACCAACAAATACCACCATGGAAAAAGGTTAATTTCTTTTTATTACCAAAATCATTATAATCAGATCAATCAGCGCACACAGAACCATGGAAAAGGAAACAAATAATAGAACCTTAAACAAGTCGGAGTTTTTATTATTATTTTTTTCTCCTTTTACCAGCAACAAAGATTCCCAGTTCGGCCTGTTCTATTATTTTTCCTATCTTCTTCAGCAACCAAACAGAGCAAAGTTTAAGAAACGCGTAACAATACCGCATCATGCTAAAGAAAGAATCCAAGAAAAGAAAGAAAAGAGGTCGTTGATATAACTCCTAACCTGAGTGATCTCTGCAGAGGCAACCCATATGAACACGACTGTGACAATCAACCCCAAACCAGCAGTATATTTCCAACCCATTAAGCCAAGCGCCGGCAAAAAACCCCCAGAACCAAAAAGGTTTGAAATATGAAGTGGGTAAGCTCAAGTTTTGTTATAAAACAAGCATCTTGTGGCAAGCTCTGAGCACTAGAACAGATTCAAGATTGAATGAGCTCCTGAGGATTTCGGTTTGTTTGGCATGTATAGATGGTATTTGTGTTAATAATAATTAGCTGGGATTGGAAAAATAAAAGTTTTTTCCAAATTCCAAGTGGACATTTGTTGCTGTTGTTGAGGAAAGTTACAAAATATGGTGTCAAACGACCGTGAGGGATCAAAAGTCGTCGGTTTGGCTCTGGCTTTCTCGAGGTGGTTAGAGTTGAGACTGATGAGAGTGACAAATGGTACTTGACTAATTAAATGAGACCGTTGAAGTATAGATGAAGTGGGTAATGTGGCCTAGAGATGAATCCAAAACACGGATTGCTTCAAAGTCTTCTCCTGTTGACCTTAGTTTACCAGGACGAGGTTGTCATATAAATAAATAAAGGAAAATTTTATGCTACTTTCAAGCCGGTATATACATTCAGCGGTGCTATATCCTCGAAAACTTTTTTATTAATTTTTTTTATTTTTAAATTTTTTTTAAAAATAATCACAACATCATTAAAAATATTTTCTTAAAGTTAAAAAAAAAAAATCTCATTTGAGACCCAAATTCGGTCCTAAAGTATTTCTGATATACATTTATTGAAAAATATCAAAATACAATTTTTATTTTTATTTTTTACTAATAGATGTAGCAGACATCCCCCGTTAATGATTTATTTGATTTCTCATTAATCAGATTTGTAAAAAGATTTTTTCTTGATAGAGAGAATCACAAGTACCATTATGCCAAAGCTTTTATAAATCATAACTTTACAGTTGCTTTATTCGCCCTTTCTGACAATATAAAAATTAGATCAACCATTTTGATACTTTTTGTAATTTTTGTATGTACTCAAAATTCTCATATCATCATTATAAATTTTTTAAAATTTCACACAAAATATAATATACAATTCAACTTTTTCAAATTTTAAAACAATAATAATACTTAAAAATAATATTTTAAATTTTTATTTCAATTCAAAATTCTCATCTTATTTACCAAACTTGCCTTTAGGATGATAATTTTAAATTGAGATGAAAATTTAAAATATTATTTTTAAGTATTATTATTACTTTAGTATTTGAAAAAGTTGTATTGAAATTTAAAAAAGTTGAAATAAAAATTTTAAGTTGAGATGAAAATTTAAAATATTATTTTTAAGTATCATTATTGTTTTAAGATTTGAAAAAGTTGTATTGAGATTTGAAAAAGTTGAATTGTATATTATATTTCGTATAAAAATTTGAGAAAATTGTAACGATGAGATAAGAATTTTGAATTGAGATGAAAATTTTGAATTAGTTGTTTTTACCAAACCTGTCCTAAGAATTCCCTACGTACCATTATCCAAGAAAATACGAATTTATTATCGTTGACTGAAAATCATATAAAAAAAATGAAAAGGGCAGGAGAAGGGTAATGTAATTAATTTGCCCAATGGCGAACTTAACGGGAGACATGCACCAAAATTGAGAGGGAGCAATGGGGTTAAGTGGTACAGGAATAGTGAGGTACGAAACTTCTTTGTCTAACAAGCTCGTGAAGATCATGAACAATCTTGAACACAGCATCAGGCCGAGCCAGCTTCAATGCATTTAGGGACATTGCCTTAAGCTCGTCAGCTTTTGGACCAAACCACTCGGCAACAATATTTGCTATCTCTTTGGGCGATTTAGAGAACTTCCCACATCCGTTTTCGACCACGTATGGTACGTTTCCAACCTCCTGGAAGAAGGGGTGAAAAAAAAAGAAGAAAAATACCATGTCAATGGCATTTATTAGACAATCTGACTTGACTATTCAGTACCAACATCATATTCATATAACGTAAAACATCGAAAATCACTGCAAATCATATGCTATTTTTCTCAAGGAGCATTAAGGTGGCCTGTAACCACGTGCAGTTCATTGTTACACAAGTAGTAACTTATTCAGATATTCTTCATCGTCATGGGCCTTGTAAAATCTAAATCGTTAAGTTCATCGGCTATAAAACTGTAATTCATTCATTCACCAAACAATGGATCTAAGAAATTTTCAAAAGTAAACTAGTGGGGCTGATTTTACAAGATTCCTGAAATCAAGTTAACAGAACATACTGACAGAATGTATAGAACACGTTAAAAATACCTGGCCAGCAATGAAATCATTCAGAATGATAGGGAGGCCACGAATCATGGCCTCTGCAATCGTCCCTGGGCCAGCCTACAAAGGCAAATTGTGAGTAGATGGCTAGTATATAATAGAGGTAGAAAATGATATTTTCTGTTCCAAACTTACCTTTGTGATGATGCAATCACAAGCTCCCATGCACTCCTCCATTTTGGTGACAAACCCCTTCACCTATATATATATATATAAGCAAGTAACCTCAGCCAGTTCTATTTATATACACATTTATGCAAATATATTATCATAAACCAATTTACAGTAAATATTTCATATACATGAATCAATTTAAGATCCATTAAAAGTGTTTTTCCTCGTAGAAAAACACCATTCGATATGGCCAATGCTAATGACATAATTATCTTAAATTTGAGTGGCTCCTTTTCCTTTTTAGAAAGAGGGAGGAGGGAATTGAGGGGTAGAAGTGTTGTGAGGCTCAGAGTGATAGAGGAAATCAGAAGTACAGCCAGTCAAGGCGAAGAATCTGAGTTCTAGGGATCACTAAGCACCAAGTATGTAGCTGGCGCCATACCTGTAGTAGGACTACTTTAGAACTACTTTATTTTGGTAACTACATAAACTACCGACATGCCTTTCTAAAGCTTCAACCGGAGCTCCCAGAGAATGAAATGGGTGCCGTCTAGTTTGATAGTCACCAGGTTTGGGATATTTATTGAAAAGTAAAAAAGATGAAGCAAATGGATCTGACGTTAGAACAGATCAACGTTGAGACATGAGGCAGAGAGGGGTCTGACGTTAAGATCAAAGGATGGATTGGACAGCTATAGTATAGTACTTCTGATTATATACTTTGAAATGGTTTTTGCTTTTTGTTTGGTCACTCTACTCACACACTCAAGGGGACTTGAACCTTTGATTTCACCCACTAACCCATATTTTGTAATGAATTTCAGGGAGGTAATGTTGATTATCAATGACAATGCATTTTTAGTATTTAGACATAATTGTAACAATTTCAAATGCAATTCAAAATGTTAAGGTATCATTCAAGCAAGGTACAACTCTCTCTCTCTCTCTCTCATTTTTTATTTTCTTTGATTTTGTTTCAGCTTTAGTTTATATTTTCCAGCGTACGTTAGGTTTTTGTTCTTTTCCAGCAGTTTTTTAATGTGGAATCTAAACGCTTGGGCTTTCAGATTTTCAATTCAAGGGCTTTGATCAAGCACTTGTAGAAGAGTGGTTGTTTGGACCAAGAGATTGATTTGAGGCACATGAAAAGGGCCAGCATGTGACATTAAATAAACGTAAAATAAAAGTACCAATTCAGCACCAATGAAAAAACCTTCAAACACAAACAATTTAAGTTCGAAAAGGCAAACTGCAACCGAGGCAGTGGCATTCTTTTGGAGAGTGTGTAATACCTGGACAGGAATCTTCCAATCTATGGAAAGCAATTTACTCGAAAGCTTTTTGTTGCGGCCACAAATTACAAGCAACTGACCAATAGGCTCCCCATGATTCTCATCATATAATGCACCCCCAAGTGCTCGAGCAGTAGCCTCAATGGGGCCCATCCCTTCTCCTCCTCCCATCAGCAACACAGCAGGAAGATTCTCGTCCATTCCTAGCTCTCTCCTTAGCTCAACCTATAGGTATTGAAAGTGAAGTGGGATAAAACAAGTCAATATCACGGTCTTAACCACATTTATAACAGAAAACAGACATTAGTATGCATAAGATAACCATCAAATCCAACATGGAGAAGTCCCAGTCAACAACATATCAGAGGAAAGAACTTGTAAAAAACAAAATATGAGAGGAAAGATGCTTTAAAGCACATTCAGTATGTAGTATAAAGGAGCTTGAAAAAAAAAAAAGCACACAAAAGAAAACAGGAGGGGAAAAAAACACAGGTCAGATACTCTTTTCCATGTACAGGCGTACAAGGACCATAATTTCTTTGCCAGACCTACATTGCAAAAGAGTACAACTTGGATTGAACAGGGTAGCAAAGCCAAAGAGTAATCAAAATGAAAGAAACCAACCTTTGAACAAACAGGCTTAACGAAGGAAGGTCGCACAGGAAGTCCATAAACCTTAATTTGGGCAGGCTGGAGTCCAGCTTTTAAGGCCCTCTTCGCTACCTCAGCTGATGGGCAATAGCATCTGGTGACAAGCTTGTGAAACCTGAAGAGAAAGACATCAAAGGTCAAGACCATACCATCGGAATATCATTAAAATAGATTATATTTAGAACTGACCATGTAGGATGGCAAGTGCTTAGATCTGTGACTACAGTAGTGAAGACAATCTTCTTCAAAAGGCCCTTTGACCTCAAGACACGAAGGGGAACATGCTGCATCAGTGGATGCACACTGATAATAATATCTGGCTGGTACTTCATCAGGCCTTTAGCAACCTCTCTATAAACCAAAAGAAAATCACAGAGGTAGGTTATTCTAAAGCATGAACCGCCATACCTATGTAGGACAATATATATACAGACTTCAAATGTACTATCAATATATCCCTAGTTTTATAATGTTGCACAGTTAATTAGCCAAGAAAGAATAGAAAGTATTCTAGTCGGTGACAAACAGAGCCTCACCGAGCTATAAATGTTGAGGTTGCAGCAAAGTTAGATTGATGCACCACGCGGGGAGCGCTTGCATAATAAGTCATTTTCCACAAGGTTCCGTGTTTCACCAGAAAATTATAGCTCCTGGGAAGTTGATTAAATGGCCAAGGAGTATGATCCGTCCATAAATCGGTAATAAACACCTGCAACACGCACTCTTAACATGCAGAAATAATCAACAAACATGAAATCACACACCGACTTCATTACCCAACGCCTCCTATTCAATTTCCGAGAAATCGTGGGGAAAAAGAGAAAATTTTAAAGTCTCTTCGGCTTCCTAAAGTTAAAATGTGATCCCAGTTAAACCAAATACACACTTTACTCAGTCAACTAAATGTTCTTATTCTACCATGTGACTCACGTCCATAAGAATGCGAACTTCAAGAGTCAAATTTCTAAAATTATATTCTCTTCCCACATTTTTCTAAGCAATGGAACAGAAGAAACTGATTGAAACAGAGTCATACAGACTCGATAACACCAAAACTGACCTGATACTCATCGCCAAATTCTTCATGAAACGCGGCCTTTATAGCCTCAGCCGAAGCCCGGTGGCCGCCACCGGTGTCACTCATCAAAATCAAAACCTTTTTGGGGGCCTCAGCCTCCACACCGTTCAAGGTCAAGCCATCGTCCTCCGATACAACACACCCATCTTCTCTAAGCCCATTGCTGTCCCCCGAGCCAACCCGAACCGAGGCGAACCCAATTGGAATTCTCTCGCAATGGAACTTTATAGCTCTGTTGAAGTCATTGAGAATACTCCTAATACCCGAAGCGCCTTTACCGCCCAAGCTCAGTGAGGCGCGCAAGTTAAGATTTTTTGAGCCGCCAAGGGGCTCGTAGTAGAGAGAATTGGAAAGGAAGGAAGAGCATCCATCCGAGCCTGAGTTGTGGAGCCTTGTATTGAATGCAAAGCGACCCAAATGGGATACCAAATCGAAGACACTACTTGTTTCTTGGGATACGGCGGAACCACCGTGATGCATGGTTGCTGTTTGTTCTATTGTCAGGAGAAATCAATGCTAAGATCAACCTACTAGCCCATGGTGGTCTATTGTCATCTAAACCGCATGGGTTTCCACTAACGAATAGATAAAGGCAGCGGTAGAATACAAGAAGACAAGTAAGAGAGAGAGTGAGAGAGCGAACAGAAGTACAATAGTAGATAGAAAGGACAGAACAGAACAAGTGAGCGGGGCGTTTTGAGTTGTGGCGCAGAGAGAGAGACAGAGAGGGAGGGAAATCTGGGAGGAGGGTTTGTGGCCACAGGGACAGGATTTTGTGAGAGAGAGCAAGAAATAGGCTTAGGAAACAACAACAGGGGAGCTGGAAGGAAGCGAGTGCAGAGTGGGCTGGGTTGGCTTAAATTCGGTCATTGTAGAGTAGTAGGTAGTATACCATTTTTTTTCTTCCATTATTTGTGAAAGGAAAACACTTATATATTTTTATTTTTAAATTTTTTTAAAGGTATTAAAGTGAATATTAATAAATTTATATATTTTTTATTTTTTTAAACAGTTAAGAATATTTAAAAAATGATTAAAAAATAAAAAACAATTATTTACACTAATATGCATATTTAGTGTACACATTTATTAGTCACTCTAGTATTATCATTTGTCTAATAATTCCTCCGTCTTAATATTAAAAACCTTTTCTACTATTTATATTTTGGGTAGCGCTTCTATGTTGTTCAAGTTTGATTAATGAATGTGTTCTTAGTGTAAATTCTATTTTATTTAAATATCTTTAAATATTTTTTTTAAATAATAATATATTAATAGTCATTTTCTTAATTATTAAGTAAAAAAGATATATTAAAAAATTACATGAACGGTTAAATTGAAGAAATAAATTCATGAGACATCGTATTATTTTTCTTATATTTTAGAATCCTATCATTTAATATATTTATTCCAGAATTTTCGGTTCTATTTTTCTATAACTACATATTTGCATGCACGATTTTCATTTTTCACTACAATAAGTTCATCACATATTTTAATAAATCGCTTTTCAACGATCTCAAATATGACAACTTTACCCAAGCGGGATTAAAAAAATGAAATAAAAATAAAAAAAATGACAGGTTTAAAGCTAATAACTGCTACACAGTCTGGTAGCATTTATCCCATCGAATCCTTCTTCTAATGTATAATTGTACGTACTGAGTCCAAGTGTAAATTTGTCGTAGGATCGTAACAAGGTTGATTTTCTAAAAATATTTGTTGAACTTGGCAAATGTGAAATGAGCCGATCACCTAGTAAACCCTGTAGGCTATACATTCTAAATTTCTCGGAGTGACCTACTTTTGCCCCAATTTTTTGTTTTTGACTTGGACATGTAACACATGCTTGACGCATTTGTGGGTCTTTATCTTATCTGAATTAGAATCGTGATCCATGTCATTCTATAGAGATTGACATAAACATACTTTAATCATAGTCAATGAAATGGCGATGAGCTAACCACAACATTGTTGGCTTGAGGATGCGATGCCGATGCCAATTGCCATTGAGCAGTACTTAAAATGATGTGAACATAGAACATAAAAAAAGGTTTGTTTTGGGGGTGGTTATCGTGAGGAAAGGGGAATGCAGGGAACACAACAATCATGTGATTTTGATGCAATTTTAGTATTCGAAACATTGTTGCGGCAGCCCATGTGGTGCACGTTCACAATTGTACGAGTGTTCTAATTTCCAATGCCGGCTCGTGTATCACGTTATCTAGAACACTTTTGGGCTCACCAAGAAAAAGGAACGAACGTGCTATTTTCATGGTTTTCATACAGAACTTGAACATTTAGAAATTGTAAATAATAATTTTCATTTAAAAACCATAATAGATAGATATAGATATATACAGCATCATCTTATACTTGAGATGATTTCGTTTTGAGAAACTTTATTTTCCCGTTTTTTCAATCTATTTATATTTATTTTTTGAAAAGTTCATGATGTGTGATGAGCAGTAATTAACATTTTTAATCCGTGCACGTACGTACACAGATTATACATTGTCTCTGTGCTTAACACTGTCTCATCTTAACAACCACCAGGAGCAAACCCAATCCTGCTTCTGCCAACATCGTACACCACCTCCAACGTCTTCTGTTGAGTATTCCCAAATATCGCCGTGTCATCGGCATTCTTGTTCCCAGTAAAAGCCAAGCAAACCTGAGAAATATTTCGAACAAATAACACCCCGGTCTTGTCCACTTCCACGTCGACGCCACCTCTGAAGGAGAAGACTATCCTCGGTATGAAAATGGTTTTGCGATTGCTGAAGTCGTAGCAGGTGTCGAGTATCGAAAAAGCCTCACCCATCGTATAGTTCTTCATCGCCTGTCGGAACGCCGTCCTCAACGCATTGTACACCGTGGGCGGTAAGTATGTTAAGGTTGTCCCAGAGTCGATGACCAACCCTGCAGTCGAGAAAACCGAAGGCGGGATCGCTAGCTTATTTCCTGCGACGCTGATTCCAAGCAAGTCAAGGCCGTAAAACGACGATTTGGAGTATGATTTCGAGAAGGGGGAGAACCTGGCCTTCGAAGCTTTGTCAGAGCCTTCCCCGAAAGTGAGGTGCCCTGTTGAGCTGGAGGTCGGGGGAAGGCAGTAGGAGAAGATGCGGCCGTACCTATTTGCAGTTTGTTCGACTAAGGAGAATTTGTCCCGGCCGAGGCCGAGCAACCCCGAAGTGCCGCCGAACAGGCCTTCGTTATCTTGACCGCAGCCGAATAAGAAATTTTTGAACACGTCCTTATCTGTTAAGGTTAGCTTTTCTTTACCAAAAAATCCCAGCGAAAACGACCGGTCGCCATACAGTACACCGTATACGCATGTTGAGGAAGAGCAAGCGGGTCGATTTCCTGCATGCAATATTATTGTGAGAGAGAGAGATCAGAAATAAGTCTAATATGAGGTGAGTACTAATGGAATCGTCAAGGGAATCAAACGTGAATGGAAGAAAATCATGTGTTATATATGGATTTAACACAGAAGAAATGATTTCATCCAAATTTTGGACATCCTAACTTCATCCTAAACAAAGCAAAGGAGAGTTGACAAGCTTTTAAACATGCTCAGATTCGAAACAAGCCTCAGCAGCAGCAGATTGCACAGATTCAACAGAGATGAAGCCAGGCAGGTTGGTTAATTGAGGACACCAAATTGAGGACACCAAAGCTTTGCTCGATTCCTTTGCTAAATGGTCAGTTAAACACACTAGAAGAGTCAACAATCAAGCTGCTCATATTCTTGCTCGGAAAGCTTTATCTCTACAAGAGGATCTTATAGGCATGAAAGAAATTCCATCTTGTATTCAATGGATTGTATCTCAAGAAATTTGGTAAGACTAGTTGAGCAATAAAATTATTCCTTTATAATAAAATTTAAAAAAAAAAAAAAGTAAAACAAAAAAAGAAAAAAAAAAGCATGCATGGATAATTTCTTGTAGCTGTTTGACTGTTTGGGTGTTTCTCTTTATAGACTTTATTAATTGTTGCAGGGCTTATGAATCTTGCATATATAACAAAATGAAAAAAAAAATACATTTTTTGACTCACAGTAATTGGCTAATCATCAACAAGTGACTTAAAAACCTGAAATTATGATCGCCATGATATTGATAATCTAGATGCATAATAAAAGTCATTAATAAGTAATAATCAGTACCTGTGGCAGAAAGGAGCTGAGAGCACAACGGAGAGCTACAGGTAATATTGGTGTAAGTCGAGGAATAAGAAGGGTTGAAGATGGCATCGTTTTGGTCGTAGCAGGACCCGGCGCAAGGCTGACACTGAGTCCAGGTGAGGTCGCTACCGGTGTCAAATGCGAGCGTCAAGCTCCTTTTCGGTGTACCCAGGCCGACCGTCACAATGTAGTTGTTAGTGCGGAAATATCTGCCTAAATTGGCTGGGATATTGGCGGAGCCCTTTGGCTCTGACTTCCTCCTCAGAACCTTGCCGCCCAACCTCTTGGAGTGCCTGGAATATTGAATAAACTCCACCCTTAATTGGTCTTGCTCCAGAATTTCAGCATCGGTGGGAATTTTTGTTTTGTCTTGGTTTAGTTGAGAGCATGGACCATGCTTGTGTACCACTTTCAAGGACCCCTTTCTATGAGGACCTGCAACTCCAATTCTTATTCATAAATTAAGATGACATTTTTCTTTAAAGATTCAGAACATTAATATATCAAAGATGCAATATTTCAGTTGTCATGACCACTGATAATATGCACAGCCCAGAGACTAAACGTTTAATCTATCTAGCTGTCAAAAGAATCTCTTCTCTTTCCGAGTGATCTGGGACCTCCCCTGTTCTTACTTACACCTTTTTTGGAGAACTTATCTGCTCTAACTATTATTTATCAGAATTCCCCACATGCTTTGAAATAAAAATATGTACTCCTTCAAGAGCAAGAGCAACGTCTATTCGTTCCATTAGATTATTAATCGAATGAGTAAATCTGGTTTTTATTAATTTTTCTCCTTTGGGTACAAATGACAAGTAATTAAATAGCTAAATTTACTTGCTAGTTTTTATTATCCTCTCTTCTTCTTTTCATTAGAAAGAATGAAAAGATAGTAAAGTGCAGGAGTAACTAGTTGTAAGGATCATTAGAATGTAAAAGAAGGCAACAGATGGAAATTTCTCTACACATAGAGAGATAAAAAAAAGAAGAGAGTGATGAAACCTTTGGTAGAAGGGGTGCAAGTCGTTGACGGTAGTAGAGAGCTGACTTGAACGGTATGAGTGTGGTGAAGAAGCTTCTTCTCTATTGTCTCTCTTCCTTCAGAGGCAAATCCAAGCGCCTTCAAAGAACAAAGAAATACAAGAGTACTAACGAGGAAAAGCCTCGGAAACGAGGAGGAAATGGTATTGATGGCCATTGTCTTCTCATTTGTCTCTCGAGTTTATTGCTGGCATGGGCAATCTTAACGTCTTTATAGGCCCGAGAAATAATTTTGGTAGACTTCGGTGACTCCTCAAGTTGTAAGTAGAAAGAATATAACCTAACTTATGTTTGTCATTTTCCATTAATTATTTCCGTGTTTAGTGCTTTCAACTCGGTTGCATGGAGATTGGATGGAATTTAAAATGTGAAAAGATAATTGTCATGACCATCAAACTAACGGGTCAAGTTGTCTAGACTCCGCTGGTAGTGGGCAGTGGAAGAAAGCTGGAATCTGCCCCGTACGTACGTACGTGTGTGTGTGTGTGTGTGTGTGTGAGAGAGAGAGAGAGAGAGAGAGAGAGAGAGAGAGAGAGAGAGGTTTTTTTTTCCAAATGGATCCCACTTTTTCCTCCATGGCTCTATGCCCTCAGTGGCTTGTTTTGTTTTTCAGTGTCCCACATTAAGCGGAAAACTAGAAAGGAGTTAGGCAACCATTACATCATGAGGATATTTTCCACAATGAACTAGATAGAACCACTAGGGAAAAAAGAAAGAACTTTATGTCATTGAGCACAAAGTCCCCCGACACCATGAGAAGCATACCATATCATCAAGGTAAGTGGGTGAATGGGGATGACCCATTTTTCTCTTAGCACTCAAACTACATAGGAAAGAAAGAAAGAAAATATTAGGCGTACAAAGAAAATTGTAAAGATAGGAGTTTGCAACTCACGCGGTTAAATAATTTAGATGTATTGTCTATTTTATTAATATAGTTTTACTATATGAAATATTGCATCAATTTTGATTTTTATAATCTCAGTTAAGTGTAGTACTTCAAATAAATAGTTTTAGGTTCGGTTTGACAGTTCAAATTTCTCATCTCAAATTCAAAATTCTCATCTTATCATTACAACTTTTTTAAATTCTCGTACAAAATATAATATATAATTCAATTTTTTCTTAACTTTTTTAAATTTTAAAACAATAAAAATATTAAAATATAATTTCTTAAAATTTAAAATTCTCATATAAACTCCCTGTTACCAAACCGATTCTTAATATATAATTTGAAAGAATTTTGTTACATACAAACACAGTTGCGCACTAATCTGTATACCAATATTGATTTATTCATACTTAAATTTTAAATTAATATTGTTTTCAATAAAATCTACTTTTTGACCAATCACATCACATTAGTACATAGATTAGTACACAATTGTGCTTGCAACTATATTTTTCCAATTTGAAATGGGCAAGACAAACGTGTAGCTTTCATGGCAGCTTGCGATTTTAAATTATTTAGAAAAAGTCTAAATGCAGGCACCATTTGCGCAAGCACTGCGTACGACCCCACGTGGCCAACTACTGTAGATTGATAAAGCGCGGCGTTTAACACTAGTTTTGTTTTCAGCTTTGTTTTGAGCAGGAGAAAAAAAATGGTCAGGAGCTGGAATAAATTTCATGAAACGGTGCGCTTCATTGATATAAAAACACAAACAGAGCCGAGAGAACCCCATTAAACTACAAAAGCTATTTACAATCTGCCTTAACCAGAAGCCGGTGATGACCTTTCCATCAGTGCAAGAGATGACACTGCCATCAAAGAATTGATCTAAAGTTAATGGGGTTTTGTCGAATTCAAGAGGAGCAAGTCGGCAAGTGCAGGGGTGAAGAGGGGTGGTATGCTAGTTTGGAGGAACTAAATGGGCTATCCTCAACTGCAGCGATTGCAATTAACGGAGAAAATCGAGATGGAAGAAGCAGAAAAGGGATCAGAGATTCAGAAACCTTTTTTTAAACTTTTTTTCTTCCAAAGATGAAAGGATAGAGAACCGACAATGGCGTCTCTCTCTAAAGTCTGAAAACACACCAATCAAGATTATTATTAATTTTTTATTTTTTTCATAGCAGATGGATGAAAGAACGTACTTATTCTTGCCAAAGAGTGCATTACTGTATTTCCAGTTGTCTTGCGTGCAGGCTCTTCTTCCATAATTTCTTTTTTTTTTTTTAATTTAAAAAATGAAAAACAGCCCCGTCAGTGGAGTGGAGTGTGCAGTTACTCCTGAGCCTGACTGTACGTAGCACATCCCTTCTTTTTAAATAAAAGATAGAGTAGTTCTATATGTAAGCACACGGCGCACCAATATGCGGACGAATGCTCACGTGGCATGTTAAAAAAAAAAAAAAAAAAATTTTAATCTACAGTAAAACACACGCGTTGTACTAAAAAATCATCCCCAAATCAGATCCCATTCAAATTTCGCAGAAGCGAAACTCTCCCTCCAACTTCGCCTCGCCCCTCCCGCTCGGTTCTTGCCGCTCGTCTACCTTGCATCTGCCGTCTTCAGTACCAAAAACCCTCCACCCTTGAAGAGGTCGGTTTCAGGCTATCTGCTTTCTGATATCTTCGTGAGCTATTTGCCATATCGGGTAACATTTTCTTTTCTTTTTCATTCAAAATTTGTCCCCATTTCGGTTCACTCCTTCATTTATTTATCATTCCTCTTGCTCTTTATATTTCATAAACTTGAGATTAGTTGTTGGTTGTTGTTGATGGCGGTTCTTTCTGTGTCGATTGTTGTTGTCATTGTTGCCGCTAGTTTGCTTTGTGCTTGGAAATTATGTTTTAGTGATGGCAGCCTGTCTGATGATAGTTGGGAATTGTGAAATTTGGGACTTTTTTTGCTTGTTTATGCTTTTAAGATAAGGATTATTTAAGTTTCAATAGTTTATTTGAATTTTTTTAATAAGTAAAATCTGCCAATTTGAACTAGTTTATGCTAATTTTTGTGAATTAAATTACTTGTAGTCATCAGCCTCCTCTGAGCATATAATATTTCGGGCCGCCTTCTATTAAATGGGTTCTCCATTGTTTATTTCCTTTTATATTTGCAACTTCATGTGAGTGACAACCTCGTGGTAGTTACTGGAGTTGGTTACAAGTTAATCTATTGGGGGAAAAACATCTGGCTTGAATTATGCCTTTGAGTTTTAGCTTGTCAGAAAGAGCTCTTTTGTTTCCATGGCATGGGGGCTTGGCTGTAACTGGCCGATCCATTTGAATCATAGAAAATTGATTTTTCTGATTGAAGGAAAATGCCTTTTTTTAGTGCTTCGGATTGTTTAAAAAAAAATACTTATTTTCTTGTTAAAATAGCTTATGATAATAATGTTTGGAGCTCTAAAGATTTTTTAGCAAAAATTTTTTTACACATGCTTTGCTCAAGGAAGAATGACTTGTCTGGGCTGTCACTAGCAAAGAATTTGGACATATTTTATTCAATTTATGTTTTATCTATCTAATAAGTGCCATGTAAATGATTCACTTCTGGCCATCAACCAAACTATTGGAATACGGATGCCAATTTTAGCAAGTTATATGTAGTAGTAAATTGATTTAACATGGCTGAGTCATCAATACAATCAGTTTGCAGATGCTTTCTACGAGTTAGTAATGTATTGGTGGAATAAATAGTCTGATACTTGAAAGGTTTGACCTTTGTGTTTTGTGATATTCATCAGATAAATCAGGATTTCTGGGGAGGCATGCTTATTAGTAAGTTGTTCTTTCAGCTTTCCTGCTATACATTTACTCCTAAAATATTGCTATGATTTCAATAATTATTTTTGGTTTTCATATTGGTCTTGATGAAAGCTACAATTGAACTTTGTGTTCACTAGGGGTGGAAAATACTCGGAAGATGATGCAAAAGTGATTATGGTTCAGATTTTTAAGTGTAGTTGCCTACTGTAATCGAACATGGTGACGCACCTTGACTAATGTTGAAGATTTATGTTTAACCACCATGCTTTTAGCGTACTCAATTGTGGAATAATTCAACCTTCTATTTAGTAACTTTGTCCTAAAACCTTAGTTGAAATAGAGGGATGGACAAAGAGGAAGATGCTTTTAGTGTACTACCCACCATTTATCATACCTGAAAATGCATATCCAAATTCATATACAACACTTGGGGTAGGTAGATTCTTTTTAAACTTTTTTAGTTTTTTTTTCTTATATGCATTTGGAGTGTTTTAACATCGTGCCTAACTACAGTCTCCGTCGGTGCCACCTTTTGGACCAACGATACCTCACCCTCCATCGAGTAATGCAATTCGGAGTCCACATGAGTTCAACATACATTCCAGATATATTCCTTTTGAACTTTTTTAGTTTTTTTTTTTTAATTATATGCATTGGGGAATTTTCTTATCAAATTAAAGTTTCTTTGTGTAATTTATGCTGCTGTACTCAATTTAAGCAAACTGAATAACAGTGACGTTATAATGGTGTTTCAATGATTAATCTTTATTATTTTCTTTTTATGGCATTTTTAACAGGGTCACAACAAGAGCACCGAACCAATATGTTTTGATGATGAATCATGGTTGCTGTAATTATGTTTTGATGTGAGCATCTTTGTAACTAATAAATTTTGAATGAGTGAAACTAATTTACATTGAAGAAGCAAGACTTGAGCATGCTAATTGTTTGAGCAATGGCGCTGCCCATCAATTGGCTAGATATGCAAGGGAGGTTGATGACATTGTGATGTGGTGGGATTCATGTTCTTTTGTAAGTCAAGCTATTTGGCTTGATAAAAATTCTATTTGTAAGGATTCTTTTTGATGTGAATGAATGATTGTCTTGTTATAAAAAAAATATATTGTTGTGTATGAAGCATGGGGTCTTTTTTTGGTTTTCAGCACTATCTCACAGAAAATTGCACTCTCAAAAGTTTGTATCCCGTAAATGGAAAAGAAATACCAAATCAATGTTCAGGAGCAGAAGAATATGCAATCAAAATGACCATCTCATTCCAGGTTCATATCTTTACAAACCGACATCTACCAACTTGATAGCACTTCACGATAAGGAGCTGTCAAATACAAAAGCACATCCACATCTATCAACCTGATACCTATATAAAATCACACTCACATCTATTAAAATGAACTCAAAAATATTTTTTACAGCCCATGAAGCAAATGTAAAGTTCAAACCACACGCTACATGGGAAAACCAATAAATATTTTTTTACAGTCAATGAAGTATTTTTACAGAAATTAATAGTTCTATATCCCTGAATGCTTCACTCTGCTCTTGGTTGCTGTACTTGTAAGTTCACCAACACTTGTACCGTAATCTGTAGGGTTAAGATATTGCAATTAGCAAAATTGGATGACCAAATAAATCAACTACTAATTTAAATGAACAACTTCATACATTTTAAGTACATTTTTAAGGATACATACCAATGATAACAAAACCAAAATCCCCAACCATAGCTCCGGCTGTGTTCCATCCACCCCAAGTTGCATCTATGAATACCTGGGTTGATGAATTCTCCATCATATATACATTGTAGTGACTAGAATAAGGAACTCAAAACTCTTATTCTGCATTTTAATAAGATTACTGCATGCCAACAGGAACTAAACCCACCACCAAAATCAGAAAAAGCATTATGCCACGGACTTCAAGGTAATTCTGCAAAAAGACTACTAACAAGTTAAGGACAATAGTAAACACATTGATGGAGATTTCTGCACATTATGTGTATATATATATATATATATATATATATATATCCATTTGAATTTGTAAAGCAAATCACAGACTATATCAATTTACTGAAATATAACCCATACACACAAATATAACATATTGAACTCATGAAATGATCGACCTAATGAACATTACATGTGCTGACAACGGAAAATTAAATAGTTTTCGATCAACCAAATTATTTAAAACTTAGAAAAAGAAAGACCACAAACAACTAAACTAATGGCTGCTTGATGATAGAAAATAAAAAAACACAAGTCAAATTCAAGAAAACCAGACTAAATGAAAAAACAACCAATAAATGGAATCTTAACAAAAAAGAAACTAAGAACTGTTACAAAACCAAACCAGGAAATATATTATTAAGTTACCTTGACCGCCGTACTTCATTGTAGACCAACACTACTCATCACTCCCTGCATTAAAGCATTAATTTTTCCATGAGTACATAGACACATGCATGAATACAATTATACTAATAAATATGGATTTATGCACATATATATATATATACACACACACACACACACACAAATGCACGTATATATATATATATATATTGGAATATTATTTTCCTTGTACCAGTGTATTAACAGAGCAGGGAGTCTTTCTTCGATGGCCTTTGTAAAGGCAAGGCAGAGGATCTGAAATTGGAAAAGAGGAAAAAAACAGAAATTTTTAAGAAAATAACTTATAGAGATATTTTGAAAGGCAGAGAATCAGAGGATGAAGGAAATGTTTAAGTAGATCTTGGAAGATTCTGAAGACAGTTCATATCTGATCGGAGAGGAATGAGAAAATATTTAGAGAGAGGACACCGTGCTAAACTTTTTTTAAGTGAGATTTTTATTCTGAAAGTTTTTATCTAGGCGTTGGGTCGTGGAGTAGAAAACGGATCACCTTTCCCGATAGACTCAGAAATCATAGAAATCATAAGCACAACCCCAACTCAGAAATCATAAAATCATGCAATAATAGCCTAAAAATAAAAACCTACCTCATAAATCATAGAAATCATAAGCATAACCCAACTCAGAAATCATAAAATTTGTGCACTAATATAGATCTAGGGTTATGGTTGGTGATCATACAGAACGACGGCAGAGGAGAAGCAAACTGTAACAAGTGAGGCTGGAAATCTAGGGTTCTTCTTCAGTCGGCACAGAGGAGAAGCATTGAGGGAAGTACAACTGGGTATTCAAAGGGGAGAGAGATTTCTCGTATGGGATCTGCAACTGAGTGTGGGGGTTTCTTTCGGAAAAGTGTGAAGCCGATAGCAAGGGGGAAGATTTGGAATTCTAAAACCAAGTGAAAATGAAGAGAGACTCACTTCCAGCTCTGTCAAAACCAAAACGACGCGTTTCAGTTTCATTTACAATGAAGACGAAAATAGACCAAAACACCCCGTTTCATTAATCCATGTCAGCTACCGGTGCGCAAATTCGTCCGCATCATGCCTGCAATAAGAGTTTTCCTAAAAGATATTAAAGCCACGTCTTCGACTCGGCACACAAATTTTCGGCTGGGTGCACAATTCGTGTGCGACTTGTCTGCACATAGAAAAACTCATTATTTATTCAGCTAGCCTGATTGATATCGACTTCCCATCCGCCGTTTTTGAAGTGATTTTGTACATCATTGTAGATAGATTCGCAATAGTCAGTGGAAAATTTTCAATCAATGCACTTTCATATTTCTATGGATATTTCTATGGATCCGGACTAAATCTATAAAACCGAATAAAAAAATGTTACCATTAAACTAAGAAATAAATACATCATGGAGAAAAATGACGAATGAGCTGTGAAGAAGTTAAAAAGAAGAAAACCTAAGCAAATTTTTTTCAAAAGCTCACACCAGCAGGAACCTTCATGCCCAGCCGAGGCACGTTGTGCTTTAAAGGATCGTATACCATTCAAATAGAGGTACTGAAGCTCCGAATGGTTATCTCCAACAGGAATTTGAAAATGTATAAAAACCTGCATCTTGATGCAGCACTCTTGACATTCCTTGAGGGTGTAGAAACACTCATGTAAAGATAAGATGCTCTGATGCAGCACTATAAAATTCCTCCGCAGTATCCAATGACAGAATTTCAGTGAACACAACCGCTAGTAAAAAAGTATCTAAAAATGTAGCGGTACAATAGAAGCCAAGCATGCATGTGTGCGTGTATATGAGAGAGAGAGAGAGAGGACTCGGCCAATTCAGCAAATTATGTAACGTTTTCTCCTAAGAAGTTAACAATTTTGCAGAAAACACTTGTTCCCAATAAACAAACTTGTAGCGACTGGCTCAAAACTACTCTACAAGCTTTCCAGAGTTACAATCAATTACTTTCATTTTGCCTTTGTTTTCTTGGAAGATCCCTTATTTGAAAATGAAGATCCCTTCTTTGAGGACTTCTTATGCGGTTTTGTATTTGGTTTCAACTTGCTTGAGGTTGCTGACGACTTCCCTTTCTGGTTCTTTCGCTTCTCTTTTTTCACGTTGTACATGGTGACCGCCTAGATCCCAAGCATTTTAAGTCCAAATGATAAGCATAAAACTTATATTTGACTAACAAAGTTGAAGATTTAACTACCAGGGGGAAATTAACCGAATGTCTAAAGATTACCTTATCTACGTTGAGTATGTCGTGGGAATTCTTAGAGATTAGCTTGTTCAGAACTTTCTCAGTTTGCTCCTTCTCTTGTGAGCCTACTATACCTTTTCCTTCCACGACAGGTAGGAACTGAAAGGATATATAGAAGATGTTGAACCACTACATTACCGAGTACAACTTTTAGCAGAGAATCATTTGCATAGGTAAAATTAACAAACCTTGCGATATTTCCCTTTATGTTGTGCAGGCTTTTCTCCAGGCAACTTCTTGTCAAATTTCCCACCACTGGCTGTTGCACTTGCTGCTATTCCAGCTACATTCACTAGTTCATCTTTAGTGACTTTCTTGGGTGCAGTCTGGGTTCCTGTTATAGGCAACGCTGTGGCAGCTAGTTGGACATGGCTGAAGAAAAAGTTTCCTCAGGTCCAGTGTTGCAATATAAGAAATGGAAAGATAATAAGAAAAACACAACATATATTTGACCAAAAGAACTAAGGCTAAGCCAAGAGCTAAAAAAAGTACCAAGCCAAGAACTACTCCAAAAGCATTGTCAAGATGACAAAAGCCAAAAGGCAAGGAGATATTATGAGCAAGAGAAGGAACTCAGGGACTGTCAATGACTAGATTCATGAGAACTTGGGATAGTCCAGACTAAGTCAAGATGAAGAATCAATTAGGATAGTTAGGCCATCAGAAGGGACAAGAAACAGGGTTTTCAAATTTTGATACTCCACAAGGTCCAGTAAGTTGTTCTTGAATAGTTGGGAAAAGAACTTATGGAGTTCAGTGGATAACCGATACGGTGATGTTACAAGAAAGCAACCCAGAATTCAGCTACTCGTCAAAGAAATTTTCTTGAAAAGGCTGACCGACTAGACTATAAACATCATCAACTTTGGAGATTGCATAATCATTGATTCACTCTTAAATTGCAAACGTGAAACCACCACTAGTGTCTAGGAGAGTCCTCCGGCAAAGGGAAAAAACGTGTGAGAAGGGGTAAATCAAAGGAAATTACTTGTACTGATTTTTTCTTATAGGTAATCAAGAAATTATATTCATAGAAATAGGTAAAGCCCAGGTACACAGGAATTATATATGAGAAACACCTAGTTAGAGGTTACAATAGCTTGTACTGATTAAGAAAATATCTATACTTTCCGATCTGCAGAAAGGTTATAAAATCACAAACCTCGGTAAAGCACCAACTTTTGCCGCTTGTTTCAAGTTCTGCAGCCGATTTTTATCTTGCTTTTCAACACGTTTCTTTTTATCTGCTTGCCTTTTAGCAAAAGGATCCTCCCCTGGCTCTGCAAAAAGGTGATTACCATGTCATAACGTAAAAATGTGATATGATATTTTGATGCTTGTAAATTAGTGGATAAAGATTCTTGCTTTATAGTTATGATATCACAATTAGATATCATTTTTCAGTACAGTAATTTTTATTTTTTTACTTATAAAAAAGTGTAGTAAATACTTTCATCATTTAGACAAAAAAAGGAGTACCAATAGAATGCTATTCATTGCAACAAAGGATTCTTTAACACAGTAAGGTCTTGTTGAATTATTTACCATCAGTTATCTTGGCCTCAATGATAGGTATATTTTCCTCATCATTTGCCCGATCATATCCATAACGACGTTTCCAAGTACCAGTTGGCTCATCATATGATATCTTGTCTTTTTTGCGCTTCTTTATACCTGCAAGGTATCTCAAAAAGTCATAACCAAGGACATCAAAAACTTACCCATGATAAATCAGATCTAATCAATATTGAGAGTCCAAAGATCATAAAGATACTAACCTCTTGCTTTGGCAAACAGTTCCCATTTTGTAGGAGGTTTAGGCTTTGGAAGCTGAAAATACAATGTATTCGAGATAATCAATTAATCAATCAAGTGTTCATGCTGTATATACACAATGAGGAACTGTATGGCACACTGTACAATTTAATTCTAAAAAAAAGAGAAGATAAACAAATACAGATTCCTCTACTAGGAACATGCATCTCCTCAAATTGTAAGTTTCAGAAATAGTTTCTTTCACCAGTCTTGAAACTTCCTAACAATCAAACCATGTGCCATATCCACCTCTCTCTCAAAATAGTTACCAAAAAAAACCTTGTTCCCAAACTAGCAAGTTGCAGAAGCTACCGTAATATATTGTATTTTGGCAACTTAAAACAAAAAAATATTGTATTTTGGAAACAGAAATCCAACGAGGTAGAAAGTTCTAACAATGCCAGTTATAAGCCATCCTACTTATATATATATATATATTTTTTGATAGGTAAAAAAGAGATTTTATTAATCCACGTAAATAGGCAAAACCCAAGTATACAAGAAGTACACAAAAAAGAGCCTAACTACAAAAACTACGCGCTACGGAAAGTGGCGTAATCCTAATTATATATGAACTACGCATTACATATTAATAAAAATTATGATCTAAGGTTTCTCCATTTAGCTCAACCAGAGAACGCAGAGAAACAGTATCGATTACATGGTAAAGATGCAGCACGGATATACGAAATATATATATATCTGGAAGACAAAATAGAGGTACATATATAAATAAAAGGATGAACTCACAGGCTTCTCTCTGGGCAGTCTTGTTGTTGGTGGGGGCAACTTGACCAGGGGACCATCTACGTCCTCAGTTGAAGGTAAGTTGAACAGAGTATTTGCAATGGCTTGAACTAATTCAGTGCCCTTCTCTAGACATTCCTTCACTAACTCCTCTCTACGATGATTGAAAATATTAATATTTTTATAGGTGTAATCGGGTTGAAAATGTTAAAAACAAATACATAAATTCCCTACTCAAACCAAAGACGCAACGTTCTACGCAGAATGATGATCTGAAAAATAAAAAACTTTGCAGAACACTAGAAAATGTAAGACAAAAGGGTTATCACCACATAGACACGGGGTGAATGACTTTCCCTAATATCCATGTACAAGTTATTTGAGGCAATAAAACGCGAGGTAATAGATTGCATTTCCATATCGTCTTATGCATAGAGAAGCTTCTTTCCTTAAAGCCTAACCTGGATGGAGGTAGGGAGGAAAATTGGTGATGAGGATTGAAGGCAAAGAGATTGCCAAGGTCGATCTCGAACTGCGACGTCTCCATCTCAGACCGCTTCTTCCGTGGCGTGCTATTTGGTTTAGCTCTGCAGCCCAGCAACTAATTAAGAGCCCTACAAGGTAGACAGTCTAGGTTCTCAAGAGAGTTTCTGCGGCTCTGTAAAGAGAGAGAGAGAGAAGCAGCTACTTTCTAGGGTTTATTGGCTGGTTTGAAAGGAGATGATGAATGCGGTTTTACAGGCCGTGAGCCGGTTTGGGTTTAGTTGTTTTCTGGGCCTCCTCCAAAGCTGCCCTTTTCCCAATTTTTAATAAAGAATAATTCTACTTTTTACGGATTACATATATTTTAATTTTTTTTATTATAATAAATAGATTATGTATAGATAAAAAGTAGAACAATTTAATTAATTTAACAAGAATAAAATAAAATAAAAAATAGTATTAAAATATATAAAATATATAATATAGGATGATGAGTAGTTCATCATTTGGCATTTGCTTTCCTTGGTTTTAGTATCCAGATTACAAATAAATCAGTGGAGAATCAACGTCTAACCGTTTGGTTACACAGATGAGATGAGATATTTTAAATAGTAATGAATAAAATATTGTTATAATATAATTTTATAATATTAATTTTGTATTGAGATTTGAAAAAGTAAAATTATTTATTATATTTTATATGAGGATTTGAAAAAATTGTAATAATGATGAGTTGAGATGAGATGAAATGAGTTTTTTAGTTTCGTGTAACCAGCATAGAACAAACAACAATTTCTTCCTTCTCTTATAATTTGATGTATATTCACTACCAGTCAATAAAACAGTTGACTAAATGATCATAACAGATGGGCATCCACCGAAGTATCCTTCACAAGACCGAACACTAATTGTGAGGCAACTCCACCAACACCCACCCCCCCCCCCCCAATCGCTGATCCACGGGCTATGCATAAGAGTAATTTTTTATTTTTATTTTTAATGTTCCTAAAAGTTAAAAAAGAGTAACTTTATTGCAGAGTATGCCATCAAAAAAAGTTTCCAGTGTTGAACCCTAAGCTCCAAAACTTAGACTTGGAATGATCTTTTTCCCAAATGAAAGCACGAATTAGTATCTTCCGAACTACAAATCGTCTACCATTAGTTATAGCAACTAACCCAAACAAAGTGTTGAATCAATACACTCATCCACGCGATCAACATCATGCATCAAAACCTTTGAACTAGTAACAAAATCCAACCTCTTGATTTCCTCCATTAGTCCACCCAATGCAAGGTATATCTCTTCACAGTGGGAGTGGGAATGATCTTCTGCATTGAAAGCATGCACCTCATTGTGAACTTCTATCCAACTCCAACCAGGGACTTTTTTCACCCCCTTTTCTCTCATAAGCCTGGTCACGCTAGCCTTTGCCTCCCACCGCCTGAGACGCCCATACATGTTCGAGAGAAGAACATAGGTGCAGTGCTCTTCCGGCTCTATCTCTAGCAAAAGGCTTGCTACCTGAGTAGCTAATTCAATGTCACCACAAATCCTACAGGCCCCAAGTAAAGTCTTCCATACCATTGCATCAGGTTCAAAAGGCATTGCCTCGATCAAAGCTTTTGCCTCATTGAGATACCCAGCACGCCCATGTAGATCGACTCCACAGGCATAATGCTCCATTCGAGGTGGAATCCCATATTCTGATTCCATAGATTTCAGAAACCTGCATCCTTCCTCTAGCAAGCCAATATGACTACATGCACTTAGGATCGCAACAAATGTTATATGATCAGGTTTCACCCTACTCTCTTTCATTAGGTAGAAGAGGTCAAGTGCAACGTTTCCCTGCCCATGTTGTGCATACCCAAAAATGATTGAATTCCAACTGATTGAGCTGTCTTTTGGGGTGCCTTCAAAGGATTTTCTAGCATCTTCAATGATCCCACACTTGGAATACATGAAGATCAATGAGCTTGCAACAAATTCATTGGACTCGAATCCCAACTCAAGTGCCAAGACATGAACCTGTTGACCCAATTGGAGGGTTGCCATATCTGAGCAAGATCTAAGAACAGCTGAAAAGGTATAGTGATCAATATCTTCTACCACAGATCTCAGGTGTCCAAAGAACTTCAAGGCATCTTCACTCAAGCCGATTTGCGAAAGTCCAGTCAAAATAGAATTCCGCGAAACATGGTCCTTGGACTCCATGGGTTTGAAAATGAGTAATGCTTCTTCCATGGATCTGTTATTTGATTTGAGATACATGGTTATTAATGCATTGGATATCGGTACTGATTGTTCCAGTCCCATTTTTATTACCAATCCATGCAAGGATTTCCCATGGTTTTTATGTGCTCCATCAAAGCAAGCACTAATGATACTAGTGTAAGTATAGATGTCTGGATCGAGCCCAAGCCATTGCATATCCACGAAGAGTTTAAGAGCAAGTTCTTCTTTATTGTGCACGAGGTAAGAAGCGAGCATGGAATTCCATGTCACCAAATCCCGAGTGCCAACAGCACCATCAAAAACTCTTTTGGCATCTTCTATGGACCCACACTCTGAATATGAAGTGATTAAGGCATTGCATACAGTGTTGTCAAATGCTCGCCCGTGTTTTATGATTTTACCATGAATCTGCATTGCTAACATGTAAAACTCAGTATTATCAAGCAATGTCAGAAGCGGAGCAAATGTGCCATCATCAAGTTCCACATGCTCCCGCTCCATACAATCTAACAGCCGGAATGCAGTCCCCAAATCACCCACCAGCACATAACCAGCTATCAGCGCATTCCATGAAACTGAGTTACGCTCCGGAATGCACTGAAACACCACATATGCATCCTCAACTCTCCCGCACTTCGCATACATGTCCAAAAGTGCACTACCCGAATAAACATTTGCAGCATAGCCCATCTTGACTATCATCGAATGCACTTGCTCCCCAATATCAAGTCGATAAGCAGAAGCGACCCCCTTGAGTGTGCTTCCAAATGTATACCCATCTAAATCAAAGCCACATATCTTCATGGTTCTTAGAATCTCGAACGCAGTCTCGAAGTTCCCACAATTTACATACCCAGCGATCATTGTATTCCAAGAAACAGTGTCTCTGCAGGGCATTTCCTCGAACAGCGTGCGGGCAAACCATAACTCTCTGGATTTCGCACAACTTAGAATATTGTTCGCGGTGTAGATGTCAGTGATGGCACCTAATTTGATTGCCCGACAATGGGTTTCTAAAACCTTGAACAAAGCACGCGCAGAGTTCTCGATGAGAGAGTGTAATGGTCTCATTCATTAGCAACAACCATTACGACTTTCACTTCATAAATAATCACAAAAAATCCTTCTGTCTCCCTCCTATGTTTTAATCCTCGTCAACACCAACTATCAAAAGGCATACAAATATGTTAATTCGATCCAACCCAGTAACAAAAAACTTCCACTTCAACAGAATGAAGCTCAGTATTTGATAGCAGTAAAATAAGAGAACCACTGTTGAAGACTTTGCTTTTATTCTCTTAATCCCTGTATTTAGGCGAAATTTTTATAGAAATTTCTTCTTGTAAGCGGGTTTGTGCACCAAATCACATTATAATACTAATATGTAAGACAATGAAACGGTGTAAATTAAATATGAAAATAATTTTTATAAGATAGAGGATATTTTCTTCTCTTCATTTTATTTTTTTTAATTCTGTTTTAATAAAAAGAGTCAGTGGTACGCAATTTGGTACATCAAATTACTTGTACCTAGCAAGACTCTTTCAGCAGGCTTCCTCTCTGAAACGAAGAATGATCAATAATCACACATTAAAATAGAAAAGAAAAGAATCTTCTTTTGACAATTGTGGGGTGGGAACAGTAGCCCGAAGTGGAATGCGTAGCTATGAATCATGGTGTATCTGTCACGAATCCCTCCTCCGTCTAAGAATGGTTAAAAAGTGAGGAATCTGTGTCCTTTGAGGAAGAAATCATGATTAGGATATGGTAACTTGGACGTGGAGTGCGGTCACTTTGTCAACTCAACATATATGGCAGAACACGACATGGATATTGTTTCCACTCACAAAAGGCAGTCACCCTCTTCAATATTTTATACTTGGAAAAAAAAGCGATATTATTTATACAATTACAAAGCATAGATAGGACCCGACAATATTCAGTCTCTCCACACTTCTCTTAAAAATGAGCCTCACCTATGTTGTTGTCTTCCCAAACACAGCAAGAAGAAATTCAGGCAGAAACACACGAACATGATCAACAACAGGACTTACAACTCAAAACTCAAAACAAGACGTCTTACTAATTAAGCAATTTATCGATGTCTTTTACATGTTTGTTGCTGAACAAGATCTTCGAATTTCACCTTCGTCACCTGTTTTCACTCCAGTGCTAGTAAGCTTAAAAAATGACTGACCCCAACTCTCGAAAAAACCAACTTCGTCATTTGCAAAATCCTCTACTTGTTTCCTGGTTCTTTCATCGTTGAAGAGAACAGAATCTGATTGGAATAGCCCTCTATGGGATAATAGATTTCGGTAGTACTGGTTGTCAAACATGAAGGATGTATCGGGATCATTATTAACGAGTACAGAGGGGCTCGAATCTACAGGGCACTGTTTGATTAGCTCATCTGCATAAGTACTGTCTAGGGATGTGTCAATGAGCGTGAGCTTCCCTTTGGAGTCCTTTTGAAATCGATCACTGAATGCACTGCAATGAGCTGTTCCAATGGTGTGAGCTCCTGCGGAGCCCAAAGCATCACTATCTATTACTTCCACAGTCATTGCTTGTGATAATAAGTAACTACATTGCAAGACAACCTAAACGTATATGCATCTAGTTTTCAATATGCACTACCCCAAAAGACTTGGCACCTGGTGGAAATTTTCATTTGCAGTGAGCTGGTGGTTGTAAATATAGTGGAAAATGCAACTGTATATTACAATATCCCCTGTAGTTTCTGAGTTTTCCAACTACTTCGTACAATATGCAATATTCGCTTTTCAAGTATCAACCTCACGAGAAAAAAATAAAACATTCTAAAATGAAGCCTTGATTCAATCATACATACGTGTCAAATCTCATTCATATGAGCTATATGATAAAAGACTCAAATTCTCAGCTATTGGGAACTGAAAACGGAAAAACTATGAACCTACTCATTTGCCACGACTTAAAAATAATAAATGAACTGCTTGGGAAAAATTACCCTGAAAGACTGGTAATCCAGATCTTTCTGTCTTGTTATTGTAATATTACCTGAAAGGGTGACAAGGTCATCCAAGGACATCCCTTTAGAAGAGAAAAGATTTATCATCTCATCCACAGAAAAACTCGTGTCAACAATATTGGGCCTGACGTTTGAAGCTGCCGAAACCATCCCATCTCTCCTTCCTGTTGGAACCTGAATAACTGGTCCGCCAGCCTGTTTCCAGGCTTTCATGAATAAGAACATTGGGAAATTAAAGTAAAGAAGTATTTTGATAAGGGAGGTTTTACCATCTCAACAGCATCTCTAGCAGCCAAGACAACAATATCAGCGCAAGAAACAGTTTCTGGACAGAAGATTTCTAGCACTCTTTTTGCCGAATCTATTACAGAAAATCCTCCTAGAGATCTGTTTGCTGGATCACTTTGCTCTGTCCCGTTTCCTTGCAACAGCACAGAAGCATCACAACCCTACGAATCATGACAAACAGGACATAGCGAGGCTTGAGTGTCTTGACTGATTAATCTCGAAATAGTCTGATTACTACTATTATTTTTTACATATCTGGAAAATCGGCCATTCTAAAGAAATGGTCTGAATATTATATTAAAAGAATGCATTATTCCTAGAAGTTGCCTACTGAGCACATCCTAGGTTAGATTTAAACAAGAAGGACTCACCTCCACGAAGCAATCGTGGAACAGCAAGCGAAGGAGTTTCCCAGGGACAGTTGGGTCGGCAGAAGAAGCTGATCTCACTGTGTTTCTGACCATAAACTCAGCTGCAGGGCATGAAGCTGCATAGAAGTTAAATAAGAGATTGGCAGAAGTAGAAGGAGAAGCAGCAACTGAGTGCAGAACAACCATGAAGAGTAGCACAGAAAAAACAACTGGTCTTCTCTCCATAATAAGGGTCCTTGCTTTTCTGGGAGTCGAAGCAGACAATAGGTAATTGTAAACGCGTGATATTTCAGCCTCTTTCTTCTTATTAGAAAACATCTAATAGAGAGTGGAAGGCGACCACCCAACTGGCCATGCAATGCATATATCACTATTTAAAGCTGCATTAATGTGGTTTGGTGATGTCAGGAGGATAGGTAGATGAGTTCATGTTATGTAGAATTCCAGTGTAAGTGTACAGAAGATGATCTCTCATCTCTCTTCAAGTATTTAAGATGATTTTAACGTCTGTTATATAGATGTCGCCATATCTGTGGGTCGTACAAAATGCTGAATTTGTCCTTCCAAAGATTTTCTACCATTTCCACCAATGTCGCATCCGCGATAGCTACAAACTACAAACGATCTTAATTAAATGGCTGTGAACTCTTGCTTTGTGACCAAGACGCCGACTTGGTTGACATGAGATAGTTTTATGATATTTGCGGTCAGTGTAAACCGCGCTCCTTTTAAAAATAATTGATAAATTTAATAAACACATGAAAAAATTAATTTTTTTAATAGTAAATTTTACTTTTTTTTTACATTACGCTAGTTTCAGAATCTTGAAAATCCGATTATGGGAATACCGAGATCTGAATCTCGTAGAAGAATATCACCGAGTCATATTGCAAGCCCCTATAATCTAATTTACTTAGCTTTGAACAACAAATTACTATGACTTAACGTGCCATCGGTCAAAGTGTGATCAGATCCCTGATCCCAACTTTAGAAAGTTTCAGGCCAAAATCTGTGAGCCAAAATGGTGAAACCTCTTCATCAGAGTCTCTTTTCTTAATCCAAATACCGAATACTCAGAAAATGCTAACTTTTTTCGAGCAAGATAGCATTAGGGAAATTCAAAAAATAATCCCATTGCCTTATAACAGCCAAAGAATGGACTGCCCGATTTGAATAAAGAGCCAGAATGGAAAGTTTACTGTCAAAACAACTTACCATATTGCAGCAAAATTTTCCAATATACCTTTGCCAATTTTTCCTAGTTCATCTATGGGAAAAATCTGGAAGCTAAAAATTCATGACCGCCATAGTTACTCGTCTGGAAAATTATCTGGAACATAATTCCAACTAGAGGAAGATTGCAAAGTTTTATTCCAAATATCCTTTCTACTAGCTGCCGTTGGTGCAATGAACAAGAATAAACAATGCTCCAACTTTTCATTGAATGCCCAATTACGATTCTATGGAGCCCAAGCAGTTGGCCTTTAAATCTCTCTTTACTGCCAATCGTTCGTTTCAATGCAGGAGTGGATATTGATTATCATCAACCCAGAGCTTAGATTTGGATTAAGTTCTCAGGAAAAACATCCTTTCCAGATTTTTGCAGTTTTAATATTAGATTTTATTTAGAGAATGCGGAATGACATTGTCCACAACCACTCCATTTTTTCTCTAAAGAAGGCAAAAGAACAACTGGATTTCTTCTCCAAAGAAAATCTACAGGCATGGAAAGAAAAATTGAAATCTCAGCAAATGCTGAAATGGCAATCCCCATCAAGAAATCAAACTTGTATATCCTTTGATGCAGCAGTAAGGGACTCTTTTTGTACGTCTTTGACTGTAAGTCGAGACTCAGATGGTAACATTATGGAAATCTGGACATCAAAACATCATTCTACAAATCAAGTCATTGCCGAAAGCTTATGCAGTATCACATGCAATAAATATGGCAGAACACTTGAAAAAGGGTTCAACATTAATTCAGCAAGGCGATGCCTAACTTATTATATCAGCCATACACGGCGAAGCTCCAATTTGGCAGATAAATCCAATTATTGAAGACTGTTCCTGGATTACAAATCAAAATGATTGGAGCATTAAAAAAATTTATCGATCCCAAAATCGATATGCCCACTTGGCAGTGCAGTGTACGGCAACCACCATTATTTTTGGAAGCTCTTATAAAATCTACCTACTTGTATTTTGTATATAGAGGTAAGGAACCTCCCTCTGTCAGTTTGTAATATTTTCATATGATAAGCATGCTTGATTAGAAAAAAGAAAAGAAAAAAAAACCCGGCTTTGTTTTTTGTTTTCTTTTTAATAATATTTTCATTTCTTTTCAATAAAGTACAATGCAGTCCGAAAGCGTATAAAGCTAGCGGTCCGAGCAGTTACAGTAAGTTGGCGGGGCAAATACGAGTTCAACAGCGGGTATTTGTAGCGTAGGGTCATAGGTTTACTTTATGTTAAAATCCTTGTCTGCTTCACTCTCGACCTGTAATTTTCGCAATGGAGTTCCCCATCTCGCAGGCCAGTTTGGAAGAAATAATTCAAACTTTAGATCACTTACCGTTTATCAAATTATCAACCAGTCAACATACCTGCCTAACAAGCAAGTTGAGCAACTACAGGCACTACTCATCCAAGCTCACACATGGTAAGTGTCACCAGCATAAAGACCGATGATGATGATTAAATATGTTTGCATGCTTCAAAGTCTGTCATTTTCAGGTTTCCTCATCATCAACTTCTTCTGCAAGTTCTTCCAGTTCATCTACATCATCAATGGGAATGGCTTCACTGTTGTCATCAAAAGAACCTGCACAGGTATGGTTAAATGATTTTAGTAACTGTCCCCTTCTTCTTTTTCTCTGTTGTAATACATAATTTTAGGAACTGCGCCTTAAAAAAAAAGGTAGAAGACTCATCAGCCCAATAGACTAACTAGCAACTACTCAAAAGATTGTTTCAGATAGACAATTGTAAACCTCCACATCAAAATATATGCGACAACTGTGCCTAATTTAAATATTATGAAGGTGTCACACATTTTAAACAACGCTCATTTTTCTAAAGACTTGGAAATTGAGGTGGCGGCTAAGGCACTCATGCCAGGTTTGCCACTATCAATGATAGAAAAAGCCTCAATTTCAGATGAGGAGATAAGAAATAATGCATGGGCTTCACTATTCACCTTTCAAACATACAATCAGTGTTTTAAATACCGTACCGTACTAGCCGGTATATATTCCGTACCACCCCTTGTCCGGTACTGGTATTACACCTATTTCGTACCGTCCTAAATACCAGCTGGTATTTCGGCCTTTACTTTTCTTTTCTTTTTTTTCATTTTCTTAAAACTGCAAGCTCATTTTTTAACCCCCAATTCAGACAAGGCTATTTATAATATTTATATATATATATGTATTTATATTAATTTATTAATATATAGACTATTATTTTGAAATATAATTTCTATATATAATTTATTCACATATCAACCATTCCAAAACGGTACACAAAATGGTACCGGTACCGAAATATTTCGTTCCAGTACCTTGACCAATACGGCCTCCGGTACGGTATTCAAAACTTTGCAACAATAGTTTCAATTTCATGAACCTCAACCAGCTGCTAGGATGTCACCCTAATCCTGAGGAGATTTCATTCAGACCCACCCAACTTTGAACCAGTTTTAAGAGCTGCTACTTGCAGGAATACTTCCATAGGAGACAAGGGTAAGCAGTTTCAGCAACACTCTCATAAGCATGGCCAACAAGAAGGCAATATATCTAACATGAGAAGCCTTTAAATGCACTAACATCCAAAAAATATTGTTGCATAAATTTGTAGAAAATAAGACCAGTATTAGAGAGAGAGAGAGAGAGAGAGAGAATCAAAAGTCATGCAGAAATTCTTGAATCTCGTACCATAGGATTAGGAGTTCTTTACAACTTTAATGGAAGGTTCCAGATCAGATTTGGGTTATAGTGCTTTCAGGACCATTGAGAAAAAAAAAATGGAATAGTATAAAAGTAAAAAGGTAGCTCTGGCATCTTTTAGGAAAGAAGGAGATACCTCGTTGGAAAAGCTTCAAAACTCCTAGATACTGACTTCCAGAAAAAGTCCTAGATACTGATTTGGTCTCCTTTGAGTTGAAAGAGTAAATAAACATTTATGCTGTGTTCAAATGAAGGATTTGAATAATTCTTAGAACTTTCAAAATGATGGAAAGCAAATACAGATTAAGGGTTTGAATAACTTTTTTCAAATTTTCAAAACTCCTGGATTTACTGATTTAGTCTGCATTCATTCAGTTTCTCATTGGTTGGAAAAATATTTTTTGGAAAACTAGAGAAGTAGTTACAATGGTGATGATAATTGTGGTAACAATGACTTTAGATGGACCATGAGTACAGCTCACATCCAAGAAATTAGTAAATTCATCAAAATAAACTTGACTTCAATTAGTAAATTCATCAAAATACTAATCAAAAAAAAAAAAAAAAAGTAAATTCATCAAAATAAACTTGACTTCAAAACCAAGAGAACTCAAAATATAAACAAAATCATCAGCATATCAACATAAAGAAAATGTAAAATTAAGACTTGATCAACTAAACTAGATAGCAGAAAGCACAAGTGAGCACACAAATTTGAATAATTTTCCAAGATTTCTCTGGTCTATATAACTTGTCGTTTTCCTAGGTTTCTTATAGTTATATAGTCTGTGTCAAAGAGGCTGGTTATTTCCACCACCAACTACAGAGAATGATTGATTACCGCTTTGAAGCAAGGAAGCAGGACTGTAGGATAGGTCCTTGGGTTCTGACATGTTATCAAGAAGATAAGGAAGTTCTAGAAACTGCAAGAAAGATTCTGTTTGAGGATTCCTGGGGTATCCTGCAGAGGATTCAAAAGGGTAATTGTTAGTATTTAGTGTAAACATAATCTTGCAAACCATGTCTTTATGAAACAGCTGACAAGTGACAACCATTCCAACAAAGAAAAATACAAAAATGAAAATGAAAACAAAATAATCATAAAACATCTTGAACATAAGAAACAAAGCCCGTGGCAGAGAATCTACAATGAGAAGCCAACTTCACAGTCAATCCAAATAAATACTAGGCATGAATCTCATTAACAATTAGTTTACCTCAAACTAAACAAAAACAAAGAATAAGAAAAATATAGAACATAATTCCAAACACACTGCATAGAAATTCATCAAGTTGCTCACTTCACAGAATATAAATAATGATAGTATAATTAAGGCATGCCAACAAGGACATCAATAAAAAAAAATTAAACGTAGGCATTGAAGATGCAAATAGACAGTGTATTACACAGGTTTATCTAATGTACATACATTGCACTTAAAATAAATAATGTAGCGTACATACTTTATGTATAAATCCCCTTCCATATTGTTATTCTTCTTGAAAATTTATAGACAAGCAGGACTATATTAGGCAAGATAACAATTCACTCTATAGAACACAGAGCATTTGAACCATTAAAAAATCTAGCTTGTAAGGCCCCTCAATAATCATTTCCATATGAGCATCACTGAGTTACCATACAAAAAGCTCTATTAAAACCCAACAGTAAACCTCCCCCCCCCCCCCCCCCCCCCCCCCCCAAAAAAAAAAAAAACAAAAAACAAAAAAAAGGCATCTCTTTCACAGGTCCCAGGATCGTAACCTGGCTCTGATACCAACCAGAAAATACTTTGGGAATAATTTCCTTATATTTTTCTGACTTACACGATTCCTACTTATAGGAATTACAATAAATCTAAACTAGGAAAGAGAATAACTCATTAGTTACTTAATAAAGATACATTCCTAATTTATAATCATTGACTAATTACTGCCTAATTTACAGCTATTCAATCTTGGTAATTACTGCTATACAATTTTGGTAACTATACAATTTTGGTAATTGCTTCTATATCTTTCTGATTTTCCAACAAGTAATCATTCATTCATCTTAAGAAATCAGTCAGTCATCGATTAATTTTTAAGGGTAGTCTTTCTTTGATCTTGTAAGCTTCTATTTCAAAACTCAGCAAATAGTAATAATCACATTGTCACACATAATGGCTCAGATACTGTTAGTGAATACGAAAAATAACTATTTTTTTTTGGCCAGGGGCCACATTAGATGAATGTATATATACGATCCAAAATTTAGAAATGCAAAATGCAATTTATATTTGAAATGGGCTAATAATTTCATAATTATACCAGAAAAGGAACTACTGGAAGCAGATTGGGAGGGATTGTAACAGGGAACTGTTCGAACAAACTCAAAAGGTTTGGCCCCTCTTTCTTGTAGCCTGCTCCTGACCCATTGATGACAGTCTTCCTTTTGAAGATCTACAGTCCTGTAAGAAAAGAGCTATTAACTACCTTCTTATGTAATGAGATGAGCCAAAATGACCAGGGAAAACAGAAGAAGGGGCGGGGGGAGGTGTGGAGTGACAACACAAATCATAATGGTCATGAATAGCATTTTCATAAGTGTACAAGAATACACACCCAAGATTTGCACGTTTTCTGGTCAAAGGAAAGATAGAGTTAAACCTCCTCGTTATTGCTAGCCATTCTTCATCGTACTGGATCTCATAGGGTCCAGGCTCTGATTCGAGTTCAAGTATCTAAGAGTCCAATGAATGCCACCAATTTAGCTTCCAGCGTTAAGTATAAGAATGGCCCTTTAAACAAACTATCACCACGTTAAGTACCTGTAAAAATGGGCGCCCAGGAAGACATTTATCAAGTGCAAGAAATTTTGTCAGTGGGCCAACTTCCCCATGCTGAACAAGGGCAGCAAATTTGCAGTGTAGATGAGCTGAAAACCAATAAGGTGGTTTCAAGTTTTCAAGAAGTTGAGCAGCTGCTGCACTTCCAAGAGTCCTTTCTTGAATCTGAAAATCATTTTTCAACCACATAAGCAGTCATAAAAATTCTTCCTTCTTTCAAGACAGGTTTATTCTTCCGTAGATACAATAGAAACTAACCAATTAATAAAAAAACAAAGATGAACAAGAAAAAATGAAAGAATTTCTAAAACATGATGAGCGGATGCATATAAATTATGGTGTATAATGTTCGCATCACCAAACAACCACATATTCAACTTAAAATCCACATAAAATGTCACCGATCAAAAAATCCATATAGAATGTCAACACCATTGAACATATATGTTTGCTTAAAGGAGAAACTGTTTAATTCCAAAGAAGACAGATGATATGAAACACCCCCAAGCCTAAAACTAAATAAGCACTTGTACTTGTACGTGTATTTATTTGAAAAGCAATAAAATGAGGCTACTTCAAGACAATGCCTATAAGTAGAACTTTAGGAAAAAGTATGGGAATTTATGACCTCTAAATGTACAAAAGAAAAGGAGGTTATTTTAGATACACTTGAGCGATGACCAAGACTGGAGCCGTTACAGAGATGTGAAAACTACACCCAGAACGGTAACAGTGTAGATAATAAAGCATCCTAAAAGTAGAGAGCAAGAGCTAGAGAAATACCCATGTTTTCTCACACCACTGATTGAAAATTCTTTACAAAAATAGCCTCAAAAATATTTTCTATGCTATCTTTTAGCTGTAAATTATTAAGGCCTATTCTATGAAAGCAATAACACACATACCACATAAATATAATTTTAATATGATTATAATTACCTCCTTCTTGAAATATGGTTTGCGTCGAACAAGCTCCTCCCATTTCCCATAATCAGTGATGCCAAGAGGCCAATCATGTGAAAGAAAAATATCAACCGGTTCCTCAACTTGCATGAGTTTTTGGACATCATATTCACGAACATGATACACAGATCTGATTGTACTCTCATTATAAGGAGGCCTTTCATAGTGTCCTGCTCAGGAAAAAAAACCATATATGGTTTGATACCGTTGGATAATTGCCACAAACATGGTTTAGGATCCTTGCCAAGTACTAGCCTAGAGTTTTAACAATTAATGACAGGGACGATATGCTAACTTTTACTGGGTTGGTTCCATGAATATTCTTAACATAAACCAGAAGTCATGACCAAAAAGATGAAACCAATCACGATACAACATGACCCACGTAAAGAAATTAACACAAGCGATAAGCAAGACTTCAAAACTATATAATGGTTTACACAACAGGCAAGTAAAAGTCAACCAACCTAAATAATAATTGCGCGAGTTGTAAATTCCAGAAAGTCCACCAATGCGAATGTTCCCGAACTTGACCACTCCAGCAAATCCCAAAAAATATATATTAGGCGCTGCCCATCCTCCATAGTACCTAGGGAAAACATCCAAAACAAATTTATGCAGAATCAAGTTTAAAAAAACAAGAATACGAAAATAATATGAAAAGCCTCATTCCGTTGAAACACAATAACTACCAACCAGGTCATTTCAATTAACACTATTGAGAGTGGACAAAACTGACAGTACTTAGGTTTTATTGGATTGACGAAAGAAGAAGATAAGTTAGCCAACATTAGTGCATAGAAACTACTATTCTAAATCCCTAACCATAAACACCTTGAAACAAAATACCAAAGTGACGCACAATTCCCACAAGTAATTGGATGCCTCGTGGTTTCCGCCGATGAAGATAGTAGGAAACGGAGCGAGCTCTTCACCCGAATAGTACTTCCAGAACGATTTCATGGAACGGTACTTTCTTGGCACGTTTAGGCTCTCAAGATCCTCTGCATTCCTCACAGCCTAATCCCACAACAGAAAAAAAAAATGGGGATTTCTTCAAAGCCTTTTTTTTTTTTGGGGGGGGGGGGTAACTTGAAAAATGAAAAGTACCTGAAAGTCGCCGCAGCAGAGGAGGAGGTCTATTTTGAAGCCGTGTTTCTTTTCTGCGTACTGTAGGGTTTTATAGACGGTGTCGAGGTCGCCATGCATACAACCTTCTACTGCTATCCTCATCTTTGTGGAATCCAATCGTTGGACAGGGAAAGTTGAGGGAAAAGAAATCTGGGTTTAACGTTCAAGCAACAAAAGTTTTTGGGGGTCTGGGGCATTGAATTTCAATTTTGGCGTGATTTGTGCAGTGCAGGAAACGTGAATCTAGTACGACATGCAGTTTATTACTTCTTTCTTTTAGAGTTTTTTTTTTTTAGAGGATGCCGTTTATGACTTTGGAAGCAAGTGATGCCGTCTATAGCCTCAAAGTAGGGGAGCTAACACAACCCCGCATGGGCAGGGGGTGGCAAACCCCGCATCTGTCCGCACCCCTCCACCACCAGCCACGATTGTCTCATTTGAAAACATATAAAAGAATTTAAACAAAGTTTTAGAATCATCCCGACAATAAACAAAGTTACAAAACCATCTCAAAGTCGTTGGATTATCGCTAAGCCGCCAGAGAGAGAGAGAGGATGCAAGTCATGCCTCTGCAGCAACTACAATAGGGCAATGGTGCAGGTAGTAGAGAGAGTGAAAGAGATAAGAGAACTGTTTACGAAGAATCATAAGCTTAACAAAAACTCTAAACTCAGTCGTCCCATGTAAGCGTCGTATAAGCGCGGCTGATGTGGCCAAATAAAATTAAAACGCACCGTTTTGAGCACAACCAACCCATGAGACGAGTCGCTCTGGGTGAAGCATCGGACCACATTGTAAGAGGCAAAAACGTTCGAGTAACCCAATAGGACAATGGGGCAAGAGCAAGACAAGAAAGAAGGTGACCCAGGAGGACGGCATCGGAGGCAGGGCCTTGGACGATGATGCAAGCATGGGCTTGCTTGGTTTGGAAGATGGAAGGGCGGGGTGGGAGAGAGGAGAGAGGTGAGTGAGAGTATGAAAGTGATTTGGGAAGAAAAAGGAGGGAGCTAGAAACCTAAAAGAAGCAGATTCCCTCCAAATTAATTCCCGCTAAAAACAAGACCTCCAAATTGAAAGAAGCAGATTCACGAATGTTTCTCTTTTCTATTTGTTTGGGATACACAATTTAGGAAAAAAAAATACAAGAGTAGAACCTACTATTGTTGTTTGGAGGAGAATGGTGCTTCACAGATTATATACACAATTTTAAAAAAAAAAAATTAAAGACTTGGAGAGTGGAGATAGTGGCGGAAACTTTTACAGTTACATCACCATTCTCTTCCCAGTGTATTCATATACAGCCTGTACAAGATTTCTTCTACACGTTTTCTCATTGGGCAACTTTAAAAGTGGAGAAACTTTTGAGAATCCAAAATGCACTCTAAACAGAGAATCTTCCTTCACTTCTGGTTTCATCTCTGGCTCAATAGTTATGGGTCTCCTTATTCAAAACCAGATCAGACGAAGACGAAGAAGAAGACCCACCTAAAAGACGAAACCCAGCTCTGTTTTTGCTTTCATCTCCAACTCCATAGTTGCTTTCATCTTCGACAAGAGCGACTCACCTCATGAATCCATTGTGCTCAAAACGGTGCGTTTTCATTTTATTTGGCCACATTAGTCGCGCTTACACTGCGCTTACATGAGACGAGTGTATATAGCAGAATTGTAAACTTTAAACTCTTCCAAAATAGAAAAATGATATTCGTAACCGGCCAGAGAAACCATTGGGAAGCCGTGTCCCACGTGGCAAAAATGAAACGACCACGTTTCATTCAACTTGTCAAAACACACGATTTCTTCTTCATCTTGTTAGACCCACGAAGCCATATAAGTCTTCGTCTTCTCCACGAAGCCAAAGCTAGAGCCACTCCCCCCTTCATCTTCTCCAAGAACCCAACGAAGCCCCCTTCGTCTTGTAAATGTTGAAGCCATCAATGAGAAGGGACTTGCTAATGTTCCAAGTACTGAGCAATATAGAGGATCTATAGATTCTGTGGCCGTTTAAGTATCCAGGGATGTTTTTACAGAGGTTTTGAACCATGTAATTCCTACTAAATCTTTGCAACCAGAACACAATATTCATCCCAATCTAGTTCAAGATGAGAACACGTAAGATGAATGTCAGAACCTGACTTGTAAGAACTCTGACATGCATGTGGCAGAGGTTGATGACATTAATTTATGTGTTTCTTGGTATTGGAATATCAACAATTTATGGACTTATAAACATTAATTTCTATTCCATAAATGCCTCACAAGTAATTATGAAAGAAAAATAATGCATATTTTAATCACAATTTTCAGTTTTCTTCCCCGAAATCAACTTTTGGAATAAATCATAATGATTAATGCTTGATTCTTGCTGTAAGTTTTCTTCCTTGGATGACTTCGTTGCCAAACAAAGTAGGGAGTTTGGAGACGGTGCTACAGCCAATTCCTTCTTCCTTCAATGCTTGCTTCTCGGTTTCAGTTGGAGCACCTCTTGGTCGGAGGGCACCTATTAGTGGGAGGGCTACTTTCAGTTGGAACCCTAATTTCAGTCGGAGGGAGGGCTTGTTTCAGTTGCTAGGTTTAGTCGAAGCTTACTCCTCAAATTTCATTTAATTTTTTTTTCTGTCAGATGCTAACGTGTCAGCCGGTTGCACAGCAGTTTCGCATCGCCGGTTGTACCTAGCAGAATTGTCCAAAATAACGCTGTTTTGACGTTAATTTGTTTTTAAAAAATACTTCATTATTAAAACAAAGTCGTTTTAGTAACAATTTTTCATATATATTATATATATTTTTTGTTGGGCTTAGACTCAGCCTGGGGTTTATTTCTACCAACAGTATTATTAAGTTATAATTTATGTCATATCAAAAATATATATAACGGTAAAGACAGTCGGTGACTTTTAATATTCCAAGTGATTTTTATGTCTATTATTTATAAAATATAGCAGAAGTTGTTTTAATATATACAAATAAAAAATATACAAATCTCTTATTGATGTTATATATATGAAAAATGTAATTTTTTTTATAATAGATTCCCCTTTTTGTAAAAGATAAAAGCAAGACCTGTGTATTAATAATCTTGGAAAAAATTTACATATAATATTTTTTACAACATATTTCATAACAATGTATTAAATAAAATATATTTTTATAAAATAATATTATTTTATAAAAATATCCACATTATTGTAAAATATGTTGCGTCTATCGTTACTCTTACATAAATACATCCTAACCGCGGTATTGCTCCTTGCAGCAATTATGAGTCGTTGCATTTTGTCTTTGTCCACCTCACATGTGTTTTTTAACTCTGTAAAAATATAGTTGTAAGTATAATTATGTATTAACGTGTACATTAATCTAATATAATTGGTCAAAATAATAAATTTTATTAAAAATAATGTTAATTTAAATTTTGAATATGAAAGAATCAGTATTAATATACAGATTAATACGTGACTTTACTTATACATAACAAAACTCTTTAACTTTTTTTTCCTTGTTAGCAAATTAGCACTGAAGCTCAATAGGAATATTACATGACCAACCGGAATGGAACCATTGCCATTGTTTTAAATTTTATACCGTACCGGCTACTGGTCCGGTACAAAAATTACATGTTTCGTACTGATCCAAATACTGGCCTACGTACTGGCTGGTATGTTGGCCTTCATTTTTTTTTCATTTCTTCTAACTACAAGCTCATTTTTTTATCCTCAATTCAGACTAAATTATTTATAATTTATATATATATGTATTTATGTATAATTTATTTATATATAGACTATTATTTTAGAATATAGTTAATATATATACATAATTTATTCATATATCGACTATTTCGAAACAATATACAAAATAATATCGATATTAAAATATTTCATTCCAATATCTTAACCAGTACAACACCCTATACAATATTCAAAATACGTAACTGCTACATGCAGTCGGCACATGCAAGCGGGAGGTAAACGGTTGTACGGAATGAATAAAAAAAGTTATAAAAATAATTTTTTTTTCATGTGAGTCCCATATTAATTCACTTTTTTCAAAGCGACTGCACGCCGCTTACACAACCACGACTGTAAATATCATTTCTCTTCAAAATATTGTCCACTGCCCCTAGGTTGTGTGGCCTGGAGTAGTGCCACACTCTTGCAAGCAACACCCTGATATCTCTCTCTTTCTCTCTCTGTGGTGTATGGCTTCAACTTGCATTTCACCTGCAACAACACCTACTTACTTCTCCAGTCACACTTCACAACCAAAGATGGCTTTGTTGCATTCATTTCCCTTCCACAACACTTTACTCTCTGTCTCTCTATCGACCCCGCCTGCCCACAAACTAACGGTACTACCTCCCCTTCTTTATCTTTCACAACCCCTCAGACAGCCACTACCTGTAAGAAAAAGCTACAGCAAGTGTAGTGCAGTCGCTGACATCAAAGCTGTGCCTCCAATTGATGCCAACCAGGAGGAAGAGGAGGAGGAAGGTGATCACAAGGTTCTTGTGGGTCCTAGCAGTGAAGAAGAGCGGCGAGGTGAGAGGATCATGGCAGACTACGATTGGACGGAAGAATGGTACCCGCTTTACCTCGCCCAGGACGTGCCCGATGACGCACCTCTGGGTCTCACCGTGTATGACAAGCATATCGTCTTGTATCGGGACGGGAATCGGCAGCTTCGCTGTTACGAGGATCGCTGCCCCCACAGGTAAAGTCTGGTAAAGATTCCACCGTCATCTCATTGAATTGTACCAGATATATATCGGAGGGATCGCGAAAATTAGAATATAGATTCAGTTTTATTTCTCTATTTTGGGGATTCTAGGAGCCCAAACATAGGATTGGCTTTCGAAAGGGACACTTTTGAGTTTGACTGCTCACGTAGGATCATAAAAATGAGGTTGAATTAGGTTTTGCAATTCATGCTCTAGGGAGAAACTTTGATTGTATTGAATGCTATTTTTGCTGTTATTTGTGGGAAATATGCACTAAATTTTGGTCCTTTTATGTTCATTCTACTTCAAATGAAAGGATGGAGTAAAAATGATGAATGCGCAAACACTTGACGAGGATAATCATGGTCAAGCCATTAAATCTGACTTTTGGTATTGGTTACAAGCTAATATAGCGGCTATTTTGTTGCGCATGCGTGACTATGCTTGAATTAGATGACAACTAAAAGAAACTGAAATGCCTTTCTAACTCTCTTCGTTTCTTGTTATGATACTGTGTTCTGCAGTTTGAATCGTTGATATAAGATCTTCATCATGCCATACTTTTGATGAACCTATCATTTCCTATACGGGGTAATCTTACTCTTAGACTAGTGTGTAAGAACAAATGAACAATATGCAAGAAAAAGTCGCATAAAAGCATGGTAGCTTCTGAAATTTGAACTCCATGATGAGATTTTTTTTTACCTTTATTCACTTCTTGATGCAATAGGTTAGCAAAGTTATCTGAAGGCCAATTGATTGATGGAAGACTAGAATGTCTGTACCATGGCTGGCAATTTGATGGCGATGGTAAATGTGTGAAGATACCCCAGGTATGTCTTAGTTTACATTGTCCCCATTTTTGTTTTTGACCACATGAATGCTCATCTACTTCCCAAATTATCCAAGCTAATGATCTCAAACTTATCTGCCACAGCTTCCAGCTGAGGCCAAAATTCCTCGATCAGCTTGCCTCAGAACATATGAGGTGAGAGACTCGCAAGGTGTTGTGTGGGTATGGATGTCACAGAAGACACCACCGAACCTTAATAAACTACCTTGGTTTGAGAACTTTGCCAGGCCAGGTTTTCAGGATACTTCCACCACCCACGAGCTTCCTTATGATCACTCCATACTTCTTGAGAACCTAATGGATCCCGCCCACATTCCAATTTCACATGACAGAACAGATTGGAGTGCAAAAAGGGAGGATGCTCAACCATTAGGTTTTGAGGTGACTGAACGTACTGATCGAGGATTTGCGGGCTGGTGGGGTAAAGCAAAGGATAAACCTCTGCCAAATTTCTTAAGATTTGAAGCACCTTGTGTTCTTCAAAATAACCGGGAACTTGTTGATGAGAATGGGGAGAAGCATTACTTCACAGGCCTATTCCTTTGTAGACCAACTGGGCAAGGGAAATCCATGCTTATTGTAAGGTTTGGAACAACAAAAAGATCCCCCTTGGCGAAATTGTTCCCACAATGGTACTTCCATCAGAATGGAGCTAAGGTCTTTGAGCAAGATATGGGTTTCCTCTCGTCCCAAAATGAGATTCTAATGAAGTCTAAAGTTGCCACCAAGGAGCTGTACCTTAATCTAAAATCCTCGGACACATGGGTAGCTGAATACCGTAAGTGGATGGACAAAGTAGGGCATGGAATGCCGTATCATTTTGGGCACAGCACCATTTCATTGCCCAAAGAGCCTGCCGTGGTGGAACATGCACCAGCTGGACTGGTTGCTGGAGTTTCAGCTTCTACACCAGCTAAAGGAGGGATTGGAACAATGTATGCTCCAAACTTGGCAAACAGGTATTTCCGGCATGTAATCCATTGCAAGGGATGCAGAACCGTCATTAAAGCTTTCCAAGCCTGGAAAAATGCCCTTTCTGTTATGGCTCTTACACTGACCGCATTGGCAATCCTAGTGTCTGGAAGGCAGTGGAAGGCCCTTCTTTTAGTACTTGCAACCATGTGCTCTGCTGGAGCTTATGGATGCTCAACTGCCGTAGCACTGAATACAACCAACTTCATTAGGACACATAGGAGATTGTAATATATCAAATGGTACGTTTATTACTTCAGGGAGGAAAAGAACCCATAGGATTACAAAGGGCAATGAAAATATAATGTACACTCCAATGTAGATTGTGGTGTTGGAGTTGATTCTACCATCAAGATTTTTATTGCAAATGTTTCTCAAATGAGTTTTGCTACTCATAAGCCTCACACACCACACACCTCACTTTTTTAATTTTTTAAAATTTTAATTTTATTTTTATTTTTTTATTATCTGTCTATCGGCTTCAAGTCGCTTAGTTTCACCTTTTTCAGCTGTGGTCATGCTTGATCGAGATTTAGCACAGCCAACTCTCTTCATTTGCGATTTGTGCGTTAGTATCTAGCCCCAACAGCTGCCTGATAGTTGGAGACTTGGAGTTCAATTGAGTTGAAAGACAATCAACTGATAGAGTCTTTTACGAATCAAGATAAATAAATAAACATACGATCACTGAAATTAGTAAATGATGATGAAGTGTAGATGGGGATTAAAAAAACCAGGGATTACTGACAACCCAGTGGTAGCATCAGCGCCTGATCTCTAGTATGTGCTTTGGAGTCACAACAGGTTCAACTTCTTCAAGCGTCAACTAAAATATAACAAGTGATGTCTGTTTTTAACAAGAGAAACCTTACTAATGCATCAGAGTTCTGAAGAAAGCATGCTAGTTTCAAGCCTACTAAATGAGTAACGGGAAAGCGGGCCCGGCTACTTTCAAGTACAAATAACCAGCACTAAAATTCAAGAATTAATGACAAGTTACAATTGATCAATTGCTCCTTACAGGTAAAAACAACGTAAAATAAGTGTAATTGTTTTCGGTCAGAGAAAGTAGCTTCATAACGAACATAACTTCGTGGCTGAACGCCTTCTATTCATCTACAACAATCCATGTGCCAAAAAAGCTATCTCTGCTCATCATGCATGGTTATCGATAAACTATACAAAAAAATTCTTACACTTTTCACTCACAAACCATCGCTTGTTTCTCACTATGTACCACAAACTACCAAAAGTTTCAGCTTCCACCCTAAACAACCTATATTTTTCAATTACACCCTCAGTTAAGATCTAACATTAAGATTGTGACACATGGCCAATCATTCATTTAACGGTCAGATACTGACCGAGAGTCAAAAATGAAAAATATATGTAGTTTAGCATATAAAGTTTAGGGTGCAAAATGAAAAAACAGTTGGTAGTTCGGGGGTGAAAAGTATAATTCAACCATCTTAAAACTTGAGCCATCTTTTTTCTTTTTCTCCACTTACAACTGCATTTGATGCTGATGCCTGAGCTGCCTCAGCCTCCGCTAAAGCTTTGCGAGTCTCGTTTAATTTTCTCATGGCAGCTTCATAAACCACCTTCTCCTTCCGGTTTCGGTTAACCATTTCTTCAAGCTTCTCGATTCGCATCCTCAGGTCCTTTACCTCATCATCGTAAGCAATTAGAGCCTGCCTATCTACTTTCTTCCCCTCCCCAGAACCTCTATTTTGCTGCTTCTTTCCTGACCCACCATTTAGAGCTTCACTATGCATTGCAAGTTGGTTATTGATAAGACTAAAGACATCTGGTCTCAATTCCTCTTGTTCCTTTGCTGCCCTAGCCAATGCTGCAAACTTCTTATCACGTTTCCTCTTACCACCTCTGCTCCGCTTCTTCCCTTGACTCTCGTTGGTCTCTTCACCTTCACAAGACTCAAGAGCGTGATCAAGAGATTGCTTTGGTGGAAGGACCTTCACACTGATGGGATTCAACATTCCCTGTCCAGAAGCTCCTAAACCCATCCCATCACGATAACCCATATTGGCCATCATTTTTGAAGCTATACCCCGGGTGTGATTCTCCCACTTGGCAAATATGGTAGTTTCTGTCTGGATTCCTCTCTGCTGGGTGGTGCTTTCAAGAAACCCTATTCCTTGTGAATCTTCTTCATAATTGCTAGAATCAGACTGTTCAGAGCCAGAATCACTCTCCTCATCATCACTCACTTGGGCATATTCAGATAATGAGATTGCATCTGGCCCAAGCTTTGCAGAGCTTCCATCATCTCGGAAAACAACTTGCCCTTCTCCAAGTTTGTCATCCCATGATTCAAGTTCAGCTTCTCTCCAAATGCCAGATTTACTATCTGATATTGCCCAAATACTGGAACCCACAAGTGACTGATCCCAAATTGTTGGGATGTACTTCTTCAAGGAGGACAATGGGACATCAACACCTGTACTCATCAAACCCATGTATGCTTTAAGAAGCTGGAAGTAACCACATGAGCAAATAATAAATAAAAGGACAATGATAGAACATAGTCGCCGTGTGATGCTATAATAGATGCATAACAGGCAAATAAAACTTGCACCATTTGATTAAAAAACCATGAATTCATATTGGGAATAGTTCTATCACAGTCGCCACATTTCTCTTCTTTTGGCAATACTAATGTCAAGAAATTCTATCACCTTCTACAGAAAGCCAACTCGAGACCAAGAAAGTTTCTTTGATTTTCTAGGTACATCATAATGACCTTCATCTGCAAGCTGCCTTTCTAACATGGAGGCTGCCTATATCCTCCCATTCACCTCATACTATGCATTGCAATGAATGGCAATAACAATGCACACATGAGAAAAGCAACAATTTTTAAAACAAAATTGCAAGATTTCTACTCATATAATTGAAACAATTGCAACATACCATGCGATAAGCGACAATTAGTACCGAATCGACATCGTTGTTGTAGAAAGAACTTGCACATCTGCACAAGTACCATGTTGTTTTACTCAACAGCCTAGGCAAATTATTTTTCAGTTATGGTAGCACAAACTGATGCCTAACAACATTATGTAAATTGCTTCTTCTCTTACAAGAAAAAGAAAATCCATTTCACGCAACTCGTAATTGCACATGCAGACGTGTCTGTGCATTCTTTTAATCAAAGTTATAGGTGTTTAACAGGCATTTTGTAATTGCTACTAAATTTCCCCAGCAAAAGGTAACCCGGTCAGATGAGAAAGATATATAATATAATGTTTACATGTGTCCATGCATTTATAGGCATGTATAAAACAAACAAGAAAATATTTAAATTATTACACCCGCCACCCTTCCCCCAAAACTAGCTTACATCAGATCTTCTATGACTCTAAACTCGCAAGGAACCATTCAAATGTTGAATATCTATGTTTTAGGGAGTAATCATTAAGTTCAACCAAAGACGACAATAAATTTTTGGGTAGTGACTAATGATATCATGGATTTCTTTTTTTTACTAAAAATATGAGCAATTCAATTTTTATGCGTGGCATATGTCATTTGTTTGACCGAACACTATAATAACTGAATAAATCCCAAGTAAAGTTCATATCTCATAACTAAAATGTAGCTTTCTGGAACCCTCGAGTAGAATGCCATGTGACACTAACACCTACATCAGATATGGTATGGAGATACACACATTATTTGTGCATGCAACTACAAAATACATGGTCGAAAACAGACGCGAAAGATTTTTTTTTTTTTTTCCAAAATCAAAAGGGAAATATACGATTTTGACAAGGTCAAGCAGAAAACAGAGGATCAAAAAATTGTGCATACCAACATATTTTCGGATGTTGGTGTAAGAAAAGAAATCTTTGCAGAATCAAAACTGTCTGACTCAAGGACTCGACCCGTGTACCATCGGCCATCAGTGTGACGGAATCTACACTTTGATCCAACCAAGCAAATTTGCTCCTCCAGTGGTTCCGGTTCAATGTCTGCTGAGTCAAGAGGCTCGACTTTAACATCCTCAGATGTAGGGTTGGAACCATGGAGCGCCGAATCAGCTTCTCGTAGCAATCGTGCACGCTTTAGGTGAAAAAGTCCTTCCTCTGCATCTTTTATTGCCTGAACAAGCTCCTCGTGAACCTGAGTGAACATAACAGTTGAGTCTATCAAGGAGCAGGAGCCATAATGACATCAAAATAAAAGTATCTGCAATTTAACTGTGGCGTCTTGAAACGAGTTCCAAAGTGAATAAATATCAATCCATCCAACACCTTTGAAAAATTTATACTCTGGCAATGACAAAAAACCAACGTACACAGAGGGAGGGAGCGGTGAAATAACTCGGTAAAGCAACACCGTTTTTATTAATTTTAACAAAATTGAATTCAGAGTTTGAAATGCCGAAGCTTCGAGATGTACAAAAATGGGCACACCCGATCTACAATAAAGCCTTAAAACAGTTAAACTAGAGAGAAACAATTTGGAAGTGCAAAACCAATACCGACATTAATGATTGTTTGGACTGGACAACCAGCAAAAACTCTTCTTCGTAGTTTAAAAATCGCATTTCATCGGTTAATTCGATATTATCAAAATATTGACTCCCAATCGACGGAAACCCTAAGATTAAAAAAAAAAAAAACTCATTGGGTGACGAAAGGAGGCCGCATAAAAGAGAGGACGTACCGAGAGAAGCTCGGGATTGGCGGGGTCAGAGGCCAGGGCTTCGTTTAGAGTAGCAAGTGAATCTCTTTGATCATGCAATTGAAACTCCAGCTGGTTCTCTAGAAGTCTTTCTTCCTCGCTCCCCATTTTAACTCGAGAACCAGCGGAAGAAGGCCTTTGTCTTCGGAGAGGGGTGTTTTTCTCCGTAGGAGTGTGCTGTGAGATATAAGAACACAAACGTTCGTCTAAGTTTAGAGTTGGACCGAAAACACAGTTTATTACATGATAAAAATGGGGTTAAAGTGTTTTGTCTTTGGGCCAGAATGCGGACCATGCGAGAGGTTTCGCGTGGCCTAGACTCACCAGAAAGGTTCAGAGATCCCGACGTAAGCCCAACCCATTTGGTCAAGAGCAATGACAGTCTCTCATTTATTTAAAAAAATTAAATTATTTAATATATTTTGTATAGTAATTTAAAAAAATTATAATAATTATATGAATGGAGACCTAATTTTTCTTTATAAATCAAATTAATAATAAAAATTGAGAAATTTATCGAAAATGGTGAAATATGTTCCACTCTCGTGGAGTAAGTCTCTCTCGTGATAACAATATATTGCATTTTCTTTTATAAAAAAAATAATAGAATCTACTTTTAAAATTTAAAATGATATTTTTCATGTAAATCCGATTAAAGTGAGATTTTTCTTGTTCATCTATTTTTAAATAAATGTAATACACTTCATATCCGAATACAGTACAAATAATTTCCCATCGTTAAAATCAGTTTCTAGCAGTTACAATATACATAACGGCGTAACGTTACCCCATACGAGAAAAAAACGGAAAAGGTCTTCTTTCTTTCTATTTTTGGTCAAACCGAAACATGTTGCTCCGCCAAGAATCAAAATCAAAATCAAAACTCAGGGCTACAGGCGGGGATTTGTTCGAGTGAAAAACCCTAGAGAGAGAGAGAGAGAGAGAATGGAGCACAGTCACGAACACCATCAAGCAACGGACAGCTTGGTGAACCTCTTCACAAAGGCGAACCACGATCTGACCGTGGTTCAGCACAGGCTTGAGAAGGAGTTTCAACAAGTGTACCCAGACAATGTAAGAACAGTCTATTCCCTAATTTCGGGATTATTCCTTGACTTTTATTATTTCCATTTCTTACTTGGTAAATATATATTTCCATTTTTTTGTCTCTTAATTCTAAGTTTGTTTGGTTTGCCCCTAGAAAACTCAGAGAAATATCGGTCTTTCAATTTCTGTTTTCGGTAATTATGAAATTGAAATATCTTCTGGAAGATAAAGAGGACTCAAATCGAAAGCTTTTCATTATCAAATGAGAAATAAAACAGCTGGTGCTGGGTTTTGAATATCATGCTGAGTCTTGTCTTGGAGGTAAATCTCATGCAAGGTATTGTTTCGTTTGAAAAGATAAATGTGGGAACCCAATTATTCATTTTAAAGTTGAATTTCGTTCCTTTTTTCAATTGTTTACTTAGGAAAAAAGTTTTAAAAATTTGTATTCCTGGTTATAGGCACTGTTTGATTGCTAGGAAACTGTTGCAGTAGGAAATCTCTCGTCTTTTAGTTTTGGATTCTAATGATGATATTTGATTTATTTTTTGTTACAATCATGCAATGATTAATATCAATTTAGATGGTTTCTGTGAAAAAGCTGAAGAATATAAACTTCAAAGTGTATTGTTTGCTTTATTTGGCGGCTCTTTGTATTTTTAATAAGGTTTGACTTGTTTGACGGCTCGTTTATAGTCTATTTTTTCCATTCATATAGGAGCCAAGTAAGTGTTAACATGGGCCTTCAATATTTCTTTTCTCATTTATTTTTCAAATCTCATTTCCTTTCTTTCTTCCAGCTACTTGGGCAGTGGAAACCAGAGCAGTGATGTCATTTACATACATTTCCTTTTGTTCTTGGAATTATTCCCATTATGGTGATGATGGGGGGATTTCATATTTTGAATGTCTTCTGCAGGCAAATCCAATGAAATTAGTGTCTAGAATAAAGAAGATACAAGAAGATCTGTTGACCTTGAAAGAACAGTGTCACGAACTTCTGGCAGCCAAACAGGTACTTTCCTCTTTGATCACTTTAAACTTTAAAGGACGAGATAAGATATTCTAATCTCTGACTGCACATATCGATAATATCATCTCATTCTTGTTTCTGGAAAATGAGATCTCACTAAATGAAGACCTGATTATATGATGTGACCACTTATTCTATGTTCTATGCTGTTCTAAGTGATGAAGAAAAATCCGTAACAAAATAAGAAAATAGTGGGAGTATTTTTTTTTTTTTTTTTATGAAATCTTGTTACTTATCGTTAAGAGAAGGGAGTGGCCTCTGAAGTTAATTTTTATTTATTACTGATTGCACTTTCAGGATTTGATTGATAAGGCTCAAACCACTCTTGTTGGGAACAGAAGTTTTCTGCAGCGGATGCAAGCTTCTGTGGGCATCCCCCACACCAGTGATTCTGATGACCCTGCATATGCTAATTTCAACCAGGTATTTTTTAGTCCTGAGATATGTCTTGGTGGACTCCACTTGTGTTGCTTAATTTTTAATAGTTGAAATCAGCTGCCTACCTACGTGTTTGAATCTTTGATAGCATAAATATTCTAGAATCTAAACCTAATTGAAATGTAAACATTTTTTATCACAATGCCAATGGAAGAGATCGAAACTTACATGTAGGAACATCGCATGTTCTCCACAATCTCGTCTGGTAAACATTCTGGAAGTCGCATAAAAATGTGCCTCTGTTGCATATTATGTTTCATTTGGATTGCAAAGTTAAAATTTTTTTAGTCCTGCATATAACGATGGTATATGATTTTTGGTTAACTTTCTCTCTTCTCCAATCGATTTACTTAGTTTTAGTTGATACTCTCTTCAAATTTAGAGCAATCAATAAACTTGTTTATAACTTCAATCTTTTTTCTCAATCCCATTGCCAGCGTGAAAGAAAACCAAACAAAACTGAATTTCTTCCATCTTTACAGCAACCAATTGGAGAACCTAGAATTTATTATTTGACCTTGTTAACTATTATTTAGAAGGTTGAACTTCTTCCTGCGCACCAAAACAAAAGCTTATTTTTTGGAAAGGTTGCCTTTTTTCCAAGTGGTGTCTGGAGCGTTTGCACCACTTGCCAGCAAGCAACCAAGATTGAACACATGGCGGGGCTTTTCTTGTTGGGAAATACCTCTAAAAATGTTATCGATAGCTTTCATCATACTGATAAAGCATACACAAATGAGCCCTGCTACACTAAGTTTGTCACTTTTCTTCATTGATTCTAGGAAGACAAGCTCATCACCTTTTGGTCGTCAAATATGCAGGTCGTTGATGAGTGGGCAGTTCAAGTCAGATCTAGGACAGGTGAGGGTGAATCTCGGAATTAAAATGTAGTTTGGTTATTGTGCTCATTATATGTTTCACTGTGCTCTGTTGCCTCATTTGCTCCATTTGTGTCTCTATTTGACCTAATTTAGCCCTCAAGCTTTTCATAGCTAAGCAGTATGGGGCAGCCGAGATGGGATTGGGTGGCTGTTTAAGATCTTAACAGTGCACTTTATTAGCAGCATTTGACAGATAGGACTGAATGAGTTGGATATTAAAGGCAGATAGTGGGGAAATGTGTTCCGTTTGGTGCAAGAACTAACACTTTTCCTGACATGCTAGATCGGTATTTAATAAGTTACCCAGGACAATGCTAGCAAGCAAGTTCCTTTTATACCATATATTGAGCAGTTAATTGTTTCTTATGCAGGGGATGAGCAGCACGAATCGGACTCTAAGGATATCAACAAATTACTCTTCTCAGCTATAGTTCAAACCAACTGAAAATGCTGAAAAATGTTCAGCCCGGCCAAGCATAATATTGTAGCGTGACATTAGAGCACAAGGAATTGAAAATTGTAGTGTGGCCAACAACTTTTGTGCAGAGAAGGTGTTGTTGATTGTATTAATTGAGTCGATTTCATGTGAAAATTGGATTGTTTATGACAATATAGTTCTACTTGGAGAAAAAAAAAATCAGTCTAGTTCGAACTTATGCTAAAAATGTAGTGTTTTTATCTCAGATCAGCTAGTTGAGCCATATGGATTTGTGGATAAGAATTTTCTCGATTTCACTGGAAATGAAGGAGTAATTATTTAGTACAAAATATTCGATGTTTTAATCATTTCACTAGTCCACCTAATTATTCACTTGTCCACCTAATTAGACAATGCCTAAAATATATCCAACTTGTGTGATGGGAGGATTTTCTTCATTTCAAGTGGAATAAATAAAATCTCATTCTTACCTTGAGACTCATTAGAAAGGCAATACAGAAAGTTTCGTTTTTTATGATAGTGTAGATTATAACAATGGATTAGAGGCCAATCAAACATGTTGCCCTTTTTCAATATAGGGGGCATGAGTTGGGATCGAGCTGATCAACCACCTTAGGAGATGCTGCTACGTGCAAGTGGCAAATTGATAGTCACCGGTGAAATTGTTTTCAATGATTGGACAAACGCTCATTTCCTGAGCTTGATATGATTCCAAATCTAGGCCCCTATAGTGGATAGTGGAAAAGATTTCGCATAATTTTGTTGTTGGTAGTTGGTACAAAGCTTCCCAAACTGTCCTTAGTTCTGAGATGAGTCATGCAGGAGTGGTGTTGCATCATGTCAATCCATCTGCATACAAAAGCATGCCGAGCAAATGATAAAACAAGTTTATAACACCTTCGATCGATTCTACTCTCAAAATCCATTAAAGAATAATATGCGTAGAGATGGAGCAGAAATGAATCTCTTTAGGTGGACCAGTTCTTTCTGCCATTGCCAAATTATTTTTTCTTCCCTTTTTTTATCAAATTGAAACAGAAGTAGTAGTGGTTCTAGCTTTTGTCGAAAATGCCTTTTGCTTTCATCACTCTTCCATATGCTTATGCTTAAATCCACTATCTCTGACAAATTTCAAAAGCTTATGATGACAAAGGGAAGGTCCTTTTTTCTAGTGACCATTTGAAAGAATATGTGCTAAGTGCAACCCTAACCCTTGAGAATGAGCTCACAATCATGGCTGCTGCTCCTTTTTTGGTAGCTCATTGACAACCGATTGACCTTTTGAGATACACATATCTTAATTTTCAAGTATATATCTCGTCTATAGGCATATCCAGAATAATTTGGGCAAAAAGACGGCCATTTGTCTCCAAGATTCATCACAACCCAAATGTTGTAGGCTGTCTCTAGCCTTATCACGGAATATATATTCCCGTCCCTTCTACTTGTTAGAATAAAATCCGATCAAAATCTTGATTTGATTATTATCCTTGTGCATATATAAATATATATATTTATATAATAGTATATAATAGGGAGACTTGTATTTGAAAATAAAAGAGGAATTACCCTCCATTTATTGGATCGGAATTAATTTATAAAAAATTATTTTAAGTTTCTAATTAAAAAATGAATATTTATGATATTATGTTTGATACGTGAATATTATAAAATATATCTAATCATAAATGTAAGTTTTTTTTTTATAAATAAATGATGACAATTTTCCGCTAATATAAAAGAAAACGAAATTTATATGTCCATTCCTTTCAAATTCAAGCACGCATTATTTATATTAACGAAAGAAAAGAAAAATACATGAAGGAGGATAGCGTGCATCAAGCATGAGGCTGCTGTATCACGAATTTATATGTCCATGTTGATTGCACAGTCAACACTTTTTTCTACGAAAATCATTCTCATTGACCAAATAACCCTTTTTATAAATTTCAGGACATCCATTAATTATATTTTCGTCAACTGTGCGGGACCCATCTTTAGATAATTAAGGAATAACTTGAAGTCTTGATTTGCGGTGCAGTTAATTAAACCCCACATATTTTCTGGTTAATAAGGACACATACCATATGAATTTCCCTACCAACTACCAACTCATGTTCTTCGTGAGATCTAAGTTCTAAGTATCTTAATTTAAATTATTTTATTATTTACATTTTATCTTACCATTCAAACCAATCTCTTAATTGTATTTTTTTTCTTAGAAGTCGTAAAATTATTTGTCCATTATTCTATGGCAATCTACCATTCCCACTTATCACATTCTATTCTTATTGTTTTCTTTACATTTTTTTATATCCTTAAATATTTAAAGAAAAAAAAACACAATATTATTAAAAAATACGTTTTTAATCACTAAATTTAAAAAAAAAAAAAAAATGACAGGACCCATATTGGGACCCACAACCAAGAGAAGTAGCATTATACGTCAAATTAATCTAAGAATGAGGTAATGTTTGGAAACTAAATTGTTCACTACCTTACTATTATTTATAAAACAGTTTATTACTATTTATAAATAATTTATTATTATTTATTACTATTTTACTATTATTCATAAACTATTATACTATTTAAAATACTATAAAGATCCACGCTAAGTCTTAAGGGGATGTTTGGAAATAATTTTTATCTTATTTCATTTTCTTTCTAAACATCATTTAAGCACAATCACTTTCAAAGTAATTATCACAATTTTTCCAAATTTCTAAATAAAAAATAATTTAACCTTTTCAAATCACAAAATAAAAATTATATCATAACAATATTATAATTTTATAATATTTTTTTATTCAACTTTTGTTCTCTCATTTTCTAAAATTCAATAAATACTTAACTCAAACTATTTTACTATTATTCACAAATCATCTTATTACTATTCACAAAATTTAGATCTTATCTCATTTCTAAGCATCTCCTAAGGTAACCATTCTCTCTCTCTCTTTCTTACGCTATATAAATCATCTGATCTCATTTTATCTTATTTAATGTAATTATTATAATTTTTTAAATTATTGTACAAAATATAATAAATATTTTAATTTTTTTAAATCTAAAAATAAAAATTATATTTTAATAATATTTTCTTAATTTATAACTGTTGTCTCGTTTAATCTCATCCATATAACCTAACCATACTTTCGATTAGAATCGAGAAAAATAAGAACATATTATGGCCATTACGTTGACAGGCCAATTATGATAGCTTTGACCGACGAGAAAAGTCAGGCGCCTTCGTAGTTCGTAGTTGTTCAGAGCATGGGATGATGATTCATTGACCAATTGTTAGAGAGGGAGACAGAGATCACTGTTAAACCAAAATGATCCGTTTGAAAACTGCAAAAGTAGCTGCTCCGAAATTTCGTCGTAACAAAATTCCAAAACTCAAAACCGCGTGGAACCCAAATTTGCATGCATCTTCGGCTTTACGATTGGGACTTCAACCCCAAATTATTATAGGCTATAGCTGAACCTTGATCAAGTGCTTTTTCTCTTCTTTTGAAATTATGCTTTGGAGGTTTTAAAAACTTGTAACTTTTTTTTTAATAATTATAACTATAGAATTTTACAGATAAAGTTTTGCAATTTTTTACATGTTTTTTATGTTCCTAAATTAATTTTTATAAGATAAATTTATCTATATAATTATTACTTATAATCAAATTTTCATCATCTTTTATTTTTATCTAATACCAAATAATTAAAAAATCATAAATTATTTATATTTATATACTTTTCGATTTAATAATGAAAAATGATTTCGAGGACATATAAGTCCATTAAAAGAAAGAAAGGGACCTACTTAGAAACCTAATTTTTATGATGGGTTCCATTATTTTGGAAGGGGGTATCTAGTTTTTTATTTCGTGATAGACCTAGTTTCTACCGTTGATCTATATGTGGGGGGACCACTAAAGTTTCTTCCGTGTGGGGTCGGCTATCACAAGCGGGAAGTGTTGGGGGACAGACCAGCCCGTAAGACTACGTTTAGTTTGATAAGCGAAGTATTCTCGTATTACTTCATAATTTTTTATTATTCATAAATAATATTATATTTATTATTTTTTTCACCATACATCAATATATAATTATCTATTTTATCATTCAATTTAATATATGATACGAAACTGTTAATTATTCACAAATTATTAATTATTTTTTATTACTATTTATTTAATTTTTATTATTATTTATAAATTATTTAAAATCATCTCAATATTCGAACATGGTATGGTCCGTTTGATTACCAAACCATCTTCAACTCACTTCTTTTAATCATTACACATTTTTCAAATTCTCATACACTTTCAAATTTTTATATAAAATATAATAAAAATTTTAACTTTTTCAAATTCAAACACACTCATAATATTTAAAATTAATATTCTAACAATATTTTATTCAACTCAACTCAACTCAATCCAACAGATTGTAGCCACTAACCGTGGTCAGCTTTTGTTGCGAGAAGCAGTTGACTGACCCATCATCTCCCACCTCCATGACTCTAACCATTATCCCAATTTTTTTTTTCTATTTTCCTATTTATTTTGAGTCGACATTGTATCTTGGTAAGAATGATATTCTCCATGCACAAGACTTAAAAATTAAATTATAAATATAATTGGTTTAGAATTCTTAAATCAATTGCATTTAAAGAAATCCACTAACATATATTTATTTCAAGGAAAACACTAAGGTCATCGCTGGTCATTTTTTATTTTTTATTTTTATTTTTATTTTTATTTTCTTAATGATTAAGAATTTTTTTTAATATTATTATAAATTTTTTATATTTTTTTAAAATATTTAAAAGTATTAAAAATGATTTGAAAAAAAAAAACAAAACAAAAAATTTTTTTGCCGGTGACTTCCTAATTATAAAACAGAAAACACTGTTCCGTAGCTTTTCTGCTTGCTTACAGCTTAGTTTTGCTCGTTGTATTCAAAGAAAATATGAAATATTTTTCTTATTTTATCTAAAACATAACATTCACTAAAAATTTAATTTAATAATAATAAATGAATTTAATTCAATATTAAAAATTATATATTGACTTCTCTCAAACAACACCGAAATATTTGAGTAAATATAATTCAATTTAAATTCTTACAATATTTCTTAATAGTAAAAAACAAAATCTGCATAAATACTCGACCTAATCGGAAGCAATTCCACTCGTATGAAAGGAATGTTTCAGCTTTCAACGAAAAGAACGATTACACTTCCAAGTATATTAAATATTATATTAAAATTTGGAAACAACCTAAAGCCGGCCGAATCGAAATATTACCAATATCAAAGCCCAAAAAAGAGAAAAAAAAAATACAAAAAAAAATTATTGCCGTCGAACTTTCATAGGCCCAATCTTTACTATTCTCGTGTTTGTTGGCTCGGCGAACTCAGTGGGAATAAGGTCAAGAGCTGTGGCGGTTCGATGCCTCTCGGCGTACTCAGCGGCGATGGGTGCAAGTAAAATCCCTTACCGGCTATAGCCTTATCCTCGTCCGAGATGGCGGGGGATGAAGGAGACTCGGTACCTGAACTCATTCGGAACAGTGACTCGGACCCCAAGGGGGTGACAGGACTGTGAACCGGTGAGTCAAATCGGTGATTTTGGCGGGGCAAGTTGTTGCGGAGGGTGGTGAGGCCCAGCTTGATTTCGAGCTTTCTCATGGTGTGGGTATTCCTTCGCTCATGGAGCTTGAAGAGTGACCGGCGAGGGGCCGTGGGATCACCGGAAGTGAAGGCCTTGGAGGAGAGTTTTGAAGGGAAGGTGACGGGAAGCTTCTCCGAGTCAGCGGATGAGCCGGTGAGCTTTTGGACAAGGTCTCTGAAGGTGTTTGCGTCGGCTTGCACAAAGGTTGTTGCCGTAGGTGATGTCGGGGACGAAGTCATTGTGCTGTGTTTTTCCATGTAAGAGAGAGTGCGGAATGTTTAAAGGGTGGGTTTGGGAATATGTTTATATACTGGTGAATTTGTTTCTCAAAAAAAATATACTGGTGAATTTGGGTGAGGAATTTTTCGTACGTGAGTTTGAGTGGAAATTGAATATCAGTATCAAGAGGGAATAAGATAATGCGAGAAGAAATAAAAATATCTAAATTTCATTTTGATGAGACTGACATCTCACTTACATGGAAGCTTCAATTAGAATTACTGTGGTATTTCAATTTCAAGCCCAGCTAACACGTTTGTTTATTGGGATCTGGAAATCACAATGTTAGTGTGACTATCCTACTTTAAATGAGAGCTATGCTTGAGATTGAGTTTGAAAATTTAAAAAGTGTTTTTAATTGTTTAAAAGTTCTTTTAAAGAAAAATTGATATGTTTAATAAATTTATAAAAAGTATTTTAATTATTTAAAAAAGTTGAAAATCTATTTTTTTTTTTAAATATCAAATTGAAGCTTTTATTTAAAAGCTCGTGCAGATAACTGTATATTTAAAAAAAATTAATATAACTAACTTTAAAAATACTTTAGTAACATGGTTACCAAACAGTAAATGACTTTTTAATAGTAGAGCTTGTTATTTAAGTTATAAGTTATAAGTCATAAAGTTATAAGTTATATTTCTCACCACAATTCCAAACATGAGTTTTTATTTTTTAAGTACTTTTTAAACATCTTTAATCATTAAAAAATAAATAAAAATTTACTAACAGAGTGGACACGTTTAGTAAATATATTTAATAATCGCATTATCATTTATCTATTGGAAATGCATCTGTTTTGGTTTAAATTTTCAGGAAATAAAAACCCTGCTCTTACACTCTCGTACAGGGTAACTGCACATTTAAAGATTAAAAAAAAAAATTACAAAAATTTGATTTTTTTTATAAGGTTTTTAACATGATAAAATATATAAAAATAATAATTTCTTCATCCCCTAACAAATATTTAAAAAAAATTTAACTTTTTTGGAGGAAACGCATGATATACAAAAAAGAATTATATAAAAAAATATCTCAGAAATTGATATAATTATAATAAAAATATTTGTATTATAAATTAAATCTAATGTAACAATCAGCCAGCTTGTCGATTAGTTCTGTATGAAATGTTGTATTCAAAAGTCATGGACTATATTGTCCATCGGTAGATTTAAAATTAAGGAAAAATCAGAATATAAGGAAAATACACCAAAAATATAAAAAGAGAGAAAAAGAAAAGAAAAGAATAGACATAAAGACAAGAAGTTTTGAGTATGCATGAATGAATGTGGATGGGGGTGGAGTAGCAAGTTGTGAGTGTACAAAACATGCGTTTGCCCGTGTGATTAGCATGTTGTTGAACAAGTCGTCTGGCCAACCCATACCCGATGCCTTATAACTGACTCACTCCGTCGACGTGTTTCTGCAGTAATTAGACGTGTCCTTTGGACCACTTCGTACTAAACCTCTACCCACGTTGTTTGGACCTGTTAAATCACCACGTCCTCTCTTTAGTTTAGCCCCTTTTATACTATTATCTGCTTCGGCTAATGTTTTTTTTTTTTTTGGGCAAAAACTACGTTCCTAGGAATAAATAATCACATATTTTAAGGTTAATTTACTATCTTCTAATTATTCTGATCCGGTTCCCAATACTATTTCTTAAAATTTACATATTTTTTAAAAACTTCTTACATTTCATTATCTATCATTTCTCCATTCTATTCAAATAATTTTTTTCTATTATTTATTTATTGTTATTTTTCTCTAAAATATAAATTTAGAATAAAATAAATCAAAAGAATGATTTGGGGAGTTACTGTACACATCCTAAAATCAAAAATTATTATAGGGAATCAATGTAGGTCCCTTTTCTTTCCTTTTCATATTTTATCTCTATAATTTAGCTCATAATTAGGTACGAGAAAACAAAGGAAATTCTCTTAAAAAACTAAATTTAGCAATCTAATCATTCAGCCCAATGTTGGTCATGTTTTAAATATAAGTTATTTTACTCAGTAGTCTTACACGACTACATATTTGCCCATATGAATTTTTATTTTTTATTTTTTTTTATTTTTTCTTCAACAAGTGAGTGGTGTAAGACTGCTGAGTATAAATTTTTTTTTAAATAGTTGATCTATAAAATCACTTAAAATGTGTCACAACAACAAGTGTTTAGTATCAATAATAAAATTAAGAATTAAGAGTAATATTTATTTCACCAGTTAATAATGGAATACGTTATAAAATTGTTTTCTAGTGCCATCACCTCATAGATACGGTTACGAAAAGTAACCCTTTTCTTTTTTTCGTGTATGATCGGTGCATCACTTTTGCAACTATAATTATAGGGTATGGTGGCTTACACTTTCGTAATTTGTATAAGCTTAATTTATAAAAGGTAATGATCTTCTTACACTTCATGTATTACCGTTTTACTATCCAGCTGTTATTTTCCCTTTTGCTATTTGAATATTGATTAAAAATTCTAGAATATGACATTCCTATATAATTTAAAAGAAAATAAATTCAACAGTCAACGTAATTATGTAAATTAATTTAAAATAAATTTAATTTTTATAAAAATTAATTCAAAAAGTAAAATAATGTCAATTTTTATAGAGTTAAATTTATTTTTAATTAATTTATATGATTATGTTAGTTGATTGAATTTATTATTTTTTAAATTATACAAAGTCATGTTCTGAGATTTTTAATTCAAATTTTAAGAGCAAAAAAAACTGAATAGTAAATCAGAAATAAAAAGAACATCATCACGACATTACCTATTTACAAAATGAAGTTCATCAATTTTATAATGCACACCTTCTGATGTGGATCTTTCTTTTATATTTTTAACAAATGTGTGGTGCAAGACTTCAGTAGAAGAACTCATTTTTCTTACGGAAATTGTTAGGTTGTGTGTAAGGCTAAAACCGGTGTGCAACAGAGCGGAGCGGAGATTGGGCTGCACAGACAAGCCCAGTTTAAGACCTTGGTTGAAGGGTCAGACTTTGCCTCTTTGGGTCAAAGGGAATGAATGGGTCAAAGTTTTAGGCTGTTCTTAACGTTTGTATTGGTCCTCCGTAAAAAAATTAAAAATTAAAAATTAAAAAATCGAATTCAGAATTTTCTAAAATATTACTTATATCTTTTATATATAAAAGAGCGAATGCTGAAATGAATAGTAAGCACAACATTTCTTCTAATTTTATCCTTCCTCTTTACAGTAATATCCAATTTCATCCTACACAGTAATGCACAGTAAAATGCACAATCCTACACAGTAATGCACAGTAAAATGCACAGTAAATATATTAATAAAAAATTCAAAATGTACAGTAAATATAATAATTCGATTCCTACACAGTAATACACAGTAAAATGCATAGTAACTATACAGTTATACACAGTAAAATGCACAATAAATATATTAATAAAAAATTCAAAATGCACAATAAATATAATAATTCGATTCCTACACAGTAATGCACAGTAAAATGCACAGTAAATATATTAATAAAAAATTCAAAATGTACAGTAAATATAATAATTCGATTCCTACACAGTAATACACAGTAAAATGCACAGTAACTATACAGTTATACACAGTAAAATGCACAGTAAATATATTAATAAAAAATTCAAAATGCACAGTAAATATAATAACTCGATTCCTACACAGTAATACACAGTAAAATGCACAGTAAATATATTAATAAAAAATTCAAAATGCACAGTAAATATAATAATTCGATTCCTACACAGTAATACACAGTAAAATGCACAGTAAATATATTAATAAAAAATTCAAAATACACAGTAAATATAATAAAAAATTATATAAATCTTCGATATTTTCCGTTACTACACAGTAACGATGCACAGTAAATATAATAATTCGATTCCTACACAGTAAAAATAATAAAAAATTCGAAATGCACAGTAAAGATAATTATTTCTTCTTCTTTCTTTCTTTTCTCTTCCCGTGCGTTTCTCTTTTCTCTCTCGTGCTTCTTTCTTCGTTTCTCTCTCTCCCCGTGCCCTCCCCTTCTCTTTTCTCCTTCCCGTCGCCCCTACTTCGGCCGGCCATTGCACCACCGTCCGGTGGAAGTGTCGTACACCACCCGCCCAGTTTTCTTCCCCTCTCACTGGTGAACATCCCCACCAAATTTCACCTCCATCCGAGCCACCGTTAGCCACCTACAGCCCATCTAAGCCGCACGGTTTTCAGCCGTTTCCAGCGCCGTCGCACCACCTCCGCCCACCATCTCTTCACAGCTTCTTCCCCTACAAACAGATCTGAACACATCTATAAAGATATGAAGAGATCTGTTTTTGGTTGATTTTCTTGCATTTATTTCAGATCT